>OX438618.1:7139239-7839239 GCA_949316135.1 Choreutis nemorana
AAATAATTTACAAAAGAAAGATACAATAATAAATAATAATTAAGTTGTATTTTTAATGACTCAAAACATTAACAAAACACTTTAAATAAAGAGATTATAAATAAACTGTGCCCGAACTAGGAAAACCTGTGTTTCGGGCGAAAGTAAAAGCTAAACATTAAATATGTCAACTAACAAAATAAAAACATTTAAAAACTCATGAAATTACAAAATACACTGACAAAAAACAATGGGCATGTTTAAAAATAATAAATATAAATTATTATAGCAGCAACAGTAATAGACAATCTCTGTAAATCTCAACAGGATGGCAATTATAGTTTATAAGATACAGCCCGCTGACAGACGGACGGACAGCGGAGGATTTACAATAGGGTTCCATCTTTCCTTTTGGGTTAGGTTAGGTTAGGTTATAACGCAATAAAATGCAATCAAAAAAGGATTAGACAATCAATCAACGCACTTCAGTGCTCTCAAACAATGAGTAGACGAAAAAGTCAAGAGAAACATATTATGTCCGGTCATATTTAAACCGGGTAAGGTCGTTTCGAACCCGGTCATCAATAAAAGGACCTTTCAGGTCGTTCTCGGGTGTCCGGGATTTTTTTTTCTAGCAATCTGGCAAAGGGAAGAAGGCCATTCGTCTCGGTGTACAGACAGGCATTTATTACCGGGGCACAAGCCATTAACCGGTTCATTAGGAAGACTTGCCGAATATCCGGTCCGGATATTGCGAACGTAGCTATCCAGGTGAGGCAAGGCCCTTATATTTGTTGCCAGGTCAAAAATCAAGGTGATTTTTTTTTTCTTTTTTTTTGCAAAAGCAGCAATGCCGTATGGTATTTCTTCAAAGTTAAAGTTGAATATTTCTTATTAAATTAGTCTCATGTCATTTAAAGAGTTTTTGAGTTATCAAAAGCGAAGAAGTCGTTATATTATTTGGTCTTGTAATTAATCAAAATGACCTAATATCAATTAACACCCGTTAATTTTGGGAAAACTTGGGTCTTATTTTTTTAAATTGAATTTTTCTAATTTCATATTCAATAGTCGTAATAGTCAAGGACTTAAAAATAGTTAAGGTTTAGGCTGATGAGTCAGTGAGACAGGGCTTTTCTTTACATATATAAAAAGATGAAAAATCGAGTCCCATACGGATCAAACTGATGACCTCCTTTTTCTGAAGTCGGTTAAATACCGAAACCTTCTACTTAATGTAAAAACACGTTTTTTGAAACCGCATTAAATCGGTTCTGCCGAACGCAAGATATTCGCGAACAAACATACAGGTCAAACTGGTGACCTAATTTTTTCTTAGTAGGTTTTAAAACTGCAAAAAATTTCGTCAGCAAAAAAAAAAAATAGTTTCACAGACCGCAAGCCATGCTGTTTTCATTGCTAAGTTAAATATTTGCATTAGTGATTGCGACCGGTGCCAGGTACATTTCGTATGAATGAAAATTGCTTTGGCTTGTTGAATTATAAAATACACGAGAAATGAATAGAAACGGCCAAGGCTGAATCGGACGAAGCACAGCAAAAGGTCCCGTTGTTCGATTGAACTTTCTCTAAATTTAAATTTTGTTGTTTTTAAGGGTTCCGTACTCAAAAGTAAAAAAATGGGACCCTATTACTAAGATTCCGCTGTCCATCCGTCCATCCCGTCCGTTAGCGGGCTGTATCTCATGAACCATAATAGTTAGACTCATGAAATTTTCAGAGAATATGTATTTTTATTACCGCTATAACTACAAATAATAATAATACAAAGAAATTAATGTTAAAGGAGTATACACACAAGAAACGTATTCTTTAAAAAAAATCCTTCTTGTTTTTTAAATAATTATCTAAAAAGTAGAACATGTCAACTGAAAAGATGATGATGAACCCATCTTGTACGAGTTCGATTCGCACTTGACTAGCTTTTATATTACGATTACTGGTTTCTACTTGTCAAAGAAAATATTAAAAAAAAAATCCTAAAGGTAGACCAAGTTATACATAACAAATGGAATAACATCCCTTATGCTTTATGACATAAGAACGGTACACACTACAAACAGAGTAGGTTGATATGTAGGTGTAATATCTTTACATACACAGTCAGGTCATAAGTATTGTCACACAGTAAAAACTTTTCTTTTAGAATGCCGGCCACAAAAAAGTTTATTGAATTCGAATTGTTCATGAAAATAAAAATGTACACTTTTTAGAATTTTACTCATTTTTAAATATGGAGTGGACGCTTAAGGAAGACCGTGTTGCAGTTATTGCGTTGCATCGTTGCGGT
Source organism: Choreutis nemorana (assembly GCA_949316135.1). Classification (NCBI taxonomy): domain Eukaryota; kingdom Metazoa; phylum Arthropoda; class Insecta; order Lepidoptera; family Choreutidae; genus Choreutis; species Choreutis nemorana. Next base: position 7,141,530 of record OX438618.1, read on the forward strand.
TCAAGTTTTTGACATACTGATTTTTTTATAAAACCAAAAGATTCGTTTATCGTACCATAAACGATACAATGAGGACTCTAGTGTAGGTGACAGGTCAAGAAGTGGTCGCCCTCGGTCTGTTAGGACTCCAGCAGTGATAAAAGCTGTGAAGGCGCGAATTCAAAGAAATCCCAAACGTAAGCAGAAACTGTTGGCCCTTCAGATGGGGTTAAGCAGAGCCACGGTGAAAAGGGTGTTAAATGAAAACTTAGGGCTTCGGGCATATCGAAGAAAAACAGGACATCGTTTGAATGCTCGTCTAATGGACCTCAGACTGAAGAGATGCCGCGCTTTGTTGAAGCGGTACGCGGGAAAAAAATATCTGGAAATTCTTTTTTCGGATGAAAACATTTTAACCGTAGAAGAGAGCTACAACAAACAAAATGATAAGGTCTACGCACACAGTAGTGAAGAAGCGAGCAACCGCATTCCATTCAATTTCAAAATTCATTACATTCAATTCCAATTTTCCATCCTCGCTCATGGTATGGTTGAGAGTTTCTTATTGGGGCTCAACAGAGGTACATTTTTGTAAGAAAGGTGTAAAAACGAATGCAGTTGTGTATCAAAATACAGTCCTGACGAACCTTGTGGAACCTGTTTCTCAAACCATGTTCAATAACAGGCACTGGGTATTCCAACAAGATTCGGCACCAACTCATAAAGCGAAGAGCACACAAGACTGGCTGGTGGCGCGTGAAATCGACTTTATCCGTCACAAAGACTGGCCCTCCTCCAGTCCAGATTTGAATCCGTTAGATTACAAGATATGGCAACACTTGGAGGAAAAGGCGTGCTCAAAGCCTCATCCCAATTTGGAGTCACTCGAGACATCCTTGATTAAGGCAGCCGCCGACATTGACATGGACCTGGTTCGTGCTGCGATAGACGACTGGCCGCGCAGATTGAAGGCCTGTATTCAAAATCACGAAGGTCATTTTGAATAAACTTTAGTGTCATAAGAATCTATGTTTTGTTAAGTTCATTTTGGTACATAAATGGTTACATAATGAATAAACTTGTTTCAATTATTTTATATTAAACATGTGACAGAATTTATGACCTAACTAGGTATATTACTTCTATCAATTTTCTTCAATCTAAAATTCATCACGTCCTCATGGTATTCTTACAATTTTGTATGTCATTGAAAATAAATCTTACCTTATTTAAACTGGTAACAGAAAAGCCAAATTAGGACTTACCTGAAAAAACAAGAGATAGGAATCTTAAATTTTCAAATTTTATTAACATCTTTAAAGGTAATGATAAATTGTAAAAACTATCTTACTAACAATAAACCACATCACGACACATACATTGACTCAACCCTGCAGTAGGTATCGTCAGAACTTGTACTAAGGTCACAGGTACTAAGCAACGACGGAAATCACAGGTTCTAAGCAACGACATGGTATATACTACATAGATAAGAATACTACATCCAAGACCGGTAAGCGAAACTGCGTCTTGCTAACAACACAAAGATCTGCCAACGTTGATGCTATGCTGATCCGGTTAAGTTTCCGTTTGCGTTTTTAATGTAGACTCAGCTGCACTAAGATATAATCTTGTATCGCAGGCACTAAGCAACAATATAATATAAACTACATAGACAAGAGTACTACATCCAAGACCGGTAAATGAAACAATGCCTCTATTACTTATCTAAAAGGATAAATACTACAAAACTCTTACTAAACGTTTTATATATTTTGGAGGACGTGGTAGCTCAGTTTGTTACGTTCCGACCCAATCGAGGGTTCGAGTCTCGGATTAAGTTGTAGCTGCCATATATCTCAATATTTCCGGACGGTGTCGACAGATTCGCAACCTGTCACACTGGGACTCAACATGTGAAAAATGGTCTGTAGCCATCACCTCTGCCAACCCCTCTCGAGGGACTACGGCGTGAGCTTTATGTTTGCGTTTTATGTATGTTTTTCACTCTTAGAAAAATAATTAATCTTGTAGTTCCGCGATATCTTCCACTCTTAGTTCCGTGAGATGACACTGTAACCAACGATATAATGTAATTTTGTAATTCGTAAAATTTTAAATTGAAGAAATTGTTTACGATTTTTAAAACGTTTAAAATAATGCTACATCATTCTAAATATCCCTTTCTTAACAGGCTTTCTCAAAGCAAAGTCTTTATCGCTATCCACGAGTGACGTCACAAGTGGTTATTTCGTGGTTATATTTACCGATTTAAAATTTTAACCGACTTCAAAAATAGGAGGCTCTCAGTTTGTATTTATGTTCGACCGCAATTATCTCGCGTTTGGCTGAACCGATTTTGATGCAGTTTTCAGAAAAGCATTTCTTTCACATATCGATGTGTGAACCAAATTTTTTATTTTAAACGTTATATTGAATAGTTCGATCTCCTGTTATAAAATTGATGGGAACCCTTCCCTCTAATACATTGATGAGGATGAAGAGAGGACTGACGAATAATAATCCAAAGTTATGGTAGACGTATCGACTTGCCAAAGTTTGGAGGCTTTAGTCCTAAATAAGCTAAGCTCGTAAAGAGCTTACAACTTCCATACAAATCAAATTTTGCATCCTGAAACTAACTTTAAGTACCACATTTTCTGTCATAATGGTCGTTACACACTTACCAACTCGGAAGCAGCATATCAACGTCTTGCCTTTTGTCTCATTGTCAAAAACATGCTTTCTGCTAGGTAAAGCAGATAAAAATAACAACCACATCACGACACATACATTGACTTAGCCCTCCACTGAGATATAATCCTGTGTCGCAAGTACTAAGCAACGATACAGATAAGAATACAGCATCCAAGATTAGAAAGCGAAACAATGCGTCTTGCAAATAACATGAACCGACCCCGCTGATATTCAAACCCGGAGCCGATTTCGGAACAGCTTGCTGTTACCCCGGTACGCCATAGAAGCCGCAGAGTTACTCGTATTTAGGTAGCTTTTATAAATTAAAATTCAAAATGTTTTTATTTAAATAGACATAAAATAAGTGCTTTCAAATCGTCATTTGTTTATCTACCACCGGTTCGGAATGTTATCTACGGGGAAGAAGCCGGCAAGAAACCTCCGTAGTTGTAAAAAGCAATCAACCATTCTCCATTCGAGAACGGATGGCCCCAATCCGGAGTGACGTTATACATAAATAAATTCCATGTACCTACCACGAGTAGCTTGCGACTGCATTTACATATGAATCTTTGCAAAGCACACTGCGGGCCGTATGATCTAATATATTGTGCAATATTACTTATTGGAATGTATAATGACTATATGTCGTCGATGGATTGAAGTTATTGATGCCTGCTTGTGTAAGTTACTATGAAAATATTGTTAAATTATAATTTGTCTGTTTGAATTTTTTATTGTGCTGTATATGATTTGTAATTTTATGGTTTTGTTACGATTGAAATAATTAAGTTATTGGGGTTACCTGTTTACACATTTTGAGCGTGTCTTGTTTTAATTGTATCCTACAGATCAGTATTGAACAATACAAGGTGTATCAATTCCATTGTGCATTTCGTATTTTATCAATTCCATTGTACATTTCGTATTTTTGTTCAATATAATTGAACGTTTAAGCTACAAGTCCATTTTAATGTTATTGTAAATAAGGGGGTGCCTACGGATTGTTTAGGAATTAAGAATACTCATAAATAATCACTGTAGTATTCTATGTTAACTGACGTGTAGGAAAACTATAAGAACTCACGGTAGAAACACTGATGCTGATAGATGTGAGTTGCAGTAAGTATTATATGAAAAATACTGAGGTTCTAGTTGAAACGGCGTTGTTCTGTTTATACCCGACAACGGCGAAACGAAAAAGATGGTTATGATTTAGACCGTTATTTATGTATGTACACAATATGCCTATACCAACCTATCCTAAAATAAAATAATACAAGTGACTAAGTTTAAATTACACTGTAGCTGTATGACCATGGCTAAATAAAAATGGATTCTTGTTTCATACTTTTTCGAGCGTGATTTTCAGTGATCGGGTTTTAGTTTTTAAACTTACTTTTTTTAGTTTATGGGTGTGCATCGACTCTAAACCTATGCAACCACAAGTTCAGGCGATGTTGCTGCGAATTCCTAAGATTTAATCAATCACTGGTACATTTGGATTCCATGTGAGATCATTCGTTGAACACACTGCATTGAAGATAGCATTTGACTGAGCCGGTCAGGCACATTAATTAAATGCCTAGCTGATGCCAAGTTAACTGACTTGGCGTGTTGGTTTTAGTTAAACCTGTAGACGTACTATTTTATTTTATTTACTGTCGGTATTGCTAACGTTAGATTTAGATTAAATTGTGAGTAATTGTGAAAATTATTTTATGCGATATGACTTATTTTAATTGTAAAAAGCAAGACAGCAATGACCTAATGAACATGTCATATGATGAAACTGAGGAGTTTATTTATGTTAATCTATTCTTTTTATTTTTTGATCTTTTTAAATATGGCTATTGTTTTGTGTTAGTGTATTTTGTAATTTAATGAGTTTGACGGCGCGTTAATAATATTGGCTCCGTGGCGTTGTTTCCTTTGCCGATAGTTTAATTGATTTCTGAACGTAACACCGAACACTAAAATGGCGGCTAGCGTGACTAAGAGAAAAATGGTCGACGAACGGTGGAGGAAGCACGCGTTTTACGTGTTCGGTGGAACGTTGCTTATTTTAATTCAAATATCCTTACTCAATTATTAGTGACGTAGTTAGTCAGTGCATAAAGTGATTACCAGACCGTACTGCCGTTATTTTATTTCGTGCTTAAAACCGCTGTCCGCTAACCCACGCTTAATAATAGAATATGGGAGACCGCGATTCCGATGAGGGCTTGCTTGCCTATAAGTTTTTAAATGTTTTTATTTTGTTTGTTGACATATTTAATGTTTAGCTTTTACTTTCGCCCGAAACACAGGTTTTCCTAGTTCGGGCACAGTTTATTTATAATCTCTTTATTTAAAGTGTTTTGTTAATGTTTTGAGTTTTTACAAATACAACTTAATTATTATTTATTATTGTACCTTCCTTTTGTAAATTATTTAAAACAGATATTTTAAATTCAAACCTTAGAAAATTCAATAAAGGTTATAGATATAAATTATAGAAATTGTGAGTAATACTGCAATTTTCTCTGTTGAATGACGCTACTCTCGCGTCAAAGGGTAGGACGAGAGTAAACAGGGAATATGCATGACTTTTTTAAATTATTTATTATAATTAGACACTACATATTTATACAAATCCGTTAGATTTTATCAAATATCCGATTCGATATGTCCGTCAAATTACACAGACGACATACAATCCATACAAAAGGTTGTTCTGATGAGCGAGATAGATATATAAAATTTTAATGGTTATTTCTCCCTGGTTTATCGTACAATTGTTTTCACTGTTACAATTAAATGATTTGAGTAATCAAATTAAATTTAATGTATACACCCTATTGTATTTGTTACAATAAAAAAACAATCATATCAGACATTTTATAAGTTGGCCGTGCTTTTACGTTGTTATTTTATTTGATTTAAAACGAAAAATAGTCAATGCATATACTTATATTCAATAAAATACTGAGTCGTAATTATTGCTTGTTGACTACTGTTGTCAAAGTGGTGCGTGGTGGATCGGATTGTCTTGAGCTTGTGGGACAATTGGTGAGATTGTCCGTCCCGGACATTCCCAAAATCAGTCGCAGGAATCGTAGATATGAGTTGATGGCGGTCCCTGCGTCACGGACTATGTCACGGAGAGAGTCACCTCTGGTTCGAGGACTGACCCTGCTGAATGCGTTTCTGACATCGGTACCGGAGTGCGATGTGTTTGCATGGCGATGGACGAATGTATATGTCGAGTGTAAGAGATATTGTGACGTGATTGATGATAGGCCCTCAAGCGTATGTGTTTAATTACAATTATAACTATAAATGATTTAAATACCATAGTGTTTTAGGTTCATTATCTGTTAAACTGTGATATTGTTTTAATATAAAAAAAGGGGACACAGTATATATATCAATTACAGCATTTATCATTTGGTAATGTATAATTACATTTTATACACACAATTAATTTCATTGCATTTTCAGATTTATTTATTTGGTACACAAATATATTACAAAACAGTGTTATCAATATGGTTTCAATACAAACATTACTTTTCTCGCGGCACACCCGCCACTCTGTCCCACCACTGCAACTCCTGTTCACCAGGATCAACAGTGGCGTCCTTTGATCGAATAATCAACGAATAATGCAGCTGTGCAATGACCCTAACGGCTGTCTTGGGACCCCGCAACCAACATAATCAGAAGAAATAGGAGGTAGTAAGAAAGCGGTTTTAGACTTCCCTCCCAGCAAAGCGGAGACAGCAATGGAAAAGGCCAAGAGGCCAAAAGCTAAAGGGATCTACGGTCAGGAGACGCCTGACCGTCAAAACATCACGGCAAGCCACTAACTAACTGGGGATAAATTAAATACTAACCTAAATCTTACACCAGTAATATTGGTAACAAAACTTTTTATAGGCACGGAAGTTTCCCTTCGTTTTCACAAGATCTAGGTAATAAATAGGACTACACGCAGATACTTGAATCGAATTCAACATGATTAACCGTTCGTCATGCCAGAGACTACACTCCCACAAGATATGATGGGCAGTTTGTACAAATTTTTGATCCGACGTTGAACATTCGCTAAGAGGTGACGGCACCAAGTTAAATGAATAAAGTTTGCCCTTAAAGTTACCATGCTCTGTTAGGAATTGAGCAACACAATGATCGATATCGAACCACGTTTTATAATACAAACATTACTTGTAACTAAATTATATTCCACTTACTTGTATACACTACATAATCTAGATATCTAGATATAACATCAGAAAAAATGTCCAGTGTGTCTACCATGAGTTCGTATAGTTTTTCTCAGGTAACATAGATTACTGCAGTGATTTAATATGAGCATATATTCCTCATCAATCCGTTAGAGGCGCTTTACAAAGATTCATACAAATTTGTAATGGAAGATTTGCGACTGCACAAGCGGCAATCGAAGGTAAAATCTCAGAGCCAGAAAGCATTGTTTCTTTATCTGGGTATGTATTGTATTTATCTACCTACAGTGCGCTGAAATAAATTTTATTTTTACTATAGTGGTATTTCGTTAAATAAATGTAAAATAAAATAAAAAGGTTAAAACGCAAAAGCAAATGTTTATTTGAAGTAGAAATCAAAGCTCCTGTTAGAGCTGTTAATTTAATTAAATATTAAACCTAATGCAAAACACAATATACACAGTAAGGTCATAAGTATTGTCACACAGTAAAAACTTTTCTTTTAGAATGCTGGCCACAAAAAAGTTTATTGAATTCGAATTTCGAATTGTTTGGAAAATAAAAATGTATAATTTTTAGAATTTTACTCATTTTTAAATTTGGAGTGGATGCTTAAAGAAGACTGTGTTGCAGTTATTGCGTTGCATCGTTGCGGTTACGCGCCAATTCAAATTTTTGACATCCTGAAAAAAATTGAATTTTACTAAAAGATTCGTTTATCGTACCATCAAACGATACAATGAAGACTCTAGTGTAGATGACAGGTCAAGAAGTGGTCGCCCCTGGTCTGTTAGGACTCCAGCAGTGATAAAAGCTGTGAAGGCGCGAATTCAAAGAAATCCCAAACGTAAGCAGAAACTGTTGGCCCTTCAGATGGGGTTAAGCAGAACCACGGTGAAAAGGGTGTTAAATGAAAACTTAGGGCTTCGGGCATATCGAAGAAAAACAGGACATCGTTTGAATGCTCGTCTAATGGACCTGAGATTGAAGAGATGCCGCGCTTTGTTGAAGCGGTACGCGGGAAAAAAATATCTGGAAATTCTTTTTTCGGATGAAAAAATTTTTACCGTAGAAGAGAGCTACAACAAACAAAATGATAAGGTGTACGCACATAGTAGTGAAGAAGCGAACAACCGTATTCCGCGTGTCCAACGAGGTCATTTTCCATCTTCGCTCATGGTATGGTTGGGAGTTTCTTATTGGGGCTTAACAGAGGTACATTTTTGTGAAAAAGGTATAAAAACGAATGCAGTTGTGTATCAAAATTCAGTCCTGACGAACCTTGTGGAACCTGTTTCTCAAACCATGTTCAATAACAGGCACTGGGTATTCCAACAAGATTCGGCACCAGCACATAAAGCGAAGAGCACACAAGGCTGGCTGGCGGCGCGTGAAATCGACTTCATCCGGCACGAAGACTGGCCCTCCTCCAGTCCAGATTTGAATCCGTTAGATTACAAGATATGGCAACACTTGGAGGAAAAGGCGTGCTGAAAACCTCATCCCAATTTGGAGTCACTCAAGACATCCTTGATTAAGGCAGCCGCCGACATTGACAAGGACCTCGTTCGTGCTACGATAGACGACTGGCCGCGCAGATTGAAGGCCTGTATTCAAAATCACGGAGGTAATTTTGAATAAACTTAAGTGGCATAAGAATCTCTGTTTTGTTAAGTTCATTTTGGTATATAAATGGTTACATAGTGAATAAACTTGTTTCAATTATTTTATATTAAACATGTGACAGAATTTATGACCTGACTAGGTAATTTAAATGCTGTGTGTTTGTCGAGTGTATGAACGTAACGCATTTATTAACTTATATTAACGTATTTATTTATTCATAATTAAACGGGCATACACCCAATCACATCATTATTCATCAATTTATATCGATTATTTTAACAAAGTGATTAAAGACATTATGTTTTTTTATTAAAAATGAAAGTTCAGGGATATCCAGCTACACTTAATACTGGTTGCTATGTAACCTAGCAACGAGCCAAAGGAGTTAATTGTACAATGTCAAGTGAATGTCACACTAACATATTTTTATCCTACAGTAAAAGGGTGTTCTATGTTTGAAGTGTCTATATGACTGTTTATCTGTGGCATGATAACTCTCGAACGATTGAAGCGTTTTTGACGTAGTTTTTTTTATTTAAAGGTGACTTAATTGAGCGTGTTCATAGCTATATTTGATTGAAGCGTTTTTGATATAGTTTTTTTTATTTAAAGGTGACTTAATTGAGCGTGTTCATAGCTATATTTGATTGAAGCGTTTTTGACGTAGTTTTTTTTATTTAAAGGTGACTTAATTGAGCGTGTTCATAGCTATATTTGATTGAAGCGTTTTTGACGTAGTTTTTTTTATTTAAAGGTGACTTAATTGAGCGTGTTCATAGCTATATTTGATTGAAGCGTTTTTGACGTAGATTTTTTTATTTAAAGGTGACTTAATTGAGCGTGTTCATAGCTATATTTGATTGAAGCGTTTTTGATGTAGTTTTTTTATTTAAAGGTGACTTAATTGAGCGTGTTCATAGCTATATTCGATTGAAGCGTTTTTGATGTAGTTTTTTTTATTTAAAGGTGACTTAATTGAGCGTGTTCATAGCTATATTTGATTGAAGCGTTTTTGATGTAGTTTTTTTTATTTAAAGGTGACTTAATTGTGCGGGTTCATAGCTATATTTGATTGTTTTCCCCATTCAAAAGTTACGAGGGGCGAAAGTGAGGATGAACAATCGAATGTACGCAAATATGCCAAATCGGAGGTTTTTGTAATTATTTTTTTTTGGATTTAATGTTTTAAGATAATTCAAAATTAAAAATAAATAATGACATTTATGTATTGTAATTGATAATTAATTAAAATATTAGGTAAAAATTTAAGTCTGTCCTTGTATATATTTTCCACCAGTTTTTAATACAAAATATATATTTTCCGTGCAAAGCAACTATTAAATTTTATTATTAATGTATTGGGATTTTACGTCTTTGTAAGCTTCAAATTTGATGATTTTAAGGTGCATCTACTCCTAGAGCATTTGCCTGTAATATAACGTTATAGAGTTTAGCTTCGAAATAGAGAGAGATGAGAACCGAGCAATACAAAGCGTACCCTGTAATGTTACAGATTCGAGCATTACACTGGTGAGGGAAGAGAAGTGAGATGCTGCTGATGGTGAGTGTGTGAGTGGGATTGCTTAGCTTGAGAATACAATGTGATATTTTGATTCAACTTGTAACATCAAACTTGTTACAGTTACAGTACTTGAGGACCTCGGTGGCGCAGTGGTGTAAATATCCGAATGCTACGCTCTAGAGGCTCCGGGTTCGAATCCCGGCGGGGGCGGAACTTTGTGTTATTTGCTAGACGCATTGTTTCGCTTACCGGTCTTGGATGTTTTATTTTTATATATGTAGTTTATACCATATCGCTGTTAGTGCCTGCGATACAAGAGTATATCTTAGTGCAGGTCTGAGTCAGTGTGTGTGACGTGATGTGGTTATTATTATAACTATGATTAGAGGGATTTTAGACCTAAAGTCGGTGCTGCCATTAAAAACAATTAAAATTATTCAAATAATCTTGTATCTAATAAAACAAACAACAAAATACCAGAAAAACATGTTGCCACATCAAAATTCAATAATTCAACCCTTTTGTCGTAACATCCACCTCATTTCCGGGATCAAATTGGATAAATATGATGTTTTTACCCGACCACGGAAGGTAAAAGGGGATGATTCAATAAAAACATCTTACCCCGGATAAAGCTTACCAAACCTACTAACATTATTTACGTGTTGACGGCCTCGGTGGCGCAGTGGTGTGAGCAGCCGGCTGCTACACTAGAGGTTCCGGGTTCGAATCCCGGCGGGGACGTGACTTTGTGTTATTTGCAAGACTATTCTTATCTATGTAGTATATACCATATCGTTACTTAGTTCCTCTGACACAAGTTCTTACGATACTTACTGCAGGGCTAAGGCATTGTGTGTGTCGTGATGTGGTTGTTATTGTTATTTATTATTGTTGTTTGTTTATCTATATCAGTATTAATGCAGTTACAATAATAATGACTCTTTATTGAAGGCATATTTGCCCACAAACTAATTAATTCATGAATGTCAATCACAAATCAAATTAACATTACAATAGAACAAACGATAGGACGGTTTCTACACGCCAATATATCAGTTTAATATAAGTCAAATTTATACAAAGCTTTAGGCAGTAAAGTGACATTAACCCGCTATAGGCCGCGAGTAGTAGCGTTAGATTGGACGGCCCTCCACGTGGTGGACGGACGATCTGGTAAAGCCTGCAGAGAGCCTGGATGCAAGAGACATGGGATCGCTCTGATGGGAAATATCTGAAGGAGGCCTAAGACCAGCAATGGACATCTTGCAGCTGATGATGATTTTAATGAATGTATGGTTTATTCGCTAAAATATTGGTACATAAATACGCATGTATTGCCAGCGAATGGCGAATGGTGGAGATTATACATAAAAATCTTAAAACCTAATACACAAGTTTATCTATCTATAAGTGAAGAGTCCATCATTAATCTGTGGTGGTTATTGACAATAATATTAATAATAATAACCACATCACAAAAAACATTGACTCAGCCCTGCACTAACATAAAATCTATATCGCTGGCACTGGCCAACTATGGCATAAACTACATAGATAAAAATACTGCACCCATGAGAAATAACACAAAGATCTCTCGTAACAGTCGGCTGCTAACACCACTGCGCCATTGAGGTCCTCAAACTGCTTCCAAGTCTTAATTTTTTCCACGTTTCAAATTTATTTAGGTGCACAAAGATTTTGCATGTAAAGTCAGATGTAGTTACGACGCACGAATATCCCCTGACATGACAAAATGGGGTTATACGACGTGATGCACGTTTTAACGAACTGTAATAGATTAAAAGCATCGCGTAGGAGAGGCTCTCGGCAAAACAATTTAATAAAAGACTGATAAAATGGAAAATGAAACTCAATTTCACGTACATTTGAATACATGTTGACGTCTAAACCATGGTTCACTGTGTATTTTAAGTGGATACAAATAATAATTAAGCAACACTGAACTGTATTTTTGTTGTTTGTTTGTTGTTGAGGACGTGGTAGCACAGATTTTTCCGTGCCTTGGTTAGCCGACCGAAAGGTCGAGGGTTAGAGTCTTGTGTTGCCGTAAGTTGTAGCTTCGATGTTCCTCATTGTGCCTGGATGGTGGCGATAGACTCGCAACCTGTCACACTGGGACTCAACATAAACATTCGAAATGCGGTGTTCAACACCTCTGCCAACCCCTCTCGAGGGATTAATTACGGCTTGAGTTTTGTTTATGGAAACTGTTTTATTTTATGGAAAAAAACCTGGCAAGAATTTGACTTCAATCCCACAGTGTTAAGCGACGATGGAGTCTAAGGTGGAACATGTTTACAAAGAAGCCATTGCCAGCTTTTGTTTCTGCCGGACCTTAAAAGTAAGGGTTTTAATTTTCAAATAACTGTTTCCTCCATTTTCAAAAGTTAAGACCTAAAGCTTGCGTTACAAAAAAACTTAAATGACTGCCAAATGTCCCTTGTCACTAAACAAGCTACCAATCGCAAAGAGCCCTCAAATGTTCAATTGGTTGGTTAATCGATGTGGACATTTTCTGTCACTTTATTAAATTCAATTTATTTATTGTTTGTCACATTACATTAGGTACAAAAGATGTCAATATAAATAAGGTATACATGTGACATCCTGCAAGGGCTTGGCAAAAATATTGTTTAATAAAACTATAATAACACAACCCCAATATAATATATATATATAAAAGTCACTTCACATTTAAGGAGACAGATACAGCAAAAAATAGATACTTAATCTATTTTATTTATCTTTGCCATAAACAAATTTAACGAACTTTTTGAACAAGCTGGACCTCCGTAATGCGTTTGTTGTGACATTGACTGTCACTTCACTTTTGGTAACTTTTTAAATCTCTTTTTTTATTTATTTACAAAAATCGTTTCATGTGCGATGCATTTTTTGGACCTGCCTGTGGAAATCGGAACCCTGATCATAAGCTACCTAGATACTAAGTCTAAAATCGTTTGCTTCAAATGTAGGGAGTTACGTGGATTTTTTGCTCCATGTTTAGTAAAACGGGTGACACTTTCACGAAGTAACCTCGCCAATATCTCAACATTGAACCAAGAGTTATTTGTGAACTACGCAGACAGTATATCAGAACTAAACCTGTACGGAGCTCCAAACTTGACCGCTGAAGACCTGGAACCCCACATCTTCAGATTAAAAAACCTAACAACCTTGGACATCGCATTCACAAGCATATTCCTATCAGATCTCCCGAAGGTTTGTGGTGAAAAACTCAAAAACATCAGCATCAACTTCTTCAAAAACCCGAGGATAGCCAAAAACCAGGAAACTTGGTATCAATGTAAAACTATATTTATACAGAAGAAATTTGTCAATATACATTTTATAGTGTTTGATTTTAATGACTCTGAAAGTCCTCAAGTGTTCCTGAAAAACGTTCCAGAAGTTCTGAATTTAAAAGTGACGGTTGCTGATAATTACAGAGATTTCTGGGGTCCAACTGATGATCAGGTTTCGACGAGCGTAGAAGAAATTTTGGAGCCCAATTTCGAAAAACTGTTCTACGTCTTCCGAGACTGCAGAGTAACCCATAAAACCTCCAAATGTCTCAAAGGAGTCACAAACCTTAACTTCAACATGATAGAGTTCATTTTCGTGATGTACCTGGAGAAGATACTCATTTATTCATCACCAATTTTCAAATCTATGTTCGTAGGTAAGTGTAGTGATTTCACGATCGAATTCTGCGATTTCGTACCTCTACATTTTATGCTTGATGGCAACATTGTGTTCAAAGCTTGGAACAAGTTAACCACACAGTTCAACGCAAATTTTTTCGCTAAGATATCTACGGAATTGGAAGATTACTTCCCAACTTACTTTTGCATGCACAGCAATTTGAAAATCAAAGTGATGCAGGCAAAAAGTACCTGGTTGTGTTTGGATTCCTGTGATGGGTTAGATAAAGTATCTTTGGAGTCCATGGATAAAATAACTTTGACGGAATTCTGCCGGAAGGACGGTTCGGTCCTCAGGTCAAACAGGCCCGTAACTTTATCAGCGGATTTAAGGAATTTGAAGAATCTCACATTTCTCAGACTAAGTAACGTTCGGATAAGGGAAAATTTCTTTTTCGTCCTATTCACTGAATGCCTTAGCCTCCACACTCTGGATATTTATGTAGAAAGACGGAGCAGGATGGGCTACTACAGAGACTGTTCTCTATCCCTCTCTAAAACCATCCATTTGGCGAACAAACTTAAGAACGTAAAGTTCACAGCTGATGATATAGACTACGAACTGCTGTTCGAGGCTTTGAGCAAATGCGTTAGTCTAGAGAACATCCACGTCTGCGAGTACGAAAGAGCGCTAGTTGATGAAGAAATCAACGTTGAAAACATGATCCTCGCGATAAAGAAATGCGTAGGGCTGTACAGTTTGTTTATCGAGGCGGACATTTCCCCGGAGGGTTTGACATTGATGACGTCGCCGCTAAGGGAGGCTGCGCAAAAATTGAACCGCGATCATCTGTGCCTAGAGGTCTGCGATTGTTATCTGGGCTGGAACCCTTTTGTCGACGTCTTCAATCCAAGCCCTTTGCACATTCTCGACTAAATATTTTGTAAAAGAATTTGTGATTATATTAAATTGAGTTTTGTCACAAGTTTTTTCCACTATATATTTGCATTAGAAAGAACAATATTGGGTTTTTACTGTGGATGTTAATATATGCAAGCAAAAAATTTTTTCACAAAATGCCTTAATACTTCCTCGATATATTAGTTTTGTTATTAATGGCAATTATTATGACAGTTTACTTTAATTTTTTAATATTATAATTTCAAATACTTCAACAAACATAGTGAAATAATATAAATAAACTTTATCGTGGGAAGTTTGGTCGATAAGAGACCTACAGAAGTATAGTAACCTGACCAAATTAAAAAGAGCATGTCAGTGGCGAAATAGGTGCCTACTGCAATAGGTGATTTTTAAAGTGGGTGCTTAACATGTCTTGTTTAATTTGTAATGCTAACAAAACGGTCCATAGTTTTTCAGATGCATAGATTTCGTTATATTTTCCCTCGGGAAACGAAATTTTTAGGGACAAAAAGTATCATATATAGGATAAACTTTAGGTATTCAATTCATCAAATCCCTCAAACACACATACTGTTATTTATATTATTAGTTGGATGTTTACATTGCATGCATAGTTTTTTCTACCGTTCGAACAGAGTACCGTAACTGTAGCAACTCTACGGTTTAAGCTAAATTTGCTGCCTCGTGTTACAACTATGTGGAATCAGCTGCCGAAAGCGGTATTCCCGAATATACACAACATAGTGGCTTCAAGGAAAGGGCTTACTCCTGTTTGAAATGTCAGTAACGCATATGCTGACATCTTTTGCCTGCAGGTTTGTTATTGTTATTTATTAAATTAGACATTTTGCTATTTTGTAATAATAATAACCACATCACGACACACACATTGACTCAGCCCTGCACTAAGATATTATCTTGTATCGCCAGCACTAAGCAAAGATATGGTATAAACTGCATAGATAAGAATACAACATCCAAGAACGGTAAGCGAAACAATGTATCTTGCAAATAACACAAAGTTCCACCCCCGCTGGGATTCGAACCCGGAACCTCTAGCGTAGCAGTCCGCTGTTTACACCGCCACAGAGGTCATCAAAATAATAATGTAATATTGTTTAATTCGACGAGCATGTGTGTTATTTTCGGCTATGTTTAAATCAATTTTTGAGAGATAAATTAATCTTGTGAGCGCTTTGGATGTATTATCTGTTAGCTTGTAAGATAATAATGAATAAATGAAATGAAATGGGTATCACTCAGTTGCGTGCCTAGAGTTTTAATACAGGGCAAGCCGAGAGATATACTTCATACTTGCGTTGTGGACTTGCTAGCGTGGAAGAGCTCAGAAAGCACTCAGAATTTTGCGAACATGTCAGCAAAACCACAATTTCGGTTGCTTTAAAAAGTCGTTTGATTTATTAATGAATGAATAAGAGCGCGAACTTATTTTAGTTTGATAGGGCAAGCCGGGCTTTTGGGCTTCTATGACAGTACCGCCACTGGTATTACTTACCACCCCTCTACCAAGGGGGTGAGCCCCCTTTTGAAATAAAAAAGAACAAAAATGTCTTGAACTCATCAAATTTCTACAGTAATCTGATAAACAGTAGACAAAGTTAATCATGGATGACGATCCAACAAACAATCGTACTCATTTATAACTAATTATTTAATTTAAATACCGCTCACGGAGAAAACTTTTAATTAATTGTTTGAATCAAATAGAGGTCAGAGGAAATCTCCTCTCAATAGGACAAAGACAGCAAAGATTGTTTAATTGATTTAATGCAATAAAGTAAGTTTGTCAATCCTTCTAGATTACCTTTAAAACATCGCATAAACTCACGCCGTAATTAATCCCTCGAGAGGGGTAGGTGGAGGTGTTACAACACCGCTTTTTACATGTTAAATTCCCAGTGTGACGGGTTGCGAATCTGTCGCCACTATCCGGGCACAATGAGGGATACGGCAACTACAACGTACGGTAACCCGAGATTCGAACATCTGTCGGGTCGGTGGGTTATCGAAGGCGCGTAACAAACTAAGCTATATCCTCCAGCAATATTTATATGAGTGTCAGTTCAAACAAATCGTTTTGACTAAATTAAAGCCTAAGCCAAGCTTTGTGTTTTGGGTACGACAAACACGGCTTCGCTTACAATACTCGTATTCAAATAGTCAAACCCTTTTTCACTCCCTCAAGGGTTGAATTTCAAAAAAATCCTTTCCTATTTTTCGTGTAATTCTTAAAAACGACACACGTATGTATGATCCAGATATTCTTAAATAAATAGAAAATATTCAAGTGCTCTTAAAATAACTTGTTTTCTGTGTTTCAGTTGAAGAGCCAGTGTGTATACCATTACGAGAACTACATATAACTGTGTTTACTTCTGCATGGTGTACGCATCGGCAATACTCTAGGCGTTCTAAGACACACTGGGCAAAGCCGTAAAAATAGGGAGCGGTATCTCTTACCTTGGTGGATCGTTAGTTTGTTTGCCCGCAACTTTGATTAAAAAAAAAAAGAATTTATGACTCCCCATTCTTTTTTACCTTCCACGCTAAATCTATGCCATGAGAGCGTAGAAAACTCTCGCAAATGAAAACGCGGATTCAGCGCAGCGTTATTTACGCGTTTCTCATGGTTTAATGCAATCATATACACTTTTCAAAACTAGTTTTAATGTATAACTGGCCGCACTGGACTAACTTTTCTCTGCAAATCTATAGGCTTTAAACTGTACTTTCTAATAGTTTTCTGGAACAAAACAGCTTGTAATAATAACCACATCATGACTCAACCATGTAGCAAGATTGAAGAATCTTGCGTCGCGGGCACTAAGCAACGAAATATATACTACATAGATAAGAATACTAAATCCAAGACCGGTAAGCGAAACAATGCGTCTTGCAAATAACACAAAGCTCCGCCCACGCCAAGATTTTATGCTTGTAACTTGTAAAAGTCCATTCCACATTAAATAGATGAAAAAAACAAAAAAAATACATTGAGCTGTTTTAAACATTCCGTCCTACATAAAACATAAACTTCAATCACTGTCTGTCCGTCTGTATATCCCTTTGTACGCTTCGATCTTTAAAACTACTCAACGGATTTTTTTGCGATTTTTTGATAATAGAGTGATTCAAGAGGAAGGTTTCTAATATGTATTTACTACATGCCTAATATCCGCACGAAGCCGGGGCGTATCGCTAGTTCTTTACTATGTTAAAATAAGTAAGGAAGCAAAGAACTAAGCTACAAACCCATCGTACGGGTGTACCGTACTTATAATGAATTCTCGAAGACAAAAAAAAAAATATTTAGACATACTTGATGGAATTGGTAAATATAAATAGCAAGTGTCGAAAACTTTTAATTAAATACCTAAATAATTTTTGCTTAGGTAAATAAATAAATTTGCACGTGTTCCATTATTAAGATTATGTAGTACACACAAGTAAGTGGGATACAATTTAGTCTTAAGCAAAGTTCGTATAAACCCCATTATGTATGCTGTTTTTGTATGTATACCAAATGAATTAAAAAAAAAAAAAAAACAGATATTTCTCCGTCAAAAAAATCCTGACCGAAGCCGCTTGATCAATAGAGATGTGCTTGAAAAAAACGCAAGTCTGTAACCACGCGAGTAACGAGAGGGTTTGTGCCGGATCAATCTCTAGATTGATTGTTTGACACGTCATTACTCTTACATTGTTGACAATAGAGAAAATATCGAGGTTCTATCGACAGAGAATACCTTCCAGCGTGGAACCTGAGCGTTGAACATGTATTTTATGGCTAAGAAATAAAGAAGATTAATTTTTGATTAAATTAATAAATAAACCACATCACGACACACACATTGACTAAGCCCTGCATTAAGTATCGTAAGAACTTGTATCGCAGGTGCTAAGCAACGAAATGGTATATACTAAATAAATAAGAATACAACGTCCAAGACCGGTAAGCGAAACAATGCTTCTGCAAATAACACAAAGAGCCGCCCCGCCAGGATTCGAACCCGGAACCTCAGGCGTAGCAGTTGGCTGTTTACACCACTGCGCCACCGAGGTCGTCGAGGTTAATTTTTATTTTTAAATAAACTTGTCTGAAATATACTGTTCTTTCAGTAAAGATTATTCAGTTGTATGCCTATGTATAAGCATCTGCTTGAATCTTGTGAAACCATTCAGTTTTTGAATCCATTGACTTTCTTTAAAAAAAAACAAATTTCTGCAAGATGGCTGCTCCACAGTGTGGATTACTAACAGTTTAACTACCAAGCAATTAAGGTCAGTTCACACCGAGACGCGACGCGACGAGACGCGACGACACTTGAAGAAGCCAGTTGTTTCGCGACGCCACGAAGCGCATCGTGAAGTCGATGACAGCGCGACGCCTTGCTGTACAACCTTTCGTTTCGTGTCTATATTACTGCGGGTGGAGGCGGAATGACGTATTGTCCGCCTGTCATGGTGACAGCTTCAGGCTGCGCCTTGCGTCGTCAACGCTCTTACACACAGTGCCTACCGGTAAAGCACTGCGGCCTCGTACCGCGATCGTCGTCAAATTCTTGCAATGAAACGTGTATCTTTTTGTATAGTAATAAACATACTTTTTGTATGGCTATTTTAAAGACGCGCAACGTCGCGTCGTGTCTCGGTGTAAGCTAACTCAGCCTTATATTTTGATACAAGTACAATATTGCTTTAGCAGTGTTTTTATCCTGCAGCGCTGACTTTTACAAGGATTGGCTCGTGGTACAAAAAAATAACGCAACAAATTGCAGGTAGAAGCTACAAATTTTATTAATACTAAAGCGATAACAGCGTCTAGACGCCATCCCCAGAATTTTCATTAATTAATTGTTATGAATATTTGCACTAATTTGATTAAAACTTATTACTACATTCATTTACCTGATAACTACAAAACTCACTCAGCCCGTTCTTTGTTCAAGTAATTAACGATCTTAACTTTAACACTTTAAATTAGAGTCGAAATTTGTTTGTTTATAATTGTCCGCGACTTCGTCCGCATAGAAATCGAGAGTTGTTACAACAGGATTTTAAATTACACGATATCTACGTATCATTATATTTTGGACAATTCATACAATATATTTATAAATTATAGCCCGTGTGTTATTCTGATGTATAAGCTACATTATTGTAACGTTTCATTAAAATCCATTCAGTAGTTATTGCGTAAAAGAGTAACATCCATTCGTCCATACATACTTACAAACTTTCGCGTTTATAATATAAGAAAGGGAGTATTTCTTTTTACTTCGAGTGAAAGCTGATAGTTCTTTGTTTAATCGTATTGGGTAGGCTTAAGTTGTGTCACTGGTAGATCCAGGAGGGGTCACCCCAAAAGCTGATAGTTCTTTGGATATTAAGTCCTTACTTTAAATGTTATTGTGACCTTGCAATCCATGACCAGATGGAGGATCATTTGGAACTGCTCGAGGAACTGTCTTAGTGCTATAAATTAAGGGGCAAAAAGGTTTGGTGCATTTGTTACAATGTTAACACTGATTTATATTATTGGCTTAGTAAATTAATCTATTCAAATTACAGGGCAACTTTAAAGATTTTTTTTTAAAAACGTCGTGACTTCCGCTGACTTGACGGTGAGAAGGGCACGGTTACTAGGTGACTGTTTGGAAGAGGTGCCAAATATGTTGAAAAGTCAATAAAATATGAATTAAAGGCGATGAATGTATGCTTTAAATATGAATCTGTTATTGGGCCTGGGCTTACGCCTACAGGATGTTTAAACTCAAACTTACACAAACATAAACAAACTCGGAAGCAAGCAATTATGTCTTGCTTTTTAGATTTAACAAATACACAATCACACATACATACCCATTCAGACACTGACAGAAAGTTACAGAAAGAGTTGTGTATTCTTACATAATTTTTAACTACATATAAATTTAAATCTAATAACTAAATAAAAAACCACATCACGACACACACATTGACTCAGCCCTGCACTAAGTATCGTAAGAACTTGTATCGCCGGTGCTTAGCAACGAAATGGTGTATACTAAATAAATAAGAATACAACATCCAAGACCGGTAAGCGAAACAATGCGTCTTGCAAATAACACAAAGTCCCGCCCCCGACGGGATTCGAATCCGGAACCTCTAGCGTAGCAGTCGGCTGTTTACACCACTGCGCCACCGAGGTCGTCTATTATTAATTAATTTTGTTGTATAATTCTAATTTTATATTTAAAAAATATAATTTGATTTACACATCATATAAAGTCACGCCGTAATCCCTCGACAGGGGTTGGCAGAGGTGTTACACACCGCATTTCGCATGATTTATGTTGAGTCCCAGTGTGACAGGTTGCGGAACTGTCGCCACTATCCGGGCACAATGAGTCCCAGTGTGGCAGGTTGCGAATTTGTCGCCATTAGGCACATTGAGGAACAGCAGCTTTAACTTACGTTAGCCAAGACTTGAACCCTCGAACAGTCGGGTCAGATTGACCAAGGCACGTAACAAACTAAGCTACCACTTCCTCTAACACAAACATGTTTATATTATTTGTTAGACAAAAATCTCCATTAGAAGCGACATTAATGTGACAAGAACAAACGATTTAAAAATCCGCGTTCTCATACACAACGTAAATTAGCAAAACAGCCAGGCGTCGACAAACGCTAGGGCTGTCACCTTTGTCGGGGTTGACATTAAATAATGGAGTTAAGAAAAGAACGAGTAAAAAGCGCACATTTCAATTACTGCATGACATATATCAAGATGGCGGATAGAGTGTGATGTGAAGGGACAAAAGGGTTCAATTTCTGCTGTCCCCTGCGACGGGAGAGATACATTTTAATGTGTCAGTGAACCTTATTTCTATTATTCGCCATTAATTCTCTGGAAGGATTGAAGAGCCAGTGCAATTATCGACACGAGAGGTATAACCTTTACCTTTACATCGCAACGCATAAGCCGTGAATCGTCTGCTTCTTTGCCCATGAAGTAAAATTTTTAATTTTATACAACGCTACCCACAGGAGTGAAAATAAGTAACAAAAAATCTGTCAAGTGTAAGTAGGACTCCCACTTGGAAGGTTCCGTAGCATAGTGTATGATTATTAAACACTATGCACTTTTTCGATAATCTCATAAATGAAATAAGTATGTTTTTAATTCCTTTGTTTCAATATTTGTTGTTATAGCGCCAACAAAAATAGGCATTCTCTGAAACGTTTAGTTGTCTATTACGGTTGATGAGATACAGCCCGCTGACAGACGGACGGACAGCGGAGTCTCAGTAATAGGGTCCCGTTTTTTACCCGAAAGGTACAGAACCCTGAAAGGCTTAAACACCCTTAAGTCAAACAGAAAACGAAATAATCGTCACAGTTATTGCCCCCTTAAAAACTATTTGTCAGAGCTGGCCCCATTTATAACGTTATTGTGAGGCCCCTCGCGACAATGAGGGCCTTTTGATAAAGGTACTGACAACTCTGACGTATTGATATGTCCGAAATTACCCTATTAGTTATGACCTTTCACATGAAAAGTGACGTTATTGAGAGCAGCCGACACTCTTATGTTAAAGGTGACATTTTTTTTTCTTCTCTGACATATTATTGCGTTAAAAAGGGACCTACATAAAGGGATTTTTAGAAGTAGTATGAATTCTGTTTTGATGCAAAATAAATACCTACAAATTTGAAAAAACTTTTGTTCTGATGATGGCGTTGTCATCACCGTGGCAATAAGTTTGTGTATTTTGCCAATGTCAATTAATATTTATAATCAAGTTTTGATGAGGAAAGAAAAGATGAAAAGATGAATAATGAATCTGCCTACAGTAACATGCTAGTACGGTTACTGTAGACTCTATTGAGTTACTTGGGAGATGACGAAAAGAGCAGCCAAATCGTCGTATTTCGCTTTCTCCAAACTTGTACAGCACTACAGATATTCACTGGTTAAAATACTAGCATTTTACACATTAAATCCTAGAATCCTAGAAGAGAAAATAAGAAAAGAACATTTAAACCGACATTTCCTGATCCCGCCAACTTTTGTACTTTTACACACACCTTAAATTTTTGATTTCTTTGCTTTTAGTATTTGATATTACAGCAGCAACAGAAATAGACATTCTCTGAAAATTTCAAGTTTCTAGCTGCTATGGTTCTTCAGATACAGCCTGCTGACTGACGGATGGACAGCGAAGGGTTGGTAATAAGGTGCCACTTTTTACTTTAACTTTTAACTTTAAAATAATGTAAAAATTTCCTTTACTAAGAAAAAATATTTCATGTATAATATCCGACCCTTCCGTGCAGTAGTGTAAACAGCCAACTGCTACGCTAGAGGTTCCGGGTTCGAATCGAATCGAAGGGGTTGGAATTTTGTTTTATTTGCAAGACGCAGTTTCGCTTACCGGTCTTGGATGTTGTATTCTTATCTATTTAGTATATACCATATCGTTGCTTAGTGACAAAAAATTCTATCTTAGTGCAGGGCTGAGTCAATGTGTGTCATGATGTGGTTATTATAATTATATTCATATTATAAATGAATGCCTTATTAGCTAAAATTTCTACTAAGTTAATCAAATACAATTTTAAACTATAATGATATTAATTATTTTGTTCAATAGCTGGTGCAGTATTGTTATTTTATTATATAAGTAATTACTGCAGAGAAAAAGCGGGCGGTCGTTTCTCTTTTTACGCACAATTTCGGCTACAATTGCGCATTGTCGTTGTAAAAGCCATTGATATCGGTAGGCTGGAGTTATCCACACTCAGTGGGATCAGGAAGAGGCGATAATAAATCTAAGGAACCCTAAAACGCGTTTCCATTGTCACTGCTCACGGATTTTATCACGTCCACCATAAATTCGTGTGGATGCGAACGGTCGCATGTTTGCTAGGAAACTTGAAAATGGACAGGCTATATTCGTTCGTACTATTGCTGGGGAAGAATGATTAACCTAGGACATCTCCTTTCTTTTCCTTTTTAGTTAAAGGTTTGCGTTATAGCGTCACGCTTTAATACCGCACTCTTTTAACATAAAACTGACTAGATTAGTATAAATAACGAACTGTTATAACCCTTATTACTATGGTTTTAAAGACTAATAATTTTTTACAAGAATTTTTTTTTCATTATCTTGTGCTGTCCCAGCAGTTTTCAATGACATCTAATAATGGCATAATTTTTAGTTCAGTTAGAAACTAAATGTCCAAGTGAATAGTTCTACTTTCTAAATTGTATAATTTTTTGTGTGTTCAATTCAAGTGGGTTTCCTTAAAGGACGAAACGCCAAAGCCATCCTAACAGTAAGAAGTCAAAGCGTCCTGACGCTGCGTTATAGCGTTGCGTACAGGTAGCTTGGCTTCTTTGTTTGACAGTTTGAACTGTCTTAGAACAATACAGTTCGTCAGGCGTCATGCTACCTGACGCACGCCAAGTTTGGAGAAGCTTTTACTGTATTCAATGCGTTTTTTTAAAGGTCAAAGAAGCAGACGATTGACCTTTGATAGAATACCTGTGCTCGTGTGCAGCTGAAAAATTTTAAGCTCTTACGGTAATTATGCTCAAAGTAATTCTTGACTGGAGAATACCTGTTATGTAAAAAATTTGGACTGATGGCTTTAAAACAACGTCGTACCCTCATAGACATGCTTTATGCAATTATTGTATGGACTGTATTCCACTGGTAGAATTAGCTGTTCGACTTAACGTCCCTAACACGCGAACAAGAGACACACGTCTCTTTCATGATGACATGTCAAAGACAAAATACGCATCTAATGCTTTAGTTCCACGAACGCAGCGAACATACAACAACTTATTTTCAATAATCGACATATTCAACACTTCTAAAAGTCTATTCAAAAAAGATCTTACGGATGCTTTACAGTGTTAATATTATTGTTAACTTTATGTCCTCTATTCAGTATTTTAATACACTCGTCTCTCCTGAATACAAGCCTACCTAACCTTTTGCTCTCACGTACATTCCACGCAACACACACATATGCACGCTCACGCGCACTTTTGTGTTTATTTTAAATTTACTCATTTATATGTAGAATAAGTTGTACCTTGTCTTTATAATATGATTGACCGTTTTCTTAAATGTTCCATAAAAAATGACACCGTAACTGGCCAATTGTTAAGTTTTACTTTAAATGATTTTAATGGTTTTGTAGTGCTGTGGTTCTATGTAAATAAAGAGAAAAAAAAAAAAACCTACTCGCAACTTGATGTTGCTTTTGTTTGTTTGAAGAATAATGGCTTTATTTATTAAGCTTTTTAAATAGTTTGTAAATGTATATTATTAAAAATAATATTTTCAAGCGTATGACGAAAAATGCATCATCAAACTGGCAGCTTTCGCAGAATTCTTCACTTGTAAACCTTTTAATATAAAATATTGTTTTCCTCTGAAACAATGGACACCGCTCCTCAACATTGAGCTAAGTTCGCTTGCCGGGGAACCCCCCTATTTCACGTTATCACGGTCATCTGTCAAACTACCAGTTAATTTACAACGCCACAATTTATTTTGACAGTTAAACAAGTAAGTGGCAACACTGGTTTATTGAAAAACTTTCTGACAAGTTGTCCGAGATCAGATTCATGTTGCCAAAGTTATTTTGTTACAATAAGGCTTGCGGACATAAAAAGGCAGCGGTTCTCCTAAAAATTCTTTCAAAGAAATTGTCAACGAGTTCTTTATTTTTTTCAAAATGGCCGCTCGTTCATATATGAAACATAACATAACACAAAAACATAAACTCACGCCGTAATCCCTCAAGGGGTTGGCAGAGGTGTTTAAACACCGCATTCCGCATGTTTAAGTCCCATTGTGACATGTTGCGAATCTGTCGCCAATATCCGGGCACAATGAGGAACATGGCAGCTACAACGTACGGCAATCCGAGACTCGAACCCTCGACCTGTCGGGTCGGGTCGGTCGGTTAACCAAGACACGTAACAAACTGAGCTACCACGTCCTCCACGTATTTGAAATAATATATGAAAAATACAAATGTGCCAAAATCAGGACACACCTGTCACTCTGTCCCACCACTGCAGCTCCTGTAAGCCAGTATCAACAGTGGCGTGCTTTGTAACGTATAATGCAGCTGTACAATGAAGCACAGGCTACGTGCATGGACATACTGCCGACAGCGGGACACGCAACGAATTTAATCAGAAGACACAGGATTCTGGGTACATATTTTATAAATACGATATCTGTGGCGCAGTGGTGTAAACAGATGACTGCTACGCTAGAGGTTCTGGGTTCGAATCTCGACGGGGGTGGCACTTTGTGTTATTTGCAAGACGCATTGTTTCGCTTACCAGTTTTGGATGTAGTATTCTTATCTATGTAGTTTATACCTTATCGATGCTTAGCACTTGCGACACAAGTTCTTACGATACTTACTGCAGGGTTGAGTCAATGTGTGTGTCGTGATGTGGTTTATTAATATGCATTATAAAGACGGGCAAAAACTTAACTCTATGAACTTTTAGAACTTACTTAAGAAAATCCTGATAATTTGATAGTTCTTTACAGTAAGCCTCCTGGAGAATTAAGTACTATAAGATTTTAATAACCAAACCATCCCAAGGCTGTTATTAAGTCTGCCAGGCTTTTGAATGATTAAATAGCATACTAGCGCCTAAACAGGAATGACTGCTGAATGGAAAAGAGACAAAGATAAACCAACATTATTCGGTGAATGGTTATTGAGGTCATCGTCAAATGCCTTTCCCGCTTATAAAATCTCATAGTACGAATGTTCATGCAGTTCAACGTTTGTCCAGCTTTAATAGGATGTATTATAGTTAGCCTAGTAGTGTAAAATTTTGTGAAGTTGATTTTGATGTTTTTCTTTTATTTGCGTTATTTCAAAGTAAATATTCAGTCTGAAACCGCCTGCTAGCATGTTACTCTGTTTCGTTTTTGGTAAACTGAACTATAAATAATTTCATTTTAATTCATATATTGTGAAATGGGCTTTATCGCATTCTCTCAACCTAGACTGTAAGATGTAGTAGTGGCTGTAATTATAGTATAAAACATGTTCATATAACAAATTACAGAATCTGTGGTTTCTCGACGGTATCTTCCCCGACAATTTTCCGAACCGGCAGTCGAGTCATTTTTAAGAAAAATTTAAATTGATTTGACTAAGATTCTAAGTACTTTCATTTAAATTTATTGAATAAAGCATTTTTTTTTTATTATTTTGATCTATTTACACCTGAAATAAGTACCACTCTAAACAAATCGGCAGTCACAACAAAACCAATAACAAAAACGCAATATTTTTACATGTAGATTGTTAGAATTTGAGTCAACATTTTGAGTTACGAAATTAACTTTATTTGTCAATTAACAATGTTTTCATTAGTATGAATCGGCTTTTTTTCTGTTACTTTCGACGCATTGTTTCCCTTACCAATCTCGGATGTAGTATATATATATAATGTCGTTGCTTAGCAACTGCGACCCAAGACTCTTTAGTTTTAATGTAGGGCTGAGTCAATGTGTGTGCCGTGATGTGGTTATTATTATATGCCTATACAATATTGTGACAAAACAAACAATGATGTATTATTTATTTTCCTCCTGTCTTTATATAATACAAAATCCCTTATCTCTCCCCTGACACCTCTAAATAATCTAATAGAAATCGGGAGACAAAGACGGGAATGAATAAAAGCCGTTTACCGGTAAAGCCTTTGCCATAAATAAGTTTTAGGAGAGAAAAAAAAAACAAATGTCAGATGACGTCACGCAGGAATTGCGAGTTGGTTCCGCATTTTGCCTCACAGCTGAAATAAGCGACCTATATCAAGGAACGCGGTTTAAAAATAAATAGAAATGGCAGTATATAAAGTTTTTTATACGCTTCTTTTAAACGTTATTATAAAGCATATATTAATAATGATATATAATGTGTATGTGTGTATATAGTATATAATGTAACAGTTATAATTATTATGAGGATATATAATTATACGTGATAGGTCAGTTTTGTTACGTGCCCTGGATAACCGACCCGACCCGGCAGGTCGAGTCGAGTCTCGGGTTGATACTGGCTAACAGGAGCTGCAGTGGTGGGACAGAGTGACAGATGTGTCCTGATTTCTGCACATTTGTATTTTTCATATATTATTTCATATACTACGTGGAGGACGTGGTAGCTCAGTTTGTTACGTGCCTTGGTTAACCGATTGACCCGACCAGACAGGTTGAGTCGAGTCTGTTGCGTACGTTTTTGCTGCCATGTACCTCACTGTGCCTGGATAGTGGCAACAGATTCGCAACCTGTCACACTGGGACTTAACATAAACGAAATACGGTTAGTAACACCTCTGCCAACCCCTCTCGAGGGATTACGGCGTGAGTTTATGATTTATTGATTTAGAATCAGACTCAGTGCTAAGTAGCTGTACATTCTCATGTTTTCATAAGCCTATGCGTTATTCGATCGCAGCGATGTAATGTGAAGTAGATTACTGGGAGATCATCGCTCGTGATCCTCGGAGGAAAGATGTTGGCTCCTATGATACTGATAACGCTCAGCTGAGCTGCTAATGCTGTTTGGTTAACAAGTAACCAATTTTAGAGGCTCCTTTGACTGAATGGCTAAGTCATGTGACATCAAATTCAATAGACAAGCGAGAAATATAATTAAAAAATACCTTCTAACCCTTAATAAATTAACCACATCACGACACACACATTGACTCAGCCCTGCAGTAAGTATCGTAAGAACTTGTGTCAAAGGTGCTAAGCGACGACATGGTATAAACTACGTAGATAAGAATACTACATCCAGATCGGTAAGCGAAACAATGCGTCTTGCTAACAATACAAAGTTCACACAGATCCGGAACCTCTAGCGTAGCAGTCGGCTGATTACACCAATGCGCCACCGAGTTCACAGTTAACTTCATCGAGTCAGTAAGGCGGCCTCAATGGCGCAGCGATTAAAAAAAACGGTTACCGCTACGCGTTAACGGTTACGGTAGTTAGGTAGTTGAGCTCTAGAGTCCCAATTATGGAGATAAACATCGAAAAAATCCTAGAAATCAAATCTCATTTAACCAGGTTCGAAAAGTCCCATTAACAGAGGTAATTCGATGAAAAAGTTCCGGACCTCGTTGTAGTTCTCAATAATAGAGGTTTCACTTATCCAGGTCCCACTTAACCAGGTTTTAATGTATTTGTAGTTTTAGCGGCCACAGAAATAAACATTCGACCTCGGTGTGAACCCGGAACCTGTAGCGTAGCAGTCGGCCGTTTACACCACTGCGCGTAAACAGCCGACTGCTAAGCTACAGGTTCCGGGTTCGAATCCCGGCGGGGGCGGGACTTTGTGTTATTTGCAAGACGCATTGTTTCGCTTACCGGTCTTGGCTGTTGTATTCTTATTTATTTAGTATATACCATATCGTTGCTTAGCTCCTGCGAAACAAGTTCTTACGATACTTACTGCAGGGCTGAGTCAATGTGTGTGTCGTGATGTGGTTATTTATTTATTTATTCTCTGAAAATTCCATGAGTCTAGAACGGTTCATGAGATACAGCCCGCTGACTGACTGACAGACAGACGAACAGCGGAGGGAAAGTAATAGGGTAGTATTTTACCCTTTGGGTACAACGCCCAAAAATGATGTAAGTATGTACATAGCAACATAATGGTATTGTTTGGAGATATTCAATCAAATAATACATAACATGATTTGGTTTATGAATTAAGTATATTTCTTTTCTCTTTCTTTCAGAGCACCGATGAATGGTCATCCGAAAATACGAATTTGCCAACTACAAAAACTAAATCCCCACATTCTGGCCACCGTAATGATAATCAAGCTAACAACCTCCGGTGTATGAACAAACATAATCTCCTCCCAAATGATTGGCCTTCGTAACTCAAATACGGTATCGATTTATTTGCTCGCCGTTCGAACCCCAGCGGGGGAAACTTTGTTTAATGACATAGTAAATTTGCATTTTCAACGGAGTTCCAATGAAAACATATAATTTTTAGGGTTCCGTACTGAAAGTGTGAAAAAAGGGATCCTATTACTAAGCCTCCGCTGTCCATCCGTCTATCAGCGGGATGTACTATATATAGAGACTAGACTCTTGAAATTTTACCTCTGCAGCGCAGTGGTATAAATTAGTCGACTGCTACGCTAGAGGTTTCGTGTCCGAATCCTGGCAGCCGCGAAACTTTGTTTTATTTGCGAGACGCATTGTTTCGCTTACCTGTCAATGTTATATTCTTATCTATGTAGTTTATACCGTTGCTTAGTGCCTGCGATACAAGATTATATTAGTGCAGGGCTGAATCCATGTGTGTCGTGATTTGGTTACTGCTATTATTGAATCTTTGACAAAAATATAAAGGAATACAAGAAACATTTAAACAAATAGCTAAAAATAAGAGAAAATGCTTCTTTATACATATGTATGTGTGCGTTGTGTAACTTTGAGTTATTTAAGGATAGCCCAAGGACGTATACAAGAGGACAGGTACATCGATACCTTAAGGAATTTATTTTGTTTAGTAAGAAAGTACTGTTTACGAAAAACTTTCGGGTAGATTTTTGTAATAGCAACTTTTTACAAATAGGTACATTAATGAAAAAAAAAAAGGTTGTCATAAGGTCGTTGAGGTTGAGGTCATTTTTTTTTTTTAGTTCCAAATTTTATAAACACTAGCTTTTGAACGCTCGTCCGCGTAGTATTCGTAAATGGTTCTAATAGCATTTATATTTACTCGACATATATCATTATATTTTGGACAATTAAGACGATATCTTTATAAAATTTTAGTTAGTGTTAATCTATTGTATAAGCTATATTATTGAAGAGTTTCATTAAAATCCATTCGGTAGTTTTTACGTGAAAGAGTAACAAACATCCATTCATCCATACATCCTTACAAACTTTATTTAGTAAGGATATCTTGAACTTTTTTTGTCTGGTAGCATATTTAAGCTTATATTTGTATCTAGATTTATGTAGCACATTTACAAAATCTCATTGGTTTATGTTTACGTATGTGTCTGTATCCGTGGGTATGTGTGGGTGTACAGACGGCAACACATAAAGTTTGACATAATAAGCAATATCAATCCTTATGCTGTACAACTTAAGGGCGGTACAAAGTCTTAAGTTGATTCACAAAAGACTACACTGAAGGACGCAAAAAGAACGTAATATAAAATAAAATGTTATAGATAATTGTGGTACTTAACTAATTAATTAAGTAATAATATTAATAACCACATCACGACACACACATTGACTCAGCCCTGCAGTAAGTATCGTAAGAACTTGTATCGCAGGAACTAAGCAACGATATGGTATATACTACATAGATAAGAATACAACATCCAAGACCGGTAAGCGAAACCATGCGTCTTGCAAATAACACAAAGTCCCGCTCCCGCCGGGATTCGAACCCGGGAACCTCTAGCGTAGCAGTCGGATGTTTACACCACTGCGCTACCGAGGTCGTCAATCAATTAAGTTTGTTTGTAAAGAAAACTAAGAATCTATCTTCCACAAACCTTCAAAATAAAAGAAAATGGCGGACGTGGTAGCTCAGTTTGTAACGTGCTTTGGTTAACCTACCGACCCGACCCGACAGGTCTCGGAGTCTCGGGTTGCCGTACATTGTAGCTGCCATGTTTCTCATTGTGCCAGGATAGTGGCGACGTATTCGCAACCTT
Organism: Choreutis nemorana; assembly: GCA_949316135.1. Lineage (NCBI taxonomy): Eukaryota > Metazoa > Arthropoda > Insecta > Lepidoptera > Choreutidae > Choreutis > Choreutis nemorana. Next base: position 7,172,956 of record OX438618.1, read on the forward strand.
TCACACTGAACTCAACATAGACATGCGAAATGCGGTGTTTAACATCTCTGCCAACCCCTCTCGAGGGATTAATTACGGCGTGAGTTTATGTGTTATGTTATTTGCACGTAAATAACATTAACTTAGCAATATTGACGCTGAAAATATTAAAACTGACGAAGGTTACTGTTCTTGAAGTGAATTATTTGCTGAAAAGGTGTAATGACGTAACACCACTGACATTAATGGATTAGCATATATATTAATTCTGTTTTATTTAATTGTGATTTGTTTCGAATATTTGCATGCTTAATTGTATCAAAATGTAGTTAAACATTAATAACTAATATGATGTATAAAACCTACGTTTGGCGAATAAATCATTTGATTTGATTTGATTAATTTTTCAACTGTTCGTTAATTTAAAACCAGGCCAAAAGTTTACCAATTTTTTTTCTTAGAGCATTCACTTTGACATGAATAAAAAAAAATCGTTTCCTAATTTTGTCTAATTTTTCCTAATTAAGTGTAGAATAAAATACTTTTCTTTGCATTTTACATTAATTAAATTATTTATTCATATTTGCGTACGTGTGTGTACATAAACCCAGTTAACACAGCCATAACTATGAACATAGAATAACAGTAGTTTAGACTTCAAACCCGTGACCATTATACATATAATATTATGTTTATTATACATAATGTTTATTGTATACCGTGATAAGGTCAGTATAACCGCTAACTACGATTTAGTTACCAAAGTACGAACATCCGCGGGGTAATGTCGTATTAACCGGTTTAATGTCTAACCCTCGGCGTTTTGACCAAACTATTAACCTGAACTGCGGATTAAAACGTTGTCGGGTTCATTATGATGATGAAAGTTAAAAAAAAGAGATCTTTTATAAAATATCTGCATTGAAACAAACCCCAATATTTTATGTTTTATTCTATTTAAAAACGCCAAAGAGGGTGCGCGGCATAATTTTTGCTTTATATAAAAAATAACGATTTTTTAAAACCTACTTTATTTTATTTTATTTATTTAGGGACGTCTACAGCAAGTACATTACACAAACATATAAAAATCACATAATATAAACAGAAACTTTAACAACATTTACAAAGGTTACACACACATTATACTAAAACAGAAACAAGACTCAAAGAAATATAACATTGATTTAGATTAAAACATTACACAAAAGAAAGGAAAAAAAAGAATTGAAATCTGAAAGATCCTGAACCTAGTGAGAACTATTTTTGGCTACTTTTAAAATATTGAAAAATTTTGCGTCTGAAACTTGCCAACGAAATAGAAAAGATATCAAGGTCCCTCGAGTTCTTATCATTAAATACCGTACAAATTCTAGTAATTGGAGAGAAATGGCCTAGATTGGTTCGTGCAGGAGAGAAACTAAATGTTCTCGTCACTGGATGTCGAGGAATGTGGTAAGTTACTTACTTACTCAAGAACTTTATGCATAAAATAACACAGCATCTCACATCACAGTGTTTTAACAAGGAATATGTATTAACGTAAACGATTACATTAAGATGCTGTGTTACAACCATGAAAGGGTATGCGACTCAGCACTGTGTCAGCTCTTACGAGACCGACGCTGATGTTCCGTAGCACCCCAATTGATTCCGAAAATGAATTAAACATATACAAATAATTATGAATGTTAATGTGTGTGAAAATTAAAAACTTATACTCAGATTATAGTCTATATAAAATAAAAACACAAATTAACTGAAATTACCATATAATTAAAAATGAATATATTTAGTCATTCAGTTTCCGTCAAGGCAGACATCTCTGTGTTTTCACTAGTGTAACTTTGAGTTGGTAAAAACAAGATGCGCTCAATCAAAGCAGCGCATTTAATAGTGCCATTTATAATTTTATGCAGAAAGGTATTTAGGTAATCATGCATCGTTGGGATAAACACTCAGCTAAAGTTCGATAATGACTCCATTACTTGTTGATCTCGATTCCTGAACTACAAATCTTTGATGCAGTTTTAATTAACAATTAATGAACTTTGAATGATTGTAGTTTTTTTTTCCGTTCCGATAATTTCGTGAAAGAAACAAGAAATAGCAAAACCTTTCGTAATAATTACGTTTCTTTTATGGGAGACGCTATTAAATTTAAAAATTTCTTTATGTTTTTGGTATTGGCTCATGAGATACAGCCCGCTGATAGACAGACAGACGGTCAGCGGAGGCTTAGTAATAGGGTTCCATTTTAACCCTTTAGGTACGGAACCCTAAAAAGAAAACAGCCTTTCAATCGCTCCACTTTAGAATCTATAAACAGAATTTCAAAAACAGATTATTCTACAGATTGGTTTAAATATGTCTCCGCTATTTTTTCATGCAATATATTCCCGTATAAATAAAATATTAATAATATTGATCATAGCAGATGTGGCCCGAGAGTAAAAGTTAGCATTACAACTTCCCTGAGAATTGGAACAGCGAGAATATCATGCTATTAAATATATCTACATTTATAAGAGTATATGTCTGATATCATATTATGGAATATATGTATGTATGTATGTGGCATGGTTGTATGTATGGTGTTTGTTTAGTCATACACAGAAACTCACACCGTAATCCCTTGAGAAGGATTGGCAGGGGTGTTACACACCGCATTTCGCATGTTTACGTTGAGTCCAAGTGTGAAATGTTGCGAATCTGTCGCCTCTATCCGAGCTCATTGACAAACATGACAGCTACAACTTACGTCAACCCGAGACTCGAATCCGCGACCTATCGTTAACCAAGGCACGTAACAAACTGAGCTAACACGTCCTCTATATTATCTTTAATACAGATTAGATAAAATATGATATTATATACAGACAGCATTTAAATAAAAAATACAGATGAAAATAGGAGTATCAGTGAAAATTTATTTGTCAGTTTAAAAGTTGTGAGTGTGGTTGTGTGATTGATGCACTCTCAGCATGAATGTAGAGTGTGTGTGTGTGTGTTTTGTATCTTTAACTTTTACTGTGTTAGGGTTTTCATTTTCAATTTTTTTGATTTCAAATTTATTCTAAACTTGTCATATACGATTTTTTCACACGAAAAATAATCTAGAATTTTCCTTAGAGAAGACTGCATTCAAGTAAAATAACTTTTTACAAGCAAGCGAGATTGCTTTGTTGCGTAATGACTGTGCTTCAAGAGTTTATATTACAAAATGGCAGCTGTTTTATTAAAAGGTAAATTTTGAATGATTTCGTACCTTTAATCTTTCAGAATGGACAAGTAAATTGTGTAGAAGAATTTCATAAGCCATAGATGTCTCATCTGAGATTAGCTTTTCGTTTTAAAGCATTTTCTCACAACATTTGCGCCAAAAAAATGGTGCATATGTAAAATCTTAGATTAATGATTGGAATTAGTTGTGCTCCTGGCAGCCAATCATTAATCTATGCGTACTCTATAAGCTATAAGGTATGTTTAACCTCGAACTCGCAGCGCAGTGATGTAAAAGCCGACTGTTACGCTAGAGGTTCTGGGTTCGAATCACTTTAAATTATTTGCAAGACGCATTGTTTCGCTTACTGGTCTTGGATGTTATTATTTTTATTTATGCCATATTTCTTATCTATCATTATTATTATTTATTGACGACCTCGGTGGCGCAGCGGTGTAAACAGCCGACTGCTACGCTAGAGGTTCCGGGTTCGAATTCCGGCGGGGGCGGGACTTTGTGTTATTTGCAAGACGCATTGTTTCGCTTACCGGTCTTGGATGTTGTATTCTTATTTATTTAGTGTATACCATATCGTTGCTTAGCACCTGCGATACAAGTTCTTACGATACTTAGTGCAGGGCTGAGTCAAAGTGTGTGTGTCGTGATGTGGTTAATTAAAAAAAAAAAAATGATACACAAACAGAATACGAAACAGTTGCATCAATACGGTTTCAATACAAACATTACTTATGATTAAATCGCATTCCACTTACTTTTGTGACAAGCATATTTCTTAATGTAAAAACAGTACGTAATTTGATTAATTTTAAGCTATTACGGATATCGGAACTCTCTGTTTAACTTTGAGAGGTCATTATAGGTACGGCACATATGTACTATGGGGTTGTATGGGGTATCGTTGCTTAGTGCCTGCGAAACAAGATAATTTCTTGCACAGGGTATTATAACTCCAGTTTTTTGGCCGCTGTTCTTTGTTAGCTACTTACACAGCAACCAGGGATAAGTAAACTAATTTAACTTGGTGTAGTAAAGGTCCAACTATAACGTATTCGCAACCTGGATCACACTTCGCATGTTCCGTAGATCGGTCGATTATATATAACGCCCTCTTTTTAGAACTAGCAACTCAGATATGCCGCCATCGAAACTTCGGGCCGACCGAACATAAAATCAACGATTTCGGCGTGCCCGATAGCTGTGCCACCATTATTTTATTTCTATACAGATCGTTGGTATAACACGAACATACAGAGCATAATTATTGTAGTGTTAATATAGGCATTAATAATAATAAACACATCACGACACACACATCGACTCAGCCCTTCAATAAAATATAATCTTGTATCTCAGGCACCAAAAAACAATGTGATATAAACTAAATTCATAAGAATAATAACATAAGTGACCAGTAAGCAAAACAATGCGTCTTGCAAATAACCTAAAGTGATTCCACGCACTAGGGTGACTCAATTATATAGATCAATCGATTATATTAAATATCCTCTTACTTATTTTTTCAGAACCAGGAGAAAACTTCGTCTCGACCGATAAACCGACCGAACATTAAATCAACGATAACACTGCATTCGAAATCAATGTGTCGGTGTCTTCGGAGTAAGGTTTTTGATGCAATATATGTCAAACAAAGTTCGATCGCAATGAATGTATCTGCGAGCCAGACTGACCCGACCGAAACACTTTCGTAGTATGAAACACACGAACATTCCGCCGATACTTCGTTTTTCGTCGTTTCCGAGGAGACAAGTTAAACTAAAATATATAAAACGAATATAAAACATAATTCCTATTAAATGATGGGCATAAAATAGAAGAACACTGTACTGTATAATTGACTAGCATGTATAAATGTTTGTCCGTCGATAACTCGAGTATCGTTGATCGGATCGTTCTCAAATTCGGTGTACAGATAAATGGGGCGATTTTTTTTTTTTTAATTGAATATGAGCTCAATCAATCAAGTGGTTTCCGAGATATTGGGTGTCGCGAGTTCGCAGTACGGAGCGAACCATTGGTAGGGCTAAAGGATAATTAAAGTGATAATGTGACAGATGGACAATTATTAATTATGATCTTACATCACTATACACTTTGACTCAGCCCTGCAGTAAGATTAAGAATCTTGTGTCACAGGTGCTCAGCAACGATATGGTATATACTACATAGATAAGAATACTACATCCCAGATCGGTAAGTGAAACAATGTATCTTGCAAACAACACAAATACCATCACACACACAACTGCGCCACAGAGGCCAACACACGAGCTGCTTAAGTCAAGAAAAATACATAAATGGACAGAAAACATCCATGAACCCAAAGCGAATAAGTTAATTAATTCATTTATTCGAAGTCCAAATGTTTTATTCAAATATCTGGCCTTAAAATAAGGACTTTAATCTTGATCTTTTAAAATTACCACGCGTAGTTGCTTTTTTCAAATATATGTCTTACACCAAAAACAATAAGAGATGATGGGCAGTATCGTAAACAATAAGAGATGATGGGCAGTATCGTAAAAAGGACATTAAAACACAGAAACATGAACTGCCGCCTTAACTAATCCCTCGAGAGCGTTAGGCAGAGGCGTTACACACCGCATAACGCATGTTTATGTTGAGTCCCAGTGTGAAAGGTTGCGAATCTGTCACCACTATCCGGGCACAATGAGAAACAAGGCAGCTACAATGTACGGCAACCCGAGACTGGAACACTCGAGCTGTCGGGTCGGTTCGGTCGGTTAAACGTGGCACGTACCAACTGAGCTACCACGGCCTATAAACTATGATGAAATAAGAGAATGCAGATAAAATTAAGAAATCAATAACAAATTAGTAAGAATAGTACAAACTTGTCTTTTAAACGCTTCCTTTCTGGGGTTGAGGGATAGGAACTAGAACTAAAATAATGTGAAACAATCGGAAAATAGAAACATTATTTTTCATTTTAATTTTGCCGCTATAGAAAGCTTTTGCTTTCAATAAATTTATTATTTTGGTTACGTGCTATGCAAACAAGCTTAGAAAAGGAGTTGTTTGAAATAACACTCAAAATCTTTGAGTTTTAACAAAACCCCCCACATACAAACACTCATATACATCCATAGACACACACATACGTAAATATAAGATTTTGACCTTGAGAGTGTAAGTTTTATTGAAAAAAAATTAAGTACGTGGATCGCTTTGAACTGTGACTTCCCGACCCTTAATATCTTAGCAAGCCTTTATTTCATTTTTCTTTATTGGAGATATAACAAACTACTTATATATATATATATATATATATATATATTTATACTACATATTTATAAACGACCTCGGTGGTGAAGTGGTGTAAACAGCCGATTGCTACGCTAGAGGTTCCGGGTTCGAATCCCAGTGGGGACGTGACTTTGTGTTATTTGCAAGACATATTGTTACGCTTACCGGTCTTGGATGTTGTATTCTTATCTATGTAGTATATACCATATCGTTTTTTATCGTTATTTTGCTTAGGAACTAAGCAACGATATGGTATCCTTTCCTGTCACAAGTTCTTACGATACTTACTGCAGGGCTGAGTCAATGTGTGTGTCGTGATGTGGTTATTATTATTATTATATACATACTTCACTTGTTCAACGAAACAAAAAGGCAAAAAATCACAAATAAAACGGACTTACCCACCTACATTCCAACAAGACCGTAAATAAAAGCTTCTAAAAATAATTAACAAAAAATCCTCAAAATAATTGATTGACAAAGTATCTGAGTGATCCGATTGATAGCCGATCGTACACCCGATGATCCAAAGAGCTTGAAGATTAGCAATTAAAATGAATCTGATTGATCAAGAACAAATCCCTTTAGGTATTTAGTTTTAATGCCCTTGAGGGCAGGGATTGAGGGCATCTCAAGAATTTGAAAATTTAGAAGATTTAGCTGAATCATAGTCTTAATTGAAGACCTTTATGTCATGGCTCGCGTGTGCGTGAGCGTGATGTCCAGGTGAAAATTCATCCCCAGTTTTTACCTCTTACATTTTGAAAATTCGTTTTGAATTCGTTTATGAGTAAATTCTGTTATTAGTTCTGAATGAGTCCCTACATCAGAGATTATGCCTGTGTGGAAAATTTTCGTACGTATTTTCGTAACTTAAAGTAATTTTTTATTTATTTAAATAAACTTAAAATAAGCACTTTGTATTTTTTATAACACCTACCGGTTCGAAACGCTATTTCTACGGGGACGAATCCGGCAAGAAACCACCGTAGTTGTTTTTCGAAATAATAATGGACAAAAATTAATTAATTTGTAAATAAAATACAGTTTTCTAATTATAAAACTATTTTTTCTCGTGTATACCAATCTTTATATGATACTTAAGTCGATGACTATAAGTCTTTATTCTAAAATTAAATAATACAATGACATGGAGTCGTAGTCACGGTCAAGAGATCTTTTGAATACAAAAGTACGACATAAATCAAAAATTGAAATAGAAAGCCTCAGTCTGTCCGTCACTTTGTCAGATAGACTTCACAAAAGAATGCACGTTAATTAAAAACCATTTTTAATTATTTTTACTTCATAGAAGATCCTAACGTTACACATTACACATTTTATTTCGATTGGATAAGCAACGCACGTTATGCCGCTGTTGTTTCTAGCTTCTAAATTCTAAAGCTGTAGCAGTTGCTAACTATCATACAATACTTATTTGACTTGTAGTATTAAAAAAATGGCAACAACAACATACAAACTCCTTGTAGATTGAAATCATTTTTAGTAAAATGTTGGAATCACGTTTTCTGAATTCAAATATTCAAAAACCGAAGTGTTGGTTCGACAGCCGTATTTCTACACCGAAATCGCAGCGCTATTAAAATAAACGCCGTAAATAAATTAAAAATAAATAAAAACTTACATCAAAAGTTTTCAGTGGCGTCCAAATAAATCACTATCCATGAACGAGTCTGAAACTGGGCTGGCATAGTTTAATGTCCTCGCTTAAAATATTCTAAGGTTATTTTCATCTTTATAATCTGGCACACGTTACAAAGTCAACCAAACTACACTTTTTTGTTACAAAACTTTTTGGTGACGGACCCGGCACAACACTAACCCTGGCCGATTTGGAAATTTAAAAAAAATACGAGAAAGCGAAACGTCAAATTTTTCGAATTTGGAACGCGAACTCACGTGGCTTAAAATGGCGCGGACGGACGACCGCCCCACTTCGGCAACCGATTAAGACTGAAGCTTTTACTGAAAAATAATGTTTTCAGCCAACGACAGAGATGACATACATCCATCCATCTCTTTCTAAACCCAACGTATCTTCTATATCGGGCAACATTTCTTCTAAAATCGCTGCGTCACTTTCATTTTCAAAGTCTGTGAGAGAGATAGCAGGTTTTTTTCGTCAGTTGACTTTGAAAGTCACTTAAGAAGTAGAAGGTTATGCAGTAGAACTGGGGCTGAAATGAATGGATAGCTAAGAGTTGTATTATGGGTTATATTTTATCTTTGATATTGAAGACGCGGCCATAATATGAGTATAACAACCTAATAAGATCTATTGATGTCTTTTCTTCTTTTATTGGAATTAATAAGTTTGCTTGGGCTAGAGTATAACAGTATACTACTATGCTATATATAGAATATCTACCAATGGTACATTTCTTGTTTAGAAATTTATCTTTAGTATAATAGTGAGAAATTGTTTTAAAGGATTGCAACACCAGATATATCATGCGTAGTTTATCGGTACCGCAAAATATTTAGGGTCCCGTACCAAAAGGTTGAAAACGGGACCCTATTACTACGACTTCGCTGTCCGTCCGTCTGTCAGCGGGCTGTATCTCTAGAACCATAGCAGCTAGAAACTTGAAATTTTCAAAGAATGTCTATTTCTGTTGCCGCTACAACAACAAATACTAAAAAAATAAAGAAATTATAAATTAAAGATGGCTCCCATACAAGAAACGTGATTTTTCGATGCTATGATATTGTTTCTTTTATGAAACTTCTATAAAGTGTGTAATATAATCATAAGGTAGTACGGATGCTACCAAGTGTGAGTCCGACTCACGCTTGACCGTTTTTTTAATTAAGGATCCGTATAAAGAGAGACCGAGGTGTCCATCCGTCTGTTTAGATAAGGATTCCTTGATACCTTTTGCTACCGCTTACCATAAGGCAGTTCTTGTAAGGCAAATGAGAACAATAATCAAATCACGACACACATTGACTTAGCCCTGCGTTAAGATATAATATTGTATTGTTAACGCCATTAAGCATAAGTTGAAAGCTTAAGCTTCCAGTTAGAGATTAGAACTCCTTAGAGATGCAGCCTCATTGGATTGAAACAACTAGTCTTTAACTTCTGACAGAAGTTTGACTTTTATTTTTTTTAAATTGATTTCTAACATGTAAAAATTGACTGTCTTAAAATACCGATTATTTATTCCAATTATTATTATCATAATATAAGCCATCTTAAAGACGCCCTTTTCTTAACATGTATCGCCGGAACTCAGAAACGATATGGTATAAACTACATAGATAAGTAAACTACACCCAAGACCGGTAAGCGAAACACTGGCAAGTAACACTAATTTCCGCCCCGGGGACTCGAACCCGGAACCAATAGCGTAGCAATCGGCTAAATACAGTTTTATAAGCCAATTACTAACACGTCTTGTAGAACGCCATGGAACCAATTTCCACAGCGAATCCTTCTAGAGTGAATTCTTTGAAAATCTATTCCAAGAGAGCGTCTCTTATTAAATCTCTCAGAACTTCCCTTTGAAAGATTTCTAAGGTATATTAAGATGGAGGAAAATATGAACTTTTATAAACTTTTAATGCAAATTCGACTGAAGCAAGGGGGGTCACGCCATAAAAATAAATTGATGTTCCATATATACTTGACGACCTCGGTGGCGCAGTGATGTAACCACCTGACTGCTACGTTAGAGCTTTCGGTTTCGAATACCGGCGTAGGTTTGTGTTATTAGCCAGACGCATTGTTTCTTTTATTGGTATTTTTTTAGAAACATTTAATAATTTTTCTTTTTCTGGAAATTTGATCTTAAATTACTTTGTGTCTCAAATATCTATTAAAATTGGTTTATTCCGATTTTTCACCCTTCTCTGTCCCCCTAGGCATCAGCCACCCTGTTAGCGACGAGGGGACAGTCCGAACTGTTTTCTCCCTATAACAGTTCCCTCTGTCCCTTTATTACCAAGTAGGGGACTGATCGGACTTTTATGTCCTCACTGTCCCTAAATTATTCAATATAAATTCTATAATTTTAATATGAAATACATAAATCATCTACTAGAGATCAAAATTTGCCTTTAAGCATATTCGAACTTTTTTTTAAACTTACTGTCCTTCAATGATGAAATATAAATTCTATAGTTTCAATATGAAATACATAAGTCTACATAAGTCTACTAGAGATCAAAACTTGGCGTTTAGTATATTAAAATTCTCAAGACGTGAATAATTAATGTAATATAATTAAAGTTGATCCTTATTTGTTTTTTGACATTTAAGTCCATAAGCAAAGAGAGTTACGAATATAATGAAGGGGAATCGAGGAGATGAACAAGATTTGAACACCTCGCCGTGATTAAAGAAGCCGGCTCCAAGAAGTTTCCAACAAAGAAATTTAATAGAACAAGCCGAGATCTTTGATATCGGAAACGTTGTTAAATAATCCACAGCTATGTCTGTACCAGGAACTCTTAACTCGTATTAGATGGGCATGGACTAGCAGAATCGACACTTCTCCTTTCTATGACTGAGCCATGCACTAAGATATAATCTTCAGGCACACACAAACATAGCTAAGAACACGCTCGATTAAGTCACCTTTCAAACAAAAAAAACTACATCAAAATCGCTTCATTCGTTCGCGAGTTATGATACCACAGACGGACACACTGATAGACACCACAAACTTAAAACATTTTTGCATCGGAAGTTAAAAAAAGACAATGTGATTCGCTTGATATAACAACCCCCGCCCGCACTCCGTCACCCGATGTCACCTACAATAGTTAATATGCTTTTCTACGCTTTTTCTTCTGATTTCTGACTACCTCCTATTTCTTCTGATTAAGTTCGTTGCGGGTCCCGCAAAAGCCGATAGTGTGTCCGGGCACGGCCTGTGCGTCATTGCACAGCTTCATTATTCGATCAAAGGACGCCACTGTTGATCCTGATGAACAGGAGTTGCAGTGGTGAGACAGAGTGGCGGGTGTGCCATGATGCTCTTCTACCTTTAAGTCGGGGCGGGTCGGTAATAGCTATAATATATAGTATCACCATCAAATTCTAAAACCTCATAAACTTACGGCCGGCGAGTGCCATAAAAACTTATTTTCCTATAGAAGGACATATTTTTTTTCCGTAACTTAACAACTTCGTTTACCCATTTATTATTATTTTTGTTTTACACATCTGCACTATTATTACAGTCAAGAATCAATAAGATAGTGCAGTACACGTACCTAAACAATAATAAAATTTATAATTACATCCAATTTAAATAATTAAGATATAACACACAACACACACATAAAAACATAAACTCACGCATAATCCCTCAAGGGGGTTGGCAGAGGTGTTCGCATGTTTATGTTAAGTCCCAATGTGACCAGTTGCGAAGATATAACATTTTTCAGTAACAAAAAAAAAAAAAAAACAAAGAAAACCAATCCAACAACACTCTTAATCATTTATAGCAAAGAACATGTAAGGCAACTCTTGTATTAAATTCATTCAGAGAAAATTGTATATATTGGTTAAGCATATAAAGTATTAAAATATTGGAGGACCTGCATCTTGTTAATCTTTGCGGATACTTCAAAGGAAACCTACGAGTGTACTTGGAATGTAAAAGTTTAACGTTTTAATGAACTTTTCCGCCCGAATACCTGTTAAGTATACCCTCTGCATAAACGGGAAACTCAATTATTTACTGATAATGTCTGTTATCCCCTCGTTGTCAACGCCGTGTCTAATTTTGAAAATCCCTTGACAAAAAAAAACATACATAAATGATAGAATAAAAATAAACTATATCATGCATCAGCCGGTAGACTGTCCGGGTACAGCCTGTGCGTCATTGCACAGCTGCATTATTCGTTGATTATTCGATCAAAGGACGCCACTGTTGATCCGGTTGATCAGGAGTTGCAGTGGTGGGACAGAATGGCGGGTGTGCCCCGAACTACATCATGCATGACACACACAATTACTCAGCCCTGCAGTAATATTGAAGATTGAAGGTGCTAAACAACGATATGGTATTAACTACATAGATAAGAATAAAACATCCAAGACCGGTAAGCGAAACAATGCGTCTTGCAAATTATACAAAGTTCCACCCCTGTCAGTATTCTATCCCTGTCAGTAGAATTTCTTGCAGGTGCGGAACTTTATGTTATTTGCAAAACGCATTATTTCGCTAAAAGGTGTTAGATGTATACCATATCGTTGCTTAGCGCCTGCGATACAAGATTATCTTAGTGCAGGGCTGAGTCAATGTGTGTGTCGTGATGTGGTTATAATTTATTATGACTCGTTTAACACGGTACCCTAAAAACGAAGTGATTCATTTCAAATTATAATATAAACCAATATAACAAGGGAGTACTTCAAATCCAACCTTTGAAATGACTTCTTATAGAAATTGCTGAAATGAAACATCTCCACCGGAATAAAAAGAAAATAATGGACTTTGGTCTAAGAATCTTCAACTGCCAATCAATTCTGACCTTTAACTCTTTAAGTTAGAGGTTAAACTTCGTTTTATTGCTGACAATTCGCTGAGCTGATACTTGAGATCCTGGAGTGGTTCTAAAACGCAAGGATGAAATATTTCAACCGGTTCCCAAGGTTTCAACAGAAACATGAAATGTCTTTTTGTTCATTCGCTTTTACCGGATCGATTCCCGATTGGGGTAAAAAAGCCAAGGAAACGGAGCTTCACTTGATTGATGAATAAATTTGAGAATAAAATTTTTAGACTTTCTTTTAGTGGAAATATAAGAATTGAGAGATTTTAATTTTATTTTATTTTAATTATCATTAATAATTTCAAAGTAATTTTTAATTTAATAATCAAATATTACTATATTTATTAATAATTGTTAAGAACCTTATATAATGCATAGAATTTAATAAAGCTTTATTATTATTATTATAAAATTGAATACTTCGAGTACCACAGCAGTTCGGATCAATGCTGGCGCCGAAACCAATTTATATACACCTTTTCGCTAATTTCCTTATAAGGAGCTTATATTATTGCTTATAATAAAAACGTGGTAGCTCAGCCTTGGCCTTGGTTAACCGAACCGACAGTTCGAGGTTTCGTGTCTTGGGTTACCGTACATTGTAGCTGCTGTATTCCTCATTGTGCCCGGATAGCGGCGGCAGATTCGCAACCTGTCACACTGGGACTCAACATAAACCTGCGAAATGCGGTGACACCTCTGCTACCACTCTCGAAGGATTACGGCGTGAGTTTATTTACGTTATGTCAAATTATGACACCTAGTTAAGAAGTTAGCCGACTGCTACGCGAGAGGTTCCGGGTTCGAATCCCGGCGGGGGCGGGACTTTGTGTTATTTGCAAGACGCATTGTCTCGCTTACTGGTCTTGGATGTTGTATTCTTATTTATTTAGTATATACCATATCGTTGCTTAGCACCTGCGATACAAGTTCTTACGATACTTAGTGCAGGGCTGAGTCAATGTGTGTGTCGTGATGTGGTTATTTGTTTATTTTATTTATTTAGATATGAGGGAACAGATGAACATACATACACAATTTTTTTTTTCTGATTCCTTTTTTTTTCTCTCCTAAAATAGGCATACTACAGTATCAGTTACCGTTTATAAATTTTTATTAAATATTTGAAACTTTATTGATGTATGTATTAATTATGTAAGATGTATGTATGATGTATGTAGTAATGTTATTTGTAAGAATTAAAAAAATTACGTTTCCCAAATATATGTAAAATAAAATACATACCGGTCAAAATCATAACCCTCCTTTTCGCTTAGCCCTAGTCGGGTAATTTGATAAGAAACAAGTATATTAAACGATTGCTAACCTGTATTAATTAATGTTGGTTAATTAATGCATTTTTTCCCACGTTTTTATACACTCACTTTCTTGTTTGTTTGTCGTTCCGGTTGGATTTTTGCAACTCAATTTTGAGGCACTTCCCGATAAGCTAACAGGCTGAAATTTTCAGGGTAGCTTCAAACCCGATTACAGTGCAATTTACAAATATAAAACGGCTGGAACGATTTTGATAAAATTTGTATGGAGTGACTTTTGAGGCAGAAAAAATAATAAATACATTTAAAAATCTAAAAACCCACGTTTTTAAATGCCCTAAAAATAAGAAAATAACCGTACGGGGCTGAAAGAGGGGCCACTCAAAACGTGGGTGCTTATCTTTGCAAGTTACACCCACGATCTATACACGTCATTTAAATATATCCCATTAATAATCCCTTAAATAACAAACGCCCTTAAATACATTAAACGATAGCTAACCTGTATTAATTAATGTTTGTTAATTATAAGATAAGGAGGTAGTGAAAATGAATGATTGAAATAGAAGCTGACATATTTACTGCTTATTTACAAAACTGAAATCTAGGTTTTAGGTTCCAAAATCTTTTGATGCTTTATATATAGTCAAAGACAAAATGTTTTTAATTCGAATAGATTTAAAATAAGCACTTTCAAATCGTCATTTTTTATTACTACCACCGGTTCGGAATGCTATTTCTACGGGGATCAATCCGGCAAGAAACCTCCGTAGTTGCTTTTTTCAACATTCAAATACAATATTTTCTAATACAAATTACAATTTTTCAACATAATAATTCTAGTTACACTCCGACTGTCAATAAGATAAACCTGTTCAGCTAATTAAATTACTTCCATATATCTTTATCCTGTACATAATTTTGAATTTTATAGTAAACTTTAAATTTAATATCTGAAATTTCTATTAAATTTCTTGGTATTTTATTATAAAACGGGCACAATTTCCAAGAAATGACTTACTAGTTTTTGCTAATCTAACTGTAGGGATACGTAAATTATAATTATTTCTGGTATTTATACCGTGACCTAGTCTATCAAACTCATTTAGATGTTTCCTTACATACATAATATTGTCAAAAAAGATATATACATACTTTATGTCATATTGTACCTACATTATTATTACGTTATATTTCCAAATATCTAATATCCAGCCACCTCTACTAACCATGATAAATGGTGGCAATATCAAAGATATTAAATATCTGCAAGGGATCTATTTCGTGAGTCCCTTTTACTTAAGGGAAATGATTCCTGGATTATTTATTATGAGATAATATGTTTTATTTATTTTAGCAAAAATATATTCAACACAAGAAAGAATAGACGATCTCTGTAGCGTTGTGTAAACAGCCGAGTGCTACGCTAGAGGTTCTGGGTTCGAATCCCGGGGGGGTGGGACTTTGTGTTATTTGCAAGACGCATTGTTTCGCTTAACGGTCGGTCGGTCGCTTGTCGGTTCTTCGTCTCGCCGCCCCTAAAAAGCGCACATAAGTGCCAACCTCTTTAGTAGCGGATTCAGCAAAACTAAATACGCATCCAACTCAGTCGTTTTGAGAATTCAAAACATTTACATTAAAAGTTTTCAACATTTAGACATTTTTAATTCCACAAAAAACTATATGAAACGATTGTCTTAAATTACGTAGGTAATTAGTTTCATACTTTGTCTTAATTTCTTAATCATACACACACTCATACCAGTGGCGTGCCTAGAGTTTTAGAACTGGGCAAGCCGAGAGATAGTCATTGTAGTTTTATAATTTATTTAGATAAATGTCCTTTTTGCCCCATTACTCTTCGATCTACACTTCATTCGTCCGTTGTGGACTTGCTGGCGTGGACGAGCTAACCAAAGCACACGGAAGTTTGCGAACGTATCAGCATATCCACACTTCCGGTGGCTTTAAATAAAAATGGCTTAATAAAATAAATAAGATACATATTGAAGTTTGATTTGAAAAGTAATGAATGAATGAGAGCACGAACTTATCTCAGTTCGATAGGGTAAGCTGGGCTTTCGGGCTTCTATGACAGTACCGCCACTGACTCAAACATACAAATGCACTCACATGTACACTCTTATTACTATAATTCTTATTTGTTTTATAAAATGAAAAACCTTTATTGGCATAAGGTAAGCTTATTTTTTCTGTAACTTTTTAGTTCTTAAAGCTATTGTTTTTGGTAAATAAAAAAATTGTATATACCATATCGTTGCTTAGCACCTGCGACACAAGTTCTTACGATACTTACTGCAGGGCTGAGTCAATGTGTGTGTCGTGATGTGGTTTATTTATTTATCATTTAAAGTATTTAATCATCGACTGCTACGCTAGTGGTTCCGGGTTTGAATCTCGGCGGGGGCGGGACTTTGTGTTATTTGCAAGACGCATTGTTCCGCTTACCGGTCTTGGATGTTGTATTCTTATCTATGTAGTATATACCATATCGTTGCTTAGTTCCTGTGACACAAGTTCTTACGATACTTACTGTAAGGCTGAGTCAATGTGTGTGTCGTGATGTGGTTATTATATTTAATATACACACTACAAGGCGCACAATTTAGGCAATAGGGGACATAGAAGAAAATGATAAAGTTGTTGTTTTTTTATTATTTAATATTAAAACTGATAAGTTAGTTGAACTTCCAAATCGTTAAATGGATTAGTAAAATTACAGAAAGCTTTTTCATGTCATGGAACAGTTAATGAAAAGTAATTAACCAACTGAACTATATTTTTATTATAGATGAAGTAACCCGATATTTAACAAGATTGGCTGATGTAATTTTTTTGTTAATATGTAGGTAGAAAATATGTTGTTTGAAATAATGTTAAAATTAAATTCTTCATACATTTTTTAGGGTAAATCGAAAAATCATGTACAATTAATTTTAATAAAGTTTACAAAAATGTTTTAATATTAAAAATCTGAGTACTAAGCAACAGGTCTCGGGTTCGAATCCCGTCGGGTGCTGCACTTTGTGTTATTTGCAAGACGCATTGTTTCGCTTGCCGTTTCGATGTAGTATTCTTATCTATGTAGTATATACCATATCGTTGCTTAGTGCCTGTGACAAAAATTCTTACGAACTGCAGGGCTGAGTCAATGTGTGTGTCGTGATGTGGTTTATTTATTTATACAAAGGTAAGTTAGTTTTTCATAAATGTTTGTGATACAAGAGGATTATAAAATATCTAGACAAAAAAAACAACTACGGAGGTCTCTTGCCGGATCCTTCCCTGTAGATAGCATTCTAGTGACAGTTTAAAAACAAATTTAACGATTTAAAACAACTTAATAACCGTTCATTTTATTAAAAACATTATTTTAATTTGACATTTATTTTATCGTTTACACGTGACTGTTAAAAGTAATTTTTGTCAATTTATAAAAATAGGAGCCGCTATATTAATCAAAAGGCCTCAGCGAAATCTAATAATCCGAAAGAGGAATGCGAGTTTTAAGTCAAATAAGTAATTAAAATTGCGGGATCGAATCGGTGGAGCCCCAGGGTCTGGCCCCCCTCCTGAAGGGGAGGAAAGGTGAAAAATTCCCCCATTCAGAAATACCTCATCGTCAATTTGCCAACTGGCTGTTCGACAACATCTGAAAACACACGGGGAAATTCTCATGAAAAAGCCTATCGCGTCACGCAGCTGATTGCTTTCATGTCTCAAATCAATTTCTTACTACCTCCTATTTCTTCTGATTAAGTTCTTTGCGGGTCCCGCGACAGCCGTTAGGGTGTCCGGGCACAGCCTGCGCGTTATTCCACAGCTGCATTCGTTGATTATTCGATCAAAGGACGCCACTGTTGATCCTGGTGAACAGGAGTTGTAGTGGTAGAAAAGAGTGGCGGGTATACTCCGAGCTAGTTTATGTTCAGTTGATATTGAATGGATCGTTAAATAGATAGCGGTTATTGATTGGATGCTAATGGAATCTAATAAAAATACAATTTGAAGTTTTTATGTATGCTTCAAAGGGGAAATATAGTGCGCTAAGTATTAATGACTGTACATATGAATAATTTTACCTATGTTTGCAAAAAACAATTCAAGTCACTTTGGGAATAAAAATATTTTTCTAGCTTATTAACCTAAAAATTTTGTAGGTTTAGGTCATCTTTTCAACATGCTTGTCAAATAGAAATATTAATTCAATCAGGAACTGGTTTTCCGTAACGGAAATTGTCAAGTAATGGTTTACTTGAAGAATTAGAAAAATGCAACAAATCAGTCCATTGACGCGGCGTTTTCAAAAGAAATTTCCGGCCGTACGTTTATGCTGACTGAGCCAGTCTGAAATTCAATTATTGCAACGCATTTAGCGCCCTGACTGATCAACCGATAATTGAGTGAGCGTTTTATTTCAATTTCCTTTGCCTCATTTTTCACAGCGCCAACGGGTTCAAGTGAAGGTTTCACGAGAAATTTTTATTAATAATTATAACTTGTGTAGTTGTTATTGAGATCAATAATTGTAGTTTATATTGTAACAGATTCGGCAACTGATCACCGATCACTTTGAAGCCAGAACACCGGTCATTTTCTAATTTAACATTGTTTGTTTTCATCACGTGACACTGGCTTAGTTGTCGTCCAATAAATATAGTTAGTTAGTAGCATATAATTAAATATAATAGTTGAATATAATAAGAATTGAATTGATTTATTATTTTTATCGAATTTAATCATCATAACTTTCGTAATTTATATGTTTTATTTATTTTCAAAATTAAGTTACGTTTTTGCATCGAAATAATTAAATCGAGATTAAATCATTAAAAAACACACATATACTTCAAAGTTAAACGATCAAATTTTTTTAAAGGAAAAAAGCAACAATTAATTTCTAATAACAAATAATATCAAGGAGTGAGCCAGCTCACACAAACAGCAGAAACCTTAGCCATTTTCAGTTATCGCCCAACTCACCTATCTACATCAAAAATCTAATACAAATACGATAAAATATAATAATCTCTTAAAGTTTTTACTCAACTTTCCTACTCATTTACAGATAACCTCAAAAAAAAAACTAAAACATCTCCAACCACTTTTATTAAGAGAATTAGAAAATAACTAAACACCATTGCTCTCAAACAAATTATCATGATATATGCCCTTAGCAATAAATTAAATCGGACACATGTCAAAGACAAAATATTTTTTATTCAAATAGACTTAAAATAAGTACTATTAAATAGTCAACTTTTATACCAACACCGGTTCGAAACGCTATTTCTACGGGCAGTGGCGGTACTGTCATAGAAGCCCAAAAGCCCGGCTTGCCCTATCAAACTAAAATAAGTTCGCGCTCTTATTCATTCATTAACAAATCAAACGACTTTTTCAAAGCCACCGACATTGTGATTTTGCTGACATGTTCGCAAACTTCTGAATGCTTTGCTGAACTCGTCCGCGCTAGCAAGTCCACAACGGAAGTATGAAGTATATCTCTCGGCTTGCCCTGTACTAAGACTCTAGGCACGCCACTGTCTTCGGGGAAGAATCCGGCAAGAAACCTCCGTAGTTGCTTTTTTGTCTAAAGTATGTCTAAACTACATATGCTTAAGAGTGTGTGTGTGTAAAAATGTATTAAGGATCCCAATGGTCAAAGTGCAGTGGGCCGACGTTTCACCAAAGATAATGCTTGACTAATGGAATTCTACGTTTATAGTATATATAAAACAAATAAATAAATAAATAACCACATCACGACACACACATTGACTCAGCCCTGCAGTAAGTACCGTAAGAACTTGTATCGCAGGTGCTCAGCAACGATATGCTATATACTAAATAAATAAGAATACAACATCCAAGACCGGTAAGCGAGACAATGCGTCTAGCAAAGAACACAAATTCCCGCCCCCGCCGGGATTCGAACCCGGAACATCTAGCGTAGCAGTCGGCGGTTTACACCACTGCGCCACCGAGGTCGTCAATATGTATTTAGATTTATTCGTATTTAAATTACAAGTGATTAATTATTATTACTGCTCCAGTAGTCTCTAAGAATTCTAAGCTCGTTCAAATAGCTCACTTTGTGTAGTGAATACACTTGGTTTAATTACGGAGTTCAAAACCGAGTTCGGGCAGATTTGTTTTAAAGATCTGAGTACTTTCTGCGAGTTTTCGAATCTTTATCTTCAAATATATATTACTAAGTTGTAAAGACTTTTTTTACCTCATCACAAAACACACACATTGACTCAGCCCTGCAGTATCGTAAGAAATTGTGTCGCAGGAACTAAGCAACGAAATGGTATATACTACATAGATAATAATACTTCATCCAATACCGGGAAGAGAAACTATAAGTCTTGCAATTAACGCAAAGTTCTGACTGTATAACCCAGAACCTCAAGCGTAGCAGTCGGCTGTGTACATGACTGCACCTCAGAGGTTAATAATAATAATAATAATAACCACATCACGACACACACATTGACGCAGCCTGCAGTAAGTATCGTAAGAACTTGTGTCACAGGAACTAAGCAACGATATGGTATAAACTACATAGATAAGAATACTACATCCAAGACCAGTAAAAACAATGCGTCTGGCAAATAAATCAGTCGTAAAGTCAAAATCATTACCCTCCATTTTGCTTCGCCGTAGTTCGGTTGACGATCTCTGTGGCACAGTGATGTGAACAGCCGACTGCTACGCTACAGGTTCTGGGTTCGAATCCCGGCGGGGCGGAAGTTTGTGTTATTTTACAAGACGCATTCTTCCGTTTACCGGTCTTGTATGTTGTATTCTTATCTATGTAGTATATAGCATATCGTTGCTTAGTTCCTGCGACACAAGTTCTTACGATACTTACTGCAGGGCTGTCATTGTGTGTGTCGTTTTGTGGCTTATTTATTTATTATTATCAAATTTGATGTGAAGAAGCAAAAATATTAATCGGTTCCTAACCTATATTATTTGTTTGTACAATACAGGATATATAATGACAGGCGTTATTCGATATGCAATGCAATTTTAATATAATATCTTATAATTTTATACACATTTAAAAACCTTTTTTTTCGGGGCACACCCGCCACTCTGTCCCACCACTGCAACTCTTGTTCACCAGGATCATCAGTGGCGTCCTTTGATCGAATAATCAACGAATGCAGCTGGCCGCACAGGCTGTGCCCGGACACACTACCGGCTGTCTTGGGACCCGCAACGAACTTAATCAGAAGAAATAGGAGGTAGTATGAAACCAATTTCAGAGTTCCCTCCCAGCAAAGCGGAGACAGCAATCGAGTCTAGAGGCCAAAAAACTAAGGGGGAGATAGTCAAAAGACGCCTGACCGTCAAAACAACAACCCGCAACGAACTTAATCAGAAGAAATAGGAGGTAGTAAGAAAGCGGTTTCAGACTTCCCTCCCAGCAAAGCGGAGACAGCAATGGAAACGGCCCTGAGGCCAAAAGCTAAAGGGATCTACGGTCAGGAGACGCCTGACCGTCAAAACACCACTGCAAGCCACAAACTAATAGGGGATAAATTAAATACTAACCTAAATCTTACACATTTTAAAAACCAATTCTATACAAATTGTTATATTAATTGATGTTTGTCAATCGACGCATTTTTGATAAACTGATGTTGTAGTGAAGATGAATTATTCACTGATGGATTAATTACGGTGTGTGTTTATGTGCGTTTATTAATAAATAAATTACAATACAATCCTACAACTAAGTTACGTTTTTTCCGAGTTTTTTATAACATAACCACAAAAAGTCAACTCCCTCGAGACAGAAAACTTCCACAGAGAGTAGTGGCGGAAACCTTTTAGTATTAACTACTTGACATACCCGTATGGGCTTCAAAAGAAATGCCATAACCTACCGGAGAGCTTCGTAATGCAATAAATCACCGAAACCAGTAAGGCAATCAGCTACGAATATATCATTTTCTATTATTACTCACAATAAAACATTTCTATTAACATTCTGTACTAATGTTCTATAGATTAATAATCTGTACTATAATAATAATAACCACATCACGACACACACATTGACTCAGCTCTGCAGTAAGTATCGTAAGAACTTGCGTCACAGGCACTAGGCAACGATATTCTATAATATAAACTACAAATATAAGAATGCAACATCCAAGACCGGTAAGCGAAACAATGCGTCTTGCAAATCACACAATGTCTCGCCCCCGCCGGGATTCAAACCCGGAACCTCTAGCGTAGCAGTCGGCTGTTTACACCACTGCGCCACTGAGGTCGTCCTTAAAAATATTATAAACGCGGAAGTATGTAAGGATGCATAGATAAATGGATGTTTGTTACTCTTTCACGCAAAAACTACTGAATGGATTTTGATGAAACTTTACAAAAATATAGCTTGTACATTTGAATAACACGTAGGCTATTATTTATAAATATACTGTGTGAACTGTCCAAAATTTAACGATAAATGTCGAGTGATTAAAAATCCTATTAGAACCATTCTCGAGTATTACGCGGACGAAGTCGCGGGCATAAGCTAGTATTAAATATTATGAAGAGGAAAAATTTTAATTGAATAGCCTCCGAAACTACTGTACCGATTACAAAAAATCATTCACCATTAGAATGGATATTATCCCTGATGGAACTTAGCGATATAATTTTCGAAATAGTTAAATACCTCTTAATCTAGCCGTGCGGATCCGGGGCGTTTGCGGGGTGTTTATGATTAAAACGTGAATTCAGCGTTTACGAAAGCTCAATTTTTTAGGTAAGCTTAGATTGGATACTAAGCAGTGTATACATCGAGTGTCTGAGAGCACTAGTGTCTTCATCGTAAATCAGTGGAAATAAATAAGCGACTTGCTATAACTAGGCATGGTGAATTCGTCTTTTGGCTGATGATGATCATTAACACAAAAGAAATGTGTCAGAATAACTGGCAGTAGTCTTAAATACTACAATATAATACAAGAACAACTGTCGTTTTGATATGTATAATCCAACAAATCTTGCTTTTTTATATCAAAGTCAAAGACACAGTCAAAATGGTTTATATAATATAATAAGCACTTTCAAATCGTCATTTTTACTACCAGCTTTTTTTAACATCTTTTAATATCTTTAATCACACTCCATTTTCGTAGCTCAAAGTCGATGAAACATGAATCTAGATAGCGGAACGCCTCAATATAAGTTATATCAAACGCAGAGATAAAATCTATGTATATAATATCTAATAGTAAAAATGTATCCTTTCTTTTTACTTTACCTTCATATTTTGACGATCTCGGTGGCCCAGTGGCGTAAACCGCCGACTGCTACGCTATAGGTTCCTGGTTCGAATCCTGGTAGGGGCGGAACTTTGTGTTATTTGCAAGACGGATTGTTTCGCTTACCGTTCTTGGATGTTGTATTCTTATCTACGTAGTACACAGTCAGGTCATAAATATTATCACACGGTAAAAACTTTTCTTTAGAATGCTGGCCACAAAAAAGATTATTGAATTCGAATTTCGAATTGTTCATGAAAATAAAAATGTATACTTTTTAGAATTTTACTCATTTTTAAATATGGAGTGGACGCTTAAAGAAGACCGTGTTGCAGTTATTGCGTTGCATCGTTGCGGTTACGCGCCAATTCAAATTTTTGACATACTGAAAAATTTGAATTTAACCAAAAGATTAATTTATCGTACCATCAAACGATACAATGAAGACTCTAGTGTAGATGACAGGTCAAGAAGTGGTCGGTCTATTAGGACTCCAGCAGTGATAAAAGCTGTGAAGGCGCGAATTCAAAGAAACCCCAAACGTAAGCAGAAACTGTTGGCCCTTCAGATGGGGTTAAGCAGAACCACGGTGAAAAGGGTGTTAAATAAAGACTAAGGGCTTCGGGCATATCGAAGAAAAACAGAACATCGTTTGAATGCTCGTCTAATGGACCTGAACGCGCAACAAAGCGCGGCATCTCTTCAGTCTTAAATTAAACATGTGACAGATTTTTTGACCTGACTTCGTATATACCATACCGTTGCTTAGTTCCTGTGACACAAGTTCTTACGATACTTACTGCAGGGCTGAGTCAATGTGTGTGTCGTGATGTGGTTGTTATTATTATTATTATATGTGGTTGAATTTATCACAGGTGGTAGATCTACGTGCGAGATCGTCTGCGTCGGTACCACCCTCCTATCTATTTACAACGTGAAGCAGTTCGCTGTGTTTCGGTTTGAATGATTGGAGAGCCAGTGTAATTACCGGCACGAGAGAAACATCTTTGCCCCAAGTGGGCAATGCTTTGGCGGTACTCTTGGCGTTCCAGACATGGAGGACATAGCCCTGTCAATAGGCAGCGGTATTACTTTCCATCAGGTGGACCGTCTTCTTGTTAGCCGGTGTCGTTGTATAAAAAGATTGCTTACTTAATACATTAATTTTGTTCCTTATTTAGTTGACGGTTTAGTTCACGTTACCAAAATATTTGAGGATTCGCCTTTGCATCATACTAGATAGACGCACTTTGATATCAAATTATTTAAGGATGGAGGCGTTTGTGCGGAAATGAATGAAAAAACATTATTACAATTTTTTGTTAATTACTAGCAGTACCTTTTTAGCCTTTTACTTAACCCTGAATCGATTTTTTACGAGTGGCTCGCTACGAATTATGAACTCGCGACCCCTATATCTCAAGAACCTCTTGACCGATTAAGCTCATATTATATGATCTTAGAAACTCTTTTTGCTTCATTTGGCCTACCAAATTTCACGACGATCTGATCAACGACACTCGAGTTATCGTCGGACAAACATTTACACATACATACATACTCGACATACAGACACCGGATTGCATCAGTGGGAAATAAGCTAGGGTCCATTTTAGATATTGTTGCATATCATATCAATAGTCATAATGATACATCGGCTTATTGCGATGTAGTCCGAATGCGACCTAGCCCAAAAGGGATCTATTTACATAGATATATAATATGAATTGGTGGCGGTCCCTGCGTCACGAACAATGTCACGGAGAAAGTCACCTCTGGTTCGAGGACTGACCCTGCTGAATGCGATTCTGACATCGGTACCGGAGTGCGATGTGTTTGCATGGCGATGGACGAATGTATATGTCGAGTGTAAGAGATACTGTGAGGTGATTGATGATAGGCGCTCAAGCGTATGTGTTTAATTACAATTATAACTATAAATGTATTAGATTTAAGTATCATAGTGTTTTAGGTTAACTGTTAAACTGTGATATTGTTTTAATAAAAATAAAATAGCAATGTAGTCCAATAGCGTACTAGTCATATCTGATATCTAGTCTTATTGAGAGATAGTCATAAAGCTTCTAAGCCTCACTCACTTGGTTTTAATTATATACTAAAACCAATACAAAACATGCTGACACGTAAATTACCCAGCCGTTTGATATCAATGGAACTTCCAAAGATTCGTATAATGCGGTATCAATATCATATTTCTAAGTATTTTTGTCATTGAATAAGTATTCACAGAAGGGTCTAATTGAACCGAAAATAATCACGCGAACTTCAATTCTACCTACACTGCAACGGACATTGCGTCTCGTTCCCAGTAGGTGACGATGTGAACTAAGCTACTGATCAGCGAATTAAGCTTATAAATATAAGTGTTCTGTTCACTAGACAGCATATCTGAATATGGGATTGGGCATAGTATTACCTTTTTAACTCTTAGGGAGTTTAATTGCTCAAAACTTTTTATTAAGTCGAATTTATTTAAACTATTTCCATACATTAGAACTACTGTAGTGGTTGTATCTAATATGCAACTCATTATTTCTTTTATAAAATTGTTAGATGGAATATTAGGCATCACACAGTAATTTGTAATTTTTTATTGTAGTTAATTACTTAATAGTGGTCCAAATCCTGTCCCCATCCCATCAGTAAAAACTATTGTTTTAGGAACTGGTACAGGATCATCTGAGATGCTTGATAACCGGGCTGAGTTTGAAGCTGGAGCTACCTCTGGAAGACTTGTAGGTGTAGTATAAATGTGCATACCACCTGTTTCAGAGTGAGCGAAGTCAGGCGGTCCATGTTGTAGTTACTTTCATCAATTAAACAAGTTGCTGCTTTTATCTGATACTCACTTTTTTGGTATTTCTGTGTGAGTACATTCAGTGAATCATGCAGTCTGTTGATCTCTTCCTGCAGTCATTCTGTGTTAGCATCATACATTTTCCTGCTTAGTTTTAACTCCCTACTATAACTTTGAAGTGAATATGTCAAATCAACTTTTTGTTCTAAGTTGTGCAGTCTCTTTGTAACAGTAATTTTTTTTAGTAACATTCTAGTCTTCCTGATTGTCTTATTGAGTTTAAAAAAAAAAAAAATCTCATACTATTAAATACAACCTCCTCCTCCTCTATATCCTCTATGCATAACTCCTTGGTCAAGTCGATGGTAATGACTGGACTATTCTCCGGAGAAGTAAGTAAGGAGAGGATCTCGCTCGTAGATCTACCACCATAAAAAATCCAGTAAGTAATTTCAATAACGTCCGGTTTAGCTGAAGATATGCATGGATGATCTTCCAGTCTCCGAAAGTATAATCTATGTCTGTCGCCGGACGCTCCTGAATGTCCCCGCTGTCCTCAATGATTGATGGCGTCATCATGCTGGAGGGGATCCGAATAAAACCCACTACACAGAGTAAACAACTTAACGCAAAGATACACGCATCCAAAGTGATGCTGATAGATTTAAGTGATCATGTTTCCGCTAATACAAATTCACTTGGAGGGTTAAACGACCAGCTTTTAGCCGCGACTTCGTCCGCGTTAAACTCAATTTTTTTTCTAATTAATTACTTGATATTTACTGTTGGACAATACGCAAAATATGTTTTAAACTATAGGCGACGTGTTATTCTGATGTATAAGCTGTATTGTAAAGTTTTGCTAAAATCCATTCAGTAGTTTTCACGTGAAAGAGTAACAAACATCCATTCAACCATCCCTAAGATTTTTCGCGTTTATAATATTAGTAAGAATAGTAAATGTGTCCTGAATGGCTTCGAGAAAAGGATGGCATGAGTTAGCTTTCGTTCTTTTTATAGATTTGACAATCACAATTATTTACTACATCATTGTTAACAATATATGCTACACTATGTACAAGTGTACCCGAAAAATATGACTATATGTAATTTTTTTATTTTAAAAATATTTCGGAAATATCCAATTATTACACACATCAATCCACGCCGTAATCTCTCGAGGGGTGTTGGCAGAGGTGTTAAACGCCGCTTTTCGCATGTTTATGTTGAGTCCCGGTGTGACAGATTGCGAAATTGTCGCCACTGTCCGGGCACAATAAGGAACATGGCAGCTACAATGTACGCCAACCCATGACTCGAACCCTCGACCTGTCGGATCGGTCGGTTAATCAAGGCACGAGCTACCACGTCCTCCAATACACAACGAAACACACACATAATTTTAAATACATACAAATAACATTGCTATAATATTGATAATGCTAACTTTCATGACCTCAGCCACCGCCGCGAAGTTGCGTGACTATCGGTATTTTATAGGATACATTTCGGAGAGTGTGCGCAGGAATTGCACTATTTAATTCCACCGGCCCCCTTTTATAATCGGAATACTAGACGTAGGCTGAAGTTGCATCCTTTTGTGGTAGATATTCCGACCATCCGGACTAAATGCTTCGATTGCTCCTTCATAATGCGTACTGCAAGGGTGTGGATTTCTTTGCCTGCCGATGTGTTCCCTGACCAATATAACTTGGGCCTCTTTAAGGCAAGAGTGAATAGGTTTCTCCTAGGCAGGCATGATCCACCTTAGACCTCATCGCCGCTTAACATCAGGCGGGTTTGGGGTCAAATGCCTACCTGGTCTTGAATAAATGGTACTGTAGGTATTACTATTAGGATTATAATTATTTTTTGGAGTTACTTAACCAAATAACCCTAGTCCCCAACTAAGCCACATTTTATAAGGTTCACACCAGATTTCGTCACGGAAGCCATTAAAACGTATACAACGACTAAATACATTCGCTAAAGTATGCCCTGTTTTCGTCTAACTATTCTATATCGCATAGCTTAATAGATTGATACCGCGCCGAAGTTTACGCATCGAAAACTATCGAATAACAACAGTAGTGCCAACCCTGCAACGCGGAAACAATGCCATAGTCTATGTAATACAAAACAGTTCGTCCTCATAACACAGTGATTAGTGTCTGTTTAATGTGTTAGTGCGAGATCGTCTGAGTGGGTACAAAGGAGGTTGGTCATTTTATTTTTACTGTGAAGCAGTTCTCTGAGTACGTGGGTGGACGTGGTAGCTCAGTTTGTTACGTGCCTTGGATAACCGACCGACCCGAGGGTTCGAGTCTCGGGTTGTTAATAGTAGCTGCCATGTTTCTTAATGTGCCCGGATAGTGTCGACAGATTCGCAACCTATCACACTGGGACTCAACATAAACATGCGAAAAGCGGTGTGTAGCGCCTCTGCCTACCCCTCTCGAGTGATAACGGCGTGAGTTTATGTTGATGTGTGATGTTCATGTAGTTCTCTGAGCTTCTGTTCGAAGGATTGGAGAGCCAGTGTGAGTCAGAACCAGACCTTTTGCTTTAAATAGGCAACGCGTTGAAAGTGATCTTGACGTCAAACCATGAAGAGAATCAAGGGTTTTTACAACTTCATAGGCAGACAAGCAAACGGTACACCTGATGCAAAGTGTTACCGCCGCCTATTGACACGACGATGCCCCTGATATCGTGAAACGCCAAGAGCACCTCCTATGCGTTGCCCATGTATAGGTACAGCTGTTATACCTGTCGGTTATTACACTGGCTCTCCAATTCTTCGAACCGAAACACTGCGAACAGCCTCACGTTGTAAATAGAAAGGAGGGTGGTACCAACACAAACGATCTCGCACTAGTAGATCTACCACCTGTCACAGCACTGCTTGACACAGGCCTTCCCCAAACATTCCCAACCGAAATGATCCTGTGGCGCTTTATGCAGTGGCTCCCTGCAGCATTTACAAGAGCTTTGGTCAAAAATGCTTGCCTATTTAATGTTTCCCTAAAAAAACTTTTGCTGGGTTTCCTGACTTTATTGTTGCTGCCAAAATTGTTTGTAACAAAACTAACCTTAGTAACTTAAAAATAATCTAGGTGCCAGCTTACACGAGAAGTGGGTTTCCAAGGTAGACTGGTATCTATAAAATTTAAGTTAAAAAAAAATCAAAGGGCGCCACCCTTGATATTGGTCGAGGGAACCGTGAAACTGAAGGAAGCAAGTCGCAAGGATGAGCACGTTGTCAGAGATCAGGTGGGAGACACGATGAGCCACGCCCGAAGTAAAAGTGCCAACGTCAAAGAAATAAGTGTACAAAAGTCTTGGTAGACTCAACCCGGCACACTTGCTTTATTTAAAAAAAAAATCGATTGTAAGGCGAGATACACACTACAAAATATATGTAACAATATAAAAGTTTGTCAGAGCATTACCTTATTTGTAGACAAGAAAATCATCACATGGAGTGTCGAAATGTAATGTTCGTGTAATTAGTAGATCTTCTTTCTTTTTTTTTATTCATGACCAGGCAGACATTTGACCCCAAGCCCACCTGATGTTAAGCGGCGATGAGGTCTAAGGTGGATCATGCCTGCCTAGAAGATACCTATTCACTCTTGCCTTAAAGAGGCCGAAGTTATATTGGTCAGGCAAAGAATTCCACACACTTGCAGCACGCATTATGAAGGTGCATTCTTTATATAAAGCTGATATCGAGCAAATAAATAGGCTAATACATTTATCTGTCAGACTCTTCTTGTGGTTAAAACAATACATTGGTATCTGAGCCACTAATCTCTTACGTAGACTGTGATGTTGTAGATTCAAGAGGCAGTTAAATTTACATTATTGTTTGTTAAGGGTTATGTGTCAGTAGGGGTGAACATTAATTATTTTCAATGTTTTAGTTGACACGAAGTTTAAACTATCGTTATTTGAAACAAATTACACTACTCCGACTTATATTAACCAAAATCAGGTTTAAAGGTGGTATGACGACCTCGGTGGCGCAGTGGTGTAAACAGCCGACTGCTACGCTAGAGGTTCCGGGTTCGAATCCCGGCAGGGGCGGGACTTTGTGTTATTTGCAAGACGCATTGTTTCGCTTACTGGTCTTGGATCTTGTATTCTTATTTCTTACTCTGTAAGACCATGGAACGTGTACTGAATAATCGTCTCCTCGGCTACCTTGAAGACTATGATCTACTGGGGATCTTTTTGTGTACGCCGCCCACCTTTGGAGCGAGGCTATAGAGAGATACGGTAAAGCCATCGCAGTTTCACTTGACATCTCCAAGGCCTTTGATCGGGTTTGGCACGGTAGCCTATTAAGCAAGCTTCCCTCTTTTGGGATTCCGGTTGGTCTTTGCAATTGGATTTCAAACTTCCTCGGAAACCGTTCGATTCAAGTGGTTTTGGATGGTCTTTTGTCCAAACAACAAGCAATCGACGCTGGTGTTCCCCAAGGGTCAGTTCTGTCCGCAACACTATTCGTGCTACACATTAATGATCTGCTAGTTCCTGGAACAGTTGGTTATGCAGATGACACTACTGTTACGGACAGATACTTCTCATGAAACTCAGTCTTGTCGAGAGTCTCTAGTTGAGCGCTTGAATCTGGCACTTCAGGCAGTCTCGGACTGGGGGGAAACCAATCTTGTTGGATTCAATGCGGCCAAAACACAGGCGTGTATTTTTTCCGCCAAACGGAGTCCCTTCCAGCTGACTCCGACTTTCCGGGGTGTATCAATACCGATAACTAATCATATCGTCGAACATGAATTTCGGCTCCTACATAGAGTCTACAGCCAAAACGGCGGCTAAAAAGCTTGATGTTCTATCCCGGGTTAGGCGATACTTCACGCCCAAATAACGGCTTGTCCTGTATAAGGCGCAAGTTCGGCCTTGTTTGGAATATTGCTGTCACCTTTGGGATGGTTCAGCCAAATATCAGCCAGCAGCTTTAGACTCTGTAGAAAAGCGTGCCCGAAGAATCATCGGGATTGACGATGATATTGCTAACTTTCATGGCCTCAGCCACCGCCGCGAAGTTGCGTGTCTATCGGTATTTTATAGGATACATTTCGGAGAGTGTGCGCAGGAATTGCACAATTTAATTTCACAGGCCCCCTTTTATAATCGGAATACTAGACGTAGGCTGAAACTACATCCTTTTGTGGTAGATATTATGTCCATCCGGACTAAACGCTTCGATAGTTCCTTCATAATGCGTACTGCAAGGGTGTGGAATTCTTTGCCTGCCGATGTGTTCCCTGACCAATATAACTTGGGCCTCTTTAAGGCAAGAGTGAATAGCTTTCTCCTAGGCAGGCATGATCCACCTTAGACCTCATCGCCGCTTAACATCAGGGGTTTAACCGCTTAACAGTTTGGGGTCAAATGCCTGCCTGGTCTTGAATAAAAAATACTACAATGATAAGAATACTATATTCGTGACTGATAAGCAAAACAATGCGACTTGCAAGTAACACAAAGTTCCTCCCCAGGATTAGTAAGGATTCAAAACCAGAACCTCTAACGTAACAGTCAGCTGTTTACACCACTGCAACACAGAGGTTGTGGTATGCATGTAGTCGTATGCATGAAGGTTTGTATATGTTCAGATGTTCGCTCATAGAGCCCAAACTAATGACTGTATTTGAACAAATGAGGTATCGTTAGATAGGTCTCAATTTTAAGATTGACTTTGAATACTTTTTTATTTTATTAAATACAATATAGCGGCTGTGGTACTTCATAAAGTAGGAGATGAAAAATTCAAAATTCTTATTATTTTGTCCCATCGTGATGCATATAAAAAAGAAGACAATTCTTAGTTACGTAAGGTAAGTGCCTTGTTAAGACTGATTTATTTTATGCTTTTTACGTAGTCTGGGTTTTAGCTTTTACTTAATTTTATAATGTTTACGAATTAAGAAATTTGATTTGACGCTCGCCAAAAATTTCAAGCAAAGATTCGAATTTAAATTCCGCCTTCTTTGGAAATCAAAAGGTATCATAAATGAATGAATTAGTTTTGAAACTAAGTAATAATTCAAGCTCAAACTGACCGGAATGTAAAGGCCCTTACACAAGCCGGCGACATATGCCGGCGGGTTATAGACGAGCTGGATTGCCGCCGGCATTATTAAGCGTAACAACAAGAGCAATTGCTTTGCGACCATTTCGATGAATAGAACTGAATGTGGAAAGGCCGGCGACTAAAATATACGTTAGTAGGACTCGCACTCTAACGCATGACGCGGGTAAGCGACATAGAGGCGCGAGCTAAAAGCTATCTCTTTCTTTTACCTATGTTATGACAGGGAGAGAAGAATCTTCTATCGCAGGCTGGTATTTATTTAGCGTGCTTGGCTGGCCAACTCATTGACGGTATACAAGCCGTTCATGCCGCCGGAAAAAACGTGAGGACGGATAGATGTTAGTACAAAGACTATGGACTATGCACTACTTGACGTACGTAAGCTCGACCCGATACCTGATGAGGATAAGTCTTCATTACAATATGGAAATTCATAAAAACAATATTGAACGACCAGAGATGGTCGAATTGATACCACTTATCGTGTGTAGGAGACTTAAGTTTCAACATTAAAAACTGCAGAAGGATATCCTGCAGGGACAGGCCAAGTTCGTAAGCCCTAAGGCAATGGAAATTGATGCCAAGTTTTAAGACCCAACTTAGATTTGAACATCGCCAACTTTGTTACTTATCTTGTGAAACGGAGACTCGCGGGCTGGAAATTCGTACGGTACTGAAGAAACTACAGGTTTTTCCACTGTATCAGATGAAAAAATAATAAAAAACAGTAAAATAATAAAAGTTTGTAATAGCAAGTAGTTTTGTTGGAAAACAGAACTAATTTGATTTGGGACTCACGAGAGATGTATGATCATATTCCTCAAATGGGCAACGCAATCACAGTGTTCTTGACAATGGAAATTGTTTTTATCCAACTTCACGGGCAAACAATGGAAAGTGATACCGCTGCCTATTGACACGACAATACCCTTGATGTATGGAATGCCGAGAGCACCGCCAATACCTTGCCTATGTAGGGGCAAAGTTATACCTCTCGTGCCGGTAATTACACTGGCTCTCTAATCCTTCAAACCAAAACACAGCGAACTGCTTCACGTTGTAAATAGAAAGGAGGGTGGTACCAACAGAGACTCTAAAACAATATAATTTTCATTTAATTTTCCCATGTAAATTATCATCAGCTTCTGATTCCAGACAAAACTATTGTCTTTTAAAAGATGGAAAGGACTACACACAATCACAAGAATACTTCGAAATACAATATTTTAATTCATTATAATTATCGTCTACACTAATATTATAAAGAGGAAACATTTGATTGTATATTTGCATTGAACTGGTTCCAAAACTACTGGACAAATTAAAAAAATGTGTCACCATTAAGGTGTTCGATCACTTATCCGTGCCGAACGCTCCTAACGTATTGACCGAACCAAAAAACCAACCGCAAAAGAATCAACAACGCGGAAGATATTGCTTCTAATACCTTGACACCTGTCACATTCTAAAACAAGAAAATATTTGACCGGACACAGCAGCTAACACCCAAAAATGACCACGAAATCAAAATTAATTCCATAAAATTGAAAGAAAGTAATTAGAATCGTCAAATGATTTTTTTTTTTTTAAATGACTCGACCACCGTTTCGGTAAATTTATGTCGGGGAAGATACCGGCAAGAAAGTACAGATTCTGTAATTTGTTATATGAACATGTTTTATACTATAATTACAGCCACTACTACATACAGTCTAGGGTGAAGCCGGACACCTCTCAACCCTGCACGAAACTGATAGGATGCGAGCGGATCCCGCGCCGAATCTGGTGACGTCATCCGAAATTATGTAGGATTTCTGGAGTTCTTCCAGATTCGGACAATTGGAAGCCGGTAGGTTTGCATAGAATTTCATATAAAGGATTCTAAAATTATTTTCATTTGATTCGTTTAGCTGTGATAAGTAATAATAATAATATTAACCACATCACGACATACACATTGACTCAGACTGTAGTAAGTATCATAAGAACTTGTCACAGGAACTAAGCAACGATATGGTATACACTACATAGATAAGAATACACCATCCAACAAACAAACAATGTGAAAAAAGGGTTCTTGCAAATAACACAAAGTCCCGTCCCCGCTGGGATTCGAACCCGGAACCTCTAGCTTAGCAGTCAGCTGTTTACACCACTGTACCACCGAGGTCGTCAAAGTGAGCATTTACCTTTTCAATCCTATATTATTCTTTATAAACATAGGCGTTAGAATATTTTCAAAATACCTGTATCTCGTGCGAAGCCGGGGCGGGCCCGTAGTTAATAAACCCTTACGTGAATAACACACGTAAGTTGTAAATAAGGCATAAATTTGTAATCATCGACGACAGATGATCCTCAATCAAAATTCACTACGAATTTATTAAATTCCACATCAATATTAAACTAAAATCTAACCCTTCATCGGTACTGGGAATCCTTAAGTTGTTTAACTCAATTTTAATACTGATTTGTTTTGATTCTCTATTGAGGGATGTTATGGTACAGTTTGTATATACATGTAAATGTTTCCTAGTAAGACAACACATAAAAACGACTTAAAATATTATGTACAAGTTCTTACGATACTTAGTGCAGGACTGAGTCGATGTGTGTGTCGTGATGTGAAAATAGTTAATAAAAAAATAATACAGTGGTGGACAAAAAGATTAAAGACCTATGGAGTTGCAACAATTTTGATTATTGATGTTGGGCCTATCGATTTTTTTCCACGTTTTTATACACTCACTTTCTTGTTTGTTTGTCGTTCCGGTTGGATTTTTGCAACTCAATTTTGAGGCACTTCGCGATAAACTAGCAGGCTATAATTTTCAGGGTAGCTTCAAACCCGAAGACAATGCAATTTACAACTATAAAAACGGCTGGACCGATTTTGATAGAATTTGTATGGAGTGACTATTGAGGAAAATAATAAAATAATTAATAGATTCAAAAAACCTAAAAACCCACGTTTTTAAATGTCCTAAAAATAAGAAAACAACCCTACGGGGCTGAAAGAGGGGCCTACGTTTTGAGTGGTTTTTAGATTTTTTTAATCTATTAATTATTCAATGCTAAGCTTAGAAACTTTTTGCGATATCTTTGTTTAGTTCGATTATTAAATAGTTCTTTTTAACTATATATTAATTATTATTCGTCGTGTCGCTTCTACTAGACGGAGCATGCGCTCTACAAAAACGCTGTACTCCGAGTACGCCAATCTGGCGTAGTTGATGCAATCTCCTAGCGACGGATGATTGAAGATGACGTTGCGTGTCTTATTAAGGGATTGCCATCTCTTTTATTTAAATTAAAATCATAAAAATTGTACTAGGAAGTTCAATTTACAATTATAATTAAGGCCTATAGTGTAGAAACCAAATTTTCACAACAACAAAACATGTCTAATATATTGTTTTTTCTATAAATACCATAAATTTACCATAAAAATAAAAATAAATAGTAAAATAAATAATCTCGACACGGTCAATTATTAATTGAACTTTTTGTCTGTAAAATGTAAAAATATAATTTGTAAAATACGTTTTCAAATGATGTATCAGAATTACAATAATGGATCAAGAACTAGAAATTATAAAGTAATACGTTTTTATTGCCTTTTAATATTATTGAATTCGAGTGATTCTAAATTTAAAACCTCTATAAGAAAGAAAACTCAGATCAGCAAGAACATTCGGTTAACTTTACCTTTTCTTATAAAGCAGGCATTTAACTCAAATTATCATTTTTTTAAATTATAAACAACTAAATTCAAAACAGCTAAAAGTTGTGAAGAATCATGGAAAAAAATGGTCGATAACTGTCAACGAAATAATTATCGCTACAATTACTACGGTTCGCTACGATAGGCTACGAATTACTACGCTTACTACGACTGACCTTTGGCTTATTGCCTATATTAGCTTTCAATAGAGTTGGTAATTTTATAGAAGTGGCTTTTTATTTTGCTAATTTTTTAATTGGGTTTTTAGTTTTTTGGACGACCACGGTGGCGCAGTGGTGTAAACACCTAACTGCTATAGTTCCCGGGTACTTGGGTTCTTTATTTTAGTTGCGAGGCGCATTGTTTCGCTTACCGGTCTTGGAAGAGTACAATTTAGGTCTTGTAGACCTGAAGGTGTATACATGTTTTGTCAAATATTAAACAACGTCAAAAACCGGTCAAGTGTGAATCGGAGTCGCACATTATGGGTTCCGTACCATATTATAATATTAAAACAATGAGTAACCTTTAGAAAATTTCATAGAAGAAACCAGGAAAAACAAAAAATGATGGAGAAATCACGTTTCTTGTATGGGAGCAACCTTTGATTTAATTTTTAGGGTTTTTTGTTT
The DNA here is from genome assembly GCA_949316135.1 of Choreutis nemorana. Lineage (NCBI taxonomy): Eukaryota > Metazoa > Arthropoda > Insecta > Lepidoptera > Choreutidae > Choreutis > Choreutis nemorana. The sequence goes on from OX438618.1 coordinate 7,209,881, forward strand.
AAGCGGCAAAAGATATACGAGTAGACATTCTCTGTTAATTTCAGTTCAGTTCAATTCATTTCAGAGTCAAGCTATTATAGTTCATGAAATACCGGCTGACAGTCAGACAGAAGGACAGCGGAGGCATATTTATAGGGTCCCGGTTTTTACCTACCCTTAAAACCCTAAAAATTATATTAAAAATAAACATTATCTATACCATAATTATGGTATCGATACCAACTTAGTATTATTATATTTATCTATTTGAATATCTTCTAGCATTTTTTTATTTCCATAAAAACATAAACACATGCATAAACTCACTCCGTAATCCCTCGAGAGGGGTTGGCAGAGGTGTTACACACCGCATTGCGCATGTTTATGTCGAGTCCCAGTGTGATAGGTTGCGAATCTGTCGCCATTATCCGGGCACATTAAGAAAAATGGCAGCTACAACTTACGGTAACCCGAGACTCGAGCCCTCGACCTGTCGGGTCGGTCGGTAATCCAAGGCACGTAACAAACTGAGCTACCACCTCCTTAACATCATTTTCATTTTTTCTTTCTCAAATAACAATGGACTTCTACGATCTTCTATTACCAATCAAGATGTAATTTAAACTAATGCCAGCGTAATTACAGTATCGGCCCGAGGGCTTAGGCCTTTATTGTAATTGGCCCTACTAAAGGCCTGTCGACGGTTAGTTGGCCCTTAACTGGTCTGTACACAGAATATGATACTTGTCATGTGGGATATAGTTACTTATTTAAACCTAGGAAGTGAGGTATTGGATTCGCTTCTAAGAACAAGAATTTTCGATCGTATTTCTTGTATTTCTTTGTTTTTTATGCATTTTTATTATTTGTATTTCAAGTAGATATACTTAAAACAATTTAATACGGTAGACAAAATATTAAGGTTAGTTTAAATAGACAAAATAGAAATAGAGGCCGAAAATAATAATAATAATAATTAACACCTAGTGTCTTCTCTAATAAGCAACCAATAATTACGAAAGATAGTATGTTATTTCATACTTTTAAGTGCACTTTTTCGGAGTCGGTTTTATTTTTTATTTTATTTTTAAATATAATTACCACTAAACTTGAATTTTTATTATGCCTAAATATGTTGTTTAAACGGAATAACTAGAAAACTTGAATTTTAAATTTATTATGTATTTTAATGGAAAATTGTTGTAGTTCAATTATTTTATAAAACAGCATTTACGGAGGTTTCTTGACGGATTACTACCCGTAGATAGCATTCCGAACCGGTGGTAATAAAAAAAAACGATTTAAAAGTACTTACTTAAATAAAACGTACTTAAATAAAAATCGAAACCTTTTAGAGAAACGTTACACATTCTGCTACAAATCCAATTGGTTAAAAAGAAGTAATTAATTTTTAATTCATTATTTTTAATTTATATTCATTACTTATTTAAAATGGCCGCTCATAAATATAGGTACAAGTAATAGCTTAGAATTCCACTGACAAACATTTTCATATTTTGGCGACCTCGGCGGAGCAGTGGTGTAAGTAGCCGATTGCTACGCTAGAGGTTCCGGGTTCGAATCCCGGTGGGGGCGGGACTTTGTGTCATTTCCAGGACACATTGTTTCGATTACCGGTCTTGGATGTTTTATTCTAATTTATGTAGTATATGCCATATCATTGCTTAGTGCCTGCATTACAAGATTATCTTAGTGCAGGGCTGAGTCATTGTGTGTGTCGTGATGTGGTTTTAAATCTCCAGCATTGCTTACCGGTGGTAGATTTTGAAGCATCTAAAACTAGTTCAAATTAAAAATAAAGTTTCCTAACTGGAATCGTCTAGTAAAATTTGCATTGAGAATCGTCGATAGATTTCAACCGTACAAAAGATATCTATTTACTATTTTCCGCATCATAAGTGAGACCGCTGCAATACAAACAGGTACAAAATGAAATGCCAATAGAAGAGTCTGATTTATTAAACAATTTTAATTCAAAGCCGATACAGTTAGACTTGCATAATTCAACTGGCCTTGCAATTTAATTTTGTACATTTAAAATTTAATGTTTCTAACAAACAATGAATGTGTTTGTTTAATGTTTCTGTGTGTGTTGTTTGTGTGTGTGTTTGTGTTGTTTGTGTGTGTGTTTGTGTAAGTGATAATATTGACATGATTACATCCTTTAATCAATTTAAAAGATTTTTCAATTAATTCTTAATTTCCAGCTTAGTGTATTATGAAATTTCCATGTATTCTATTTATTGTTCATCATATGCCCGTTAATTTATTTTGCTTGTTACGTTAATTATTTAATTTGTGATGTTAATGTTTATTTGTAATGTAATTTTTCTGCTTCCATTGTGAATATCAATCAGTGGAAACTTCATTGGTAAATGAATTATTATTTGTTAATATAAATTGAAATATAAAACTGTTGGTTTCCGAAATCAATAAATAAATAAAATTTTGCATAATATGTCCATAGTTGACATCAGACTCAAAAATGGGGTTGTTGTCAGTTTGACGTGTCTGTGGCGTCATAACTCTCGAACGGATGAAAAGATTTTGATGTAGTTTTTTTGTTAGAAAGGTGACCTGATGAAAGTGAGGGTGAACAATTTTTTAAAAACAAATGAACTGTTCAAAATGTAGGGGGGATGAACAATAATAATAAATAAACAACAATATATTTTTTTATGGATTTCTTTACTTTTTTATACGGTTTTAATACCATACTGGCTAATCATCAGTAATTATAATTTCTTCAATCCTGAAGATGATGAGATAATAAATGATATGAAGATGATAAGATGAACCATGAAAATGATGAATCTGCATACAGTAACATGCTAGTATGATTACTGTAGGCTCTAAGGAGTTACTTGGGAGATGACGAAAAGCGCAGCCTTATCGACGTATTTCACTTTCTCCACACTTGTACAGCACTACAGATATTCACTGGTTAAAACACTAGCATTTTACATATTAAATTCTGCTGATATACAAGAAAAGACAATAAAATAAGAAAATTCTAACTGACACTTCCCGTTCCCGCCAAGTAACTCAAAACAAAAATAAACCACATCTTGACACACATTGACTCAGCCCAGCAGTAATTATCAATATAAAAATCAGTATACAATCGAATATAAACAAATATGTCCGATCGGGTTTTTTTTTAATTTGTAAGTTAAGGATTTTTTTTAATGTTGACATAGGATGACTATTTTAAAGTATACCTACATCATACACCACCGACTTACAAATGTTACCTCTTAATTAATTAAGCAATAAATTTACAACTACTTGGGCAAACCAGCTGACGAATCACCCAATGTAAAGAGATATCGTCGCCCTTGATCCCGTTCGGTCGAGCCGGCTAACTGAATAAAACTAATTAATTTTGTTTATGGCATTGAGAAAAAAGACAGATACGAGAAGATCTTTAATTTACTTCAAACTCCATTTTCATGTGCGGTCATTGTTGCCAGTAATGGGGGACCCTCCTTAGTTCTGAAGACGCTAAGAATCGTTTTATTTACACTCGTGTGAGACTAAGACAACTTCGATCTCAAATAAGGGTCGCTGCCAACCCCCGAGGGCTATCGCAACCTATTGAACACTAGTGAGCTTCACTTTTGACTTTTTTTGTTATCTTTCAACATACTTAGGGGCTGTCCATTAATCATGTGATGTTTTTTACATTTTTTAACCCCTCCCTCCCCCATGGTGATACGTGGTGAGGTTTAAGACTACCCCCCCACCGCTCACCAAAACTCACATGTATTTTTTAGCACCTACAAAGAATCTTAAATTTTTATAATATTATTTTTAAGTACCGGTATAAAGTATAATCTAATCCTATTCTAGAAAATTAAGGACCACGATAAAAATGTCTAGACAGAAAGGCTGCAGGTTGTTTTTGACTGGCATAAAAATAATATTAAAGGAATGGTGTAATCATGCGGAAATCATATATTGTATTAGTACATGAACATATTTAATGTACATTGTCATCTGACCACGGATTAGCAAGACTTTCTTCAACACTAACAACTGGTTCGCGACATCTTTTGGTTTAGAAATCATGCATTTGACGAAAAAATAAGCACACGTGATATTTTACTATACCCCCTACCCCCTATGATATTTCGTGATTTTTGCCGAACCCCCCCCCCCCCCTTTCGAACCTCACGTGATTAATGGACAGTCCCTTATTACGCTCATGAATATTGTTATATGTTATCATACACACACACGCACATACACGCACACACGCACGCGTACATAGTACTTAAGCGGTTCTAGTTTTAGCAAATAATATTACTTTTGACACGAGTGCATTCTGCGCTCAAAACAACAAATCTACTATTGCTTTAAAGTTGCATGAATTTTGTTGAATTTTTAACGTTTTCAGAAAAAAATCAAAATCAAAACTTTATTCGGTAAACTTGGAACTTTTTTTTAATGACTCGACCACGCACCGGTTCGTAAAAATTTTGCTGTGGAAGATACCGACAATAAACCCAAGATTCTGTAATTTACGAAAGTATATCAACATGTTTTCGATATTAAGACACTAATTCATCTTACAGTCTACGGTGAGAGAATGCGATACAGACACTCTGGGTTCGGTTTGAAGGATTTGAGAGCCAGTGTAATTAACTGCACGAGAGGTCATCTTTACCTCTACATGGGTAGCGCATAGGCAGTGCTGTTCCAAGACGTCAGGAGCATCGTCGTGTCAATAAGCAGCGGTATGACTTTCCATCAGGTGAACCGTTCGCTAGTTTACCCCTGATGTACGGTGCACACACCGTGCATTTTATACTTTTAGCATTATAAGACATTTTAACGTATTACGTCTAATTGTACTAATCTAGGTCATAACACATCAGTTCACAACTAACAACCAATCCGTGTACTCATATATCATAGCATTATCATATTATTAACAATAAATCAGTTTAATACCTATCAGCAAACTATCATTTCAAGATCGTACGGAAGCACCGTATATCTTATATTTAAAAAAATATGCTTCTCATATAAGGGAAATCCCTTAACGTGAACTTAATATCATGCAAGATTTCTCGGTGTATTGAGTTAATATTTATTTCGCCCTGTAACAATTACAATAATACATTTAGTGGGTGGATGTGTTAAAAGAATCACTTGCTTCTTTAAAAAATTTGATATGTATTAATGCGGTTTAGAATAACACAGTACTGTTAATTGTTTCTTGCATAGTTCTGAGTTAAATTTCCAGTGTTGTTAATGTTTTTTTTTTTGTGAGCACATTTTTTTTTCTCTCCTAAAATAGTAATACAGTAGCAATTAACGTTTATAGGTTTTATTAAGTTGTGGATACTTTGTTGATTTACGTTTTAAATGTAGTAATGTTATTTGTAAGAATTAAATATTGAATGTTTCCCAAATATTTGTAAAATAAAATAAAAATATCAGCTACGTTTTAGTGTGAAAATATTGAATTATTTTTTGCTACATATTTATTTATTTTATAATTGGAACTTCAGAGTCAAAGTCAAAATATTTTTTATTCAAATAGACTTAAAATAAGTACTTTTAAATCGTCATCTTTTTATACTACCACCGGTTCGGAATGCTATCTCTACGGGGAAGAATCCGGCAAGAAACCTCCGTAGTTGCTTTTTTCAAAACAGTTACAACAATTTGTAAATAAAATACAGTTCTCTAATTGTAAACCAAATTTTTCTATAACTTTAAGTTACATAAACCAATCTTTATATATTATTTAAGTCGATGACCAAGTCTATATTATAAAATAAAAATAATAAATTACATGAATTACAAATGATGCAATGAATTACTTGTGAAATATGCGATCGAAAAAGATTTACTACATGTGAATCATTAAGGAATTCTATTTCTGAATTCGTTCCCTTTCTCACTTGTACCAATGTGAACAATAACCGAAGCATAGCTTCCCCCGGCAGTGCAACTCCCGCCACCTGTATTTATTTATATGGACATCCAATAGCATAAATACCAACTTATCTTAAAATTACATAAACAAACTTACGACATAATTAGACCGCCAAGAGGGATAGGCTGATACACACCGCATTTCACATGTTTATGTCGAGTCCCAGTGTCACACTATCAGGTCGCACTATCCGGGCACGATGATGAATATGGCAGCTACAATGGCAACCCGAGACTCGAACACTCGACCTGTAAAATTATATTGAAGAATTAATAAAAACTAATTCAATGGAACAATTTGTCACGTCATGAATTATGTATCTGACATAAACGTAAAGAGTTGACATTACTAAAACGTAAATATTTGCAAGACGCATTATTTCGCTTACCGGTCTTGGATGTTGTATTCTTATCTATGTAGTGTGTACCGTATCGTTGCTTAGCGCCTGCGATACAAGATTATATCTTAGTGCAGGGCTGAGTCAATGTGTGTGTCGTGATTATTACTATTGTTATATACACAATATGTATGTGTATACATATTATATGTTTAATACCTATAGTTTACAAGTTCATCCAGGTAGAATTGATCCCAATTATTCTTTTCTAATTAGTCTTTATTAATTATTTTAATAGCGTTTTAACTCCATTTAATTTTTTTTTAAATCTAAGTATAAATAGATTATAGAGAGAAAAGATGCATGATGACTCGAAGTCTCGTAATAAAAACTTGTATCTCACCTACTTTAACAAAACAAACGAATAAGACAATCGCCCAATACAGAAGCTGACATATGGCCACGGCTATATTTTATAGCCGTATTATTAATATTGTTTTAATATTAATGCCCCTCGTAGGCCACCCAGATATCGAACCTGCTTATTCACTACTAAAAAGTGTCAAACTAATTTGGGTAAAAATAGACCATCGTATCGAATCTCTACTAATTTCATTGATTACTGCAAACAGTTGCATTTGGACTTATTTTCTGACAGTCTGCTCACATTCACAAAGAAAATATGTAATAATAAATGAATCTTGGTTGTCCGTATTTGTATTTGTGTTGGTTATGTTTATTCTTAATTTATAATGTAATTTTTCATTTTAATTTTTTTTTTACTTAATTTTATTGTAGTTTTAATTATGCATGTAACTAGTGTTATTATTTTGGAATTAATTATTTTTAAACAATTTATATTTAATTTAATGGATTCAATTTTACCGCGTAATAATTTGAGCAATGTCACTATGAGAATGTTGTGCTCCTCTGTAATTAGGAGAACAATTAACTTGTACTATAATGAAAATACTGTCGTAAATTAAATATTGCATCTCCTGTTGAGGATCCTATTGAATAAACATAAACATAGCGTTTTATTGACTAATATTGTAATGAAAGATTATTATGATATTGAAAAGAGCAACTACGGAGGTTTCTCACCGGATTCTTCCCCGTAGACAGGCATTCCGGACCGGCGGTAGTTTAAAAAGAATTCTGACGATTTAAAAGTTCTTATTTAAAAAAAAATGATTTTGAGCAGTTACATAATAATTTTAGATTAAAAAATAAATTTCAAAAGATTTTAAATGTTAAATTAAAAAAAGAGTCGTGCATCAAAGGTTGAGCATCGCTATACAGCGTGGAAATGCAACCAGTGCTATGGGCACACGTTTTTAATGTCTTTTTTGTATTAAATAAGCTAACGTTTAAAGTTGAAATCAGTTTAAATAATTAATTAATTAACTTTAGATTTGATGTTATCTTGTTGCAAAATCTTTCAGTAGTCGGGTTTAAGTTTTTAACTTTTTTAGAACTAGTGTCTAATAGTTACAAATGTTACTGAATAGCGCTGTGGGGTATTTGCTGAGGGTATGTTGTACCCTCCTCACGGACCTCTGACCTGAGGACCCAGGGTTCCAGCTCATTTGTCTGATCCTCCCTAATGGTGAGACTGTCAGTCACACCTTTTTCTTTTGTTTAGTGAAGAGTCACTTTTAAATTTATACTAATTTTATACAACAGGTCAAGTTTTAAGATGGTCTTTGAAAGGAATTAAATATTTTTTTTAATTAATAAATACACCTTACAACTCACACAATTTCTTATCTTATTTTTATATTCTAAGGTATAATAATAACCAAAAAATACGAGAAATAGTTATAAATAAAGGCAGTGATTGCCATCAAAATGCCAATTCTACCCGGATGAAGTTGCTAACTATTAGTATTGAACAGCCCTGCACCAAGATTTAATCTTCCATCTGGAATTCTAAGCAACGATATAGTTAATGCTACGCAGAGAAAAAAAAACACCAGAAAGCGAAACAATGCGTCTTGCAAATACCACAATATACCCCGTTGGAATCCGAACTCGGAACCTATTGCGTTACACCGCTACGCCACAGAGGCCATCAACTTATAAAGAATGGTCTTGACCTCATTCATTAAAATTACCCACATGATGTCACGGGCAAAAAGCTATAGTATACAATCTTTTTCAACGTTCTAGCGGCCTATATAAACGTATTAAGTTCCTGCGTGTGGTCCTATTTATTACATAGGTCTTGTGAAAACGAAAGGAAACTTCCGTGCCTTTAAAAGGTTTTGTCAGCAATATTACTGGTGTAAGATTTAGGTTAGTATTTAATTAATCCCTGTTAGTTAGTGGCGTACCGTGTTGTTTTGACGGTCAGGCATCTCCTGATTGTCTCCCTCTTAGTTTTTTGGCCTCTAGACTCAAATGCTGTCTCCGCTTTGCTGGGAGGGAACTGTAAAATCGGTTTCTTTACCTACCCCCTCTATCTTCTGATTAAGTTCGTTGCGGGTCCCAAGACAGCCGGTAGTGTGTCCGGGCACAGCCTGTGCGTCATTGCACAGCTGCATTATTCGTTGATTATTCGATCAAAGGACGCCACTGTTGATCCTGGTGAACAGGAGTTGTAGTGGTGGGACAAAGTGGCGAGTGTGTCCCGATACGTTTTAGCTTTTTTTTTATCAGTTCAGTTGTTTTGTAGCCTATTCAATTCTCACAAAAAATTCATTCTTTCCTCTTGATAATCACTACATAGTTTAAAATAAAGTCGCTTCCCGCTGTCTGTCCGTGTGTAGAGAAAAGCTTGTAGGTATATAATACATGCATAATCTCCATCCGAAGCCGGGGCGGGTCGCTATCGTTATTTTATAGTGTAAGTAGAGGTAAAGAATAGAATTGTAGATAGATTAGTGTATATCACAATATTACACAAGATATCTAAGTAAAAGAGAAAAAGTATTTCAAACGTTTATTTAAAGAATTTTGCATGACTTTGATACTTTCAAAGTATTAAACTTTCAACACGATATTTGAAGATTTCACAATTTTATTTCACTCGACGGTTCAGTTGACAATTTTCTCACCTGAGTTTCCGTACGGATGAATTTGATCTTTATATCCGTTGTGAAAGATTCAATTTGCATTGTAAGTTCTATTTCTAAAGGGGAACACAGACGAGCAAGCATTCTTCTGCCATTATTGACTGTTCCAACTCAGTTTCAACTTCTTTGATGCATGAAAAATAAAAAGAAGGCAAGCGTTCATCCAATTCTCGTCTTTTTTAATAAATAAAGATTAAATACTTATTTATATTCTTAAAACAGTAAGTCTTTTGGTTTTCCCACTCAGTAGAATGAACCTGTTAGCCAGAACAGGACAGTCTTTTGAAGAAACGTACACACATACACACACGTTCTCACACACCCACGCACTAACACTTAACTACATTATCTAATTAAAGAATAGATCCGCTAGTCGATCACCCGTTAGCTTTGTAAAATTGTTACATGTAAATAGTAAACCTGTTATTGGCCTATGTGCAAGTTATAAGTGTTTTTTTTGTTGTTTGTGCCGTTGGTTTTGTAATTATAAATAAATTAAATAAGAAAAATAGTGCCAAAACTTAAACCCGTCCACTGAAAAAATGCTATCTAAAAAGTATAAAAACCAGAAAATATTATAATCTTTGTTTAAATTGTTACCTTACCATTCAACACAGCCCAGTGGCGTGCCTAGAGTTTTAGGATAGGGCAAGCCGAGAGATACGTTATTGTAGTTGTATAATTCATTTCGATAAATGTCTTATTGCCTCATTACTCTTAAATCTACACTTCATACTTTGGAACCATGCTATGAAAAGCATATTGTTATTTGATTTGAAAAGTAATGAATGAACCGGAGCGCGAACTTACTTCGGTTCGATAGGGCAAGCCGGGCTTTTGGGCTTGTATGACAGTACCGCCACTGACACAGCCTGAAAAAACTGTTCGGGTTGTATTTACCCTTAGGACTCTAAAATGACCATGAAATTATTCTCATATATTATATGAACATGAAAATACATATCAAACAATTAATTATCATCACTTTGCATGTTTGCCCAGAACCCACAACCCCCCATTTTAATGATTGAACTTTCTTTAGTCAGAAATAAACGATTATTATTATTAAGTGGTAAAAAATCAACCGCATTCTAGTATTATTATTCGATTTGAAGTGGTTATTTTAAGTATATTCCAATAAAAAAAATTGACTTTGACTATTACAGGTCACAGATTGATCGTGTGAAGCAACCTTAATACGACTAGTACTACAACTTTTGGCACAAACTGAAAATTGGCTCCCATAAGTTCCATGTCCACATCGTGCTAATGTGCATGGCACGAAAACAAAAAACGATCACAATCTAACTTGTTTTGGCGCCTTTAGTTAAATAATTGTTAATTATCTGAGCTTTCAATTAAATTTGTTCTAACGAGCCCTCTAGATATACGAGAAGAAAAACATTTTCTTAAAACCAGCAGAAATAAAAAAATGTGCTAAATTGACAAACGCATGCTCCCGCTAAACTCTTCGAAAATAAAAACATTTCAATACAAATATGGAATTTAACTCAAGAAGCTGGTAGCATCAGGGCACATCCGCCACTCTGTCCCACTGCAACTCCTATTCACCAGGATCAACAGTGGCGTCCTTTGATCGAATAATCAACGAATAATGCAATGCAGCTGTGCAATGACGCACAGGCTGTGCCCGGACACCCTTCCGGCTATCGAAGCTGGTAGCAGTCATCAGTGGCGTAACTAGGTAGGCATGGTGACAAAATGGCAGGGGCCCCAAGCCTGAAGGGCCCCGACGCGAGCGGTATAGAGCCTCCTTGGAATGGAGACATGAAAATAAATAAATAAAGATTGCTAGTTTGTTTTACGGGCCCCTTCCTATCGGCAGTATGACGCCACTGGCAGTCATAGAAAACTATAGACGCTTGCAACGCCAAACGTATAACAAACAAGTTGCCAACGCAACCCATTATTAACACGTTAATCCCTCATTCAGAGACCTAAATCACAATGGAATTACCTCTCCAAGTGACAAAGCGCGGAGGGATCAAAAGAATACAAAGTAAACCTTAACTACAAAGCACTGAGTCGTTTTTAGCAGGAACGTGTCAGTGTCTCTAAGTGACGCCACCGCCACCAGGTGGCGCTCCACTCTTCTGTACCAGAAATGTCCCTGTGCTTTGTAATTATGGATAACTTGGAATATTTCGACTAAGGTTCCGCGCCACATCGCGTCGGTTGGTCGCCTAAAGTCATCTTTTATGTATAAACCGCGCCTGAAATGGTTATATTCCCCCTATTAAAACTCATTTAAAATGCAGGAACTGATGTTTCACGTCATTTTCACATAAGAAGGAGCTTTGACCTTATGACCTCACAGAAATATACCATGCTTAGTACCTGCAACATTAGATTCAAAATCTTAACGCAGGGCTGAACAGTGACAATCATACTATATTCGTGAGCAGTTCGCTGTGTCGGTTCGAAAGATTGGAGAGCCAGTGTAATTACCGGCACGAGAGGGATACATCTTTACATTTACATGGCCCTTTGTGTTATTAAAAATCAGAAGCACCATCATACCAATAGCAATACCAAAAAATATATCTAACAGATATCAAGACAACTGGTATTCATAACATAGTTAATAGGCGGTATCAGTTTCCATTAGGTGAACAAACTACTTGTTTTCCTGTGACGTCGTTCGAAAAAAGTTATTATTAATGTCTAACCGCTTTCGCTTCTGATTTTAACCGACAACGACGCCGCTGACGAGGTGTTATGTTTTCCTATTATTCTAAAACTTTGCAATCTCCTCTCAAGTAATCTACATTCATGTACACCTGACTCAGGTAACCTAAGTTTTGTTCTAGCCTTTATTTAACTAGTTTAAAGTTTTATGAAATAAGAAATGAGAAAAAATATTATACCTTTGATTTAATTTTAATTAATTATAATAATAAAAAATATTAATAAATATATATATATATTTTGAAGATTGCAATCTGGTGTAACTTAACTAACATATATAAACAACATCACGACACACACGTTGACTCCCTACAGTTAGATTAAAGAATCTCGTGTCGTAGGTGCTAAGCAATGATATGGTATTAACTACATATACACAGTCAGGTCATAAGTATTGTCACACAGTAAAAACTTTTCTTTTAGAATGCTGGCCACAAAAAAGTTTATTGAATTCGAATTTCGAATTGTTCATGAAAATAAAAATGTATACTTTTTAGAATTTTACTCATTTTTAAATATTCAGTGGACGATTAAAGAAGACCGTGTTGCAGTTATTGCGTTGCATCGTTGCGGTTACGCGCCAATTCAAATTTTTGACATACTGAAAAATTTGAATCTAACCAAAAGATTCGTTTATCGTACCATCAAACGATACAATGAAGACTCTAGTGTAGATGACAGGTCAAGAAGTGGTCGTCCTCGGTCTGTTAGGACTCCAGCAGTGATAAAAGCTGTGAAGGCGCGAATTCAAAGAAATCCCAAACGTAAGCAGAAACTGTTGGCCCTTCAGATGGGATTAAGCAAAAACACGGTGAAAAGGGTGTTAAATGAAGACTAAGGGCTTCGGGCATATCGAAAAAAAACAGGACATCGTTTGAATGCTCGTCTAATGGACCTGAGACTGAAGTGATGCCTGAGAAAATCACGGAGGTCATTTTGAATAAACTTTAGTGTCATAAGAATCTATGTTCTATTAAGTTCATTTTGGTATATAAATGGTTAAATAATTAATAAACTTGTTTCAATTATTTTATATTAAACATGTGACATTAAACATGACAGAATTTATGACCTGACTAGGTATAAGAATACATCCAAGCCTGATAAACGAAACAAGCAATTAGCACAATGTTTCGGTACCGTTGAGATTCGAACCTGGAACCTCTAGCGATGCAGTCGGCTGTTTACACCTCTGCGCAAAAGAGGCTGAAGAAGTTAAATAGATAAGACGATTTGGCTACTCTTTTCGTCATTTCCCAAGTAACCTATTAGATCCTACAGTAACCGTACTAGCATTTTTGTTACTGTAGGCAAGTTCCGTGTATCAATATTCATATCTTCATAATTTTAATTCCTCATCAAAACTCGATTATATATTACGTGACATTGGCAAAATACTTAAATTTAAAAAAAAAACTAATGGCAGGCGGTTTGGTTAGCAGGAATTGCAATGGTGGGACAGAATGTCATACCCCGGCCGCTCGGTTCTTGGATTTCAAGACAAAAGCCCCAACTTTAACGTCTTAAATCATTTAAAGCAATATTAATTGCAATATTTGTTGACGACCTCGGTGGCGCAGTGGGGTAAACAGCCGACTGCTACGCTAGAGATTCCGGGTTCGAATCCCGGCGTGGGCAGGACTTTGTGTTATTTGCAAGACGCATTGTTTCGTGCATTCTTACCGGTCTTGGATGTTGTATTCTTATTTATTTAGTATATACCATATCGTTGCTCAGTTGCTGTGACACTCTAGTTTTTACGATACTTACTGCAGGGCTGAGTCAATGTGTGTGTCGTGATGAGTATTATTATTATTATTATTAATTAATAAAATAATCCCAAAACCATACCCATCTTGTACAGTTGGATAAAAAAGGAACTCATCTTATCATCGTCCCCAGAAACATTTACTAAAATGGACAAAAGTATATTAATTTAAAAGCTTTTCATTTGTATTAGGGTTCCGCATCGAAAAGCATTTTGAATGATAGAGGGTTCGAAGAAATAATGAATATAAAATCTATACATAATTTTTCTTTTTTGTAAAATTTTATTGAACTACAATATAAAGAGCAATATTATTTTAAAAAAATGTCAAATGTCTTCTTCCACATGGAAATAATTTTCGTTTGTTTTTAATTAAACCTGTAGGTTTGAAAAACAGATTCATTATATTATTCGCACGCATTGTTTCGCTTACCGGTCTTGGATGTTGTATTCTTATCTATTTAGTATATACCATAGCGTTGCTTGGTTCCTGTGACACAATTTCTTACGATACTTACTACAGGGCTGAGTCAATGTGTGTGTCGTGATGTGGTTATTATTATTATTATTATCCTTACTAACATTTTAAACTCGAAAGTTTATAAGGATGTATGAATGTTTTTTACTTTTTACGCAAAAACGACCGAATGGATTTTAACGAAACTACAACAATATAGCTTACACATCAGAACAACACATAAATGATAATTAATGAAGACGATAAATATCAACTTATTAATAATCCTGTAAGAACCATTTTCGACATCTTCGCGGGCGAAGACGCAGGCGAAAGCTAATTATTAAATATCTATAGATAAAAACGTTAATTCTTAAAATCAGAACCCTCAGATGCATTTCGTATATCTCGTTCTTGTTATCTTTCTTAACCCCTAACAAAGCCAGCGGCTAAAATCTCGACCAGAAGAAGGCTTCCTTTTTAATTAAAACACTCGAGCCAAAATTACCTTTTAAAAAAACAACCCTCATTAATTTTAAACTTAGCCAGTCTTTGTTTGATCATATAATTTCACGGTTTTAATCAATCTTTCCGGGGCTAAGTTTTAAGTTTTAAAATTTAAAAGTTTAATGTTTAAAGATGAAAGGGTTTTTGTAATTAGAATCTTTCGTTTCAATTTACTGATACAATTACGATGATATAAGGTAATAAGGATTAGGAGGAAATGGTAGCTCAGTTTGTTACGTGCCTTGGTTAACTGACCGACCCGACTGGTCGAGGGTTGTCGTACGACGTATCTGCCGTCTTCCTCATTGTGCTCGGATAGTGGTGACAGATTCGCAACCTGTCACTGTGATTGTTCGAGTCACGGGTTCGAGTCTCGGATTGCCGTAAGTTGTAGCTGCCACGTTTCTTAATGTGCCCGGACAGTGGCGACAAATTCGCGATTCACACTGGGACTCAACATAGACATCCGCAATGCGCTGTGTAACATCTCTGCCAACCCCTTTCGAGGGACTACGGCGTGAGTTTATGTGTTTATGGAAAAAAAATACTGCTAGAAGTTGTACAACTTGTACACACCGCTTTTCGCATGTTTATGTTGAGTCCCAGTGTGACAGGTCGCGAATTTGTCGCCACTGTCCGGGCACATTAAGAAACGTGGCAGCTACAACTTGCGGCAATCCGAGACTCGAACCCTCGACCTGTGATTACAGCGTGAGTTTGTGTTTATTTATAAAATTATAAAGAATAATATTTGCTCTTGGATGATTTCCATCTCTTTAAAATTGTATTTATCTATATGAATGTTTATCTTATTGTTGTTTACGAAAAACATGAACTGAAATCATTCTTGTGAATAGTAAAAAAATTAACAAATCGACCTTTTCATGCTTGTAGCATAATATTTTTGTGTCATGTGTTTAATGAATGTTATATTTATGTATTTTTTTAAATTAAGGACTATTTAATATGTTAGATTTTTAGTAAATAAAGTTTTTACTTACTTAATTATATATTAAACATTACGGCTGCGACACAGTTTTTAACTACTGCAGCCATAATGTCAGTGACTTTTGTTTATTTTTTAATTTTTTTTAATGAAGATTTTTATCATTATAAATGTTTAATGTGACGATTTGTTTCAACCTTCACATTTTAATGGCCTCAGTTACAAACTCGCTGACGAAAAAAATCCTCTCTTCCGCTTTATTTAAATTAAAAAAAAAAAACGTGTCCGAATTCGCGCTGAAAAGCAAGCTTTTATTAATATTCGAGTTAATTCTCTCCATTTCCGCTGGATGGCGTTATATCCTTACTTTCAGTTATTTGCATCTAAAACCCATTCCTCTGAACTAATGCACTTTTAATAGCACCAATTATTTATTAGCTCTCGTCCCCGACTGCACTCGCATCTCTTAAACCAGCTTAGCAGTGCTCCGGCGGATTAATGTGAGGTAATAAAGTTACATGAAGTGAGTTCGTGAGCTTGCAGTTTTTAAATGTTATATACATGTTTACCCCGTGAACTTTCCATGGCCGTTCCATTGGATTTTTCCTTTTTTAGGGTAAACAACGGGACCTTATTACTCTGCCGCCTCACGCTCACAGCCTCCGTCGTCCGTCTGTCTGTCTGAATGTCATCAGGTTGTAGTGCCATAGTAGCTAGACTCTTGAAATTTTCATAGAATATCTATGTCTGTTGCCGCTATAACAACAAATAATAAAAACAAAGAAATTTAAAATTGAAGGGATCATTCAAGAAATATGATTACAAATATATATTTTTTGGGTATTCTTGTATCTTTTACAAAATTTTCTAAAAAGTATATGATATTTAATCTTATAAGATTATACGGAACCCATCATGTATAAGTCCGACTCACACTTGACCGGTTTTAAATAAATCAATGCCGTATATGAAACAATAACTGAGACAACATAATTTATACATATTCTTTTTTTTCGTCATCAATTTAGTTTTTTAATAAGTAAAGAAAAAAGAATTCACATAATTTTTGAGTGTTATCGAGACGATCAGCTATCAACGTTTTAATATAAGATTTACATAAGAAGATATGGTTATATACTTATCAATCAATCAATAACTTATTTACTCAAAACATGGTATATACAGTTATTTACAAATATAAATACATAGTGCTCATGTTTTGCCTTTCTTTAGACATGCAAATTGATTTATTTATTAAATTTACATATATTTTTATATTTATGCTTATGTAGTATAATCCTATGTATCTTGAACTTTTAAGGTTTTTATTTAATAATTATTATTATTTATTTGCTTGAATACAAATTACAGTCAGGTGTTGCAGTTATGTATATAGTCCGAGTATTCAGCTGCAAAGTATCAGCGTGAAAATTTTTCATTTCATATAAATCACAGAATGTCGTTTTCTATACATTAATAATGTTACAAAGTAGGAACATCCTTAATTTACATAAGGGAAACACAATTGTAGGTAGACACCTCGTGCTTAATTTGTAATCTTACAGTTTACAAATATTACGAAATTGAACCAGAGAAAGAGGAAAAAAACAAAACAGCACATATTAGAACATATCTCGTATAAAAAGTTATCTTTGCTTAATTCTGAAATTTCAAATTAATGGTTGAATTAAGGGATGAAAACTAAGCCACCGTTGTCCGTCGGTCTGTGATTGTATCTCATAAATAGTAATAGAGTGCTAAAGATTGTGTATTGAGTACTTTTCTTGCCGCTTCAACAAATATCCTTTCTAATATTATAAACGCGAGAGTTTGTATGGATGTATGGTTGTATTGATGTTTCTCTTTCACGCGAAAACTACTGAATGGATTTTAGTGAAACTTTACAATAATATAGCTTACACATCAGAATAACACATAGGCTATTATTTATAAATATGTTGTGAATATTAAAAATTCAATTTGAACCATTTCCATAATAATTTTTCATATCAAGTAACAAATGGCAGGTACGTTATAAAAGCAAGCTAAGTGAAGATTTGACTAATTACTGAAGGGACAAACACTTTTCCTCTTCTTCTGCTTTCATATTGTTTTAATAGCGGCATCTCTTTCATATCACTTGACGAGTGTTAAAAATCTGTATGTGTGTAAAGCTATGTTTGGAACACGGATTTAGATTTATTTTTTCGATTTTGTACATTATAATTCATAGCGTATTAAATTGGACGCCTGCGATACAGGCTCGCCTAGTGCACGGTCCACGATAAAATATTTTATTTTAAATGTTTTTAAGTAAAATAAAGATATTATTATTATTATTTGTAAGAATGAATATATCTACGTTTTGTAATATAATTGTTGTTTGGCAAAAAGCAACTTTACCTCTAAGTTGCTTTTTCTCTGGAATCTTAAAATATTCGTGTGTCTTACAATTGCGGTTAGCATTTTTTTCTGTTTTGATAATATTTCTCTTAGGTTATACTATATAATAATAATAAACCACATCACGACACACATTGACTCAGCCCTGCACTAAGATATAATCTTGTATCGCAGGGGCTTAGCAACGATATCGTATAAACTACATAGAAAAGAATACTACATCCAAGAACGGTAAGTAAAACAACACGTCTTGCAAATAACACAAAGTTCCGCCTCCGCCGGGATTCGAACCCAGAACCTCTGGCTTGGCAGTCGACTGTTTGCACCACTGCGCTTCAGAGGTCGTCAAAGGTTTTTTTTAATTTTATTATTAAACTTGATGGGCAAACAAGCAGACGATTCACCTAATGGAAAGTAATACCTATTGACACGAAGATGCCCTTGATGTCTTAGAACCCCAAGGGCACCGTGCTTTGCCCATGTAGAGGGAAAATATTATGTCGCAGGGTTATGTCCTATGAGGCTTATTTATAAATCTGTATCTCTTCTTTAAACAATCTAATCTGATGTATATCTTATTCTCGTAATCATGAAACATGAACTATACGACACACCTTTACACAAGTAAACACACACCCAGAGAGCTCACGACACAAAGCACATTTTCAAAGCCATGACATTCCACCACTAACTATTAATTTTCATTCGCAGATTGTCAGTACCGTGGCGCTTATTCCGCGGAGCTCAGTCCGCTGCAGTACCCCGACAGTCCCCTGTATCGCTAGTTATAAGCTACAATGTGGATAGGTTATTTCGAACAATAGCGGTGATACCCCTGGTCTTTGGGACTGTGCGCGGCCTTTGTTTTAAAATTCAGCTTCAGGGCTGTCGCTTTTCGGATTTTAAATATTTAAATTGATGATGTGTACAAAGCTTTGTATTTGAAGCTTAATAGTTACATTTATAAACAAATGAAATGGTTTTTTTGGTCCATACCACAAAGGGAGTTAAATCGTCGAAATGCAAGGGACATTTTGTTTGTTTTTTTTTTAAGGATAAAACATAAACTAACCTCTCTAATTGTTTAATTTAGTACAAAGAATCTTTCAAAAATGATAGGAACTTATTCAACTAGAATTCGTTCATTTCGCTTTTCCTTTCAATAATAACTGTTAGAGGACTTACTCAATTCATGGGCGTATTCATTGAAATATCATTATACTTGTCCATTTGCTTATGAACTGTCGATGAATAGACATCAAAGAGGTAGAAATTCAATTTGACTGATTTTAATCCTCGTTCAACTTGAATAAGAGTTATTACGTTTTTAGCATCTCTTCTTAACAAATAAATATACTTTTACCAAAATTCTTAACTACCCATTTTTTTTAAACACTATACATTCTTCGTTCAACCACGTTAAAGTAAATGAGTTGCACATTTTAAACTTCATCCTTAACAAGTAGGAATTATCTATCACCGCGACTTTGTCCGCTTTAAATTCTTTTAAACGAAATTTATCCAGAAGCCCATTCTACATATTGATGATTTTTGTTATTATCTGTGGAATAGTTCTGTGTGTTACCTCCTTTTTACCTCTTAAATCAAAGATAAACGTAAAGCCTTAACAATAAAAAAAAACATCCTTTATTCTGGTTTAGACAGCCCTGAACGCTGGCGTGGAAAGCCCGCCATATTTCGTGATAGCCCGCTGATAAAACGTCATCTCATAGTGAGATAGGCGCGAATTATAAACGTTCGCAAAGTAAAATACGACGATTTGGCTGCGCTTTTCGTCATCTCCCAAGTAACTCCTTAGAGCCTTCAGTAACCGTACTAACATGTTACTGTAGGCAGATTCATCATTTCCATCATTCATCTTATCATCTTCATCTCATTTATCATCTCGTCATCTTCAAGAATGAAGAAATTATAATAACTAATGATTAGGCAGAATGGTACTGAAACCAATGCCGTTAAAGAAATGCATAAAAAAAGAACGTTCGCGCCATAAATTATACCTTCAAATTACGCGTATATATCGATATGCGGCGCTAGGTGCAATAGAAAAAAACTTGAATTCCTCATTTTTAATACCATATTTGCTTACATTCGATTTTTCATCCCCACTTTCACTCCCCATAACTTTTCAAATTCAAATTCATTTCATTCGTGCACAATACATTAGGTAAATACAGCAGATGTTGAGGCAAGGTAGGACAGGTATGTGCAGCCGATTGGCATACGAAAGTCATTTCATAAAAATATTAAATTAAAATAAAATAAAAACGATTAGCAATTAAATTATAGTTGCGATCAAATAAATAAAGTTAAATAAATTAATAATAATAATATATAGTTCTGAAGCACAAGTTTTGAATGGGGATACCGATTTCTACCAAACTTTGTTAGAACACTGTTAATTAAGTCTTGATTAAGCTAAGTAAGTCTGTAGAATATTGTAATTAAATATCTAAAACTTAGGGTTTAGCTTTATCTTCTTGATAATGATTACTAAAAAAAACTGTTTAAATTTCACTTTGCTTATTTACTTTTTATTTTCTGATGACATGTCGACGTCACCAACGTCAGGGGTCGGGCCGCTGGAATTAGCGGTCAAACCGCTCGGTCGCGCGGACACATATCAAGCATTAATGACCGATAACATACATACAAAAACATATTAAACATACATATATAATGTTTTAAAGCTCATCCCCTTAGCTATAAAACAGGGGATGAAAGTGAACCAGTGAAAACCATAACAAGTCAAGTTTACAAATGAATAAATTAAAGGAATCCCACTTGAAAATTTCGAGTTTAAAATATTTCTAATCAGCTTTAGAGATGTTATTACTTTATGTTAATACTTCGAGTGTTTTACGGAATCCATTAATTTGCTATTATAATTAACTTCTGGCGAGGAACACTCTGCAAACAACTCCATGCATTTATAATTAACGTTAACACAACGTTATTAGTTGCGGTTATGATTTCTCGTGTTAAACTGATTATGCGAGTATAATAATAATTTATATTTCTATTTTGGTTTATTGAACGCATTCAACCATTTCAGTTTTAATTTAAAATTTTGGATGACAATGGTGAGGACGTGATAGCTTAGTTTGTCACGTGCCTTGATTAACCTACCGACCCGACAATTCGATGGTTCGAGTCTCAGGTGGCCGTATATTGTATGTTCCTCACAGTGCCCGGATAGTTGCGACAGATTCGCAACCTGACACACTGGGACTCAACATAAACATGCGAAATGCGGTGTGTAACAGCTCTACCAACCCCTCCCGAGGGATTAATTACGGCGTTAGTTTATGTTACGTTCATGTATGACATTGAAGCAACTCGGCAATCTGCATTATTTAAAGGGCTGGCCGCAGAATTCTACTATTCAGTCAAGACTAAAAATCGGTTATTTGACATGTATCTTGCACTTCAATTTACAATTTGACATTAAAATTACTTCCATCCTTCATTATTTGACATGCAAACGGCTTATTTTTTATAAATTGACATTCACATAATTTGTTTTATCATAATATTCATGTAAATTGTTTTCTTTTTTAATTATTAGTCCAAACTTTCCATTCTTTTATGAAACGAAATGTATATGATTTATTTTAACATCTGTAATGTACCATAATTCTAGCAAATAAATTTCATTTCATTTGACGACCTCGGTGGCGCAGTGGTGTAAACAGCCGACTGCTACGCTAGAGGTTCCGGGTTCGAATCCCGGCGGGGTCGAGACTTTGTGTTTTTAGCAAGACGCATTGTTTCGCTTACCGGTCTTGGATGTTGTATTCTTATTTATTTAGTATATACCATATCGTTGCTTAGCACCTGCGATACAAGTTCTTACGATACTTAGTGCAGGGCTGAGTCAATGTGTGTGTCGTGATGTGGTTTTTTTTTATTTTTTATTTATTCATTTTTGCCGTGAAGCAGTTCGCTGTGTGTGCATACTTAGACACTAATACATCTTATGCTGTGGCTACGCTGTAGGGAAACGCCATTGTTTATCGTAATGACGGACGTTTAACGTTGTGTAGCCACGACTTGTCGCGATAATCTAAAAGCGGCATTCACTTTGTTTCACCCCATTATGTGCAAACCAGCAGACAGTTCACCTGATGGAAAGTAATACCGCCACCAACACGACTATGCCCTTGATGTCTGAAAACGCCAAGAGCACCTATTCCTTGCTAATGTAAGGGTAAAGATGTTACTCTCGTACCGGTTATTAAACTGGACCTCAAATCCTTTGAATCGATCTTTATCTCAGAGTGTGTGCATCACATTCTCACATACAAGACTCTAATGCTGGGGCCACACTAACGAGAAACGTCAATGCCGATCATCGCGATAAATATAGCGATAAATATTAACGTGTTAAATGGAGTGACATTGACGTTTCCTGTTATGGTGGCCCCAGCATTACAGTCTTGGATGTGACAATGTGTTACAAATACTCTGGGATAAATATTTGAGATCCAGCGTAATTACCGGAACGAGAGGTATAACATCTTTGCCACTAAATGGGCAAAGAATAAACGGTGCTCTTGGCGTTCCAGTTATCAAGGGCATTATCGTGTCAATAGGCGATATTATCACTTTCCATCAGTTAAATCATCTGCTTGTTTGCACATAATGTGGCGAAACAATCCGTCTTGCAAATAACACAAAGTTCCGACCCGGCGGGATTCGAACCCGGAACCTCTAGCGTAGCTCGGCTGTTTACACCACAGCACCACAGAGATTGTCAAATATATTTTTTAGATCTATATGTTGATGCTCACCTGTCAACTCAAAAACCGATCAACAAAACATCAGCTCGGCAGCGAGAATCGGTAGTCTTTGAATGAAGGTCCATTCTGCAACGCAAACTTATCAGCATTGCGGTATTGTATCGCATGGGTTTGACAGCGAAACAAGAGACGAGAAGCTGACGTTTCGTTTCCGAATTGATAGCCGTGATAGACATTTAATATAACAGTGGAGTTATAAGGACTGCATAGCAAATAAACCACTTACCATCAGTATGTCTCCCATGATTACATAGATTACTGCAGTGATTTTGTATGAGCAATCTTAATTCCTCATCATCCGTTAGAGGCGCTTTAAAAGATTCATACAAATTAGTAACTGCAGTCGCAAGCGGCAATCGAAGGTAAAATTCATGGTAGGCACGTGCCCGTAGTCCTCTTCCGAAATAAAATTAAAAAAAAAACACATCACGACATAAGTATCGTAAACTTGTGTCACAGGAACTTACCAACAATATGGAATAAAATGCACACATGGGAAAACTACTTTAAAAAAGTGACTAGGCAAGCATTTGACCTCAATCCCGCCTGATGTTAAGCGGCGATGGAGTCTAAGGTGGAACATGCCTACCCAGTAGAAGCCTATTCGCTCTTAGCTTAAAGAGCCCCAGGTAATATTTATCAGGGAAAACATTGGCAGGCAAAGAATTCCACTCATTTGCAGTACGCATTATAAAGAATTCTCAAAGCGTTTAGTCGGGGTGGTTGGAATATCCACAACGATAGGACGGAACTTCCGCCTGCGTCTTGTTTCCTGATGATGAAATGGTGCCGGAGGAATTAAATGGTGCGATTTCTGAACACACTCCGAAATGTATTATATAAATTACTGACATACATACAACATTGCGGTGACGGCTGAGGTCTTGAAATTTACCCTTAACTTCATCAAGTCTGATGAGTCTTCGAGCTCACTTTTCAATAGAATCCGAAGCTGCTAGCTGATACTTAGCTGAACCATCCCCAGGGGTGACAGCTATACTCCCAATTTGAGCTTTATAAAGCATAAGCCTTTGCTAGAGTGTGAAGTATTGCATAACACTGGAAAGTACATCCAAGAACGGTAAGTGACACAAAGTCCCGCCCCCACCGGGATTCAAACCCAGAACCTCTAGCATAGCAGTCGGCTGTTTACATCACTGCGCCATCGAGTTCGTCAAACCATAGATCATTTCATAGATTATTATTTATCTCTCATCCATCCCATCCCTCATCAACACTTGATAATAAATATTACGTGACACTAACAAATACTCAAAGATATTGCACTGATCATGGAAATGCCATTAAAAAGAAAAGAAAAGAAAGCTATGAGAAGGATTAATTTAACTCTCTCTAACTAGAGATTTCTACAATCAGAAAAAAGTCAATCCTTCTACATGAGAGGAGTACAAGCCGAAAAATGCATTTCTAATATTAACAGTACGACATGATACGACTTTGGTTACGTCGTTAGGCCCGGTCCACACTGACAGCAGTTTGGTTATACGTGCAAGTCGGCATTACGTATGTATTAGGTTTTGGATACACCGCCGAAAGATTTACTAAAACTTACAAACTATATCATTCTTATAAATGAAACGGATGTCCGGGAACTGGTATCCGGACATCCGGTCTGAATATGCCTGTCCGGCCGGATAACGGATAGTAACAACATCCGCTTATATTTAGTTTTTATATCCGCTTATAAACTATCCGCGTGCCAAATTTCATTCAAACCTGTTCAACAGTTTTTGTGAGATTAAGCATCAAACAAATACATTCACATTTATCAGCGTAAAGAAAAAAATAAAAATAATTAACAAACTTTCTAATTTGTAAACTAATTTCTATTTGAGATTTCGAGAGGTTCCTTCTACAACCCGCTTTACTCTTATTTACCAAAACGTATCCAGCTACATGATATTAACACAAACTCACGCCGTAATTAATTCCTCTAGAGGGATAGGCGGAGGTGTTACACACTGCATTCCGCATGTTTATGTTGAGTCCCAGTGTGACAGGTTGCAAATCTGTCGCCACTATCCGAGAACAATGAGGACCATAGCAGCTACAATGGCCGAAACCCGAACCCTCGACCTGTAAGGCCGGTCGGTTAACCAAGGCACGTAAACTGAGCTACCACGTCCTCAACTAACTTGCCAATATAAAAATAATCTTTCAGCAGAGTATCCGAACGCATCCTGTTTCTGTATCGGCCGCCAGGGGGCGCTGGCATTCGGGATGCAAATGAAGAGACGTCCTCGAAATAAAACGACACAGGTGCGGGACGAATGAGGGACCATTACATCACGGGACGGACCGGGACGGTCTTCCACATTCACTTGAAGGCCCAAAGAATACACGAACTCAACTCAAATTTATTGTTAAAATTGTTATTGAAAATAGAGACGAGAGGTATTATTATTATTATTTATTGTTATTATTATACACGGGAGATCCCAATTATAGTAATAATAAGAAATAAATTACACACTTTACAACATCTTTACCTCAACATGGGCAACGCTTAGGGGTGCTCTTGGCGTTTCACGATACCAGGGGCATCGTCGTGTTAATAGGCGGCGGTATCACTTTCCAACAGGTGTACCGTTTGCTTGTTTGCCAATGATGTTGTATAAAAAATAACTATATGATTTTTTTATTATATATTAATTAGACGACCTCGGTGGCGCAGTGGTGTAAACAGCCGACTGCTACGCTAGAGGTTCCGGGCTCGAATCCCGGCGGGGGCGAAACTTTGTGATATTTGCAAGACGCATTGTTTCTCTTACCGGTCTTGGATATTGTATTCTTATCTATGTACTATATACCATATCGTTGCTTAGTTCCTGTGACACAAGTTCTTACGATACTTACTGCTGGGCTGAGTCAATGTGCGTGTCGTTAAGTGGATATTATTATTATTAAGTAATTAATCAAACGGCCGGCTGAAAATATTTTTTAAGACCTTAAAGTATTTTTTTGTAAAAACATTATACATTATCAATCTATAAAATATATAAATCTTTATTAAAAAACAAAAATTAACGAAAGTAACTGACATAATGGCTGCAGTAGTTAAAAACTGTGTCGCAGCCATTATCACCGATCTCCAATAACATAAAATAATTTACACACACATTGTAACATTATTTACACACACATTTTAACATCATTATAAACAGTATGGCATTGTATTATTATTATAATATAGTTAATTATTCAGTTTTGTAGGAGTATATGGTAGCTCAGTTTGTAACGTGCCTTGGTTATCCGGCCCTACCCGGCAGGCCGAGGGTTCGAGTCTCGGGTTACCGTAAGTTGTAGCTGTTTCTCAATATGCACAGATAGTGGCGACAGATTCGCAACCTGTCACACTGGGACTCAACAAAACATTCGAAATGCGATGTGTAGCAAGCACCTCTGTCAACTCCTATTTCTTCTGTAAGTTCGTTGCGGGTCCCAAGACAGCCGGTAGGGTGTCCGGGCACAGCCTGTGCATCATTGCACAGCTGCGTTATTGGTTGATTATTCGATCAAAGGACGCCACTGTTGATCCTGATAAACAGGAGTTGCAGTGGTGGGACAGAGTGGCGGGTGTGCCCCGAGAAGCACCTCTGCTAACCCCTCCCGAGGGATTACGGCGTGAGTTGATGTTGTGTTGTTATGATTTATGCTCTTTTTTTTTGTAAATACATAAATAAATTCACATATATATTTATAGACTAAATAATTGAATTGACTGAGGTTTAAAGAGTGACACTAATAATATTATTTATATACATTTAATTGTTTTTTAATTCAAAATTAAAATAATCACCTTTTGGCTGCATTTCCACGCTGTGTAGCGACGCTCAACCTCTGAGCGAAATGCAGACCAGCGTTACGGTCACGACTCTCTTTTTTAATTGAAAAACAAAAATAAATAAACGTAGGATATTATAAACATCTTTATATATTATTAAGTACCTATATAATTGCATAGGAGTAGGTACTCTCACTCCACTCATTATTTGATTTATTTCATTCTAATACCACTTGATATTCGTTTGTAATTAATGTTGTCATATTTGGTATTTATTCCGAACATGACTTTGGGTAGTTTTCCTACACGTCAGGTAGCATAGATTACTTGATTTTGTATTTTGTATGAGCAATCCTAATTCCTCATCAATCCGTTAGAGGCGCTTTACAAAGATTCATACAAATTTGTTACTGCAGTCGCAAGCGGCAAAGGTTAAACTTATGGTAGACACACTGATACCATTATTTAAACCAATACCATAAAAAGTTCAACAAAATAAGGTACAGTCAGTAAAAAAAATTAGTATATACTTGTAAGATCTTTAATTGAAAAAAAAACCGGCCAAGTGCGAGTCAGGCCACGTATAGAATGAGGTTCCATAGTCGCAAATAATTGTTATGATTTTAATTATAATATTTTCATGTTTACTTATTATTTTTTTTAAAATTTTCCAAGTAAGCGCATTTTACAAGTTACGCCTGTATAACTACGATGAAAAATCCAGACAGAATCGAATATGTACTCGTACCTCTTTCTCTAAAAATCCTGTCAAAAACTGTCTGCCTAGCGTCTGCCTATTCATGCCCAGTTTCCTTGTTAACCTGAATTTTATACACAAAGCCCGTCACAGAACTCGTATTCGTATAATTGGACTTGTCCATCTTTCAAACGTCAAAAGCTAGCCTCGTATCGACTTGTAGCTTGTAACAAACAGCTCTAATGAAGCTCCTACAAGCATTTGTAGCATACAATAGCTTACTTGGTGATCTTCACGTTACAATGCCTGTTAATTTTCTTATGTCAGTTTAAAAATAGCTGGTTTTATTTCATTACCATATCAGGGATGTTGTGAATATCAGCATCAAAGTCAAAAGTCGAAGTCAAATTGTTTTCTATTCGAATAGACTTAAAATAAGCAATTTCAAATCGTAATTTTATGCTACCACTGCTTCGGAATGCTATCTCTACATGGAAGAATCCGACAAGAAACCTCCGTAGTTGCTTTTCAGCTTCAGCACCAGCAACAATTTATGCTGTTTTTAATTATATACACTTAAATATATATATACAACTATAAATAAATACTTAATTGAATGAACGATGGGTAAATCTCGACTGCGACGTCACAACTGTCAACGCGTGACAGCTGTTAAACTATAAAATGTTCTGAACTTGCTAGATAAGGCGGGAAGTTTGACTGTACCTTAACCTTCTATGGTTTAACACCGCATGAAACGTAAATTTAACAACTTAGCTCAGAGGTATTGAATCCTGTTGTTTATTTTTTTAGATTATTACCGTCTACGCTAGTCTCATGAAGGGTATGATGTTTTTTTAACGAAATTTATTTAATTTCATTGTAATTTAGGAAGCATAGAGTTTTATTAAAATAATTAACACTTAAAACATGTAGATTTCCACAAAATTGAATAATAACCAAAGTGGGAGCTACAATAATAATTAAATTTGATAAAAAATACTATTAAACTAAATTTTATATCAGATTTGTATACAAAAACTATAGAAGATGATTAAAATAATTAAATAAAGCAATGATAACTTTAACAAAGATATTCCATCGTCACAGTAGTAAGCAAAGGCATCTATCTTGCCCAAAATATATCAATATTTTGGGCTAGTTCACTTTCATTGCTTTCTGGAGTTAATATTTTCACTAAGGCTAGACTCACGCCGTAATGAATCCCTCGAGTAGGGTAGGCAGAGGTGTTGCACACCGCATTTCGCATGTTTATGTTGAGTCCCAGTGTGACAGATTGCGAATCTGCCACCTCTATCCTTGCACAGTGAGGAACATGCAAGCTACAACTTACGGCAAGCCGAGATTCGATCCCTCGACCTGTCGGGTCGGGTCGGTCGGCTAGCCAAGGCACGTAACAAACTGAGCTACCACGTCCTTCCACCAACAACGCTTAGACACGAACAAACATTTTGGTTAAACTTTTATTTTGGCATTCGTTTTACCTTTTTAAATCTAAACCGCTGTTCTACAGTACACCGATACAGCACAGTAGTAATAGTACAGTTGGTATATCTACGTGCGAGATCGTCTGCGTTGGTACCACCTTCCTTTCTTTTTACAACGTGAAACAGCTTCGAAGATTGGAGAGCTAGTGTAATTACCGGCACGAGGGTGTTTAAAAGTACATAGGTACTTTTGAGGAATCAATAGAAAAACCGTCTGAATTTCAATATTTTTATTTTTATTTGCTATCTTTCAAATTGTAAGCAACATTTTTCTATTGTTTTCTGACAATCCTAAACCTCATTGAACAAAGGGCTTCATCGTTCCAATAGGCTTATCACTTTCCATCAGATAAACCGCCTGCTTGTTAGCCCATAATGATGTTTAAATAAGTTTTGAATGGGGGAACCGACATCGATCAAACTAAAAATATATATAAAAATAGCTAAGAACACGCTCGATTAAGTCACCTTTCAAACAAAAAAAACTACATCAAAATCGCTTCATTCGTTCGAGAGTTATGATGCCACAGACAGACACGCAAACAGACGCGTCAAACTTAAAAACACCCCCTTTTATGCGTCGGGGGTTAAAAAATAAAACTCATCTTGATTAGATTTTGCTGGGCGATGCTTCATTTCTCTACAAAAAGTCCAATCCAAAGTCCATCTTTTTTTGTTCAACCAAAGTAGTCCCAGGTTCGTTAATTAGTAATAAAACAACGGTTTGAACTATTACAAAACTCATTTACTGGTCCAATTTACTACACCTAAACTAAACTAAGCCTACATCAAACTTTTCTATCAAAAACAATCAATTATCTACCCTACCACTGTATATTTAAGGTACAAAAGACATTCAGTTACAAATACATAAGTCTGAAAATAAAACCAAGCGATTTACATCTTTATTGCTAAACAATAAGGGCTCCAGCGGGTGGTGAATAGTAGCCCTATGTACAGGACCCTAATAATTTTCTACGAATTACCCTAGATAGAGTAATCAATTTCTTTCACGTTGGCATAAAAGGTGTGATAATTGAATAAGCTGTTGTTAGTATAACATATCTTCTTTTTAATATATAAAACAAAATATTGTTAAACATGTATAACTTGAGAACAGCTGGACAGATTTCTGTAACAGGTATGACAGAAGTAGATCTACGTCCGAGATCGTCTGCGTTGGTACCACCCTCCTTTCTATTTACAACGTGAAGTAGTTCGCTGTGTTTCGGTTCGAAGGATTGGAGAGCCAGTGTAATTACCGGCACGAGAGCTACATCTTTAAATGGGCAACGCATTGGCGCTGCTCTTGTCGTTTCACGACATCAGGTGCATCGTCGTGTCAATAGGCGGCTGTATCACTTTCCATCAGGTTAACCGTCTGCTTGTTTGCCTATGATGTCGATTGAAATAATGATCTTTAATATGTTGGATTTGACTTTGACCCGAATAGCAGAATTACTATTAAAACAATCACAAAAACAAATCGACGCCTGCAAAGCCGCGGAGAAACACCTAGTTTACATTAATTTTATAAGCGACCAGAACTGTTTCGTGTCCATTTCGAAGCGAAGTTTTTAAATAATAAATACGAAAATAATATACATTTTTTGTGTGAAATACATTACAAAAAATACAAGAAAGAGTTTTACAAAAAATATTTAAAAAATCTATGATTCATTTTGGAAGTTTATTCTAGTTATTGATTCAAAATTTTATATTTTTATGTACTATGTATTTTGGAAGATTTTGTCCGTCATTAATTATGTAAAAAATAAAAAGTGCACTCAAAACTATTAAATACATTATAATCAAATTCTAAGTCAAAGTCAAAATATTTTTTATTCAAATAGACTTAAAATAAGTACTTTTAAATCGTCATCTTTTATACTACCCCCGGTTCGAAACGCTATCTCTACGGGGAAGAATCCGGCAAGAAACCTCCGTAGTTGCTTTTTTCAAAATAATTACAACAATTAGTGAATAAAATATAGTTCTCTAATAGTAAACCTAACTATTCTATAACTTTAAGTTATATAAACCAAACTTTATATAATATTTAAGTCGATGACCAAGTCTATATTATAAAATAAAAATACTAAATTACAAATGATGCAATGAATGTTACTTATGAAATATGCGATCGAAAAATATTTATTAATAGTGTAAATAGTAAGTTCATTTTAACCGCGGACCTTCATTGCAATCTTTGCACTTCAACTGTCTATAAGATAAACCTGTGCAGGTAAGTAAATCTTCTAGAAATATAAGCTGCTTACAAGCATATTTGCTAAAAGGTAAAGGTGCCAGCCAAGGCAAGGCCAAAAACGTAAATGAATAAATATACTCCTTTTTTGAGTCGGTTAAAAATAGACCTAATAGATTTAAAAATCTATATTACATAAGTATAGATTGTGTAATGCTCTTTGAATAAATCCAAGACTGTTAACTTATTTACCAAAATACAGGTAAAATATTGAAACTAATAAAAACACTACCCTATAGAAAAAGCAATGGAAAGAAAAAACTGCAAAAGAAATGAAAACATAAAAACAACGCCATTTGATGCACAATTTTACGATCATTCTATCCTAAATCAGTAGTGAAACGCCATCCGAAACAGCTTACCAATTAAACTAGTTTCATGTCACAAAGGCAGACGTAAAGATTTCATTTGAAGGAACAAGATGAAAACCCCATACGCACGAAACGTTGAATTTCTTACGTTGCACGTTAAATGTGAAGGTCTTTATCACTACAACGCTTTTTTAACGTCGGGTTTTGACGAGCCTTGTAAAAAAGTCCGTGCTAAAGAGGCCTAAGGAAGCAATTGTCAGGTTTTCCAGTTTTCGGGGCACACCAGCCAGTCTGTCCCAGCACTGCAACTCCTGTCACCAGGATCAACAGTGGCGACCTTTGATCGAATAATCAACTAATAATGCAGCTGTGCAATTACGCACAGGCTGTGCCCGGACACACTACCGGCTGTCTTGGGACCCGCAACGAACTTAATTAGAAGAAATAGGAGGTAGTAAGAAAGCGGTTTCAGACTTCCCTCCCAGCAAAGCGGAGACATCGATGGAAACGGCCCAGAGGCCAAATGCTAAAGGGGTCTACTGTTTTCCAGTTTGCTAAGTTTCTTAAATATTATTAGTGCCTTTAAGGCTCGAGCACACGAAATTCGGTGTTGGTACGGTTACAGTGATCACAAAAAACTACTCTCCAGGTTCTTTTAGGTTACCAGGATGTCTGGTACTTTTTGATACACTTCCACTCCTATTTTAATTTATAAAGTTAAAATCAAAATGTTTTTTATTCGAATAGACGTAAAATAACCGGTTCGGAATGCTATTTCTACGGGGAAGAATCCGACAAGAAACCTCCGTAGTTGCTTTTTTCAATATTCAAATAGACAATAATTTTCTATTACAACTCACAATTTGTAAAATATAACAATCCAGGTTCTCAATTTTTTTACATAATTGAAAGCAAATCATTAAAGCATTGTGATAAATCATTGTTGTATTCTCCGAAACAATTCTTGCAAAAACACTTAACTACCCTCGTGAGATGAATCTCCACAAAGCAGGCACGGAACTTCCTTCAAGTTTTATCAAACTTGAAAATCTCCCATCGCTGTTTTTAGGGTTCCTTACCTAAAAGGTAAAAACGGAACCCTATTACTAAGCCTCCATTGTCTGTGTGTCAGTATCTCATGAACCATTATCGCTAGACTCATGAAATGAAACTCAGAGAATGTCTATTTCTGTTGCTATATAACAACTAATACTTAAACAGTAAACAGCCGACTGCTACGCTAGAGGTTTCGGGTTCGAATCCCGGCGGGGGCGGGACTTTGTGTTATTTGCTAGACGCATTGTTTCGCTTACCGGTCTTGGATGTAGTATTCTTATCTATGTAGTATATACCATATCGTTGCTTAGTCCCTGTGACACAAGTTCTTACGATACTAACTGCAGGGCTGAGTCAATGTGTGTGACTTGATGTGGTTATTATTATATGGAAATGTAAGGGAAAAGAGGAGGGGATAAATTTAAGGGTGCTCCCATAAAATAAACATGATTTTATGTAAAAAAAAACATTGTTCTTTTGTCTTTTTCGAAATGACCTATATAATGTACATAAATGTATTTATTACATTATATGTAAAATATATAACATTTTAAACTATTACATTATATTTTTAATTATAAATAAATATAATTTTTGATCTTATACGATGGTGCGGAATTCATCACGTGCGAGTCCGTCTCACACTTGACAGGATTTTTCTTTACAGAAGAGAGTGACCATCAAGGGACTCCATAAATAAATGATTATTATACTCTAAAAACATCGCATTTGAATCAGTAGTAAGTTCGGCGGATCTTTCTTGGGGATTGTTTATTTTTTCTTGACAAACACAGCTGGCGGGGATTCCTTTTGTGTTATTAGTAAAAATATAGGAAAGTTACATAGTTTCTTATAAAAAAATAATAATATAAAATTTACAATTTAAAGAGGTTACAAAAAACATAGAAAAACAATATCGTTGCGATGACTACTTGCTGAGTTGCTATGAGTCCTGCACTAGGCATAGCGTCTCGCAGGTACACATGTTTAAAGTTTATCTTTTATTTGACTTAACGCGATCTGTCATCTATTTCATCTACATATGAAAGGTTAACTTCTGTATAGAATCAGAGCTGGTGGAAAGAAGAATGTTCACGATTTTTATGCCTGCGTTTTTTGGGTTCGTAACCCAAAGGGGTAAAAAAATTAATGACTCTCAATGCACGTTTATAAGTTAACAAGGAATAAGTTAACTTTAAAATAAATACTCACGTTAAATTAAATTTCATGTTCATGATTGAAGTTTAACTATTATTATTTTTTTTTAATTATAAGTTATTTTTTCTTTATAATTTATTTTTTCACTACATAGTATAAAAGTCGCTTCCCGCTATCTGTCCCTATGTATACTTAGATCTTTAAAAATACGCAACGGATTTTGATTCGGTTTTTTATATATAGATATAATACATGCTTAATATCCGTGCGAAGCCGTGGCCGGTCGCTAGTTAATTATAATTAAGACATAAGCAAGACAAACTCATTTTTATTTTACTAGCAGTTTACGAGTGTTTGTCTTATAGGCCAATGGTGTGCACATTTTTTGGCATACACTTTATATTTGTATTTATAATTCATTTATAACCATACATTGTAAACTGCCCCTGTGTAATGCTGTTGTTTAGCCAATAAATAAAATAAATATTAATAATAATTGATTTCGGATATATATCATCCATACATGAATACATTCCATTAAAATAATTTATAATACAATCCATTAATTTAATTTTAACTATAATCATTCATCTTATCTTAATTCATAACAAGTATTTACTATTTAGTCAAAAAGAGTCTAAAACTATGACTAAATGTGGAGATTGAGATAAAATCAATTGACTGTTTCATCCCAGTCTATATTTAGCCCTGAGAGAAATACCTAGATATCCCGAGTCACAGCAAAAGCCAGTTTAAAATAACCAGATACCGTCTAGTAAAAATAAATCGGAACAACTCTGAACGGAAAAATAAATCGCTCAAATCACTTTTTAAATCAAGGAAAGCCAAGCAAATTGAACTGGGATCCGTTGAGGGAGTCATGGTAATTCGAACTCTGCTGCTCAGAAAACAAGAACAACGGACAAACCCATCGGGAAAATGGAAAAACATTAAATAAAATACGGCCTCTGATTTATTCAGCCTTTAAACTAGAAGCTGTTGCCGTCTTTTTCTTACAATCATGTTAAATGTCAAAACGAAAAGAGACAACAGTTTAACTTAGATGTCCACAGTCAATTTTTATATCTAATGCTTTTAAAACAGAACGGCGAATTCAATTTTAATCGGAACATGTCTCAAGCTGACAACACAGTTTAGTCGTTTGAAAAAAGAACATAACTTCTTTATAATTAATTTATTCATCCTCATTATAAAAACGAGCCACTGCCTTTTTTTGAAATCGGTTAGAAAAATAACGATTTCAGATTCCTATACAGGAGGATATTTAAATAAAAAATATATCAAAAACTTTTTTAATACAATGACCTCGATGCCGTAGTGGTGTTAACGCTACGCTACGCTAGAGGTTCCGGGTTCGAATCCCGGCGGGGGCGGGACTTTGTGTTATTTGCAAGACTCATTGTTTCGCTTACCGGTCTTGGATGTTGTATTCTTATTTATTTAGTATATACCATACCGTTGCTTAGCTCTTGCGATACAAATTCTTACGATACTTAGTGCAGGGCTGAGTTAATGTGTGTCGTGATGGGTGCACCTGGTGGTGAGTGCTGCCGCGAATTGACATGATGACCCCTCCCCCTCCCCTTCCCTTACAACGCCAAGCACCGCCTATGCATCTACTATGCCAATCTACATTTAAAAACAAAAGTTCAGCTCAAACATCTCAGGCACGATCTAAATTCAAAATATTCAAGCGGTCTCAGCAAGAAACTTCAGTTTCTGCCTGAAAACTTGTACCTAGAAACTAAAGTTCAGTAATAAACTCAGTCTGTGTTCATTTATATTCTGCTGATTTTTTTTTTTCTTTTGCCAAAGATACAAGAAACTTTTGAGCCAGCAGTGCAAATATTATTGATCTTGGCTTTTATTTCACCCTCAGAGGAATCAAAATTAAAATTACTTTATTCTGTTATCTTTTAAAAAGTTTTTTCTTTTGGGGCTCACCCGCCACTCTGTCCTACCACGGCAACTCCTGTTCACCAGGATCAACAGTGGCGTAACAATGCAGCTGTGCAATGACGCACAGGCTGTGCCCGGACAACCTATCGGCTGTCTTGGGACCCCGCAACCAACATCAGAAGAAATAGGAGGTAGTAAGAAAGCGGTTTCAGACTTCCCTCCCAGCAAAGCGGAGCCAGTAATAGAAACGGCCCAGAGGCTATAATCTAAGCCTGACCGTCAAAACACTACGGTAAAAAAGTACCTACTGAGGATCGTCAAATGAATTCTTATCGTCTTAAAAAAACTCGACCTGTTCGGAAAATTTATGTCGGGGAAGAAGCCGGCAAGAAACCCCAGAATCTGTAATTTATGTAAGTATATCAACACTATACTTAGCCACTAATAATCTTACAGTCTAGGGTGAGATAATGCGATACAGCTCATGTCAAAATATACGAATAAAAATGAAGAATTTGGATTTGTTTTGAGTACGCCAGTAATTTGGTAGTATTAGCCGCCTATTTTCCAAAATGGCGGCGCCGGCACCGCAGATACGAGACAAAGTTGGAATTGGAAACTTAACTTGAAAAATAGAATCGTCCAAGATAAATTATCAAAAAAATTGTCCTTCAAGAGGGGTTGGCAGAGGTGCTTGCTACACGCAGCTTTTCGCATGTTTATGTTGAGTCCCAGTGTGATAGGTTGCGAATCTGTTGCCACTATCCGGGCACATTGAGAAACATGGCAGCTATAACTTACGGCAACCCGAGACTCGAACCGAGACCTGTCGGGTCGGGTCGGTCGGTTATCCAAGGCACGTAACAAACTGAGCTACCACGTGCTCTCACTGTGGAAAAAGTGTGTTTAAAAGTGTATGGTTTGAAGCATTTTTCTTTTCCAAGATAAAAAGGAAGTTGCTTACAAAATATGCATTTGATGAAACAATCCCTTGTATCCATTATATTTTATTTTATACCAAACTAACCCTGTTTGTTCATTATTTAATGACCCGTGCATCGAATAGCTTAGTTCCTGATAATGTCACTTCATTTGATGTTATTCCTTTTCTTTTGTTTGTTTTTAGGGTTCCGTATCTAGATTTATATAAAATATGAGCAGAAATAAACGTTAAGGCTGTGTGAATCATATATTCTTGCTTGTTAGTAATTAAAAAGTTCAGGTATTTTATTGTTTTTCTTGATGGCATTTACGGTGCAGTGGTATAAACAGTTCCGGGTTCGAAACCTGACGGGGCGGATGTTTGTGAAATTTGCAAGATACATTTTGTTTACCAGTCTTGGATGTAGTGTTCTTATGCAAGTAATATATAAAACATCGTTGCTAAGTACCTGCGACACAAGATTCTTAAATCTTACTGTAGGGCTGAGTCAATGTGTTTTTTTAATTGCCTCGCGCAATACAGCCCCAATGCATCGCATTACAAAAAAAAATAAACATAAGGATAAATTTAATGAACGATGCAACAAAACATGTCAGATATACAAGTTTGGAACGCGAGAGTAATGCATTCGGTGTTGCAATGGACTATATGTGCTGATAATAATAACGGTACTGTACGGAAGTCGTGCAAAGAACAAAATCGACTAAGTGTGAGCCGGACTCTTACGTGATGAGTTCCGTACCATCTGATATGAAAAATTATAAAATTATTTATTATGTGTAGGTGCCCCCCTTTAATTTTTAACTTCTTTAGGTTTTTAGTATTTGATGTTATAGCGGCAACAGACTTAGACATTCTCTGAAACGACTAGCTACGATGCTTTATGAGACCCGCTGATAGAAAGACAGACAGCAGAGGCCGTTTTTTACCCTTAGGTAGTTTAGGGTAGGGAACCCTAAAAGTAAAATGTTTTTAACTATACAAAGTGTAGGCGTCAGCCAAGTCCCAATAACAGATTCACATTTATAGCATTCATTTATCGCCTTTAATTCATATATTATTTACTTTTCAACATAAATGACGTAGCCACGATGTTTAAAAAAAGTTAATCCTTTAAAGTAGACATACAATAATTTAAACAGAATAATTGATTTGCTAAGCCAATAATATACATCCATCCGAACATTATAACAAATGCACCTAGCAATACGTGCGGAACCCTCAGTTCGCACTTTCAACTCAAACTTGTCCGTTTCTTTTTGTTTGTTTTCGATCCAATCTCATGCAGTTGTGACCTATTTTTATTTGACCATTGACAACTTTTTGTAACGAATTTTCTATAAAAGTTTGGTTTAATATTTTTTCCGTTTGCACGTTTTATAAAAAAATCCAATTTGGACGTCAAGTCGACAGTAAATAGGAATTGTACATTAAAACATGTTGCTGTATGGAAGATGTGCAATCTCCTATTGTTGTTTAACTAGACTCTGCTGGTGGCCTGACCTATAATTTTACAGTAAAAAATAATGTTTGTATTTAATTTCTAATCGATAACATTATAAAACTCTTATTTCCCTTGTACTTGTAGTGGTCAATCCAAGCTTTTAATACTTATTCTCGATTTGTATCAGTAATATCCATGGTTTCAAACATTTTTAAGACTACGGAAAATTAAATAAAATCGGCTGTGTGCTTGTGCCCACCTTGCCTTTTTGCCACCTAATAAAAAAAAACTCCGAACGCTAAGCTCTTCATACGACCCTCCACAAGTCTTCATTTTCCTCTGAAGAAATATAAGTACTTCCGTGATATTATCCGGACATATATTTATCGATAAAATAAAAGGTTACGACGCCATTTTTCCTTCCGCGACATAACCTATGTTAACTCGCCCGGGTCGATGTTTGCGAGGGAAACGCTCTGTTGACGTTCCGGTGACAGACGTCAGCTGTCAAACGTTGAAATGGCGGGATTGTTATGCTAGGAGGCGGGAAAATATTTGCGTTATCCTTTTGATGGGAGGTTTAACATGATCATCATGTTTTTCGGCCGATGGTCGCCTTTACAAAGTAAGTTTTGGTTCCATCTCCAAAAATAATTTGGTTTTCTTACTGAATTTGACTGAATCTTCTACTAAACTTGATTTCGTCTTTGACTGTTAAGCATAGATAACTGAACTTTTTTTTAAGTCTAGGCGCTAGAAAAGTTCTGGAACGATTCCTTATGTTTTTCCGACAGAAAATGTAAAAATGTTTTTAGTTATACTAAAATAAAGACAAAGGGATAATGTTATATTTATAATGCATCGGAAAAGGGTGCATTATTGGATCTGGACCGTTTACTTTCATGGTAGTGGAGAGATTACCACAAATGAGGTTTCTAGTAAATACAGTCATTTCATCTCACGAAGGCAGTTCCGTTATGTTTGTGTTTGTATATTGCTTTAGTGTGTGCTATCTTTTTAACCTCCGACGCAAAAAGAGGGTTGTTATAATAATAATAATAATAACCACATCACAACACACACATTGACTCAGCCCTGCAGTAAGTATCGTAAGAACTTGTCGCAGGTGCTAAGCAACGATATGGTATAAACTACATAGATAAGAATACAACATCCAAGACCGGTAAGCGAAGCAATGCGTCTGTTACAAGTTTGACGTGTCCGTCTGTGACATCATAACTCTCGGACGAATGAAGTGATTTTGATGATTTCTTTTGGTTTGAAAGATGACTTAATTGAGCTTGGACTGTTGCCTTTGATCGATATCGGTTCCCCCATTAAAATTAATGTGGTGGGAAAGTTGGAATGAAAAATCAAATGTACGCAATTATGTCCAATCGGTGGTTTTTTTTGCCAATTAACGTTTTTACTGAGCTAACTGCAGGTTTCGCACACCAAAACAACGCGTACAATACAAAACTACCAACAACCTAAGCCAAGCTGTCTTCGTGAAATAGAATTACTGGATCAACTTGTCTCGTACTCCGGCTTTATATGTCATTAGCTTTGTGGTAAGGCTTCATACTATGAAAATGGTCTATAGCGGGTGATTTGTGGTTGTTATTTTTTTTGCCTTTTGTATTTTCGTTTTTTTTTTAAATATCAATGAGCTACGATTATGGTAACTGAGTACAGCTGTTCTTTGGAGTTACTTGGCGGGAATGAGAACCGTCAGTTTAAAATGTCTTATTTTACTGTCTTTTCTTGTATAGTAACAGAAATTAATTTTTAAAATGCTAGTGTTTTAACCTTTGAATATCTGTAGTGCTGTACAAGTGTGGAGAGAGTGATATACGATGACTCAATAAAGCCTACAGTAATAGTATAAGCATGTTACTGTCTGCAGATTCATCATTCCATCTATAATTTTCATCCTTTCATAATTCATCTCTTCATCATTTTACCTCTCATTTCATTCCTCATCGAAACTTGAGAATAAATATAACTTGATACAATTAAAATTTAAAAAAAGCTGTTCTTTACTTTTTTAACCGACTTCCAAAAAAAGGAGGAAATTCGGGGCACACCCGCCACTCTGTCCCACCACTGCAACTCCTGTTTATCAGGATCAACAGTGGCGTCCTTTGATCGAATAATGCAGCTGTGCAGTGATGCACAGGCTGTGCCCGGACACCCTACCGGCTGTCTTGGGACCCGCAACGAACTTAATCAGAAGAAATAGGAGGTAGTAAGAAAGCGGTTTCAGACTTCCCTCCCAGCAAAGCGGAGACAGCAATTGAAATGGCCCAGAGGCCCAAAAATCTAAAGGGGAGACAGTCAGGAAACGCCTGACCGTCTAAACACCACGGCAAGCCACTAACTAACAGGGGATAAATTAGATACTAACCTAAATCTTACACCAGTAATATTGGTGACAAAACTTTTTAAAGGCACGGAAGTTTCCCTTCGTTTTCACAAGATCTAGGTAATAAATAGGACTACACGCTGATACTTGAATCGAAAAAGGAGGAAAGGAAAGATGTCAATTCAACTGTATATTTTATTAATTCAATAGAGAAAAAAAATTATACACATAAATAATATTAGTAATATCTCAGGACAATTCCCAAAAATTGTTTGTCCCGAACTAAGTCAAAGGCGTGTACTATGGACACTAAACGATATACGTACATATATAAATCTATAAAAACTTAAATATAAATAAAACAACCATGACCTCAGAGCAAACATTCGTATTCATCACAAAAATACCCGCCCAAGCCGGGACTCGAACCCGAGACCTAACGTGTCTCAGCCAAATGTGTAAATAACACATTGATCTAGTATCGATCCCTAAAAGTTTTGTCACCATGAAAATTCTATAAGCCCAGGGGATCTTTGTGGACAAGGCAGTGTGAAAAATCCCCTAGCGGATCTTTCCAGAGGATGTAAGTGGACATCGCCGGAATTATGTAGTTTCTGAAATAAATAAATAAAAAATTACTTTGCTCTCTGCTTGCGAGCAAAAAGGTTTTAAATCCACTGACTTACGTTATTTAAAAAAGTTTTTAATAGCTTTTGCTCGCAACTTCGTCCACGTGTAAGTTAAAATTGGTTCTATAGGATTTTTAATTACCTGACACTTATCGTTATTTTTTTGACAATTCACGCGATATCTTTATAAATTATTACCTATGTGTTATTCTGACGTATAAGCTATATTATTGTAAAGTTTCATTAAAATCCGTTCAGTAGTTTTTGCGTGAAAGAGTAACAACCATCCATTCATCCATACGTCCTTACAAACTATCGCGGTCATTAAATTAGTAAGTATGAGCTCTTTTTTTTTCACAAATACTCAAGTAAAGCCTACAACTTTTATTATTTTATTAATATGAAACAATA
The DNA here is from genome assembly GCA_949316135.1 of Choreutis nemorana. Lineage (NCBI taxonomy): Eukaryota > Metazoa > Arthropoda > Insecta > Lepidoptera > Choreutidae > Choreutis > Choreutis nemorana. The sequence continues at coordinate 7,251,371 of OX438618.1, forward strand.
GATATTTCTTGACTAACATATAGAAAACCGAACCTATTCCGCTTATGTACAAGTAATCTTACAATATGTACTTATATAAACAAAATACATATATGTATACTCAGCGACATATATACTGTCGGGAACTTCCATCTTTATGCTATGCTTTCTCTACTAATAATTTATATAAGACTGTTTATTTGTTTATATTTCTTTACTTATATGAGCGAAGCCATTGAAGTAAGATAGAATAAATGTACCAAAAGTTTCACCTTCGATTGCCGCTTGCGACTGCACTTATAAATTTGTATGAATCTTTGTAAAGCTCCTCTAACGGATTGACGAGGAATTAAGATAGCTCATACAAAATCACTGCAGTAATCTATGCTACCTGACGTGTAGGAAAACTATACGAACTCATTTCAAGGTATACTTGTTTCCGTGACTTCTTTCACATAGGATTGATCTTACCTTTGACCATTGGCATTTGAAATAAATAAATAAATGAGCAGAAAAGAAAGTACATAGAAAAAATAACGTATTCTTTATCCGACGACACCAGAAGGAGGGTAATGTTATTTAGTATGGTTAGTTACGTATGCAGATGCAAATGCACCTCTCAGAAAATAATATTGCCCATTTGAGTTTTTTATAACAAAACTAGCGTCCCACCCCGGCTTCGCACGGATATTATCCATGTATTATATACGCATAAACTTTTCTCTTGTATCACTCTATTAAAAAAAACTGCATCAAAATCCGTTGCGTAGTTTTAAAGATCTAAGCATACGTAGGGACAGACAGCGGGAAGCGACTTCGTTTTATACTGTGTAGTGATGTAGCCTATATCCTATTTGAGAGCTTATTCTAAATATTATAGGATAAATATCAATAATATATCGTGAATATTGTTAAAAGGATGGCCCTCTAAAACTACGAGGAGATATCATTTAATTTATTCAATAACAATTTTTAGTATCGTTTTTGAAATGGCAAATAAAAGAAAAGTAGGTACAATTTTAAAACAATTAGAAATTAATTCATGAATTATTAAATCAAACAAAACAATAAAATCGTAATAATACTTCATCTGGGTTAAGGTCCAAAATTATAATAATAATAATAATCGGTGTCAGTAGTAATCAGATATAAACTAACAAATATCAGCTCTTTATGATACGAAGAAAAAAAAAAGTTTAAAATATACCCCATGTCATTCAGTAATAAAGTCGCATTCAACTGGTGAAAGATTTTTTTAAATTGTATGAGTCTTTTCGAAAATAACCTCCTATATACAAACTAACTGACATAACCCCTTTATTTAATTAAAAAATGTAAAATAATAATAATAACCACATCACAATACACATTGACTCAGCCCTGCACTGATATAATCTTGTATCGCAGGCGCTGAGCAACGATATGGCATAAACTACATAGATAAGAATACTGCATCTAAGATCGGTAAGCGAAACAATGCGTCTTGCAAATAACACAATCCCCGTCGGGATTCCAACCCGAAACCTCCAGCAGTCGGATGTTTACACCACTGCGCTATTTAAGTCGTCGAAATAGTAAAAAAATATAAAAAATGTCCAAGAAAACACAGTCGCTGCACCTAGTGTTCGTTACAGAATAATTTACATAGACAAACAAAAGTTATTGCTAAGGGCTGGCAACAAAGAAGAGAAATAATATGCCGAGGGGCGCAGAACTAGGAAACGTATAGACTGTGACTGTAACAAGCTAAACATTATTTTTTCTTGCTTAAACTAGGTTAATACCACTAACTAGTATTAGGTGCACTTGTTATAATGTTCAGATTGATTCATATTATTAGCTTAGTAAATCAATCTATTCAAATTACAAGTAAACTTTAAAGGACTAACTCTTTAAAAACGTTGTGACTTCCGCTGACCTGACGGTGAGATGACGGGCACTAGGTGACCGTTTGGAGATGTCATACATGTTGAAAAATAATAAAATATGAATTAAAGGCAATAAATGAGTGTTTTAAATATAAAATGGACTGGGCTGACGCCTACACTAGCTAGTAGATTTATAAATGAGTGTTTTAAATATAAACTGGACTGGGCTAACGCCTACACTAGTTAGTAGATTTAGTTTTTTATCCCTCCAGAACTTTACAGTGTCATCCAAAGTGATAAACTCAATGTCAAAATAAGTTTTTGTCAAAGAAACTTAAGTAAGTGCTTTCAAATCGTCATCATTTTTAAACTATATACGAATACTATCGGTTCGGATGCTATTTCTACGGGAAGAATAGGGGAAGAAATCTCCGTAGTTTAATCGGCTACGCTTTTTTTTAGGCTAATAAAATCAAATAAAATAAAATATTTGTTGTTACAACTTTTCTTTAATTTGAAAACAATCAATTTTAAGTTTCAAAGTCAAATTTTATTTAAATAGTCTTTAAAAAAGCACTTTCAAATCGTCATTTTTGTTTTTTTTAATATACCATGATTACATGCCATTTTATAGTTAAAGAAAGATTATACACTGTAAAAATGACACACGTCACATTTATACACGATTATTTTTTTTTTAGTTTTTATTGCGTGGCACTTCTATACACATCACAAGCCTCTCTCATACAGTCGCCGAATAACGACAATAAGGTCTTTCCCTTGCTTTTATGATAATGAATCCTTCCAGCATCTCTAAGTATTCAATGGGATAGGTTTCGGGCAATCATAGGCCATATTTACCAGAACATACTCACGGAAATGGGAATTTTATTTGCTACCGGCTACAGATTTCGTATTTATTTGTAGTAATTTTTACCTTTAGTATATCAGTGTTGAGTTTTGACTGTGTTTTTTTTTTACTTAGCGTTATTTAAGGACATAACAATGTCAAGAGTTATTTGGCGGGAACGGGGAGTGGTGGTTGAAATTTTCTTATTTTATTGTCTTTTCTTGTGTATCAGCAGAGTTTAATGTGTAAAATGCTAGTGTTTTAACCAGTGGACATCTGTAGTGCTGTACGAGTGTGGAGTTAAATACGACGATTTGGCTGGTCTTTTCGTCATCACCCAAGTAACTCAATAAAGCCTACAGTAACATTAACAGCACGTTACTGTAGAAACAATTAAGAAAGAAGAAAAATATAAAAATACAAGACTTGTGCTGTATGGGCTAAAGCTCTTTGCCTTTCCCGACTTGAAAAATGAAAATTATGAATCTGCATAAAGTAACATGCTAGTACGGTTACTGTTGGCTCTAAGGAGTTACTTGAGAGGTAACGAAAAAGCAGCCAAGTCGTCGTATTTCACTTTATCCACACTTGTACAGCACTACAGATATTTACCGGTTGAAACACTAGCATTTTACACATAAAATTCTTCTGGTATACAAGAAAAGACAAGAAAATTTTGCTTAACTGAATTGCCGTTCCCGCCAAATAATTGGTCAAAATTGATAAATATTTAAGGACAATTATATTACTACTAGTGCTTTCCTTGTATATAACTTGTGGTCTTGCTCGAAAAAGGCTCGCTTAAGGAGACTGTAATTGTAAAATGTATTTTAGGGGTAATATCTATTATTATTGTTTCGCTTACCGGTCTTGCATATAGTATTCTATGTAGTTTATACCATATCGTTGCCAGCGCTTAGCAATAACTTTTGTTTATCTATGTAAATTGTTCTGTAACGAACACTAGGTTCAGCGACTGTGTTTTCTTTGACATTTTTTTATAATTTTCTACTATTACGACGACTTAAATAGCGCAGTGGTGTAAACATCCGACTGCTGGAGGTTTCCGGTTGGAATCCCGACGGGGATTGTGTTATTGGCAAGACGCATTGTTTCGCTTACCGATCTTGGATGCAGTATTCTTATCTACATATACATGACTATATCTTAGTGTAGGGCTGAGTCAATGTGTGTCGTGATGTGTTAATTATTATTGACATACGCTTTTGGATCGCAGCACACCCCTACTCTGTCCCACCACTGAAACTCCTGTTTACCAGGATCAACTGTATGTGAAAAACCTAATTATTAATCAGTATCCCGGGAAAATACATTTTTTTTGTTGTTTTCGTCAACAGAAAACTCAACAAAAGAAACATTTCTATACAAAATTCGCTTCATAATTCCCGTCTTTTGAAAGCGGTTTCTTAAAATTAGTAATGACTGGCGATCGCATAAAGAGGACTACAATATTAGGCTAATTAATGTATAAAGCGGTAATGGCCGAACGAATTAAGGGTGTCTTTAATGTTGATTTATTTCTTATGAGGGGAGCCACACGGTAGAAATATCACGGATATTTTAATTAAAAACGTTAATAAAAACGTGATTTTAAGTTTTTTCAAAAGATTTCTTAACTCGGGTTATAGTTATTTCCCACGTTTTTATACACTCACTTTCTTGTTTGTTTGTTTGTTGTTCCGGTTGGATTTTTGCAAAAGGCTGAAATTTTCAGGGTAGCTTCAAACCCGATGACAATGCAATTTACAAAATTAAAAACGGCTGGACCGATTTTGATCAAATTTGTATGGAGTGACTTTTGAGACAGAAAAAAAAACAACAAAATAATTAATATATATAAAAAACTAAAAACCCACGGTTTTAAATGTCGTAAAAATAAGAAAATACCCCTACGGGGCTGAAAGAGGGGCCACTCAAAACGTGGGGGCGTATCTTTGCAAGTTACACCCACGATGTATACACGTTGACGACATTTAAAACCGTTGATTTTTAGTTTTTTATCATGGTTTTTAAATTTATATCAATTTTTATTATGATCACAATTGTTAGCTAAAACATATCAAAGATTTATTATTATTCTTGTTTAACGCACGAATAATACACGATGTCTTCTTTTCTGGACAATATTTACCCTTTTTCCTACTTTTTGCTTAGCAAAAAGTTTTGGGTCCGGCCATAATGCCCCCATTCCGGCCATTATGCCACCGACCGGTATGCCCCCACATTGAAAAAATTGTTATTCCGGTTTGTATTAAGTTTTATTACCAACTATACAATATCTAATTGAAAAAAAGTAATTTCAATAACAAAAAGCAACAAATTGCTCATGCTTCAATACGGTCCAGTACGAAATTTACGAGACAAATGTACAAACGAAACATTAAAACTTTATGAACGATAAACAAATAAATTACAATTCATTAACGCGGCTCGCGTCGTAAATCCTTAATAATTCTCCAATATTGTCACCCTGTACATCAAATAATAAAGTAAATAAATGAATAGCAACATCACTCATCTGTTAACGTGGAGGTAATGGAGCCGAAAGGTTCGGTAAATTACGCATTTATCAATATAAATTACAACTAGAAGCTTTCAAAAAGGGCAACACCACCTTTTTTCTTCAATGGCAATTTGTTTTATTCTCCCAAATTGCCTAATTTCAATTTATTAAGGAAATTTTAACGTGATTAAGGCCACTCATTTGTTATGTCTAATTTACGTATTTTATTTGTTAATTAGCTGTTTAAAAATGGTCAATTTTTACTTGTCATTCACTGATGATTTTTTTAGGGTTCTGTACCGATATGGTGAACTCACGCCGTAATTAATCAGAAGGCAGAGGTGTTGCACAGATTTCGCATGTTTAAGTTGAGTCCCAGTGCGACAGGTTGCGAATCTATCGCCACTATCCGGGCACAATGAGGAACATGGCAGCTACAACGTATGGCAACACGAGTCTCGAACGCTCGACCCATTGGGTCGGGTCAGTTAACCAAGGCACGTAACATACTGAGCTACCACGCCCTCCTATTACTGAGGGACCCTATTACTAAGTCTCCGCTGTCCATCCGTTTGTCCAACTGTCAGTGGGCTGTATCTTACAAACTATAACAGCTAGACACTCAAAATTTTCAGTGAACATCTATTTCTGTTGCCGCTAAACAACAAAAAAAAAAATGAAAAGCCCAAAAGAAAAACGAGATTTTTTAATAATTTTTGCATTGCACTTGTTTATTTTACGAATATTTTAATTATGTGCACCATTTAGTTGTGAGTCCGACTCACACTTGCCCGGTTTTTTCTAACAAAAATTTTATAGGTATTTTCAGATTTTCGGAAACTTTGACATGCGGTCTGACGTGACCCTCGCTGACTTTTGAGAGTTTAAATGACAGTATATACAAATATTCTACCTAGCTATTTGACCAGCCGACTGCTAAGCCAGTAGTTCCGAGTTCAAATCCCGGCGGGGCGGACTTATAAATGAAATTAATTTGAACTGTGTTATTTGTAAGACGCATTGTTTCGCTTACCGGTCTTGGATTTAGTATTCTTACCTGTGTAGTTTATACCATATCCTTGCTTAGTGCCTGCGATACAAGTTCTTACGATACTTACTGCAGGGCTGTGTCAATGTGTGCGGTTGTTATTGTTATTATTATAATAGTTTATGTTGTAAATATACTCTCTTCTTACCTATATTTAAGTGCAGGACTACATCAATGTGTGTGTCGTGATGTGGTTATTATTGTTCAGCAGCCCCAGATCTAGAGGGGAGCAAGCCGGGGGTCTTACCCGGGCGGCAGGTTCAAGAGGGCGCCAAAATTCCAAAATCTAGGCCGTTAAAAAAAAACATTTATTTCCAAAAATAGGCAACAAAGCGCGCTAATGCATAAACTTAACCCGGTCCAAAAAATCGTTGATTCAGGGCCTTTATTCAGCTCTGCTACTATCAGAGGTGAGACCCTAAGTAGACTGGACTAATAGCTACTTTCATTTAACTAGATAAACTAATTATTCATCCCTCGTCGGATCTTGATAAGATTGTTTACAAAGTAGAGTTCTGTTTTAAACCATTACTCCATAAAACAGTGCGATGGCATCCATGTTTTACGACAAACTGTTTTATAGTTAATTTAATATTAAATTACAATCCCAGACCGTACCGTGAAAACGGACATTGGATTTTATTGTTTTGTAGCGGAATTTTTACATTGCTTTATGAACTCTCGTTAAATATTTAGTTTTCATTACAAAAATGTTACGTAAAAAAGAGAAATTTAATCTACTTAGATAAAAGACTTCAGTTAGGAAAATGTTTTTAAAATGCGAATTGAGACAATCTTAGGTACAAAATAAATTAAATAAGTTCGGCGTAGTACTTGTAGTATTTAGAGTCAAAAGAGGCAAAATACCTGTAGATCTACGTGCGAGATCGTCTGCGTCGGTTCCAACCTCCTTTCTATTTACAACGTGAAGCAATCCGCTGTGTTTCGGTTCGAAGGATTGGAGAGCCAGTGCTATTACCGGCACGAGAGAGTTTTATAGAACAACATGGCCGAACGATCAGGCGGTTCACCTAATGGAAAGTGATACCGCTGCCTATTGAAACGACGGTGCCCTTGATATCTTGAAGATCAGAAGCACCGCTAATGCGTTGCCCATGTTGAGGTAAAAATTATACCTCACGTGCCGGAAATTACACTGGCTCTCTAATCCTCCGAACCGAAACACAGCGTACTGCTTCACGTTGTAAATAGAAAGGAGGGTGGTTGGTACCAACACAGACGATCTCAAACGTAGATCTACCACCAGTACTTCTACATGGGTGGTGCTCTTGGCGTTGTAGGTCGTCAAGGGCAGTGTCATGCTAATCCACGGTGTCACCTTCCGTTAGGTGAACCGTTTGCTTATTTGCCAGAAACGTTGTTCAAGAAAAAAAAATCCTAAAGGCATTTTCAATAAAACCTGACCCGATGTTAAGATATCAGAGTATATAAACACGCAGTAAGTATGTATGTTCGTAATACAGCACTGGAATGGGGCTAGGCGTAGCAGCAATAATGGCTCAAATTTGTCAATGTTTAAGGGCATACCTTTTAACATCGATGCATGATCTATTTGGATGTGGTGGTCGAACTCAAAATGAGTCCATTCAGTAAACGATTTCGTCCGCGTGGAAATCGCATTTTTTTAAATCAAATGAAAGGATTTCATCAAGATTTTTTTAAATAATTATGTTTCATCATCACTTAAAGAAGAATGATACATTTACTAATCATCAAACACATTAGTTTTTTAAAACCATCAACAATATAACCTAATAATATAATTGTTTCAGTGCAAGTCTTCCTTTGGGCCAATTTGGGATTTTTCTAGTCGCATAGATGAGCATTTTTTCGGCTATCGTTCTCTTCTGGCACATCATCCATCATATAAATGGCCAAATGCTTACTTTTATAACGGTACGACGGCGCATTCATTACTTCTGAACGAATGTCTGTTAGACTCTAGTCCAAAGCCTACAGGTATTATAGTTATCCGAATACTTTTAAAGTCTAGTCAAGTCAAAATGTGTTTTATTCGAAAAGACTTAAAATTAGTGAATGCCATTTCTATGGTGAAGAATCCGGCAAGAAACATCCGTAGTTGCTTTTATTTCTACTACAAATTACAATTTTTCAACATAATAATTCTAGCTACACTCCAACTGTCAATAAGATAAACCTGTGCAGCTAATTAAATTACTTCCATATATCATTACGCTCTACATAATTTTGAATTTTATAGGTAATATCAATCATTGGAAACTTCTTTGGTAAATGAATTATTATTTGTTAATCTAAATTGAAATATAAAACTGTTGGTTTCCCAAATAAATAAAAAATAAAATAAATATGTGGAGGAATATGAGCTAGTTTAAAAATACCATATCCAGCTTATCTATATTCCGTAAAATGATACATTCCTTCGCTTTGTGGAATACTGTAATATACAATGATGGCATTAGCTGTTACCTGCCTTCTCCCAACATGCTTTATACGAATATACCAGCTTTGTTTCTCGAAGTTTCTACGAAAAAAGATTTTAGTACTCGTAAAAGCATGTTCATTCCACTAAAAATAAACAACATTTCTTTATAAATCGTGTATTTTTTACCGAGTCGTTTCGAGTATTATTTTAATACGTTTTAATGTTTCAAATCAAAATTATTAGGTCCTAATATTAATAAGCACAAAATTATATTGTTTCGATAAGGGATTTAAGGACCTTGATATCGATGTCAGATATATGCGGAGGCACATGGGTTGAAATACAACAATAAAGAGAGTGAGGTACTCATTTTCAAGGCGGGCAAACACCAGCCCAGTCATATGCCTCCTATAGTATTAAATGGTAATAACCTGGCTGGTCGATCGCTTAAAGTACTTGGGTAATTTGTTACCAAGTGAACTCAAAGATGGCGATATCGATAGGGAGCGCAGAGCGTTGGCGATGCATCTGGTATGTTTGCCGAGGCGCATGTAAATGGGTTCGAGGCGGTAATGCGCAAAAAAGCGGCGTCTATGCTGCACCGCCTTCATGACAGTACCAACATCATTAAAAGTATAGCGGTAAGGTTTGACTGTCCCTTCCAGAAACACCATAATGTAACCTAATCTAAATAAAGTGTTAATGTAATGAACCTAAATTATATAACTAACAATACTAACATAATTCTAAGTCAACTACCTTAACCCAACACTTACCACTATGGATTCAAACGTCCGAAATAAAGATTATTATTATTATATATGTACCACAGGCAACGCCACACTAGTGTTGCCAGCACACCTGCACTGTATTTCCCTGGAGAGTAGCAGTGAAGATGTAATGACGCTATAAAACCTGCTCCACCATGTTTAGACTGCTAATTTATATTTTATTGGCCTCCGAAGCCCCAATGCTGTTGGCCCCAAGGCCACACTGAAATGGACCATGAGCTTTCAGACATTTTTTTAATGCCCATACAATCCTCGTCTATGTCAATTTTTACTTAAAGCTTGTGAAATATGTTTATTGGACGGCCGAGCGTAGCGTGCGTAGTTCTCAGACTTCTCGTTTGTATGTATGTATGTAAGTATGTATGAATGTTTGACCTACGATGACTCGAGTATCGTTGCTTTAATTATAGTGAAATTTGGTAAGCAGCTTAATGAGGAAAAAATAATGCGTAGGTTTGATTATGAGTCAAGTCAAATTGTTCGAACTATGAACTCGCGACCCCCAAAAAAGCGGCAACCCCTTCACCGACTTTGCTCATATTTGAAATTAAAATGTATTTTTATCTTATTATTCCGCCTACCAAATTTCACGACGATCCGATCAACGATACTGGAGTTATCGTCGGACGAACATTTATACATACATACAAACGCCGGAATGCTCCAGTAGACTCTAAGAACTTCACTGGCTTTGATCGATTGTTTAAATAGATTAATTTTCACGAGCAATCCTAGTTCCTGCTCTATCCGGTAAAGTTGCTCCAAAAAATGTGTAACTGCAGTCGCTAGCGGCAATAGAAGATATAATAGTCACTCGTGATCAATAAAATACTTTACACAATTTTTTTTTAACTAAGCAAGCATGACCCCGTTCCTGCCTAACGTCATTGAATGCGGCGATGCAGTCTAAGGTGGAACATGCCTACCCAGGAGAAGCCTGTTCTCTCTTGCCTTAAACAGCTCCAAATTTCATTTCCATTTCAGCTTGGTGCTTTAATTAAAAAAAAAAAAACAAAGGAAGTAAAGAATTTCCTATCGTAACGTTTCATTTTAAAACCGTAAATACATTTTTATTTTGTTTTATAAGCATCAGCTTTACGACTTCTAAAGTCTGCCTCAACACTAACCTAAATAAACAGATATGTTTCGCTCCAAAATTCCAATTTCCAAAGGAGGACCTTAAAAATTTTTATGAGGAATTTTACATCTTATCTATAAAATAGGTTTTGAAGTCAGGGCCGTTGTAAAAGGGGCATCAGGGTTGCGGCCCCTTTTTTCTAACTGAATTACTATAGTTGGTACATTATCAATTGAAGCTTGTTGTTGAAATAAATGCACGGATTGACCAACATCTAGGCTTAGTGAAGATTTTGCAACTCACGAAGACAGTTCGTCTATTCGATTTAACATAGTTCTTCTTGGTTTAATTCTTCCCTTGTTGGAATAGGCAAAGAGCTGTAGCCCATACAGCACAAGTATTCCATGTTATGTTTTTATTCTTTCTTAATTGTTTCTACAGTAATATGCTAGTAATGTTACTGTAGGCTTTATTGAGTTACTTGGGAGATGACGAAAAGAGTAGCCAAATCGTCCTATTTCACTTTCTCCACACTTGTATAGCACTACAGATGTTGACTGGTTAAAACACTAGCATTTTACACATTAAACTCTGCTGATACACAAGAAAAGACAATAAAATAAGAAAATTTCAACCACCACTCCCCGTTCCCGCCAAGTAAATCCTTCACGCATACATGCAGGTCACTCTAGTGTGCCTGACCCCTTTACTGTGCAAACACGAGATTACGCACACTGAAGCAATGTACATATACACGCCTGACAACACTAACACAACCTTAGTCTAACGTTCTTCGGTTGAATAACTATAACAATACAAATATAACTATAACGAAGCTTGTTTACTAGTAATTTAAAATGAAGCCCATCAATCGAAAAAAAAATCGATGGCTACATAGACAACAGAACCCTCATCTAAATATTTTACAACAAAAAACTTCAGAATAAATTAGCCCTCCCTCCCTTCCTGAGTCCTCCATCAAGATGCCCCAGGATGCAATCTGCTTGGACTCATAAATCCAGAATTAGTACGCCAGAGCTGCAGTGCCTGTGGTCTCGTAGAATTCTTTAAAATACATTTTCACCTTTAAGTTTTTGACCAAAATGTTCAACTTATTTAACTTGACTTAAAAATCCGGTTCGGAACGCTGTTTCGGAATGAAACGGAATGGGAAAGAATCCGCCAAGAAACCATCGTTTTTTTAAATAATTACAAAAAATTAAAAATTGAAAAAAAAATATCTAGTTCTACTGTACAAACAGAATTTTCCTACATATTCAAATTACAGTGAAACCTGGTTAAGTGGAACCTGGATAAGTGAGAAACCTCTAGTATTGAGAACTACAATGAGGTCCCGGCACATTTTCATCGAATTACCTCTGTTAATGGGACTTTTCGAACCTGATTAAATGAGATTTGATTTCTAGGATTTTTTTCATGTTTACCTCTATAATTGGGACTCTGGAGCTCAGTTCCCTTTATAAGTGAGATAATGTATCAGGTTGGGACAGGTTTCGACACGATTGTTTACAAACATTCGAATTTCTTTTGCACGTGTTTTGTTTACGGCCTCTGTAAATGAGACAACAAATTTTTAAACCTGTCTAAATGGTAAACTGGAAAAATGAAAACCTCTTTAAATGGTACAAAATCCTTGGTCCCTTGAGATCCCAATTAACTAGGTTTCACTGTATATTGATTCTGTTGATCTTGACCGTGAGACCATGACTTTCAAACCCTTGCCTAGTTTATAAGGTTATAACTATAATTTTAACAATTACGCAGACCCCCTAGAATAAACATAACATAAACTCACGCCGTAATTCCCTGAGAGGGTTTGGCAGAGATGTTCAACACCGCATATCCCAAGTTTATGAGTCCCAGTGTGACAGGTTGCAAATCTGTCGCCACAATCCGGGCACAATGAGGAACATGGCAGCTACAACGTACGGTAACCCGAGACTCGAACCCTCACCTGTCGGGTCGGGTCGGTCGGATAACAAAACAACGTAACAAACTGAGCTACCGTATTCTACATAGAGATAAATTATAAAGTCAATTTAATAAATTTGCTTGTACATCTAAAATTACAGCGGTGTTCACGTTAAAGGCCCTCGAATTTTATTCGATTTCCACACTTAAGTGGTCTCCATCGTTCAATTTATGGGTAGCTACATATTTAATGGGGACAGTTTTTATTACAGCGAAGACGTTTATCTTATAAATCCTTACTAATATTATAAACGGGAAAGTTTGTAAGGATGTATGCATGAATGGATATTTGTTACTCTTCCACGCAAAAACTACTGAATGGATTTTAATGAAAATTTACAATAATATAGCTTATTCATCAGAATAACAAGCTTATTCTTTTCAACGCTTATATTAGAAGTCATTTGGAATACTGTTCTTCAGTGTGGTGCCCATTATTTGACGTCCATAAAAGTAGAGTTGAAAGAATACAGAGGTTTGTATATTTTCTATCGTATGGACAGAGAGGCTTGAAAAATAAGTCTTATAGTGATAGATTGAAATACTTTCAAATTATGACCCTGACAAGTAAGCGCAAACTCTTAGACTTAAAATTTATTTCCAAGCTTCTTAATAACCAAATTGATAGTTCTACTCTTTTGTCAATGATCAGTATATTTGCTCCCACCAGACTTCCAAGGCACAGCACATAAAAACTTTTCTCTAGCCGCCATATAGGGACAAAGCTTTCATTCAATTCGCCTATAAATAGAATGACCAGGCTCTATAATAGCATTCCTAAATCGCTAGACATCGACTTATTTAACGATAGCATATTTAGTTTTTCAGATAAGTTAATTAAGTATTTTTGCAATTCCTCATTTTGATATAAATTTTTATTCTGACACCTACTATTTCATAATATCTGTGACTTTTAATTTTTTATAATGTAACTATTTAATTGTAAAATGGTCCAATTTCATTTTTTTTTTTAATACATTCAACTAATTTGTGTTTTGTTAGATTTTATTTTTTGTAAGCTGTGGTTACCTTTAATTGGATAAACACAGGGAATGTTATTAGTCTCTAAGTTGTATTGCATGCATGTGTATTATTCGTTGGTAATCCAAACAAATAAACACAAAGCTTATAGAGATTACTCAAAAATATACTTTATGAATTGTCCAAAATATAAAGATACATGTCAAGTAAGTAATTAAAAATCCTAGTAGAACTATTTTCGACTACGCGGACGAAGTCGCGGGTAAAAAATATATATTTAATACGTGTTTTTTTTATTTTCCATTCGTTATTTAACGAACAACATTTTCTTCATTTTACACAAAATTTTCATTTTAGATAAAAATTTTATTTTAGACAAAATTTTCATTTTAGACAAAATTTATGTTTCTAAATTAGATTTTTTTCCTTTCATTTTGTTATTTTTCCTTACTGACCTTAGTTACAGCTAGTTAACAAACAAACGGACGGACAGCGGAGACTTATCAATTTATTTTCATTGGCTTAACACTCTTTCCCTACTATTAAATGCCGATTGAAAACCAAATAAGATGCAAAACATGAAGTAAATCTACATAATATTTAGTAACGTAAACGTCTTGTTAACAATTTGAAGATGATAGCAAACAGAAACATTGTATAAGCGAATCGTGACAATAGGAATACCTCTTATGGTATAAATCAGCCATCGAGCACCGGCCCGGCCTATAAACCAAAACCCATAAAATAACCTATTACTGCACAATCCCATAGAATAAATGTACGCAGATGTCTCCTCCGCCATCGACCTTTTGCAGGACAGATAATGTAAGGAATGAAATTGCCTGCCGATATTTTCCCTGGTAAATATAGCCTGGAGCTCTAGGCAATAGTGAATAGGCTTCTCCTGGACATGTTCCTCCTTAGACTCCATCGCCGCTTAACATCAGGCGGGATTAGGGTCAAATGCTTGGCTTGTTTTAACTCTAATGATTCCACGTTGACCGATTTTCGGAAAAAAAAACTACCCAGTAATTGCATAAAGACTGTAATTTCTTTTATCACCGAAAGCTATGAAAAGGACGCGTGGAACACCAAATTGGCTCAATTCTTGTGATGTCAGTTCTTGATTCCGTTTGTAATCCGCTTATGTAAGTATATTATTTAATATCACTCGGTTTCTGAATTGGTTTGTATTACATTTCTATTTTGTGAACAACAAAATAATATGTATTAGATATTTTGTAAATTTAAAAAAAAAATGCTACAATACACAATGCAGCAAATTATTAATGTTAAACGGTTTTATTTAGCTTGACCAGTTTTTTTGGGTCGAATTTAGTGATTGAAATTTTACCCCCTCCCTGTTGACAGATGGACCTGATTTTTGGCAAACACCTTTAGTTCTGATGACAAAACAATATAATATATTCAGTGTCATCGTATATTCAAGATGGCCGCCGCTACAAAATGGCGGACTACATGTTTTTGCACAATCCGTCAATATGGGTATTCAATTAAAGGTCTTGACTAGAAGAATATGAATACGCTATGAAAAAAAGCAATATGGCCACCAAATAAACACAGAGAACGACTTTAATTTGAATGAAACTTGAACAACATTTTTGGCATTGTATCTTTTTTTTTCGCGCCTAAATTTTTCAATACGCTAACGTAGTTTAAATATTGAAAACTTAGCTGACATTAACTATAATATTACCAGGTGACATCGGTACTAATGCGGAAACATCTGTAATTGATGTATTTATACAAACTGTGTCAACCTTATAGTATTGCTAGCTGACCCGGCAAACGTTGTTTTGCCATATAAATTACTCTTATAAAAAAAAATTGATGTTGGCCGATTCTCAGACCTACTCAATTAATACTCACAAAATGTTTCTTTTCAAATGAAATACAATACTAGGGTATTTAAATAGTTCTTGTGGGGTCGGCGACGCTTGCGTGTCAGCCCTGGCATTGCAAACGTCCATAGGCTACGGTGACTGCTTACCATCACCCTGTCCGTATGATTTTTGCCACCATAGTGGTATAAAAAGTCAAATTAAGTAATAATTTTACCTCATAACGCATCACAAAGGGAAAGTTGACAGAAACGACAAAACAATGGCGTTAATAATAAATCCGTGATTAACTTTTTACAAGTCGGTTTATGGTATTACCTACCCTCCCATACAAGAGGCAAAAGCTTATACCTCCCGATTTACATGTCGCAGGAACGTTGCGAAAACCGAATAAGCTGAAAAATCCTAGGGATTTCGCGAAATCACTGAAGACCACCAACAAAAACAAAAAGTTATAATCAGCACTTTTTGTTTTCTTTCTGTTTTTAGTTAATTGTTTTTTATTCATTTCATTAGTTAAAATAGATTCTAGTGTTCCGTATGCATAGGATAACAAATTACTACAAAACCTATTACTAAGCCTTCGCTGTCCGTCTGTCCGTCTGTCACCAGAATCATAATTTTTAGAATAATTCTGTGTCTGTAGCCGCTAAAACAACAAATACTAAAAAAAAAAAAAAAATAGGGCATCCTGTACAAAAAACGTGATTTTCAAAAAAAAAATTCTTCCTCTCGTATCTCATATGAAATTATCTAAAAAGTTTATAATATTTAACCTTACAAGATGCTACGGAACCCATCATGTGCTAGTCCGACTCACACTTGACTAGTTTTTTATTCATATTAAGTTTAGGCTAGATATTGTGAACCATTAAAAACAAACCATGCCTTAAAAATTTGCTAGTTATTTTCCGTGATTTTGCAAAAGCCCTAGGAATTTCGTGATAATCCGGTTTTCGCAACGATTCCGCGACATATAACGTGTGACGCCTAATGATCCCGGAATTAATCTTTCGTATACATTTGGATTTGTTACAAATAACTTAATGCTGCTTTCCATCTTATATGCTAAATAGGCTTCATATGGATACGACGGGCTTTGTTTTGCAACAGTGGGAAAATTTACAAAGTATTATATTTTGAAAAAAGGTTTTTAATTATATTATTAATTTTTTGACAGAAGTCGTCCCCGTGATATTCGTTTTTCTGTATTTTCTGATACAAAATATAAACGGAAATCTGAAAATCTTTTCTGAAAATTACAATTGGATGTTGGACGAGCAGTTTTTCTTACTACCTCCTATTTCTTCTGATTAAGTTCGTTGCGGGTTCAGCGACAGCCGGTAGTGCGTCCGGGCACAGCCTGTGCGTCATTGCACAGCGTTCTGCATTATTCGTTGATTATTCGATCAAAGGACGCCACTGTTGATCCTGGTGAACAGGAGTTGCAGCGGTGGGACAGAGTGGCGGGTGTGCCCCGAGCAGTTTTTTTACCAGAGAGCGAAGAATTACCTTCTCGTGAAGCAGTTCGCTGTGTTTCGGTTTGAAGGATTGGAGAGCCAGTGTAATTACCGGCACGATAGGTAACATCTTTAACCTAATCTGTTCCAACGAATTGGTGGTGTTGTTTGCGATGTAAGATTATTAAAAATAATTAATAAACCACATCTTGACACACACATTGACTCACCCCTGCAGTTTGTATCGTTAAAATTTTTGTCACAGGAACTGAGCAACGATATGGTATAAACTACGTCCAAGACAGGTAAGCGAAACAATGCGTCTTGCAAATAACGCAAAGTTCCACGCCCGCCGGGACCTACCCTAGAACCTATAGCTTAACAATCAACTGTTTACACCACTGCACCATAGAGGTAGTTTCACTTTCCATCAGGTGAACTGTCTTGTTTGCCCACGATGTATAAATTGTAAGGATAAAAGTTGCCAGTCTGTGAGTTCCACCTCTCCAAGATTGGCTGCGTCAGGGTTGGCTCCGGCTGTCTCGTTTTATTTCTTTCACCTGCGACACATTAATGCTGACCCTCCAGTATTGATGCCTGAAAAAATGTAAAGTAAACGTACCTATTACAGTAAAATAGATTTTTCTAACAAAAATTAAAAAAAATGTACCCATGTCACCTTTACTATAAATTCAAATCGACTACCCTCCACTGCCACTGTTTAAAAAAGATTAGTTTCCAACTTTTTTTTTGCTGCCTCAGTTATCGCAGCTTATAACAAAAGGAACTTATATACATTATACAGTTTAATCACAACTTAACCTCTACATGGACAAACCACTTTACACGTTTAATTCCCTACGACGAATCCTGCGGCTTGGAGGCCTTAGCAACTTTACCGTGGTGAAGGTCAGCCCCTTTAGACAAATACCATGATTCCGCAAGCGTTAACGCTAACAGAAAATAAAAATGTATTGAAATGACATTTCCTCGCGCTAGAGTTACGTCATTGTTATGTTATTTCCATATATTTTTAATGTCTGTTGGCGTTTACGCTTGTGGAATAATGTCATTTGTCTAAGGAACCTGGTGTTCCAGACCCTTAAGACAAATGTCATCCCGCAAGCGTTAACGCCAACAGAAAATAAAATTGTATGGATATGACAAACAATGACGTTACTTGAGCGTGCGGAAATGTTATTTCAATACATTTTTATTTTCTGTTTTCATTCATCGTTTAAGGAATAATGACATTTGTCTGAGGGGGCAGATATAAGGGCATCGTCGTGTCAGTAGGCGGTGGCTTCACATTCAGGAGAAGCGTTTTCTTGCGGAAAAAAACTTGTCACGAGCGTTTTCATAAGATCCATAGCACTAATTTCGCGTTGTGGATATTGTAGAGTGAACGAAAACAACGCGTTATCCATCCTTCTTTTAGCGTGTCACTTACCACTTCTTAATTATTTGACTGGTTTATATTATCTTATTTCGGTTTTATAGAGGTTTCTTTAGCAAACAAAATAACACTTACTCACGCCGTAATTATCGCGCCCTTGAGAGCGGTAGGCAGAGATGCAAACCGCATTTTTACGTTGAGTCCCAGTGTGACAGGTTGCGAATCTTACGCCACTATCCGGGCACAAGAGTAACCTGGCAGCTACAACTTACGGCAATCCGAGACTAGAGCCTTCGAAACTAGAAACTGAGCTTCAACGTCCCCGAACCAGACAAGTAACCAAAGTTATTATTAACGTTTAAGACGTTATTGTTAAATGTTAACCACATTAGAATTGGCCCATTGCACACACGGTGCAAACTTGTGTTGCACTGCAATGTAAAGTTTACAGCAGGTGTGCCAACATTACGAAACCAAAGTTCCACAGAACAGTTCCACCAACAAAACTAAACACAGTTCAGGCAACATTCAAATACCTCAGCCTAATATAATCTGAGATCACACGATGATTTTTTCTTTAAATAAATAAATTGGAACAGCCATCGATTCTCTATAGGCCGAAAGATTTTTGTCTGTGGGTTGGACTACAGATTTTAATATTTGGAGAGTTTTTGTAATTACCGGTAAGAGTGGTATAACATCTTTTACCTCTACACAGGCAAAGAATTGGCAATTCTCTTGGTGTTTTAAGATATCAAGGACGGCGTGTCAATAGACGGAGGCAACACTTTCCATCAGGTGAAGCATCTTTTCTTTTGCCCATTAAGTTGAAAAAAGGTAAATTAAAGTTAATACCGTATAAAACTACCTTTACAAGACATGAATACGTGAAAGGACTTCGGAATCGAACAAAACGTTGCCTAAGGGGGGTTTCACGAATGGAATTGAATTAAACTTGTTCAAATTGTATTTAGCTCTAATGGTCGCAGATTAGAGTGGCTTGAAGTGAGGTAAGGGATTGTAATACCTAACGAGAAGGCTGCTGACACATGCGTCGGGCGTAGCTTAGATTGTAATTATATATTTAAACATAATTTCTATTGTTTGTGCATAAAAATATATAATATGCTACCAAAGGAACTACATGAACTATCCATGCCAAGATTTAAAACGCGGCTACATTCGTGGCTGATAGTGTGAAGGAATACTTGAACTCAAAATTTTACGTCATTATTTTTATTTTGTACATATGTAAATGAGTGTTAATGCTAAATATTTAACTTGATTGATACTTTATTTGACATTTTGATTTAATTAGTTCTTTTTTCAAGGATGTATCTAAAAAATTTATTGTGACATTACTAAAGAATATTTTGGAAATAAGTAGAATAATGTGAACAACAATATTTGTATTGTTTTTGTCTCAATTACAGCTTTTTAGGAACTAAATCGTTAAACCACCTATTTAAACCAAAAATCTTATAAATCGATGATTTTGATTTTGATTTTTTTTATTTTTGACGAGCTCACACATCGGTTGAGTGTGTAAGATGAATGGTCTGCTATCTATGTAGTTGTGGCGCGACAGATCATACGAGACGCATCTTCCGTCAGATGTGCTAGTACCCTTGATATGTTTCGATACCTTATTTAAAAAAAATAACACACACTACCCGCGACTCCATCTGTGCTATGACGTCATGGACAAAGAAGCAACGTCGGCCTTATGGAAAGTGTCACCGCTGCCAATTGAAACGAACGATCCCCTCGATGTCATATAACGCGAATGCGTTTCTTATATAGACCTTAAATATTTAACTTCAATATTTCCAACCGAAACACAGCAAACTGCTTCGCGGAGGAAATAGAAAGTAGAATTCATTGAACGAGCGAGTTAAGTTCTCAGAGTGTACTGGAGCAATCCGGCGTTTGTATGTATGTCTGCATAAATGTTTATCCAACGGTAACTCAAGTATCATTGATCGGATCATCGAAAAATTTCATAGGCGGCTTAAAACATAACCATAAACTCACGCCGTAATGAATACCTTGAGAGGGGTAGGCAGAGGTGTTAAACACCGCATTTCGCATTTTTATGTTGAGTCCCAGTATGACAGGTTGCGAATCTGTCGCCACTATCCAGGCATAATGAGGAACATGGCAGCTACAATGAACGGCAGCCCGAGACTCGAACCCTCGACCTGTCGGGTCGGATCGGTCGGTTAACCAAAGCACGTAATAAACTGAGCTACCACGTCCTACGTCACGTAGGGGCCTTAATGAGGCAAAAACAAGTTTTAATTTCGAAAATGAGTAAACCGGTCAAGTGGTTACTGAGATAAAGGGGTTTGCGACATACAAACATACAAACGCCGGGTTGCTCCAGTTGCTCCAATGAACTCTGATAATTATAATACTCCTATATCCCTCAGAATTATACTATGTATATAATTAATAAAAATAATAACCACATCACGACGAACACATTGACTCAGCCCTGCAATAAATATCGTAAGAACTTGTGTCACATGCACTAAGCAACGATATGGTATAAACTACATAGATAAGAATACAACATCCAAGACCGGTAAGCGAAACAATGCGTCTTGCAAATAACACAAAGTCCCGACCCCTAACAATAATAATAAATTTTATCTATCCCAAGAAATAGTTTTTTATGAACAACAAAACCATTTATTTCACCTTTAAACAGAGACAAAAATACAATAAGATATAAGACTAACATTAGCAAATACTGTGACCTAGTTCGGAAGTGTAGTGAATCGTGTTCCAGCAGTATCGTAGAGTACCCTAGCTGTAATATGTAGGTCTCGGCTACATCTAATGGCCTAATAGATGCATCGATCCATACAATCGAACTACCCACTAACTATATTACCGCTTCATCTTAAGTACATACGACGACAGAATTAATAATAATAAATAATAATAACCACCTCACGACACACTTATTGACTCAGCCCCACACTGTTTAAAAATCTTGTAAAACAGTACGTAAAATATACCTTTATTAATTTTAAAAATAACCAAATTACGACACACACATTGACTCAGCCCTTCATTAAAATATAGTCTTGTATCGCAGGCACTAAGCAACGATATGGTATAAACTACATGATAAGAATACTACATTCAACACCGGTAAGCGAAACAATGCGTGTTACAAATAAAAGCATGTTCCGTGTCCGCCAGGATTCGAACACGGAACCTCTAGCGTAGCAGTCTGCTAATAACACCGCATCGCCACTGAGCTCGTCAAAGTGGTTGACAATTTTTTTCCAGAATTTAAACTGAGTAGTTCAACCTTTGAACTTTTTTGCTATATTAAACTAGTGAAAACATTTTTTTACAGTTTTATTCATAGAAATATGTACACAATGGGTCAACAAAAGAGCTGTATTAACAGCCTCCAGTGTACATCTATCTGTCGATATGTCAGTCCGTTGTCGATCAGGGTCACACCTCATGAACAGCAATTGGACAGAAGAATTCTACATAACACATTACAAAACTCATGCCGTAATTAATCCTTTGAAAGAGTAGGCAGTGTAACACACCGCATTTCGCATGTTTATGTTGAGTCCCAGTGTGAAAGGTTGCGAATCTGTCGCCACTATCCAGGCACAATAATACTAATAATAATAACCACATCACGACACACACATTGACTCAGCCCTGTAGTAAGTATCGTAAGAACTTGTGTCACAGGAACTAAGCAACGCTATGGTATATACTAAATAGATAAGAATACAACATCCAAGACCGGTAAGCGAAACAATGCGTCTTGCAAATAACACAAAGTCCCGCGCCCGCCGGGATTCGAACCCGGAACCTCTAGCGTAGCAGTCGGCTGTTTACACCACTGCGCCACCGAGGTCGTCGTGAGAAACATGGGGGCTACAATGTACGGCAACCCCAGACTCAAACCCTCAACCTGACGTAATTGCTCTCCAAAGTTAAAAAAACATTTTTAAAAGACCTCTGCATCAGCCAGCTTGATCATTAAATGTTAGATGCCAGCCAGTATTATCACTAAATCACTGATCGAATGGTGCAGTTTAGCTAAAAGACTAAATAATTTATTAAAAATGAATAAAATGTTACCATTTCCTTAGCTCAGACTAACGAAAAACTATTTGTTTTAACTTTTCGTAGGCAAGAAGCTTTTTGGAACATTTCCCCAAGAAAATACTAAATAAATAAAAGTGTTTTCTAGTCGCCATTACCTTCGTTCAGTATCGTACTATTCGCCATTTCAATATAGTCTCATTATTGTTTCCGCCACAGTAGGCACCGCTCTTATCTTTTATTACGTCTGTTTTTATTATGTACCATTTAAATTACCGTCACCAAGTATTTTGAGGATGCTACTAAGGTGGTGGTGACGTTTAAATCGGGAGGTATAAGCTTTTGCCTCTTGTATGGGAGGGTAGGTAATATCAAAAGCAGCCTTGTAAAAAATTAATCACGTATTCATTATTAACTCCATTGTTTTGTCATTTATGTTAACCGTCCTATTGATTACGCTATCAGGACCAATTATTATTATGACTTTTTATTTACCACCGCGGTGGCAGACAAGCATACAGCCCGCCTGATGGTGAGCAGTCACCGTAGCCTATGGAACCCAAGGGACTTTTGCAGTACTAAACCATTTACCGCTGTATATAATATATATATAGTATATAGTTGCCGTATATAATCACTACAGAAACCAGGCCAGGTAGTTCATTCCACAGCCTAATCATTCGGGGGAGGATGCTTTGAAATCGAACGGTATTTCAACCAACGATCTTACAAACAAATCATGTTCATTTGATTTGGTCCGCAAACAACAGGGAATATGCATGAAATTTAATGAAATTATTATTCAAACAATTCGTATATTTTATTGTGGAATTTATACTATTTATTAAATAACTAAAATAAGTACATACTAAAATATAAAAATTTAATTAATACATTTAAAAATAAAATAAAAATCATCTGTACAATGGAATGTGCCCATAGCACTGGCTGCATTTCCACGCTGTATAGCGATGCGATCTTTGAGCGAAATGCAGATCAGCGTTACGGTCACGACTCACTTTTTTAAATTTAACATTTAAAATGTGGAATTACATAAAAGTAAATATATCTATCTCGCTCATCAGAACAACCTTTTCTATGGAAGTTGTACGAGTATGGCGCTCGTGAACTTTGACGTCATAGTACATATTGGATCTCTCTGTCTAACCAACGACTTTATAACTAAGTTAATAAGTTAGATATTTGAGAAAATCTATGGGATTTGTTTATATTGGATTGTTTTAAAATACAAATATGCGGCATCGAATTGTGTTAAATAAATAAAAAAGTCTTGCATGTTCGGCTTGCAATATCAGGGGCATTACGCGTGCGTTGCCAAAAACCTTCTAACGCCATTCTTGAAGGGATATGCCAAGAAGCATTCCACAGGCTGAGCGTATTTTTAAAATTGTTTTTATTTTCGATTTTTCTTGTCGTTAGTTCAGGTAATTGTTAATTATTTTGTATCTTTTGCTTTCATTCGCCATGCTCGGCTCAGTAAGCAGGTTGGTGTTTTTCATTTGTTTGCATTCTGTTCCGATTCCGACGTAGAGTATGTATTTTCACTTGGAGTAGGTTGTAATATTGTTGAATTTGGTGTATTTCGGTTCAGCGGTCACATTTCCATACAGATTGAATTGTTCCTCTTGTATTTACAAACGGTTGTCTATTTACATAGAACAAACACTGACGGAAAGGTCAAGTCATACAGTGTATATATTTCTTACTGCTAGTGGTTCTGAACCACAGTGGTCTTGAAATCGAGGTCCCCATTCATAGAAATTAATTAATAATAATCACAAGACGAGGCGAACATTGGCTCAGCACAGAACTAAGATACAACCTTGTATCGCAGGCACTAAGCAATGATATGGTATAAACTACATACATAAGAATATAACATGGTAAGCAAATAACACAAAGTACCGCCCCCGCCGGGATTCGAACCCGGAACATCTAGCGTAGCAGTCGGCTGTTTACACCACTGCGCCACTGAGGTCATCGAAATATGTATGTAATGTTCCCTTTCTGAGGTTATTTATTCACATCTTTGACTTATATATGGCTGTATGTATTATAGATACCATATATTTGTTCTCTAGAACTCGCAAACAATTATATTTCTGCATCTTATTAATTATTATTAAATTTAAGATGCATTGTTTCGCTTACCGGCCTTGGATGTAGTATTCTCATCTATGTAGTATATACCATATCGTTGCTTAGTGCTAGCGACACAAGTTCTTACGATACTTACTGCAGGGTTGAGTCAATGTGTGTGTCGTGATGCTGTTATAATTATAATTAATTTATTCATACAACTATGGTTAAGAGAAACGGTAGATATGTGTAATTCTGAAAAATCTTCACTATATTCAATTTAATTTTAGTCATATTTTTTAATTCAATCACTTTCAATTTGTCTGTTATTTAATTTATTAATTTAGACCTGGCAACAGTACATATATTAAACAATTCTTAAAAATAATATCGTAGGTAAACAAATCCTTATATATCTATATCTGTGTCATATATCTATGTCAATTATAGAATACAAAAAATATAAAAATACAAATTTATAAAATTATACTATATAAATATTTTTATAAAGTCTAAAGCAACCAGTTGAGAAACACAAAACTTGTTGCCACTAAAATAATGTGTACCAAAAATGTGGCTTTGAAGTTTAAAACTTAAAAAACGAACGGTGTAGGTTTGTTTTTGAGGTTGATGTAAACATGCATCCAGAGAAACAGACGTGGCGGGGAATTTGTTTAATATTCTGTAAAGATTCTGGAGGAGTCCTTCACATGTGAAGACAGGGTGCTCGCTTAAGACGAATGTAACACAAACATTAACCTTAATAACTCTATAAATAACACTAGAATAAGCAAATAACTAAGGCGTGACTTATGTAATGACATGCAAGATATAAAATGGCTTTTATTTATTTATATGCAAAGATTATATTTTCTTCTGAACAGTGGGAGAATACGTCAAACTCAATATTACAGATAAATGATGAACGTCTCTATGTAGTGTATTCTTATACACATTAAATTATAAAAGTATAATAATTATTTATTATTCAATATATAATAATAAAAATAACCATATCACAACACACACATTGACTCAACAATGCACTAAGATAATCTTGTATCGCAGGCACTAACCAACCTAGATCGTACAGAGAAAATACATATTTAAAGAGATGTAACATTTTCTTTCTAAATTCTTTGTTCACACAAACACTTTAAAGTCGGGTTATTCGCGGACTGTCCGCTTTCAAATAAACTTCCTCCCTTGAACGCTCAGGCTGTGGAATGGACTCCCTGCCATGGTGTTCTCTAGTGACAACAGCAAGAGGTTCTTCAATAATGGCGTAGAAGGTTTTTACTCATTGGCAACGCTTAATGCCCCTGGTATTGCAAACGTCCATAGGCATTCAGAGCCGGGTTTAGGTGAGGGCAACCTTGGGGCCTCCACAAAAGAAGGGCCTCCACAATAGACTTCGAAAAAAAAACTAATTCAGACTAGTAAAAAACTTTTCCTTTAATTTTTTTTTTCACGTTTTACCTTTGCCTACAGTACTTTTAACAAACATGATTATATTAAACACTAACAGAAATCATCCACGCACGATGGGAAAAAACCTTCTATCAAAGCTTTCTCTCCTGAGCATTGAAAGTGATTTACTTCGGGAATTGGATTTCAGTGAAAAAATCAACGATTTTTCGGCGAAAAAAGCTCGGGAGATTCCGTTCGTTAACGCTAAAATTTAATTTTAAATAATTCTTGTTTCCGAATAAATTTATATGTTTGTTAAATAACAACATAATCTTAACTTGGTTTCTCAATAAATTATTTATTGGAAAACTCAAAAGAAAAAAAATTAAAAGTAATTTGGGGCCAGGGCCTCCATTTCTTTGCCGCCCCGAAGCCTCCAGACCTCTAAATCCGGCATTGTCTTCTGTGACTTCTTACCATAATATTGTTTCGTGTATTCCTAGTTTTTTAAATATTTATTTGTTTTTATTATAAAAATTATTTAATTAATACATTTAAAAAACCTAATAAAACTCATGTGTACAATGGAGTGTGCCCATAGCACTGGCTGCATTTCCACGCTGTATAGTGATGCTCAACCTCTGAGCGAAATGCAGACCAGCGTTACGGTCACGACTCTCTTTTTTTATTTAACATTTAGAATTTGGAATAATCTTTTGAAATTCGCACCCTAAGAACCCATAGTCTCGAAACCGAACGGCTGCAATGTAATTGTTACCCAAAGATACATATTTGCGCCTTTTGGCTTCTTCGGCAATTCCTAGTATAAAATATTTTTCTGAAGGTTGTTAATGTGCTTGATTTGATTCCTAAGGGAAATCGAAATTTCCATATTTAACGTTTAATTATCGGATCCAAAAGCAAATCCAGCCTTTGCAAATACATAAATTACTCTCTTGAAGTAAGATTTAGTTATAAAGAGTATGTTAACTTAATTACGAGGGTTACTGGAGGTATAATCTAATACTAAACCCCGGTAGTAACCTACTGACCTATAACTTTAGTAAGATGGTTATAACTGAATTACCTACTTTAGTTTAGCAGTTAAAACTAAACTAAAGCTGGACGTTAAAGCTAAACTTTGAATGAATTGACGACCTGGATTGCGCAGAGGTGTAGGCTGACTAAGGTTCTGGGTTCGAAACCTGACGGAACGGAACTTTGTGTTATTTACAAGACGAATTGTTTAGCTTACCAGTCTTGGATTTTGTATTCTTATCTATGTAGTTTATATCATATCGTTGCTTAGTGCCTGCGGTACAAGATTATATCTAACAT
The DNA here is from genome assembly GCA_949316135.1 of Choreutis nemorana. NCBI lineage: Eukaryota > Metazoa > Arthropoda > Insecta > Lepidoptera > Choreutidae > Choreutis > Choreutis nemorana. The sequence continues at coordinate 7,278,562 of OX438618.1, forward strand.
ATATTATACCTACATTCAAAACTAACTCTGTTAAATAGTATTTGTTTTCTGCAACTTTAAATATATTCGGTTAAGCTAAAGGTGATACAGGCCTAATAAATCTATATCTGTTATTACTTGACTTCTTTTGAAATTTTTTGGCATGGAGCTACGAATAGTCAATTTATTATATTTTCTAGGTAAGGACATTATTTATTTTAGCCACGTAGTCCAAAGGCGTTGCTAGCCCTGGCTTAGTTGTTATGCCTTTGGCCTGGGGGGAGTAGTTGTTATGGAGTATGAATTGTAGTTGTGCCGATTACAGTTATAATAAGAATTAAATTACTTTACTTGACTGTACCTACCTTTTTATTCTCTAGGAGGGGGCAGCCCTATTTGCTCCCCCCTGGCGACGCCCCTGCCACAACCTATATTTTTAAAATACTTGGTCCTAAACTGACGTAGACGATGAGAAAAAACCAGTGGTTATAATATTAAAATACAAAAATTATACGACAAACATAGATGCTAACCAAAAATAAATCAAATTACAATATTCCTTAAAGTTTATTATATATTTCTTGGAGCAAATATTGTAACTTACTTAAGCGAACACCCCGGCGCCCTCCGTCACTTAATAAATCAATTAAATGTATAATTTTGTTCCTTTAACTTGTCAGAATTAAGTGACATGTAGGGGGTTGGGGGGGAATGCGATTAGTCACCCTTTACGAGTGGTACGTGTGGATTTTCACATGTTCTCTGTGAAGCCGTTCGCTGTGTTTCGGTTCGAAGAATTGGAGAGCCAGTGTATTTACCGGCACGAGAGCTACATCTTTACCTCTACAAGGGCAACTCATTGGCGGTGCTCTTGGCGTTTTACAACATCAGGGTCATCGTTGTGTCAATCGACAGCGTATCTCTTTTCAACAGGTGAACTATTTGCTTGTTTGCAACGATTTATAAAAAGGTCCGAAAAGTCCAAAGCACTACTTTTGAGATAAGGGCTTAGGTTCTTAACCTCTTCCTTGCATCTGGCAGTAAACCTCTATCAAAGCATAATAACATGGTGATTTTATAAAACTTCCCAGCAAACTAACTCTCAACGTGTTTTTTACAATTACCATAAATCAACCGCAACAAATACCTTACTAAATCAACAACCAACTATTCCATCTTATTAATATTTCCACCATGGGCTCAGGAAATCGTTAAACGCTTAACAAAAACCATAAAAAGGACATAAATCTTTGGGGAAATGCATTTATTTCGGTAACTGTTAAAGTTTTCTCGCTGTAATCGTAATTCATTTAGCGAGCGAGTTGCATGATTCGCGTGTGGAGCTTGGGATAGGGGGAAGCGGGTTCAAGTCATACACAATACTCATACGGTGCACACCCGCCACTCTGTCCCACCACTGCAACTCCTGGTTACCAGGATCTACAGTGGCGCCCTTTGATCGAATAAACAACAAATTACGCAGCTGTGCAATGACGCACAGGCTGTGTCCGGACACCCTGACGGCTGTCTTGAGACCCACAACGAACTAAATCAGAAGAAATAGGAAGTAGTAAGAAAGAGGTTTCAGATTTCCCTCCCAGCAAAGCGGAGATATCAATGGAAACGGCCAAGAGGCCAAAACTAAAGGGGGTCTACAGTCAGGAGACGCCTGACCGTCAAAACACCACGGCATGCCACTAACTAACAGGGGATAACGTAATACTCATACATTACAGCCCGAATTATTCAAACCTTAACTTATCTTAACCGAACACCCAACTCTTATGGATATCCTCCTCAAATAAATGATCCAGCAAGCTATTCATAAGGTCGAATTAGTTTGACAGAGGAAAGATTATCATTTTTAAACAATCATTTTCATTATAAACAGACAGTCATTTGTAGACAAGCATAGACAAACCATCAGAACATGATATGCCATATGTCTGGCTTGACGTGCAGGCGGTATATGCAAATCAATACTCTTCGATTTAGATTGGATAATTAGCACTCTAGTGAACATGAAAATATTTGTTTATTTCATTTTATTAAAAAGATCACCAACATAGTGTACACTTATTCATGCAATTATAAACGATCACAGTATAAAAACAAGTCAAATGTCACTACAAAAAAGGTGAAGACAGCGTGCGAGAAAAAAAAGTCAAACATTTAAAACATCCAAAATTTTGGCTAAAACTTAATGTCCAAACATATCAATACATAATATATAAAAATATAAATTACTGTAAACCAATTAAAATGAACTCAACATAATAATTTCATAGAAATAACGAACAAATTACTGTGTCAGAGGCAAAAGCAAACAAACATATTGAAGACAGCAAAAATAACATAAAAATTACTAAATAATTCCTCATAGTAAAAGCAACCTTGTCAGCTTAGCATAATGCCTGACGATGAGCATTATAGCCTATAGACAGTGTCAATACCAACATTAAACCTAAACTTTATTGATTCTAATGGTTTTACATAATATAACATAAACTCACGCCGTATCCCTCGAGAAGGGTCTGCAGAGAGGGGTTACACAGCGCATTTCACACGTTTCGCAGTACAACAGGTTGCGAATACGCCACTATCCGGGTACAGCGAAGAAAATGGCAGCTACAACTTACGGCAACCCGAGACTCAAACCCTCGACCAGTCGGGTCGGTCGGTTGACTAAGGCACGTAACAAACTGAGCTACCGCGTTGTCATCAACATGATCTTACTCATGAAATGAAAACGTTTATTTTTCGTTGCCATTAAATTTATTTTATTTATTTTACACTTCCAACAAACAAACCTAGTTAAACTCTATATAGTGTTTTAATTATATTTTTTTATTTGAACTGAACACCGCTACCGCCTCTGCCTCCGCTCGTAACTTGCGTCCCTCGTGTTAATAGGTTTTCCTTCAATTAGCAGTAGAACGATCATTAAGTTGTAACAGCGCGTGTTAACAGTCACAGGTGAGAAAATTTAAATTATGCCTTTTCAAAGAAGCGAATTATTTATTTAAGTTTTAAGTACTCAGCTTTACGTTTCATTCTACTATATTTCGCTGCATTGCAATTACTAATACGAGGGCGGGTCAATAAGTCCGTGGCTTTTTGAATTTCTGACCTCTTTACTGAAAAAGCAACACTATTCCTGTCAACAGGCATCTGTCAGTTGACTCCTATCAAAATTTGAACTTGCTGCGTCAGTTAGTTTGTGTTTGACAGCTATCTTTATCAGACTACCCAGTAATTTGAGGAAAAATGGAAAAAAGTGAATTTCGTGTGCTTATTAAGCATTATTTTTTGCGAAAAAAACCATTACCAAGACCAAGGCTAAGCTTGATAAATACTATGGTGACTCTGCACCATCGATTTCAATGGTAAAAAGTGGTTTACTGAATTTCGTTGAGGCCGTACAAGCACTGAAGATGCCGAACGTCCTGGACGCCCAGTTGAGGTCTCTACCCCCGAAACAATCGAAAAAATTCACGATATGTTGTTGGCCGACCGAAGATTGAAAGTGCAAGAGATTGTGGAAGCCGTAAGGATCTCTCATGGCTCAGTGGTTTCAATTTTGTATGCTCACTTGGGCATGAGAAAGCTTTCCGCAAGATGGGTGCCGCGTTTGCTCACAGTCGACCACAAACGCAATCGTGTAACAACTTCACAGGAAGGTTTGGCGTTGTTTAATCGCAATATGGAGGAGTTTTTGCGCCGTTTTGTAACCGTGGACGAAACATGGATCCATCACAACATACCAGAGACCAAACAACAGTCAAAACAGTGGATTTCTAAGGGTGAATCGGCACCAAAGAAGGCCAAGGTGGGTTTGTCAGCCAATAAAGTTATGGAGACTGTTTTTTAGGATGCATGTGGGATAATCCACATTGACTTTCTTCAAAAGGGAAGAACAATCAATGGGGGATATTATGCCAACTTACTGGACCGCTTCAATGACGATTTGAAAAAAACCGACCTCATTTGGCCAAGAAATAAGGTATTTTCCACCAAGACAATGCAAGTACTTTAACTTATAATGAAATTGAAATTTTTAAGGAGGTACGATAGTATATGCAAAATTTGTTTAATACACACACATATTCATATTTTCGCTTCTACACTCACTCTCCACATACACACTTGCATTTCTATATCACACCACACACCAACACTACTCACACACACACAAAATGCACACACCCACCGTCACAAAATTTTATTTTATTTTTTTCCCCCTCGATGTTCACGCTAGTAAATTTCTAGAATGTTCATAATAAATCATGAAATTATGAAAATTTGTTTTTCTATGTTTGTGTAATCTTATTTATTTATTTTATTATTAAGGCAAGCCAACAGTACATGCAACACAATTATATAAATACATTTTATTTTTCACAGGACATATACACATAGCAATTAAAGGCGAGCACAACATTTACAACAAAAATCAACAATAACATAAACTAATCAAAAATCGAAACAGAAATCTTCTTAATAATTGTAAATTTATATTGTTCAATATTTATTTTAATTTTTATAGTAAGGGTTTACTTGTAATTTGTAATTCGTTTCATTTGATTTGCGAATATTGGATTCACACATTGTAGTTGTAGGTACACACCGGCAAAATTAGCGGAATACAATAAAAAAGGCAATAACTTAAAAAAAAACGTCTTAAAATGTATAAATTAAATAAATCAATTAGTTAGAACTCTTTTCTAATTCATAAATTAATAATTTGTGTTCATGTAAAATAAATATTTGTGATAAAAACACATGAGAAAAATTTAGATTTTAATAACTCCTAAATAGATCGATAAAAGTTGAAAAATTAAATTAGAAATAACCAAATTTGTAAAATAAATTGAAAAAAAATTGCGATTTGTAACGTAGCAGGCTATTTATTTATTTATTTTTGTTTATTTGGGAAACCAACAGTTTAATATTTTAATTTAGATTAACAAATAATAATTCTTTTAACAATGAAGTTTCCAATGATTGATATTCACAATCGAAGCAGAAAAATTTCATCACAAATAAAAATTAACATTACAAATTGAATTGTAACAAACAATTAACGTAATAAAAATGATAAAACATCAAAATGTAATTGAAATTTAAATATAAGAGATATTTACTCTGAATACTTATTTGAAATACAATTCATAATTTTTCAATTCCATTCTCCATCTCCCTACTTCATAATAACACAAGCTAAGCTGTATAAGCCAGTGACACGGAGCAGCTCCAGTTTATAGTTCTTTATTAACTGTAAGTAGGACGTGTCCATCCGTCTGTCACCGTTCCAGACTTCTAATAACAGTTAATGTTCCTTGGTCATCTGTCATTGCTTCTACGTGGTTAGTTTTAACAATACTAGGGAAGTGGTCGAGTCTGAGTCAGACTCGTAAATGATGGTTCCGTTCCATCCTATAAGATTAAATATTATACACTTTGTTATTTATATATTTTTATTTAACATTTTCAAGTAGATTTAGGTCAGAGGGCAGCACTTACAATACTATATTTTTTTATTATCTGTTATCTGTATCTCACTTACTTGTCAACTGCGGCTGTCAAAATGAAGTGTTACGCTGTAAAAAAGGAAATGCCAATTTCATTTAATGTACTACGAATCCCATATAATCTTAAAAATCAACAAACTTTAAGATAATTTTGTAAAAGATTTTTTTTTATTTGTATTAAAACAATATCACAGTTTAACAGATAATGAACCTAAATACTATGATACTTAAATCTAATACATTTATAATTATAATTGTTATTAAACACATTTGCTTGAGCGCCTATCATCAATCACCTCACAGTATCTCTTACACTCGACATATACATTCGTCCATCGCCATGCAAACACATCGCACTCCGGTACCGATGTCAGAAACGCATTCAGCAGGGTCAGTCCTCGAACCAGAGGTGACTTTCTCCGTGACATAGTCCGTGACGCAGGGACCGCCATCAATTACAAGATACAAGAGCAAACAAAAAATTCTACAAGATCGTGTTTTTTGCACGGGAGCTCTCTTAAATTTTTAGTTTCTTTATATTGTATTTGTTGTGATAGCGGCAACAGAAATATAAATTTTTTGAAAATTTTAAGTCTAGCTATTATGGTTATGAGATACAACCCGCTGACAGACAGGCGGACAGAGGAGGCATAGTAATAGGGTTCCGTTTTTACCTTTTAGGTACGGAACCCTAAAAACATGTGGATACTGTCATTGATTTCCTCCATTCTTTTTTATAGGATCGAAACATAGGTAGATTTGATGCTAAATGCGTTGTGTAACACCTCTGCCAACGCTTGTGACGGAGTACGGCGTAAGCTAATGTGTTTATATGTAACACCTCTGCCAGCGCTTGTGACGGAGTACGGCGTTAGCTAATGTGTTTATATGTAACACCTCTGCCAACGCTTGTGACGGAGTACGGCGTTAGCTAATGTGTTTATATGTAACACCTCTGCCAGCGCTTGTGACGGAGTACGGCGTTAGCTAATGTGTTTATATGTAACACCTCTGCCAACGCTTGTGACGGAGTACGGCGTTAGCTAATGTGTTTATATGTAACACCTCTGCCAACGCTTGTGACGGAGTACGGCGTTAGCTAATGTGTTTATATGTAACACCTCTGCCAACGCTTGTGACGGAGTACGGCGTTAGCTAATGTGTTTATATGTGATGGATTTAGTACAAATAAATAATCAAACTAATAAACATTGTAATATTTCACGCAGACAATTATACATATATATATATATAAAAAAATATAAAAAACCTTTTATTTCTTGTATTTTACAGAATTTGTACACTTTTCACTTAATCTAGTGACAATAATTTTACTTACAAATCTCTATTGGCATATATATAAAGAATTATTTATGTATCACTTCATAAGTTTATGAGGATACATCGACAGTTTAATTTTAGGTTTTTTTCCTGGTTTTATCGTTTTTGGTTTCATCCGGGAGCCCGTCCAGCCAAGTTCAGCAAAAAGAACTGATGAGCAGCACTAATCCATTTTAATTTTAGTTTTTTTTTTCCTGGTTTTATCGTTTTGACTGTTTTTCGTTTCATCCGGGAGCCCGTCCATCCAAGTTCAGCAAAAAGAGCTGAACCATTTCGAGCCATTTCAAACCATCGAAACCCGTTAACATATACAGAAATCCAAATCAGTCCAGCCGTTTAGGAGGATTTAGGTGACAAACGCGCAGACAGAAGAATTATATGCCAACCTCAGTGGTGCGTTGGTGTAAACAGCTGACCGCTACGCTATAGGTTATGGGCTTGAAGCGCGGCGGGGTCGGAACTTTGTGTTATAATCAAGACGCATTGTTTAGCTTACCGGTATTTGACGATGTTTTCTTATATACGTAGTATATACCATATCGTTGCTTAGTGCCTGCGACACAAGATTATATTTTAGTGCAGGGCAGAGTCAATGTGTGTGTCGTGATGTGGTTATTATTATTATTTTTATATTTTGACGACAAAAAACTTTAATAAGGATCTTTCTTCATTTTAATTCAATTTGCCTAATGATCTGACTTGATTTTTCATGCTTGATACAAGTGAAAAATGTAACTAACAATTTATAAAAATTCACACCTCATGTCATTTTTCGTCCTAATAAATCATTCTTATTCTTACTTAAGAACGAAAACAATCATTTGATTGTTTTCATTATCACAAGCGCAGACAAAAAAGGAAAAGGTAATCGCACCAGTAAGAAATTTGTTAATGTCGTAAAGATAAAAACAGCAGTATTTACCTAGAACCTTTTGCAAATGAAGAGTAAACAAATGAATTGTTTTCGTCCATACATCATGTAAGGCTGACCGAGCCTGGAGGCAGAATGCCTAGATCAAAACAAATATGTTTGCGCTCTCGATTTTATCAAAAACAAATATATTTTTCACAATAATGGTATGAGCATTTGTTTGAGAAAACTACTTAGATATGGCTTTTTATCGCTTGTCATTTACTTCTTTCATCCACATATCTAGCTTGAAACAGATGGAATTGCATGTCTTACCGGTAGCACACCTCCGCCGCGAAACCACAACAGCGAAACCGCAATAGTTTTGCCATGATTTGTCAGTTGTATGACAAGCGAAACAGGAGCGAAACTGACTCGTTCTTACGCTAGATTTGACATTTTCTTTCCCCCGTGATTTTGCAAATCCTACTCCTCGCCTGTAGTATATCTCCGCTGCGAAATCAAAGCCGTCAAGTAGGATCTCCGAAGTCACGAAGGAAAGAGATAGAATCAAATTCTTATCTGCATTAGAATAGACAGTTGTTACACAATGCCAACCTCTGTAACTCGCCGCCTCAGCATTTTCCTGCGAATATTGCAATCGGCCCCACGGCACGAGGTGCAAGCGCAGCAACAACGTGACCGTCTCACCACCGTCGACGGAGGTTTCGAGTTCAACAAAGGAAGAACCAAACGGCATTCTTATTCAGATCATTCATCGATCAACTTAGGCTAATATAGAGTTATAATTTTATAATAAATTAAGTTAATCAAATTTAATTTGCATTTATTTTTGCATCCTCTGGCTGCACCCATTGTAATTGGCGCAGTCGGTAGGATAGTCGAGTAGAGTCAGTGAATCGATCACAGGCACCGGCTATCACGAATCTACAGGAGTTGCAGCCAACAGGAGTATCCAAAAATCGATACCGCAGAGAAATGCAGATTAATTGGTAAGTACCTAGATCGTACTAGAGTTGCTCACCTTTCCTTGTTGTAACCTTTTCTTAATCATTTATCCCTTGTGTTAATTTCCTCTGTGTTACTTTAATTTTACAAAAATTTTCACCCACGTAAATCGCGGACCCCCGGGTCAATTAGAAGTAATAGAATCTCGCAAATTGATGCCAGTAGAAATTTAGGAAGTATTTTAGAAGATAGTAATCTCGTAGATTTTAGTGATACGTTTAAATTACACATCAAAATGAGTGTAGATTTAGTGGACCAAGTTTACAAGGCCTTACGCCTTTTGCCAGAATTTGACGGAAACCCAAATGTCCTTACGCGTTTTGTGCATTTATGCGATCAATTAGTTGCGCAATTTATCAGAGCGGAGCCTGGATTTGAACTAAGTAATCTAGCTCTTTTGAATGGTATCCTCAACAAAGTTACCGGACATGCTGCACGCGCAATAAACTCAAACGGCATACCCGAAAACTGGCAGGGTATAAGAAATTCATTAATTAACAATTTCTCGGACCAACGGGATGAGACAGCTTTATACAATGACCTCGCCCTTCTCACCCAGAGACACCTGTCTCCCCCGGAATTTTATGAGAAGTGCCAAACTCTGTTTAGTACTATAATGACTTATGTCTCGTTGCACGAGAACTTACCTACAACCATCGAGGCTAAGCGCACTTTATATAGAAAACTAACGTTACAAGCTTTTATAAGAGGACTTAAAGAGCCGTTAGGGTCCCGTATTAGATGTATGCGACCGGAGACAATAGAAAAAGCCCTTGAATATGTTCATGAGGAAATTAACACCCTATATCTGCAACAGCGAAATGATCACTTACCGGAACGGAGAACGCAATCTACGTCCTTATTTGACCCGCATGCTAATGTTAATAAATCTTTTAATTTGCCGCCACCACGACCATTAACCTTTACACCTCCGTATAATAATATGCAAGGACCATCGAAGCCTTTAGGGTTTCAGTCACCAAGGCCAATGCAAGTTTGGAGACCCCAAATACCCCCCAATCATGGCCCCACGCGGACGCAACAAATGTTTAGTGCACATCCACCTAACTACAGACCCCAAAGTAACGTTTTCCGATTGCCTCAGCAACGACCGGGATACACACCGTTTAATAATGGCCCTAAGCCTATGAGTGGTGTGAGCCACTTTGTTTCTAAGCCTATGAATAGACCAATGACAGGACATGACTGGACTAAACATGGGAATCCACCCCCCTCTAATTATTTCCGGACTAGGGAGATGAATATGAATGAGGTTGACTCCTATGACTATTACGATTATCCTGATCCCAATTGCTATTACCATGACACCCCTTATTTCGAGCCTATTTATGACCCTTTATACGAACAACACGCTTACAACGATCATATTCCGGCTTATGTAGAGGAACCCCAGGAGGAGGTCATTACGGAAGACCAGGATTTTCCGATTGTCCCGAAATCAGACAAGCCAAAATAGAGATTAACTTACAAACGCAAAGACAACTCCCGTTCATACAGATAGCAAATCCACCCTTAAAATTATTAATTGACACAGGTGCAAATCAGTCATTTATTTGCCCAGAAGCAGTAGAAAAGTATTATTCTAATATACAATGTAATTATGAACCTTTCCAAGTAACTAATATCCATGCGACTTCCCGTAATAACTATTCAATTACATTGCCATGCTTTAATGAATTCAATGAAAAATGCGACATAACTCTTTTTATATATAAATTTCACAATTATTTTGACGGGTTAATTGGTTTAGATTTACTCGAGAAATTAGAATCAAATATAGATTTGAAGGACAAAGTCCTAACTACACGAAATTCAATTAATCCTTTGCGTATGTATGATTCACGGAATTGTAACCTTTACGAAGACATAATACCAGCTAACACATCTAAGGTAATAAGAGTCCCGATAAACTTCCATGACGGTGACGCGTTAGTAAAAGAACAAACAATATCCAACTGTAATATACGTGATTGCGTTACGACTGTTGAGAACAGCCGTGCTTTTATAGAAGTCACTAATCCAACTAGACATGACGTAGTATTTTCAATGGATAGGCCAGTTAGTGCTGAGATTTATAACGTTCAGTTCACGCGCACTCAACAACTTAACGATCGAGCTTCCGAAGTACTCTCGCGATTACGTACTGACCATCTGAATCCAGAAGAACGAGCCAATTTAGAGTCTCTTTGCACGCAATATGCTGACGTCTTCTATTTAGATGGTGAGCCATTAACTTTCACCAATAAAATTAAACACAGTATTAAAACCAGCGACGAATTACCTGTCTATACTAAAACTTACAGATACCCTTTCATTCATAGACAAGAAGTTCAAGAACAAATTTCAAAAATGCTTGATCAGGGTATAATACGTCCTTCGCAATCAGCCTGGAGCTCTCCTATTTGGGTTGTTCCAAAGAAGGCCGACGCATCTGGCAAAGTAAAATGGCGTATTGTAGTAGACTTTCGAAAAGTAAATGAAAAAACCATCGATGATAAATACCCTATTCCTAACATCAATGACGTCCTAGATAAGCTTGGTAACTGTCAGTATTTCACAACTTTAGATCTTGCCAGCGGGTTTTACCAGGTCGAAATGAACCCCACCGATGTACACAAGACAGCCTTTAATGTAGAGCATGGGCACTTTGAATTTTTGCGAATGCCCATGGGACTTAAGAACTCTCCATCCACCTTTCAACGAGTGATGGATAATGTTCTCCGGGACCTTCAAAATGTAATTTGCCTCGTCTATTTAGATGATATCATAGTATTTTCCGTCTCCCTTCAGGAACACATGATTAATCTGGCAAAAGTCTTTAAAAGACTTAGGGAATCGAACTTCAAGATTCAGATGGATAAGTCCGAATTTTTAAAATTAGAAACCGCGTACCTAGGACATGTAATTAGTAAGGATGGTATTAAGCCAAACCCTGATAAGATCGCAGCTATCCATAGATTCCCAATCCCGAAGACAGCCACCGAGATAAAACGCTTCCTTGGTTTACTAGGATATTACAGGAAATTTATCCCGGACTTTGCGCGAATAACAAAGCCGGTGACGCAATGTCTGAAGAAAGGCTCTAAGATAACACACGAAGATCCCAAGTATATAGATTGCTTTGAAAAATGTAAAGCGCTTCTCACCAACGATCCCACCCTTCAATATCCCGATTTTTCAAAAGATTTTGTTCTGACGACAGACGCTTCTAATTTTGCAATAGGTGCCGTCCTCTCCCAAGGACCTATAGGTAGCGACAAGCCAATAGCATATGCATCCAGAACATTAAACTCGAGCGAAACCAACTATAGTACAATCGAAAAAGAGCTACTAGCTATAGTTTGGGCAACCAAATATTTCCGCCCATACTTGTTTGGAAGAAAATTTAAGATAATAACGGACCACAGACCCCTACAATGGGTCATGAGTCTCAAGGAACCTGGTTCTAGACTTACAAGGTGGAGATTAAAACTAAGCGAGTATAATTTTGAAACCATTTACAAACAGGGTAAACAGAACACAAACGCAGATGCATTGTCCCGCATTGAAATTTATAACGAGGACACCAATTCTATCGTAGTTAACGTATCCGAAAAAAATTATTCAACTATAGGTTCCGAGACTTTAACAGCCCAAACCAATAACTGTGAGGAAGTTGATCAAGATAACTCAGACACAGCAACAGCTCACACAAGTAATGAAAACCCTATCCCAGAGGTGCCATCTCTGACGACCCTCTAAACAGATTTAGTAGGCAAATTTGCTTCGTATTAGTAGGCGACATTAAGAAGCGACCGTCAGTATCAAAACCCTTCGAAACACATACCCGGACGACTATTCAACTTTCAGAATCTAACTTAACTGATGAGGTTGTTAACGCAATTAAAGAATTTGTTAATCCAAAGGTCAAAACAGGTATTATTATTCATCCCCCTCTCGCTATGTATAAGATTATCCCTATTATTCAAGATAACTTTAAAAATTCTTCCATGAACCTTGTATTAACAAAGGTAGAATTAGAAAATGTCAAAGATTACTTACGCCAACAGGAAATTATAAAAAATATCATGAAGGTAAAACCAATCACCGAGGTATTACCGAATGTTATCTGGCTTTATCCTCTAAGTACTATTGGCCCAAAATGAAGGAATGCATTACAAAATACATCAATGAATGCAGTTTGTGTGGCCAGGCTAAATATGACCGAAATCCCATTAAGCAAAGGTTCTCAATTGTTCCACCTCCATCTAAGCCATTTCAGATAGTTCATCTTGACCTTTTCACAGTTCAAAATGAAAAATTTCTTACCATAATAGATGCCTTTTCAAAGTATGCACAAGTATACCACCTCAAGGACGGTACGGCTCTAAGCGTCGTACAAGTTCTACTTGTATTCTGTACCCATCACGGTGTGCCTTTAACTATTGTAACAGACGGAGGTACCGAATTTATAAATCAACTCTTCTCTGAATTTATCCGAATCCATAAGATTCAACATCATAAAACACTTGCACATTCTCCGAATGACAATGGCATTATCGAAAGGTTTCATTCTACCATCCTTGAACACCTCAGACTATTAAAGCTAGAGAAACGTAACGAACCAACAACCAATCTTATGCCCTATGCCCTCTTAGCCTATAATAGTTCTATCCATAGCTTTACGAAATGCCGACCTCTAGACATTATCACTGGACATTTTGACCCACGCGACCCAATAGACATTGACATGATCGAACATTTATTCCAACAATATTCCCAAGACCTTAGAACACGGATGACCCAGGTATACGATTTTATAAATCAAACTTCCCTACATGATAGAACACAGCTGACTGAGAATCGTAATAAAGACAGAGAACCTGAAAAGGAATACTCCCCTCAACAACAAGTCTTTATACGAAACCCCATAGCTTCCCGACAAAAGTTAGCCCCACGTTACACGCAGGATACAGTACTTGCAGACCTTCCAATACATATTTACACAAGAAAGAAACGCGGCGCCGTAGCCAAATCCCGGCTTAAGCGGAGTCCTAAAATACCCACTTTGTTACAAGACAATTCTATGGCTGACGATACTGCACACGATTCAAGGACAAGAATTAACGATCGACTCACTTGACAACGGACCAGGACTACTTCCCTTTAAATTAGGAGCTGCTAAGATCGTCTCCCATTACCATTCCTTCTTAAGTCACATCGACTTGGAAAACATCCACCAACAGATAGAATTAGTAAAAACACAAATGATTGAATTAGGTCCCGTATTAAATAATAAAACTTTATCTCTATTTGACCCTCACCTAAAGCACCTTAGTAATAAAATTAAATCCATTATTAATAAACTCAACATATTCGAATCAGTCCGTAGTAAAAGAGGTCTCATCGACGGTTTAGGTTCCGTTATTAAAAGCATTTCTGGTAACCTAGATTATACCGATGCATTAAAGTACGAGCACGCAATTGATATTTTGCGCAATAACGAAGATAAATTAGAAGTAGAACTTAATAATCATGTAAGTCTTAACAAACATTTTATTTCACAGAGCACTCAAATAATAGGTAACATAGTAACGAATCAAGACAAAATTTACAAAGCATTAAATTTAATACTAGAAAGTGACGCTAATAGAGATACAGATCTGATAAAATACGCCCATCTGGCACAACACTTACTTATTTTAGGAGACAATATAGAAGATCTGTGTGAGGAGTTGCAAAGTTTAGAGAATACTCTAACCTTTATTCGTGCATCGAGCACCCCGTATTCCATATTTAGCGTTAATGAAGTTAAGGATATGTTAGATAAATTAAGAGCGTTATATTCCAATAACGAAATTCTTGATGTAGAATTTAGGAATTTTTACGAAATAATTAAACTAGGTTATTTTTATCTAGGTAAGCAAGTAATAGTAGTTATAAAAGTCCCGATCGTCGTTCCCATAATCTATGACTTCTACAAATTATCCCTTGTTCCTAACAGAAACCTTAAAACCCTAGTACCACCCCTACCTTTTGTAGCACTCTCTAGTAAAGACTCTAGGTACATAGAGACAGAATGTCCGAAGATCAACTCACTATATCTCTGTGATGCAAAACCCAGCCTCAATACTCAGGATGAACCCGACTGTATCCAGCATCTCATTACACATCAAGAACTCCTACCAACTTGCAAGCTCACGCCTGTGATCCTGACACATGTAGCCCTAGAGGCACTCGACGATAAACACTACACCTTGAGCTTTCCTGCACCGACGAAAGTGAAGATATCCTGCGGACAGGAACAATATCGTACACTACAAGGCAGTTACCTGGTCATCATCCCACTGAACTGCAATCTGAAGACACCGGGATTCACCATCTCTAACTCAAACGATCACGTCAAAGGACATGTCATTAGAATAATGGAAATGCCCCTTAACAACGAGTCTAACCCCAAAGATCCCATAAATCTAATCCTCAACTCGCCGAACTTGGAAAAGCTCCACACATTGAACAACGAAGTAGCATCCCAATCTGCAATTAGTCTGGATGACATCACGGACCCGGTCATATACCACACGACAATACCCATGTACCTGTTACTATTCGGTACATGTGCACTCATCGGCACATTATTATGCTGGCGGACAAGAGCGAGCAAGATTGCCAAAGAAAACATTGAAGCCCACAATAGCACATTGGAAGTACAGTACGCAGTACCAGCACCCCGCAATATCAACCCAAATGAAATAAAGGTCGACCACGGATGCCTGCCAGCGTCTATCTCGGACAAGTCCTGCAATAGTCGCTGCTCTACGGGGGGAGATGTTACACAATGCCAACCTCTGTAACTCGCCGCCTCAGCATTTTCCTGCGAATATTGCAATCGGCCCCACGGCACGAGGTGCAAGCGCAGCAACAACGTGACCGTCTCACCACCGTCGACGGAGGTTTCCAGTTCAACAAAGGAAGAACCAAACGGCATTCTTATTCAGATCATTCATCGATCAACTTAGGCTAATATAGAGTTATAATTTTATAATTAATTAAGTTAATCAAATTTAATTTGCATTTATTTTTGCATCCTCTGGCTGCACCCATTGTAATTCAGTTTCGCTCTTGTTTCGCTTGGTATACAACTGACAAGTCACGGCGAAACTAGTGTCGTTTCACGGCGTAGGAGTGCTGCAGGCGTTACCTGGCGATACCATGTTTTTGTCAAACTCAGCAATGTCATTTTTTTTGTAGTTTTTTTTTTGTAAATGTTTTTGCGGCTCTGGATACCAGTCCTTTTGAGCCTTATCGTTATAATTCATTGTTGAAGATGATAAATGAGATGAAGATGATAAGATGAGCAATGAAAATTATGAATCTGCTTACATTCTAGTACGGTTACTGTTGGCTCTAAGGAGATACTTGGGAGATGACGAAAAGCGCAACCAAATCGTGGTATTTCACTTTCTCCACACTTATAAAGCACTACAGATATTTACTGGTTAGAACACTAGCATTTTCCACATTAAATTCTGCTGATACATAAGAAAAGACAATAAAATAAGATAATTCTAACTGAGACTTCCCGTTCCCGCAAAGTAACTCCGTCATTAGCTAATCATTTCTCAGTGTTGCCAAAAAGCTTACAATTACTTTATTTATTTCCTCCAGTTTACTGTAAAAAGTTCCGTAACAATTAGAGTGTCTTGGAATTTCGGGTCGTGGCCTCTGACGATCTCTAATGACTTCATTTTATTTCGATATTAAGTATTTACAAAAGTAAGGAGATTTATTAGAATTTCCAACTTTTTGAAATTAGTACAAAAAATAATATACTTCAGTTGACCTTTATTATCTATCAAGAAAAAATGGTTTCATTACAAATAAATTCACAGAACACACAGTTCTATTAATCTTGTTTACAAAACATATACATAAAAAGGGGAATCCAATGGGCTTGTAACAAATATTTTTGCAGCAACACCGAAATATATAGCTTACCTTTTTCCTCTTATGTTTTAACCACAATAATGATCGAGACGAAACATTATTTCATGTTTAGTAAAAGGGATTCGTATTTGTAACGAGCATAAACTTATGAGAATAAACTACAAATGGTATAAGTTTTAGGGTTCAAAGTTTTAATTGAACTGTATCTAATCTGTACACGGTAAAGATTTATTATGTAATTATAATAACAAATATTCATCTTTCCCTTTCTAGTTTAGGGTCACAAATGGGATAAAACATAAATATTTGTTATTAACAAAGCCATGGGCGAACAATCTACTACGGAGGTTTCTTGCCGAATTCTTCCCCTTAGAAATAGCATTCCGAACCGGTGGTAGTAAAAAAAGTTGCCGATTTGAAAGTGCTTATTTTAAGTATATTCGAATAAAAAAATATTTGACTTGACTTTTGACTTTCAATACAGGTTCACCTAATGGTAAGTGATACCGATGATGCCCCTAATGTCGTGGAACGTCAAGAGTCCCGCCTATGCCTTGCCCATGTACTTAAAGGTTAAGATGTTATGCCACTCTCGTCGGTAATAACACTGGCTCTCCAACCCTCGAACCGAAACACAGCGAACTGCTTCACGTTGTAAATAGAAAGGAAGGTGGTACCAACGCAGACGATCTCGCACGTAGATCTTACAACTGAATAACTGTAAACTTAATTTCGCTTAAACACTAATAGAGGAAAAAAAACTACAGCCCAACAACGAGACATGTTTTTTTCACATAAAAATCATTTTAAAAACATGTTGACCATCTTACCATTTTGTGCTGAATAATTCAATATGTCGTTGTTATCTCAAAAGAATAAGGTTTCTTAATCTTTACATTTTATTTTAGGTTAGACCAAAACTCAATATCATGCCTGACTGATCACTAAGATTAGGTAGTCCCATTTCTAACGTCATATCGAATTAAAGTCACATACCTACCTAAAAATGTTATCCGAAACGAGAAACACTTTTATTTTTCTAAAATATTTACTATTTATATCATTTTTCATTTCTACAGCCGGCTTCAGAGAGAGCGAATTGAAAAAAAACGTGCTAAACATACAAGCTTTAGAGAAATATTTCAAATACATCGATTTAGACAAGTGGTTGAAGGGCAATAAAGATCAAAGTAGCTTGAAGTTACATAGCAAAAGAGATGTTCTGGGTCTTAAGGCTTTTGGGAAAAAGCACAAGGTTTTAGTGAAGAGGATATATCCTCATGGATATCGGAATCCGGATCATGAATACGACTCCAAGTTAGGTTCGTATTACAAACCTTTAGTTACACTTCACGACCATCCACCTCGAAGTATTGAAGACCAAGGCAATGATGGATCAAACAGCATTCAAGATAACAGCAACTCGGATGAGAGAAAGGTAGTTTTATTTTTATTTTATTTACATAATGCAACATCACTAAAACTTTCAAAATAAGAATTACAATTGGCCAGTGACCGGTTTAAATAACTTTTATATTAAAGGCTTTTCCAAACAGAACTCGTAACATACGCGCCGCATTAAAGCGTCGCGTTAAATTAAACTTTTCAACGCAAGACTAGACGGTATGGTCGAAAGACTATAGCCTGCGCTATGGGCGAAAATTAAAAAATGAAACTTTACAATAATATAGCTTTTACACCAGAATAAGACATGGGCTATAATTTATAAAAATATTATGTGAATTGTCCAAAATATACCGATAAATGTCAAATCATAAAAAATCCTACTAGAACCATTTTCGACTTCTATGCGGACTAAGTAGCGTTCAAAAGCCAGTTAAATAATAATTGTTATAGGTACAGCCAGATCTCGAAAAGGCCCGCTTAGAAAAAGCTTTGGAACTTATTCACAGTTTGAAGAAACTACTTCGTAAAAATAAATCACTGAAGCTATCCAGTCTGTTCAACACAAATAAGAAATTCGGTGTGAAAAGTGTTAAATACGCACTACGTTTGGTCAGAATACTGAAATCAGCGTTCGGTGAAGACATTTCTCTATACGATGCTCTTAAAAACCTTAGCAGAATGCTAAAACAAGGTACGTTATCTCATACATGTCTAGTGTGCTTTTGGCGGAAGAAATTTGAATGAAAACAAAATCAAATTGTAGCTAGATAGAAAGAAATATCGTACTTACTTATTTCCTATGTTTTTTACTCATTGTAGGCATTAAAGGTAATATTACTACATTTTGTTCGTTTAGGCTCGAAAATAACAAATCGACACCGAAATTTTCAATGTGACAATTGCAAGATATGATAATTCGGTTACAAATTATGATTCGCCATGTACAGTAATAGGGAATATGCATAAAATTTAATTTGATTATAAATGATAAAATTTCAATCAATTAATCGTAAAGTATGTGGAAATAGTATATTTAAAGTGAAAACAGAATTAGAATTGTACGATAAACCAGAGAGGTAAAACCTTTAAAAGTAAATATCTCGCACATCAGAACAACCTTTTCTATGGAAGTTGTATGACGCTTGTGTACTTTGACGTCATTTTACATATCCGATCTCTCTATCCAACCAACGACTTTGATGCTTTATAACTTAGTTAATAAGTGGGATATTTGAGAAAATCTAACGTATTTATGGATACATGAAGTATCGAGTAATAAATGAACAAAAAAGTCATGCATATTCCCTCGAGAGGTATAACATCTTTACATCTCCGAGGAAAACGCTTTGGCGGTGCTCTTAGCGTAGTAAGATATCAAGAGCATAGTCAAGGCTGCGGTATCACTGTCCATCAGGTGAACCGTCACCTCTGCTGATGATGTAGGAAAAAAGCAGTGACGGTACTGTCATACAAGCCCAAAAGCCCGGCTTGCCCTATAGAACCAAGGTAAGTTCGCGCTCTCCTTCATTCATTACTTTTCAAATTAAATAACAATATGCTTTGCATAGCATGGTTCAAAGTATGAAGTGTAATGAAATGAATTTAAGAGTAATGAGGCAATAAGACATTTATCGAAATTAATTATAAAACTACAATAACGTATCTCTCGGCTAGAGTTTTAGAATAGGGTACTATTCTAATACTCTAGGCACGCCACTGGAAAAAAGTGTAGGATTTTTTTTGTCCAGTGATGAATGTCTATTAGCTGATGATAATAATGATGTCGGCAGGTCGAATGAACTATGGCCTGTCAGATGAGGATGAATTCCACGCACACCTTCATGAGCACGAGTGGCTCGACGATCCTAACAAGCAAAAGCATAGAGATCCTTTAGTACCACCGGGTTACACGTTTTGGGATTATTGGACCGTAAGTATAATCTGACTAAGTATAGCCTAGTAAAATGGAGTACGACGTGTTGACAGGTGGAACTATATTTCTTAGCTGGCAATACCATGTTTCTTGTCAAACCATTTTCGTTGGCTGATCACTGCTCAGTGTTGCCATCGAGTCGCTTTCAGTGCTCTTATTTTACCGAAATACATTATTGCGACGCTAACTTAACTATGAAAAGTTTTAACTACAAACCTTCTGCCTGTCACTTTTCCCGCGTAGAAGCCATATTTATAATTTCAAATGTATCCTATGTCTACCTACCTTCGACGATTATCTCCTTCAAACAAAGTAACTTTTTTTTTGTATCTGACTGAATAAATACTTAACCTAAAATTGAACTGAAATGTCGCTTAGTCAACAAAGAGATGGAATTATCATTAAATATGGCCTCTGTGGCCCAGCCGTGTCTGCTGGCTGCTACGCAAGAGATTCAAATCCCAGCGAAGGTTAAACTTAGTGCCTGTGATACATGATTATAATAATGCAGGGCTGAGTCAATGTGTGTGTTGCAATGTGGTTAACATTATTGAATTATTCTAATAGTTTTATGTTCCAGTACAGCAAACCTTTGTACACGGACGACTGCCCCGATCAGCAGGTGAAGATCAACAATGTCTGCATCTTCACACCGCCACATTGATTATCTTAATACATCAAATAAACCATATAACACAGAAAATACTTTTATTTGAAACAGTAAATATTTACGCGCAAATCCATACATAATTCCTTAGCTCTGGCTCAAATGGAACCTATCTCAGGTTTTTGTATTTACACATTAGTTCATGGTTAAATCTTTCGCGCTCATAAATTTTTTGACAACTGTCAACCACTATTCATTGACAAAACTAGAGTATAATGCCCGAAATGGACTCCTCCTCTCCTATGGAAAATGGGCATTTGTCTAAGCCCCCTGTTCCGCTTGTCATACAACTGACAAATCATGGCGACCATTAAAACGTGCAGTTTTACGGGTACGGTTTAGCGGTTGACGTGTGCAATAGGCGTTACACTACGGAATAAAACAAATATATTCATCTGTTTCATAAATAAAACTCGATTAATTTACGTAATATTTATTATTTAAAATGCAAAACTACAAAATGAGAGAGCGGAATGTGCACAGCCTGATTATTTCATTAATGTTACTAGATATTCTTAACAATCTTATATTTTACCGACGTCTTTATACAATCTTGTTTAAAACTTAGTAACACTATAAATCGGATATTTGAGTTAACAATACATTTTGTTTCTTTATTATTTATTTACTAGATTTAAATAAAAACATATTTTAGAAAGCCGAGAAACTTTTAAAACTTCATTACCTCCAAACAATGAATATTTCATTGTAATTAAATAAATCTAAGTCACGTAAAATTGTAATTTAGTAAAAGGGGTGATATCAAATGAATTTGAGACAATGAAATAAAATTAACTTCTGACTATACCGAATCCTTAATAACTCAAGTTTTTTATCACGATTAGCGTTACATGTAAATGTATGTACGTTGTATGAACGTCTGTGCTGTGCTGAACTTTTGAAAAAAAAATCGGTTACATGGGTGTGTGATATTTAATAAACAACATTTTACATATCGTTTACTAAATGACAAAAAAAATGGTTCATTTTAATCTTATACTATTTTTTTTTTACATGAGCGGGTATGTGGGCGTGGTTTCAACGCCGCAGTTGTTGTCTTTCGAAGACATGAGCACGTATCCGTCGTTGCCCCACATGTTGGACCAGGAGTTCTTTATCAGCCAGTACTTCTGGCCGTTCAGGATGCCGTACCCGACCGCCAGCACCGCGTGGTCGAGGCCGTCTATGTCGTTTTTACTGGGGAAAGAAAAACAATTATCATAATAAGGGGACTTTAAAAAAACTTCCCATTCCTGGGCAGTTATAGACTCTGCCGGCTTCTCACTGGTTTGAAAGCGTGCTACCGTTTCGTAGGTTGAAAAACGGGTACCTATTACTAAGCCTCCGCTGTCCGTCCGTCAGTATGTTAGCTCGCTGTATGTAATGAACCAAAATAGCTAAACTATTGAAATTTCTAGAGAATATCTATTTCTATTGCCGCCATATAAATTAAAAGGCGAACCTATACAGGAATCGTAATTTTTGCGAAATGTTTTAATTTTTAAAATTATAAAATTATCTAAAAAGTACGTGTTATTTAATGGTACGGAACCCTTCATGTGTGAGACCGACACACACTTGGCCGGTGTTATTCTTTTTTATGACGAAGGACGGAAGTATCTCGACAGTGTAGCTTAAATGACCACTAAATTTTTGTACATCCGATGGCCAAATTTTTGTAAGTTAAACATTGTGAAATCACCCTTTCATCCAAAAACTTTACAAAATAAATGATTTTATATATTTATTTAGCTTGATTGGCCTAGAGGAATTATAAAAAAACGTTTTTTTTTTTAATCGGTCCACAATAGACGGATATATAGGTAAATCCCTTTATTTCTTTAAGTTGGTTACAATAGGGTTGACACTAACCAATCCTTATCGAAGTAAACTCCATGCGAGTAGAAGGAGAACGTCTTGTGAGACGCGTCGATGGCCACGGAGACTGGGCCGTGCTTGAATATTGCCAGCTGCAAAAATAAAATAGTTTACTATTCATCACACAGTCGCTTCCCGCTGTCTGTCCCTATGTATGCTTAGATCTTTAAAACTACGCAACGGATTTTGATGCGGTTTTTTTAAATAGGTAGAGTGCATAACATTCGTGCGAAGCCAGGGCGGGACACTAGTATTTTTTTTCACGAGAGGTCATTAAAATACTTCTATTATTTTTTTGTAATGAAATCTTTCAACCAAAAAATGGATTTATCGATTTATTTAACACCCTCTGTGGCGCAGCGATGTAATAGCTATCGAGGTTCCGGGTTTGAATCTCAGCGGGGACGGATTTTTTTTGTAATTTGCAAGACGCATTGTATCGCTTACCGGTCTTGAATGTAGCATTCATATAGCATACAAAAATAAAAAATAGGATATAGGTAGGTATATAGTCGTGCGAAGCCGGAGCGAGGCACTAGTGTGTATAGGAGCCTTTTCAGGAAGAACATCGTAAGCGACATTGCTTTTTTTACAGGAAAGAGTTACTTCATTGTTTTTATCAATGAAATTGTTTAATGTCATTTATGATAAATTCTTTCATACCGTAATAAAGGTGTTACAAATTAAGCTTCAAACTTATTGAATATAACATAAAACATAAACTCACGCCGTAATTAATCCCATGAGGGGTTGGCTGAGATGTGTTACACACCGCATTTCGCATGTCTATGTTGAGTCCCAGTGTGACAGGTTGCGAATCTGTCGGCCACTATTCGTACACATTGAGGGACATGACAGCTACTAACAACACGAGACTCGAATCCTCGACCTGTACGTTCGGGTCGGCCGGTTAAACAAGGCACGTAACAAACTGAGCTAGCACGTCAACAAACAAAATGTAAAAAAATTACAGATCAAGAAAAATATTGTTTTTTTTGTCTCTTAAGATGATATTCCTGAAAAGGCTCGATACGTGTCAGTGTGTTATATCTCACCCTGAGTGCGTTCTCGTTGTTACTGGTGACGTTCACCCAGCCCTTCATTGAAGTCACGAGCGTCACATTGTTGATGTGACAGTAACCGTCCTGGAAACCAAATATGGTTTTATAAAAATTAAGTTACATAAACCAATTTTGTGTATCGTAATTAATTATCAACCTACCAAATTTTTCTTTAAATTCAAGTTATATTAAACAATTTTTATTAAAAAAGTAATGAGATAACTTTAAGTGTTTTGACGACCTCTGTGGCGCAGTGGTGTAAACAGCCGACTGCTAAGCTAGAGGTTCGGGGTTCGAATCCCGGCGGGGGCGGAACTTTGTGTTATTTGCAAAACGCATTGTGTCGCTTACCGCTCTTGGATGTTGTATTTTTATCTATGTAGTTTATACCGTATCGTTGCTTAGCACCTGCGACACAAGTTCTTACGATACTTAGTGCAGGGCTGAGTCAATGTGTGTGTCGTGATGTGGTTTATTATTATTATTTTAAACTAAAAATAACATAATTGTAAAAGTTATACTAAATTCTTTCTTTAAATCAAATAGTGTACTTTAACTTAGTTAAGTATTTTTTAAGTTTTTTTTTTCTTAGATATGATTGTTGTCGCTGATCTTCTATATTGCATGCTGTACATGTATATATAATAGGTATATATATATAAAAATTGGTTTAACTACGGCATAATTTTTCAAGTATTATTTAATATCTGTTGCCTCTGTTGGCATGTCTAAATAAATAAATATGCGATAGAAAAAGATTCACTCATAGTTATATTGTTAGCGAATGAGCCAGTCCACACAAACAGCACCCGATCATGTGTATTATGCGGATTTCAGCCATTATGTGATTCATATTACATTATATTATATATATTTTTTTATTTGAGAAACCAACAGTTTTATATTTTAATTTATTTAATAATTAAGTTTCCACTTATTGATATTGACAATCGAAGCAGAAAAATTTAATCACAAATAAACGTGACAATCACAAATTGAATAGTAAGTTACAATAAACTTTAATTTTATGATTAATTGCAAAGAAAGAGGTAGAAAAAGAGTGATCAAATCCTAGGGGGCTGAAAGAGGGGCCCCTCAAAAGTGGAGGCGTATATTATTTAAGGGATTATTAATGGGATATATTTACATGACGTGTATAGATCGTGGGTGTAACTTGCAAAGATACGCCGCCACGTTTTGAGTGGCCCCTCTTTCAGCTCCGTAGGGTTATTTTCTTATTTTTAGGTCATTTAAAAACGTGGGTTTTTCGATTTTTAAAATCTATTAATTATTTTATTATTTTTATCTTTGTTGTTTGTCTGTTTGCCGATAATTTCAGCCTGCTTACTTATCGGGAACTGCCTCAAAAGTCACTCCATACAAATTTTATCAAAATCGGTCCAGCCGTTTTTATATTTGTAAATTGCATTGTCATCGGGTTTGAAGCTACCCTGAAAATTTCAGCCTGCTAGCTTATCGGGAAGTGCCTCAAAATTGAGTTGCAAAAATCCAACCGGAACGACAAACAAACAAACAAGAAAAGTGAGTGTATAAAAACGTGGGAATAATGTCACCTGTCCAAGGTAGCCTCCATAATCCTCTTCAGTGGGCAGTCCGTGTTTCATTATCCATTGGTAAGCGCGGAAATCTTCACCTCCATCACAGCCGTTATTGCCGAAACTGTACACGACAACACATACACACATACATAAAAGATAAATACATTTATCTGTCGGATTTTCGTGGTAGCAAGATTCACGATAAAGTGTCAAAAAAAGTCTGCCATGCAGGCGTACAAATGTCAGTGGAACTTAATGATATTAATTTAAATTGCATTCTAACAAATTATTCAGTATCAATAAAATTATAATTGGACAATTAATTTTTAAGGGTACGTACATACATTAATGTATTTTTCTTTATAACTATCATTATATATATTTCGCGTCACTCTGTCCCAACACTGCATCTCCTGCTCACCAGGATCAACAGTGGCGTCCTTTGATCGAATAATCAATCTTACACCAGTAATATTGGTGACAAAACTTTTTAAACGCACGGAAGTTTCCCTTCGTCTTCACAAGATGTAGGTAACAAACAGGACTACACGCGAAGACTTGAATCGAATTACTTAGATTTATTTATGTAGTTATAATTTTTCTTAATCTTCAGATAATATTATTAAACTATAATATCACAGTTAAAACCAGTGATCGGAATTGGTAGAGTAATTCGGGATCAATAACCTCAAACTTACCACATGCCTTCGATATTACGGGAATTTGAAATAGTTAACCCTGGAATACATGAAGTTAAAATTGGAAAAGTTGACAAGGCTGTTATTAGGGGTAGTATCAACTGGTAAAATACTAAATATGTTGTACAGTCTACATTTCCTTTTTTAATAAAAATGTTTCTTAATGTCTGGAATGCCAAGAGCATCAACAATGCGTTGCTTATGTAGAGGTAATAGATGTTGTTCTCGAAAGCTCATTATCATTGATCGTCGTGTCAATAGGCGGCGGTATCACTTTCCTTCAGGTGAGCCGTTCGGCTTGTTTGCCCGTGACGTTTTATACAAAAAACTCTCAATACTCGTTCAACTTACCCCCAGGAGCAGTCCACCAGTGCCTGCTGGCTGAGCCTGATGAGGTGTCCGCCGTTATGGAGGAACAGAGCGCCTTCCACAGCACCCACAGTGCCGAACGACCAGCAAGACCCGCACACTGACTGATCTACATACACACATACATAAAACGTTTTACTTACAAATCATTCGCATTGTTTCCAAAATCAAAATACTTTTTATTCAAATAAATTTAAAAATAAGTACTTTCACATAACAATCACCGTTTGAGTAATTTTGTACTTATTTGTTTGTTTGTAAATTAAAAGTAATTTAAAATATACCACACACAGAAATCCGATTTGGAATCACAAAAAAAAAAAAAACAAAAAGAAAAAAACGAATGAAATAAGGAATTTTCAAAAACTACATTAATATATCAATCAATGAATCATTTATTTGCTCAAAATATGGGGTTTATATACAGTTCTTTACAAATACAAATACATGGTGTTCATGTTTTGCTTTTCTCATTAGACAAGCAAACTTTCCATTATTAAAATTGGTAAATTATCAGTAATAAATTAAAAAATTAAAAACCAAACTATTATAATGCCACTACTAAATGTTGGATCACACCATCCGCGATCGCGCCACTACAGCCGATAATATATATATATATTAACTATATATCATATATAGTTGGTTTCTATATTTTACAATGTATTTGTATGGCTTAAAAAGAGAAGTCATACCGTCGTGCGATGCCTTTCGATTTAAATATAAGGCCGAGTCGTTTTCCATCTTTTTTATACACATGGGAAGGCAGGAGATTCACCTTAAGGAGATTGATACCGCCGCCTAATAATACGACGATGTCTTTTTTATATGAACATATTCATGTGTTTTATTTTTTCTACTAGATTTCCCCCTTTGAATACATCTGCTAATATTAAAAAAAATATCTCTCAGAAACTTTAAAAAAAATCCGGATATCCCGTATGTATGATAATCGAGATGATTAATCTGTGTGCAAAATTTCATCCAAATCCTTTCAGCCGTTACTAAGTAACAAAAATGCACACTTTCTGTTTTTTTTTAAATTAAAATATATCAGAGGACTTTATTGTTTTATTTCAGAAGAAAAAAATATCTCCTTCCCTCTCACTTGAAAATAGGGAATATGCATTATTTTTTTAATGTATTGATTATACATCATATTTACACAAATCCGTTAGATTTTCTCAAATATCTGACTTATTAACTATGTTATAAAGCTTCAAAGTCGTTTGTTAGACAGAGAGATCCGATATGTACAATGACGTCAAAGTATACAAGCGTCATACAACTTCGATAGAAAAGGTTGTTCTGATGAGCGAGATATTATCTTTTAATGGTTATACCTCCCTGGTTTATCGTACGATTATAATTCTGTTTTCACTGTAAATATACTATTTCCACATACTTTACGATAAATAATCAAATTAAATTTCATGCATATTCTCTATCACTGATGACAGTTGGTCGTTTACCTTTGACAGGAGTGACAGCGCCAAACAGCCTCCAGTCGAACTCTGACGGCACCTTGACGTTCATCTCCCTCACCTCCTCGTCTCCGTACGGGAACTGGAGACCTGGTGGAACGTCAGGCATATGTATCGATTAAAATTTATATTTTATAAAAAAGTCTAATGGAGTCCGGAACGTAAATCCTGAAATAATTACTTTTTTATTAATCGTAATGAGTAAAAATGCTACCGGTATTCCTGATGGTATGTGACACTGCCGCCTCATTACATGACTATGCCCCTAAGGTCTGACAACGCCAAGAGCACCGCGAAAGCGTCGCCCATGTTGAGGTAAAAGACAAGTCTTGGATGTAGTATTGTTATCTATGTAGTTTATACCATATCGTTGCTAAGCCCCTGCGATACAAGATTATATCTTAGTGCAGGGCTGAGTCAATGTGTGTCGTGATGTGGTTAATTATTATTATTATTGTCAGCTTTTCCAGTGAATATGTGATTAAGGGCTGATTTTAAAAGTTATAAATTAACTAATACTGAAATCAACACTTCCCTTGTTAATTATACTTTTTACTAGTTATACTTTTCATTTGTCCCGTTTTCAATTCACAAGTAATGCGTTAGCATTAATAATAATTTTTAATGTTTCAAATAGATTGTGTCACAGTTAATAATTACAAAAGAAATTCCGGTTAACGCAAAGATCAAGTTTTTATTATTATTTTTGAATTAGATTCCTTCATTAAAATGATTGATCGGTTATAGTTTTTTTTTATTTATATTCAATACAGATTTTATACATGTAAGTCACGAACACTTTAGTTGCGATGTCCACCACCGGTGGACAATGGGAAAAAGTAAAAAACAGCAGCAATATCCCCCAATAGGGGACAATGGTAAGATTTCAGTTGATCTTTTTTCTATCCAACAGCGGGGAAGATTTAGTGAAGGACAACGGTAATACACCACAAATGGAAGACAACTGACTGAGATGATTGACTTTGTCGGTTAACCATAATCGTTTTAAAAACTAACCCAGTTTCCCAGGACCATCAGGTCCGGAGTACCTCCTGCCGCGGAGCGAGGCCAGTTCATCATCAGTCCTGTCTGCGAGATGGTTCACAGCCACTGAGAAACCGACGTGGGCACGGTTGTGGGAACTTATGAACCTGTAAGCAACATCATATATATATGTATACTGTATATATACATTTTATAAAACAAAGACCTCCGAAACCTCTGTTTGTCTGGATGTATATTCTCAAAAACGACTAAACTACTCTGAGATGCCGCCACCGAAACATCGGTCTGACCGAACATAAAATCAACGATAACACTGCATTCGAAATCAGTGTGTCATTGTCTTCGGGGTAATTCGCCCTTGTTTGGAATATTGCTGTCACCTTTGGGATGGTTCAGCCAAATATCAGCCAGCAGCTTTAGACTCTGTTGAAAAGTGTGCCCGAAGAATCATCGGGATTGACGATGATATTGCTAACTTTCATGGCCTCAGCCACCGCCGCGAAGTTGCGTGTCTATCGGTATTTTATAGGATACATTTCGGAGAGTGTACGCAGGAGTTGCACAATTTAATTCCACCGGCCCCCTTTTATAATCGGAATACTAGACGTAGGCTGAAGTTGCATCTTTTTGTGGTAGATATTCCAACCATCCGGACTAAAAGCTTCGATAGCTCCTTCATAATGCGTACTGCAAGGGTGTGGAATTCTTTGCCTGCCGATGTGTTCCCTGACCAATATAACTTGGGCCTCTTTAAGGCAAGAGTGAATAGGTTTCTCCTGGGCAGGCATGATCAGGTTTTTGACGTAATATATATCAGACAAAGCAATTCGATCGCAATGAATGTATCTGCGAGCCAGACTGACTGAAAACTCACGGACATTCGGCCGATACTTCGTTTCGGAGTAGACGCCATGATTATTCAAAAGGCCATCATTTACCAACATAGGATTCCTGAGGACGGTTTTGACGTATAATCCGTTAAGGTTTTGTTTTAATTGACTGAAATATGAAAGTGATAGTTGAAGATATCAGAAAACGTCATCTGGAAGCATCTGCTGGAAGCTCTATAAATTCATTTGAGCTACAACAAAACAATGTATTGCGTGATTATTTCTCTTCAAGTATTTACATACATTTTAAAAAAATTAATGTCAACTAGCTATATGCTTGTGGATGTGTGTATATTTAATGGAAATTTTAATCGAAATCCGTTCAGCTTACAGGCGTTTAAAAAATAACAAACGGATAGTAATTTGTTCTCTTTTTATAAACATAATATATTTTTAATTTATCAGCAGTAACGACGACCTTTGACGACCTCGGTGGCGCAGTGGTGTAAACAGCCGACTGCTAGAGGTTCCGAGTTCGAATCCCGGCGGGGGCGGGACTGTGTTTTATTTGCAAGATGCATTGTTTCGCTTACCGGTCTTGTATGTAGTATTCTTATCTATGTAGTATTTACCATATCGTTGCTTAGTTCCTGTGACACAAGTTCTTACGATACTTACTGCAGGGCTGAGTCAATGTGTGTGTCGTGATGTGGTTATTATTATTAGTAACGTTGCCCTCACCTGAGATTCTGCCTGAAGATATTCAATCTCTTCGCGTGTTCCAACTCAGTCCTGTATAACTTGTTGTGTTTCAACTTGAATCTGAAATTAAATAAATAATTACATACAAGCACCTATCTCTTTTAAAATATTCGATCGATGCCTACAGATCGATATCTTAAAGGATAAGAATAATTTATTTGTTTAACATGTGTGTATCTGATATTAGCATATTTAATAGAACAAACACATGAGGACGTCGCCGGCGTACAAATACTGTAGTTAAAATTTCATGCACATGCTCTTTGTAATTATAATTAAAAATATCCAAAAAATAATCAAATTAGGATTTAAAAAATATATAGTTTTAATAGATTTTTCACTATGTTGAGCTATTTAAAATTTATGATTGAATATACGGTAACAATTACTTTACGGTAACATTGCGGTAACATTTTTTAGTCAGCAGCTTTTTTTAATTTTGTTTTAAAAGAGTTAGCGTTTAGTGTACTGTAGTTTTTTTTTGGAATTTTGTTATATATAACGTAAAATAGCTATGAATGTCAAAATTCATTCGCTTATAGCTTTTATTTTACATTTTAAAGATAATCAGCTAGGGCTCAGGAGACTTGAGTTAAAATCATGACCATATAGCTCATACAACTGATTACCGTCGGGGAAGAATGGACGTCGTGTTGAACAATAAAAATGAAACATAGGCGGTAGATCTACGTGCGAGATCGTCTGCGTTGGTATCACCCTCCTTTCTATTTACAACGTGAAGCAGTTTTAGCTGTGTTTCGGTTCGAAGGATTGAAGAGCCAGTGTAATTACCGGCAAGGGAGGAACATCTTTACGTCTACATGGGCAACGCAAGTGCTCTTGGTGTTTCACAATTTCAGGGGCATCGTCGTGTCGATTGGCGGCGGTATTACTTTCCATCAGGTGACCGGTTTGCTTGTTTGCACATGAAGTTGTATAAAAATTTAAGGTGGACTTGTGACCTTGTTCAAATCGCAGGGATGCAAACTGTCCAGGAGACAGTGGTCCAGAAGCTTGTCTTCGGGCAGATGATAACGATAGGAGCATAAATTACCTCTCAAACTCGCTGTGCACATGGTGTTCGACAACTGGATGCATGAACTCCTGCATCGGGTTGAACGTAGCGTGATGCATCGCACCGGGGCCGGGGAACGACGTGCATTGATACTCTAAAAGTGACACACACACACAATATTACCTTAAAACGAGAGGAACAAGGACATTGTTTGTTTTTATTACATTACACTATTTAATTTTTTTATTTTTACTAATATTTGGGAAACAAACACTATAAATCAATATCAATTAAAAAATAATCATTTAAATAAATCATATATGAATGTTCGTCTAAGGTTGTGTTAGTATCGTCAGGCGTGTATATACGTGCACGTTGCTTTAGTGTGCGTGAACGAGTTCGCTCAGTTTGACCACCTCAGTGGCGCAGCTGACTGCTACGCTAGAGATTCCGGGCTCGAATCCCGGTGGAGGCGGAGCTTTGTGTTATTTACAAGACCCGTTGTTTCGCTAACCGGTCTTGGATGTTGTATTCTTATCCATGTAGTTTATACCTTTAGTGCCTGTGACACAATTTCTTACGACATTCACTGCAGGGCTGAGTCCATGTGTGTGTCGTGATGTGGTTTATTTATTTATTATTTAAGAGGTTACGCACACAACAACACAACCGTAGCCAAACCTTCATGAGAATATAAAGACTGAACAATATCATAAATAATTGTATTGAAATATAGCATCAATTGTCTATCTCCGAAGACTAAGAATCTCATACAATTAACCTAACCTATCCACTACCCATCCTTGTCTCTCGCAAGCAAATATATTGCTATCGCGTTCGCACACTTTTAACTATGTTGCCTTTAGACAAAAAAAATCGAATATTATTCATGAGAAAAACTAAATTTCATTTCTTCATATAAATTTAAATCCTTACTAATATTATTAACGCAAAAAATGGATGTATGCCACTATGCTTGTTACTTTTTCATGCAAAAACTATTGAATCAACTTTAATTAAACTTGACAATAACATAGCTTATACATCAGAATAACACATAGGCAATAATTTATACAGATATCGTGTGAATAGCCCAAAATATCACGATAAGTAATTAAAAAAATTAAAAAAGTAGAACCATTTTCGACTTGTACGCGGACAAAGTCGCTGGCAAATGATATTATATACATACATTATATACTGTGTGTGTGTATATACATACCGCTGGCGACTACGAAAACGTTCTGGTCGATGTCGTCGACATCGTAATCTTCGTAGTCGATATAATAGTGGTCGTAATGCGAGCCGAGCAAAGAATTGTAGCCTTTCATCTCGTACCTATAACCAAATAAAGATAATTAAAACGTAACACATAACATAATACATGAACTGTTATGTGTTATTTAAAAAAAAAACAATATCACAGTTTAACAGATAATAAATAATTAATAACTGTAATAATGTAATGTGTTATAATTGTAATTAACTGTAAACACACATAGTTGTCATAATCACCTCTTAACATCTCTTACACTCGACATATACATTCGTCCATCGCCATGCAAACACGTCGCACTCCTGCATCGATGTCAGAAACGCATACAAAGACAATACAGCCCGATCGATTGTATAGGGAACGATAGCCACAGTAATGTAAAGTCACTTTAAAGCTGCTCTCGTCGTTTAGGAAAAAAACTAAATGTTTATTTAATAATAACATAAACTCACGCCGTAATCCCTCGAGAGGGGGTGGCAGAGGCGTTACACACCGCATTTCGCATGTTTATGTTGAGTCCCAGTGTGACAGGTTGCGAATTTGTCGCCACTATCCGGGCACATTAAGGAACATGGCAGTTATAACTTACCGCAACCCGAGACTCGAACCCTGTCGGGTCGGGTCGGTCGGTTAACCATGGCACATAACAAACTGAGCTACCAAGTCCTCATAGAGAAAAAATAATCTATACAGTGTTAGAGATTGAAGTCGAAGCTGATGTACACCGGTGATATCGTGCATAAATACGATCGCTAAGGGCACCAGGGACGGACTTTTGCTTCGAGACATCGTGCGGAACGGACGTGCTGCCTGCTCACTATAAACCTACTGCTACCTACTTTCTTTGTTCTCTGTTAATTTTCTTTGAATTGATCATTACCTAATAAAATTAGCATCGTTTGCATTATTTTTTTAATTAAACCACTTTTGATTCCTAACAATACAGTTTAACAACAGATATGTTACATATGAAGCAATATGTTTCTAACGAACGCTTTGAGGTGAAAGTCTTAAGTTTGTGATAAAGTATTTTTGTGTTTGTGATAAAGTATTTTTGTGTTTGTGATAAAGTATTTTTGTGTTTGTGATAAAGTATTTTTGTGTTTGTGATAAAGTATTTTTGTGTTTGTGAAAAAGTGATAACAATAATAATGAACCACATCACGACACACACATTGACTGCAGTACTGCAGTATGATTGAATTATCTTGTGTCGCAGTTGCTAAGCAACGATATGGTCACAAAGAAATCAGGGTCACATACGCTGTAATAAATTCAATTAAAAGCAATAAAAATTAAAAAAAATATCAAAAATAACATTTCACAAACTCAAAAACGGGGAACTTTGGGCGGAACTTTGTGTTATTTGCAGGACGCATTCCATCGCTCACCGGTCTCGGATGTAGTATTCTTATCTATGTAGTTTATACCTTTAGTTCCTGTGACACAGTATTCATTTTCATTCGGACAGTAGTATTCTATTTAGTATATACCATATCGTTACTTAGCACCTGCGACACAAGTTCTTACTATTCTTGTTGCAGGGCTGAGTCAATGTGTGTTTGTCGTGATGTAGTCTATTTATGTATTACCTGACCGGCACCGGCATGACGTCTCCTCTGTAGCTCTTCCTATATTTTACCCACATCGTGTACTTGCTCACCTTGTCACCTATAGTCTGTACCATTCGCCATTTCATAGTGTCCACGTCACGTATTGTTTCTGAACCTTGAAATTAACAAAAAAAAATGTTTATAAAGAATGAATCTTTAATTTGAAAAATAAATGAAATGTTTATTAATAAAGAATCTATGAATTGAACATCTTTTTTTTAATAAATAATAATTATTAACAATAGATGCTTGAATTTAAAACGAAATAAAGCTTAGAGGTATAAAATAACTTATTAAAAATTTGTTTTCTTCAAATATACATGGTACTTTTGTTTTTTTTTTTGCAATTTCTTTCATTAACTTTGTAATTCGAGATCGACTAATCAACCCAGTTCGAAAATCGCATAACTGCGAAATCGCTTTTAGTTTATATTTATTTAATAGGATCCTCAACAGGAGATACAATATTTAATTTACGACAGTATTTCCATTATAGTACAAGTTAATTGTTCTCCCAATTACAGAGGAACACAACATTCTCATAGTGACATTGCTCAAATTATTACGCGGTAAAATTAAATGTAATTAATTTAAAAATAATTAATTCCAAAATAATAACACTAGTTACATGCATAATTAAAAGTACAATAAAATCAAGTAAAAAAAAAAAAATACATTATAAATTAAGAATAAACATAACCAACACAAATACAATACGGACAACCAAGATTCATTTATTATTACATATTTTCTTTGTGAATGTGAGCAGACTGTCAGAAAATAAGTCCAAATGCAACTGTTTGCAGTAATCATTGAAATTAGTAGAGATTCGATATGATGGTCTACGTTTACCCAGATTAGTTTTACACTTTTAGTCTAGGTTTCACTGTACCTATAAGTTTGAAGTCAGTCATGTCAGGCAGTACTGACTGTACGTTGATGCTGTAGTCACTTGTACCGTTGACTTGGAGGCAGGTGAGCTTGTTCAGGACATTCTCCGTGGTCACGGGCGCCACCTGGTGTTGGGAAACAACAACAACTCATCACAAAGAACACCACTGTTGATCCTGGTTAACAGGAGTCGCAGTGGTGGGACAGAGTTCCCAAAAAATTAAAATAAATTGTAATGTAAGATCCCTGCAAGTTATTTTTTTTTCAAAATACTACCTAACGGCAAGTGATACCGACGCCCATGGACACCTGCATGAAAAAGATGTCAGCAGATGCTTTGCCGACCTTTTAAAAAGGAGTATGCCGTTTCTTTGAAGGTCCCTATATTGTACATATCCGGGTGTACCGCTCTCGTCAGCTGATCCCACAGTAATAAAGTAACGTAAGGTTAAATATGGGACTGACCTTGATATTGGTGCCATACTTGGGATATACTCCGGCTGTCATCTGATAAGTCTTCACCATGCCACCGTAGTAATCAATACGGGACTTGCCATTCTTACTGTCGTACCTGGAACAATAAGAGAATATTGGAGATTTTAAAAAAATCCACATCAAAATCGGGTCATCAGTTTAGCAGCTATGATGCAACAGGTTGACGTTTGCGATCGGGGGTATAAAAATTTCCTTATAAAAACATAAAACCGGCCAAGCGCGTGTCACGGTCCTACATAGAATAGGCCTTTGGGAATGACCAAAAGGCGTTACAAATGAAAACCTTTTTAAATTTTGAGAAAATAGTAAATAAAATAGTTTTTTTATCAACTAGTTTTGTTAATAAAAATTCAATAGTTTTTAAATTCAACAATATAGCAGGAAAAAATGGTTGAGTTCCACAGATATGCTACATGCTTCATGCGCCAATGCATACAATGCGTATATACGATGCGTCTATACACACGCGCACACAAACACACATATATATATATATATATATAAATATTCTCTCCAATTACTAGTACGGTATACAATGACATGAACTCAAAGGTGGAAGACCTTGATATCTTTTTTCTTTCGTTGGCAAGTTTCAGACGTAAAATTTTTCAATATTTTATAAGTCAAATGAAATAGTTCTCATTAGGTTCAGGATCTTTAGATTTCAATTCCTATATATATTTTTTTCTTTTTTAATTTTTTTGTATAATGGTTTAATCTAAAGCAATGTTATTTTTCTTTGTGACCTGTTTTTATTTTAATATAATGTGTGTGTAACCTTTGTAAATGTTGTGTTCGTCTGTTACAGGCATGTACATCAGTTTCTGTTTATAATATGTGATTTTTATATGTTTGTGTAATGTACTTGCTGTAGGCGTCCCTAAATAAATAAAATAAAATAAATAAATACCGTGCACACACAAACGTATATATATGGAGCTACATGAGAAAAGAAAGAAACGAAAAAAGAGAAAGAGAGAAGACAAAATGTATAGAATCTTATTTAATGCAGGGCCGAGTCAATGCGCCTCGTTTGTTAAAAATATAATTATAAGACAATAAGACATTATTACTATTTAATTTTAAATAATTAGCCATTTACGTAAGATACAGCAACATATCAATGACACTTTGAAGTTAAGATAGAATTTAAATTTATTTTCCTTTTCGTTTAACATCCTTTTTTTAAGTTAATGAATGATAAATATTATTGGAATTTAAAAAAAAAACTTTATTTTCCATTTTTGTTTAACAGAAATTCTTTTGTATGTCGATAAATCATAAACACCAACACGTGCAATTCCAAAGATAAGCGCATTTCACAAGCGTCATTTATTTATTTATTACTTTTATAATATTTACATGAATTTATTCAAAAGTTTTAAAAGAAAAAAAAACACACAAAAAAATTACAGCTCAATAAACACCAAAAACAACCATAACATCGATAAAAAAAGCATCATAATTTAAAACCCCCCCCTGCTACGCTAGAGGTTCCGGCAGAGGCGAAACTTTTTGTTATTTGCAAGACGCATTGTTTCGCTTTTCGGTCTTGGATGTTGTATCCTTATCTTTGTAGTTTTTGTATCGGCGTTAAAGCCTGCTATAAAAGATTATATCTAGTAGGGCTGATTCGTGATGAAGACGATGTGACATGTGGGGACGTGGTAGCTCCGTTTGTTACGTGCGTTGGTAAACCGACCGACCCGAACTGGTCGAAGCTTGGAGTCTCGGATTGCCGTACATTGTAACTGCCATGTTCCTTATTGTGCCCGGATAGTGGCGACATCGCAACCTGTCACACTGGGACTCAACATAAACATGCGAAATGCGATGTGTAACACCTCTGCCTAACCCTCTTGAGGGATTAATTACGGCGTGAGTTTATGTTGTGTTACTACAAACAATTTTTTTGTTTTTTTTTCTAAACGTCCGGAGGCCTTAGCAGCTTTACCGTGACTTTACTCTACCGAAGCAATCGTTCCCTATACAATCGATCAGGCTGTATGTCTTTATACAAAAACATAGGTACGACCCAGTCTGGAGTCAGACATTAAAGGAAAATTTGGATTTTCCACGCAGAAGGCGTTCCAACCCTTATAAAAGCAAGGAGACACAAACCCAAGTCACCCAAGGGTGCCTCTACCGGCCCGACCTCGGCTTGCATGACTAAGGGAATCCAACAAATCGTTACCGAATAAGAACCGAAAAGGGAGCTCACCGACAAAATGAAGAACCCCCTCAATGGTGGTATGATTATCGAGGGAATAGGGGTAGGTCGGCAAAAGACGGTCACCTTAATAGCAATGATTTTTCGGGGATCCCAAGCTCACCTAAGGGATCCTCGGATGGAGGTCCAAACCTTCGCTTAGGTGGTAGGGGATGCAACGCGTACGGGTGAGAAACGACCGCAAACGCGTGTGTAGTGCTGATATGCGGGAAGCATCCTCGTCTCCACCGGCGGAGACGGTGTCTGTGTGGTGTGATAATGTCATCGGAGCCTAACTTCCACCTTTCTATGGACCTTCTACGTTGTATCTTGTATAGAAAAAAAATAGAATTGAAGTTTTTATGCAAGTTCATACTAGAATAATGAAAACTCCAATTTGACAGACAGATTCCAAACATTATTGTTTTTATACTCCTACACGATATAAATAATAAAAATATTATAAAAGTAAAGATTTGCATTTTTGTAACGAATAAACTCAAAAAATACTGTGACCGATTACAATAATCCTTTCGCCATAAGAACGCTACATTATCCCTGAGTATCACAGGCTACATTTATTCATGATGAAAAAATAAATGTCCACCCTAACCATGCCGGGCCGGGCCCCTGTAGAACAACAACCTCCTTCATAAAATCGTTAAGACATAGTTATATTATTTTGCTATCGTATATATACATACATATTATATGTCTAGGTTTAGGAAAAAAAAAATATTAAACACCAACATTTCGACACCAACTTACACATTAAGATCCCTGCTATTTAACTAATAAATCGGGAAGTTAAACTAATTTAAGGCTGGAAAACTCTTAATTTTGAATATTTGAAATTATTATATAATTTTATCAATTATACTTATTAACGTCAAATCGAAGCACGTTTGAGCTTTTTAAATTTCATCGAACCAGTAGAACTAAAAATATTATATGATTTCCAAAATTGTAATCTTAGTAAAGAAATATAAATAGATAAAAAACATGTAGCATTCAAGAGGACGTGGTAGCTCAGTTTGTTACGTGCCATGGTTAACCGACCGACCCGACCCGCGAGGGTTCGAGTCTCGGGTTGCCGTGCATTGTAGCTGCCACGTTCCTCACTGTGCCCGGATAGTTGCGACGGATTCGCAACCTGTCACACTGGGGCTCAACATAAACATGCGAAATGCGGTGTTTAACACCTTTGCCTACTCCTCTCGAGGGATTAATTACGGCGTAAGAATATGTTTGTTATTACCTAGCATACAATTTGATTTAACGACACTGGTTTTAAAAGGTAAACGAACCTCGAAAGTAAACATGAACTAGATCACAATACCATTTTAAAGTAAATAACCGATTATTTACCGTCACAAGTACATAGGGACACGGGATCGCGTGTACAGGGTGATACGATATCGTTAATTTTCTGACCTATTCGGTGACCTTTCGATAAAATTTTACAATACATAATTAATAATATAATATTTTATATGTATTGAAAATCGTTTATTTTAGATTTTTTGCTAATGATTTAACATTAAGACGAATCCTTCCCTTACTCCCTGCCTCACTGACATGTAAACAAGGTCGAGGGGCAGCAGGAGCCCGAGGGCTACAGGCCGTCTACTCCGAAACGAAGAAAAAATCGAGATGTACGAAAGCTGTGTATGTGTATGGGAGGGCAGGTAGGGGTAGACCTAGGCGGACGTACCTTGACCAGATTGGTGACGAGCTGAGAAAAGGTCAGGTCAGAA
Organism: Choreutis nemorana; assembly: GCA_949316135.1. Taxonomy (NCBI): domain Eukaryota; kingdom Metazoa; phylum Arthropoda; class Insecta; order Lepidoptera; family Choreutidae; genus Choreutis; species Choreutis nemorana. The sequence continues at coordinate 7,318,148 of OX438618.1, forward strand.
GTACCCGTAACCGTCGTGTGTGTATGACGAAGTGCATGGATGTGGATGAAGCGAGAGATGCATGTAAGGATCGTTGCGTATGGCAAACCATTGTCTCTACCCCTTTGGGACGAAGGCGTGTGTGTGTGTGAAGAAAAATATGGGTCGAACGTTCATTTGTTTCCTTCTATGACAGTCTTTCGGTCGGGTCAGTCTGGCTCGCAGAAACAATTATTCCGATCAAACTTTGTTTGAAATATGAGTATATATCAAAAAACATATTCCGAAGACACGGATACATTGATTTCGAAAGCAATGTCATTTCGCATTGATTTTATGTTCGGTCAGCCCGAAGTTTCGGTGGCGGCATTTCAGAGTATGCCCAGAATAGCCCCTGCTTCGGATCGAGGCTCCTTCAGTGACTTTTTCTATGTAGTTCTTCATTTTAGAGAACGTGGTATCTCAGTTTGTTACGTACGGTTAACCGACCGACCCGACTCGACCGGTGGAGGGTTCGACTTTCAGGTTACCGACGTTGTAGCTGCAATGTTTCTCATTGCGCCCGGATAGTGGCGACAGATTCGCAACCTGTCACACTGAACTCAACATAAACATGCGGAATGCGGTTTGTGACAACTCTGCCAACCCCTCTCGAGGGATTGAGGCGTGAATTTATGTTATCTTCTTTTTAAAAAATCGAACCCTATTTGGAAAGTGTGTGTACCTTTTTTGGTATCGACTTTGTTGACCTACTGAAGTTGGGCGTCCGAGGCGCAGGCTCCGTGTGTCCTTATGGTAAAGACGGCACTGCACGATCAGGCCATTTTTTTTTATTTCTTTTCACTTTTACAAACAGTATGTTCAATTTTTCATCTACAAAAAGTGGGTCACCGACCGTCATCTGTCGTACTATTTTTTGTTTCGACGAAAGAGTTTGTCTTAAATTATAAAACGCCGCTACAAAACATTTTAGTATAAGTCTTTAAAAAGATTCACTATTTACAATATCGCCCTATTAAAGCAAGGAATACAAAAACATCTAGCAACAAATATTAATATCAACATACCGTATCGTTGCTCAGCATCTGCGATACAAGTTCTTACGATACTTAGTGCGGGGCTGAGTCAATATGTGTGTCGTGATGTGTTTTTTTTTTTACAATTTTTTCACTAAACTTTTATATATGTCACATTGTTTGACGTATCTATGATTTTTAAATAAACTTAAGTACTAAACTTTGACGTAAAGAGAAAGAGAGATCTCGCTCATTTTTCAGCCGAGATCAATCTCGCTATAAAAGGTTGAGATTTCGCGAGAACGAGATTGCATTCCGTAGTTGATCATGGCGAATCATAAGTACTTTTTAACCGTCTTCAGAAAAGGAGGAGGTACTCAAATGATTTTTAATTAGTTAAAACTGACAACATGATGGAATCATATTACATATAATTGCATTATGAATCATATGACAACTAATACAGTTTCATTGTTGCAAAAGCAATTTCCTATAACTGCATTGTTTTCTATATAACATTAATAATAATAACAACCACATCACGACACACGCATTGACTCAGCCCTGCAGTAAGTATCGTAGGAACTTGTGTCACAGGAACTAAGCAACGATATGGTATATACTACATAGATAAGAATAAAACATCCAAGACCGGTAAGCGAAACAATGCGTCTTGCAAATAACAAGTCCCGCCCCCGCCGGCATTCGAACCCGGAACCTCTAGTGTAGCAGTCTGCTGTTTACACCAATGCGCCACCGAGGTCGACAAACACAACATTACACATTAAAACATCGTAACATTATTCCAAGAGAATGAATGCACCTTTGTATCGTGTTTGCTTTTGCCCGTAACTTCTTTTATTTTGTGAGAGCTTCTTCTATGTTGGTACCACCCTCCTTTCTATTTACAACGTGAAGCAGTCCGCTGTGTTTCGGTTCGTATTGGTGAACCAGTGTAATTACCGGCACGTATAACCTCTCTACCTCTGCATGGGCAACGCATTGGCGGTGCTTTTGGCCTTGCCGACTTACAGAGCATCGTCGTGTCAGATATCAATGTCCATCAGGTGAACCGACAGCTTGTTTGCACATGATGTTGCATCAAAATGAATAATAATAATAGGAAACCGGTCAAGTGTGAGTTGAACTCACATGATGGGTTCCTTCTAAGATTAAACATTACATCTGTTTAGATAATATCATAAAATAAATAAGATCAAACCAAAAATGTCGAAAAAATCACGTTATTTTAAATTTCTTTAGGTTTTTAGTATTTGTTATTGTAGTGGCAACAGAGAGTCTAGCTATTATCGTTTTGGAGATACAGCCGGACGGACGGACAGCGAAGTCTAAGTCCGTTTTTTTACCCTTTGGGTACGGAACCCAAAAAATGAGCATACACAATACAATTACTAATTCGGGGCACACCCGCCACTCTGTCCCACCACTGCAACTCCTGTTTATCAGGATCAACAGTGGCGTCCTTTGATCGAATAATCAACGAATAATGCAGCTGTGCAGTGATGCACAGGCTGTGCCCGGACACCCTACCGGCTGTCTTGGGACCCGCAACGAACTTAATCAGAAGAAATAGGAGGTAGTAAGAAAGCGGTTTAATACAATTACTAATTATTAAATAATTCCTTTACTAATTAAAGGGTAAATCCTAAAAATAAACACTTATATAATAATAATAAAGCCTTTTATTTCCGAACTCACAGTTAGCTGATCACAAAATTCGATAAATTTAAACAAATGCACAACAATCAAAACAAATTTCAAGTGAACACCATTAACTACATAAAATGTCTCTTAGTTCGGTATGCCTTACGGCAAAGGCCTCCTCCAACTCTTTCCACTGTTTGTGTAAAAATAAACACTTACCAAGCGTAAAAGGGTTCATTTAGTTCAGCGTAAGGGATGGTCAATAGGCCCTTCACTGTGTACACAGGGTTCCATTCTGGTGGGGTACCTGCAGACAAAATAAACCTTTAAGCCATATTATACAAATAAGGACAACAGGGCATGATTTTTAAAATTAATTCATTAAAGCACACAAAATAGTACCTACTAATATAATTGAACAATATATCTACCTAGTCTGGTCATAAATTCTGTCACATGATTAATAAAAAATAATTGAAACAATTTTATTTATTATATAACCATTTATATACCAAAATGAACTTAACACAACATAGATTCTTATGACACTAAAGTTTATTCAAAATGACCTCCGTGATTTTGAATACAGGCCTTCAATCTGCGCGGCCAGTCGTCTATCGCAGCACGAACGAGGTCCATGTCAATATCGGCGGCTGCCTTAATCAAGGATGTCTTGAGTAACTCCAAATTGGGATGAGGCTTTGAGCACGCCTTTTCCTCCAAGTGTTGCCATATCTTGTAATCTAACGGTTTCAAATCTGGACTGGAGGAGGGCCAGTCTTCGTGCCGGATGAAGTCGATTTCACGCGCCGCCAGCCAGTCTTGTGTGCTCTTCGCTCTATGAGCTGGCGCCGAATCTTGTTGGAATACCCAGTGCCTGTTATTGGACATGGTATGAGAAACAGGTTCCACAAGGTTCGTCAGGACTGTATTTTGATACACAACTGCATTCGTTTTTACACCTTTCTCACAAAAATGTACCTCTGTTAAGCCCCAATAAGAAACTCCCAACCATACCATGAGCGAGGATGGAAAATAACCTCGTTGGACACGCGGAATACGGTTGCTCGCTTCTTCACTACTGTGTGCGTACACCTTATCATTTTATTTGTTGTAGCTCTCTTCTACGGTAAAAAATTCATCCGAAAAAATAATTTCCCGATATTTTTTCCCGCGTACCGCATCAACAAAGCGCGGCATCTCTTCAGTCTCAGGTCCATTAGAAGAGCATTCAAACGATGTCCTGTTTTTCTTCAATATGCCCGAAGCCCTAAGTCTTCATTTAACACCCTTTTCACCGTGGTTCTGCTTAACCCCATCTGAAGGGCCAACAGTTTCTGCTTTCGTTTGGGATTTCTTTGAATTCGCGCCTTCACAGCTTTTATCACTGCTGGAGTCCTAACAGACCGAGGGCGACCACTTCTTGACCTGTCATCTACACTAGAGTCTTCATTGTATCGTTTGATGGTACGATAAACGAATCTTTAGGTTATATTCAAATTTTTCAGTATGTCAAAAATTTGAATTGGCGCGTAACCGCAACGATGCAATGCAATAACTGCAACACGGTCTCCTTTAAGCGTCCACTCCATATTTAAAAATGAGTAAAATTCTAAAAAGTATACATTTTTATTTTCATGAACTATTCGAAATTCGAATTCAATAAACTTTTTTGTGGCCAGCATTCTAAAAGAAAAGTTTTTACTGTGTGACAATACTTATGACCTGACTGTATATAATTGCATTAATATTATAATTTAATAAAACAATATTATACCTCTATATTAGAATTTAAGATAATTCCAGATTAAAACATAGCCAAACAAAATATAAAATTAAAATATATATTTTTTTACTCCTTCTACCTGCTTTGAATTACCTACTTAGCTAATTCATTACTAGTGTTTTTAGTATAAGGTAATAATAAGTGTGCATTGTGCACCAGAACCTGTGTAATTCTTTTTTTTGATAATATCCTTTACTGAAAACAAAATTTAATTTGAACACAAAAAATATTACTACCCACTTCATAAAGAATGTGTGTTATCCCTTCACTTGTTAGACAAGGTCTTAGCCATACAATAACCTAAATTTTAGTGTTCCATAACCGAAGGGTGTAAACGGGACCCTATTACTAAGCCTCTGCTGTCCGTCCGTCTGTTTGTCAGAGAGGCTGTATCTCATGAACCATAATAGCTAGACTCTTAAAATTTTCAGAGAATTCTAGTCTTAGTCTCAGTCTATTTCTGTTGCTGCTATAACAACAAATACTAAAAATTTAATTAAAAACTTAAGGGACTTACACAGGTACCAGAAACACATTTTAATTTACACTTTTGGCTTCTTTCATTTTGAAATCTTGTACAATAGCATGGAACCCTTAATGTGACAGCCGGACTCACACTTGACCAGTTGTTTAGTCATGCAATTTAAGCAGAAAAAATATTTATGCATACTAATTTTTAAACATAATCATGTTTAAGTAATTACACCACAAAAACATTAAGGAACCTATTAAAAGCTACAATTTAAGCTTCAATAACAAAATTCAGATTAAATAACAAAAATAAAAACCTAACAGGAAAAAATAATTTACATTGCTTTACCACTAGTTCTTATATGTACAAAAATGCTAGCGTGTGATATAAAAAAAACATATAAATACATATAGTTTATGGGATTTATCTATAATAAATTAAAATATTATATATTATAAAATAACGTCTACAGAAAGTTATGTATGTACACAAATCTAAATGTGTTATAAAAATTATTTAATTAATTGTTTTTTTTTACTTAAGGTGTTTCTAGATTATATTTTGCATCTAAATCTTTTGTGATGATTAATTTAACTTTTAAATTTAGAAAATTATAAATATATTTTGGAGTATTCTTTAGTCACATTTATTTAGCCTAACTTTAGTCTTTATTTATTCATATTTTTTAGTATAACCCACTAAGCCCAGGAGCAAAATACACACTTAAAGGTTTATATTGAATAAAAATACCCACATAAAATTAAAAAAATAATTCAACTCACTTTTATCCACATATCCCAAGGCAAAACCAGCGAACACGAAAACCAGCGCCAACCGAAGCATTTTGACGACCAGCTCCCGCAGTCTTTAACGACAGAATGACAAATTAGATCTGAACTAATTAACAATAAAAAAATGATTACCAAGAATTCTTTGAGCGCTATGCCGTCGGCGTGCCCGTGTAAAAAAAGAAAAGCATTCAGGGCATTCAGATTGAACAAGGCTAATTGCTTTCTTTTTCGAAAAAAATAAGTAAAGAATTCGAGGAAATTCAAAACAGGACTCGCAATCTAATTATCTTGGTTCATTCCATTTTATATTTCACAATAGCGTTCCAAATTATAATTCTCAGTTAAAAAACTTACATTTTCTTCGTTAGCTTCGACGACGATTCTGCTTTCAAAGTTGTGAGAAATATTCAACACTTTTTCAAATATTTGTATTTTACCCGAAAAACAAAATATCAATTTTCAAAACACAAAATCTGTCAATCAATGGGTCAGTAGCTGAAACTGAAGATAGAACTGTCAAACTATCATTCTCAGTTCGTCCATCAATCAAACAACAAAAGTAAACCTGGTAAAAGAAAGTAAGCTGTTATAAATCAGTTTTAATTTAAGAGAAAGTTTTTTTAAATTCAGACGATGATTTTGTTGCTAACAAAATCCAACCCACAGGCATGCTCGATAAAAAGGGGTATATTTATCGCTCTTTGCCTTGAATCCTTGAAAGAAAATTTAAAAAGCTTTTGAGTTTTGTTTGAAAATAACTGAAAAAGTGGAGCCGTAAACCCCAACAATATTAATAAAATAGATTTTAAATATTTTGAATTCGATATTATACAATAGAAGTACAGTTGGTGACTCAAAATGCATATGGATAAAGAAGTGGCAGACCTAGAGAATAAGATTATCAACCACGAAGCTTATGGAAACTCGTAAGTCCTTACACATGACATAAAATCACTATTAAAAACCACTTACGACTAATATTAACTGTCCATTTCAGGTATAAATGGTCTCCAAGAGATTTTGAGCTTGGCTCGTCTCTTGGTCAAGGCAAATTCGGTCATGTTCATGTCGCGAGAGAAAAGAAAACCGGCCTCTTAGTGGCCATCAAAGCCTTGTTTAAATCTCAAATAACGAAGTCAAAATGCGAACGGCAAGTTCTGCGGGAGATAGAAATACAGTCTCATGTAAAGTAAGTCCAATACCTATAATACCATACCACCACTAACTTTAAGGTTCTCTTAAAAATCAGATAGTCATTAAAATAGTTGTTCAGGCTATATTGGTTAATTTCCAATGATAAAACATTTGAGAAACTAATTGTGATCTTGGCCACTTAAAACTTCACAAAATACTGTATTCTATTTATGGTTTATCATATGCCCATTAATTTATTTGGCTTGTTACATTAATTATTTAATTTGTGATGTTAATGTTTATTTGTAATTTAATTTTCTAAATAAATAAATAAATACTATTTAATCATCAATTCCAGTTGAGAATTTTGTCATATATCATTATTGTCTCAAATAAAGTTTTGGAGCCTAGAGCTATGTTTAAATAAAGTAAAATCAACTTATATAAATAAACAAAATAGAATCACTTAACTGGCCTATGACAAATCAACAAACAAGTTCTCTTCCTTACTGACAGGCATCCAAATATCTTACGCCTGCTGACGTGGTTCCATGATGAGAGACGCATCTACCTGGTAGTTGAGTTTGCAGCGGGAGGCGAGCTGTACAAGCACCTCACAAACTCACCGCATGGACGGTTCCCTGAGGCTAAAGCTGCTAGATACATCTACCAGGTTTGTGCTACAGTCTTTTAATGTATAAGCAAGTGTTTGGTCCCTATTTCCGATTAACAAGGTGTATCCAGAAAATGTCTTTTTACTTGCAATGAGAAGCAATATAGTTGTTATTACTTTATGTTCGGTTGGCTGCGGTCAGATTCAATAGATAAATAAGAAAACTCACTAACAATTGGACCGTGTTGTGCCAGATCATACCAATCCACAACTTTGCCAAAATTGAGTTATTTACACCATCCAACGTAAAATCATCAAGTCATCAATCAAGTTTGATTTTAATCTGACATTTACAACCAAAGTTATCAAAACATAAAGGAAGTCCAGAACCAACCCACATTATGAATAAACTTTTTTTTTTTTTGCTGATACACGACATGCCGCTTGGCACTCTTTTTGCTGCAAAACATATTGCGTGAATGTACCAAAAGCACTTTATATTTTGACAATAAAATTTTCGTCAATGTATCAGATACAGCGGAAGATTATATGAATATCATGAAACACTGTAAAGTTCGTAATCCATTGAATATTAAGAGAAAGAAGAATGAACAATTTTTAGGATGCATCAATATTGAACGGGGAATTGTGAACAGAAAAGTTTTCAAAGATAAGAAAAAAGTAAACTGGCTTGTAACAAAAGAAATACTATTGAAAAAAGATTTTAAATGTTCTGTATTTATGCGGGTTAATTTTGAAAGTGAATTTAACGAACTTGTAATACAAAAGAGATTAGGAAAGGGAGCAGGAGAGGAAGTCCAAATTGTCACGAGCGAATTGGTTCCTTTGTGGCCAAACGGCAAAGAAATCGCGCAAGCGAAACTCGACGATCTTAGGTCTATGGAACATCTTATCCCCGCAGATTGTCGTTCTTTTTACAACAATTTAAAAGGGAACAATGAAGTTCACGATGATGTGGATGGGTACGCAACTGTGCCCGACTTTGATCTAGAAGATATTTTCTAGAGTACAGAATAAAGTAAACTTTACTAAACTATATATATTATTTAGTGAAGTTTATTTTGTTCTGTTCATGTTCTTTATGACACATTGTCCAAAAAATAGAATTTGTTTTTTTTTAATATACAGTCATTTATTTTATATTGCGTTTTATTTTCTTTATAATTGATTTATCATTGGCAGTAGTGTATTTTTAACGCCAAAATATGAAAAAAAATATATATATATATCGAAAATTGTTACTGGTACCTTTTGGGCTTATTTGCTAATTTCCTTTTGTATGAAAAATCCTGTTTTGTCAGAATGTACCAAGTGCGTTAAATGTACTTTTCTCAATTTTTTACCTAATATATTGATTGTTTATGTCATAATCTAAAACAATACTTCCACATTTTCACAATGTTGAGACTTTTTAAGACATAATGAAATAAAACACAATAGATAACTTATGTCAAACTTAAAACTTAAATATCTCGAAACAAGGATGGTGTGGATTGGTAGCTTTTGGCATAACACGGTCCAATTATAGTATGTATTAACAAGGCATAGCCACTCTTTGTAGTACCGATCAAATGCATACTTTCACATTATTTCACCTTACTATTCAAATTTTTAAATAAGTTTTTGCAACTTAAAAATGTAATAATGGGTTTCAGGTAGCAGACGCCGTAGAATATTGCCATGAAAACCACGTGATCCACAGAGATATAAAGCCAGAGAATATTCTGGTTACTATCAATGGTGATCTCAAACTCGCAGACTTTGGCTGGTCGGTACATGCCCCTTCAGAGAGGTATGACAATAGAGTTCAATATTACTAGCTTTTTCTTTAACTTACAGAGCTAGCACAATACGACGAATAAGACGCAAGAGCGACATAGGGTCGCAAGAAACTCTCTATACACTTAAACTCTCAATTGTCTTTGCTTGACAGGGAGAGAAATATCTTGTCTTGTGAACTATACCATATTTATTTAGCATTATTGGCATTTTGAAATTTATACAAATCCTGAATAAACAGAAAATCAACTTCGTAAATAACAGCTTTTGGTGATTCTTTCTTCCTTTATAATAAAAAGCAATTTGTAGCCAAAGTATTTTACTTGCTATGTATTTGTTACTATTAATCAATGTGCAAATGTGTATCTTGTGTTGGATACCAGACACCAAAAGTTCGGAGAGAGGAATTGCACAATTTAATTCCACCGGACCCCTTTTATCGGAATACAAGATGTAGGCTGAAGTTGCAACATTTTGTGGTAGATATTCCGACCATCCGAACTAAACACTTCGATAGCTCCTTCATAATGCATACTGCATGGATGTGGAATTCTTTGCCTGCCGATGTGTTCTCTGACCAATATAACTTGGGCCTATTTAAATCAAGAGTGAATAGGTTTCTCCTAGGCAGGCATGATCCACCTTAGACCTCATCGCCGCTTAACATCAGGCGGGCTTGGGGTCAAATGCCTGCCTGGTCATGAATAAAAAATAAATAAAAAAAAAGTTGCCCCGACGGCTGGCTACTCCAGTTTCCTATGGTGGGTGTAGTGTACTAACTAAGCTTTGTATTTTTTTTAGACGCAAAACAATGTGCGGCACCCTAGACTACCTCCCACCGGAGATGATAAAGCGGGAAGTTTATGACGTAAGTGTGGACCACTGGTGCGTTGGAGTGCTACTTTATGAGTTCCTGGTGGGAAAGCCACCGTTTGAAAGTGAAGGCCAGGACAAGACATACGCTAGGATTCTAGCGCTGGATATGACATACCCTGATCACGTTCCGGAAGGAGCAAAGGACCTTATTTCTAAGGTGATTTTTTTTACTTGTACAAATGTTTTTGGATAAAGGAAAAATAGGATGGTCTAAGCTTTTTTTAATACAAATGCTCAACTAAATAGGCAAAAAAGAAAGCTTACAGCACAGGATGAAATTGGTAATTCCTAACTTTTTCCTATTAAATTGATCAGTAGATTGAAAAGAAAAAGCTCAGTTATAATTAACTTTATTCAAAGGCTTCTTTAAATTCCCAAACAAAAACAAAACGAAAATAATAAATGTAAATTAACACGTAATTTTAAATGACTTTCTTATGCCAATTGGCTGCACACATTTGACAAATCTTGCCATGTATCCAAATTGTATGCACAAGAAATAAATTAGATTTGAAAACTATTAAAACACTTTTGATGTTTATGATTGGCGCTCAGTGACGCACTGGGGTAACACCCGCTTGCTACGCAACAGGTTCCGGGTTCGAATCAGGGCGGGGGCGAGACTTCGTGTTATTTGTAAGACGCATTGTTTCGCTTACCGATCTTGGATGTAGTATTATTTGTAGTTTATACCATATAGTTGTTTAGCACCTGCAACTCAAGATTCTAAATAGTGCAGGGCTGAGTCAATGGGTGTGTCGTGATGTGAATATTATTGGAAAAACAAAGTTTATTTATTTTTAACAATCTGTTTTCATTTTTAGCTATTAAGACACTCCAGTAAAGAGAGGCTGTCACTGGAATCGGTGAAGAAGCACTTCTGGGTACAACAGTTTGTCAGCCCCAAGACGTAAACCAGAAAACTGACTGACTTAATATTAGTTTAATTATATGTATTTGTAATGTAATGAATTGAAAAATAAATATTATGTTTCATTATTTTTACTTTTTTATAGTAATTAGCTCCATTGTGCATTTTATTCTGCAGAAAAAGTATTACTAAATAATAACGGTATGTTTAAACAAGCAATTTTAAAGCGATAATTGCCTGACAAATTTGGTGAAGTTCCACTAGTTAGCAAATCGGGGCATACCCACCACTCTGTCCCACCACTGCAACTCCTGTTTATCAGGATCAACAGTGGCGTTCTTTGATAATCAACGAATAATGCAGCTGTGCAATGACGCACAGGCTGTGCCCGGACACCCTACCGGCTGTCTTGGGACCCGCAACGAACTTAATCAGAAGAAATAGGAGGTAGTAAGAAAGCGGTTTCAGACTTCCCTCCCAGCAAAGCGGAGACAGCCAAAGGCCCAAAAATCTAAAGGGGAGACAATCAGGAGACGCCTGACCGTCTAAACACCACGGTATGTCACTAACTAACAGGGGATAAATTAGATACTAACCTAAATCTTACACCAGTAATATTGGTGACAAAACTTTTTAAAGGCACAGAAGTTTCCCTTCGTTTTCACAAGATCTAGGTAATAAATAGGACTACACGCAGATACTTGAATCGAATTCAACATGATTAACCTTTCGTCATGCCAGAGACTACACTCCGACAAGATATGATGGGCAGTTTGCACAAATTCTTGATCTGACGTTGAACATTCGCAAAAAGGTGACGGCATAAGTTAAATGAATAAAGTTTGCCCTTACAGTTACCATGCCCGGTTAGAAATTGGGCTACGCAATGATCGATATCAAGCCACGTTTTATTTAACCGTTCGCGCACTATAGGGAAAAAATTAAATAAATGCCGCCCCTTAGTCGAAGTATCCCTTCTAGTTTGCCATTCGTCTATTAGTTTTTATGAACGTTCTCGTTATCAAATAATCTACTTATTTTAGCCCTACCCTTCGGTTTTAGAAAATCTGAAATCATACCATTTCGCGAGTTGTAATACATTGCCGCATGCCGTTGTACGCCGTTTTAGTTAGCAATTCTTAAATGTTATAATTGCGCAATTTTAGTTAAGTGTGTGGTGTGGTGCGATTGCACCATCAACGACGTCTTCTAGCTAGCTAAACTATGGCTTAGCAAAAATTAAATCATACATTAAATTTAACATTAAACATTTTTAAATGTCCGATTTCTCTGTACCATAATAATTTAATTTTTCTGTTTTGTGACAACAATCGTATTAAACTGTGTAATAATAAATAAATTTTATGTGTAAAATGATAGTGTTATAACCAGTAAATATCTGTAGTAATTAAATTAAAAAAATATATCATTCAAACTGTCAATGTCAAAAATTGTAAACATCGAGCAAGCGAGTCTACTTCGCAAAACGTTGTAATTACTTCACATTTTAAAAATTGAATCATAATGACTTCACATAAAAAACTTAAATAAAATAAATTATTCTATCTTTCTTAATGTTGTAGTTTTAAAAGTAATATCTATTTAAACTTACGTACTCAAATCAAACATAAACATGAGCCGAAAGCCTATATCTTTTGGCAAAATTAGCTTCAGCGCTGCTAAGCTCCATGAAAACTTCGAGCCTGAAGAATCTACCACAGGGTTTGGGACGTTCGGTCGCACTCCAATCCAAGAACACAAGGAAATCGAAGAAATAGCCGAGGATTTGGAAAGCCAGCATGTACACCAAGTGATGGGCATCAAGAACTTCGGGAAGAAGGCAAAGAGCTTCGACATACACGCCTTGATGGCTGAAGCAAAGAAAACCGCAAAAGAAGCCGAGAAGAAGCGCTTGGAAGTGCAGAAGGAGGCAGAAGATGCGAAAAAGCAGGCAGAAGAGATCAAAGAAGATGACGAAGATGATGTTATAGGTCCCATGCCTCCGCAACTCGATGAAGAAGTGATAGGGCCGCCAATTCCAAAGGTGACAGAAGGCAAGAAAGATGGTAAGAGTAAGAGAGGCAGTGATGAAGACACTGATGATGATAGTTCTGATGATGATGAGGAACTCACCTTAGAAAAGAGGATTCCGAACACTCATGAGGTAATTAACATGCACTGGGAAATAAATGACACATATTACATTACAGATTTATTTACATTCATAAAGCTCATGGAAAAGGCTAGCTTGATGTTATTGTTTATTAAATTTATTTTATTGATCATCCTAAAAATCATGGTTTTTTTTTCATTCATAAAATAAAATTTATGTCAAAAACAATGATAATATTCAAATTTAATAAAAGCAATTGATTCACATGATAAAATGTGATAAAGCCTGTTACCACTTGCTCAATATTTATTCAACTAAAACTCGAAAAGCACCAATAACAATAAAAAGCACTTTTAGAATGCTACAATATCCCTGAGTAAAATACGCAATATTTATATTTCATAGAGTTAAAGTCTGTATGTGGAAATAAATTCCAAAACTAAATAAACTTTGCTGTTGTATGTTTTGATTTAAAATATGGATCCTACAAAAACAGAATCATAGGCACAATGTATTAAAAACATTATTTTACATTTTCAGGTAGAAATGGTGCATGGCACCAAGGCAGTGGTGGCTTTAGCTGTGGATCCCTCGGGAGCCAGGCTTGCAACAGGATCTATTGATTATGAAGTCAGCTTCTGGGACTTCGCAGGTAGGGTTCAGGAAATATTGTGTCTTAAATAAGGAATATGCATGAAATTTAATTTGATTATTCTATCAATTTATCATAAAGTACCTGAAAGTAGTATATTAGCAGTGAAAACAGAATTAGAATTGTACGATAAATATATCACAAGTAAATTTATCTATCTCGCCAATCAGCACAACCTTTTCTATGGAAGTTGTATAGCGTCCGTGTACTTTGACATCATTGTACATATCGACCAACCAACGACTTTGAAGCTTTATAACCTAATTATAAGTCAGATATTTGAGAAAGTCTAACGGATTTGTGTATACTTGTGGTATTGAAATATAATGAATAAATAAAAATGTCATGCATATTACTTATTCGAGCAGCCAGCTTTAGAGTCACTGCAGTTAAGGTTGACACTTTAAAAATAAATCAATATTAAAATGTTTTCATTTTAATAGATATAAAATAAGCTTTACTAATCAATCATAATTACAACTGGACCAAAATAAATATCTCCAGACAGGGCAGGATCATGCATCATTTCATTTAGTTCTTTGGTTTTTTGTTACATTTATAATAATGTCAATTTCCTATTGTATATCTGTTTATTATTTTTATGTCTAAAACAAAAGAAGAGATTTGTAGTTGGGTTGTAAAACAAATTAAAACAGGTTTTTCTTTGTTTTCATTCAATTAAAATAGTTTTCATGAAAGTACCAAATTTCATACAGAGAAACAAGCAAGGAATTTTTAGCCAACCCATACATTTATTTAATAAAATACTAAAATTGATCTAAACACTTCATCCATTAAACAGCCTCCTTAGACTATTACCCCCAAGCATTAACGGTAACAGAGATTAAAAATGTATTGAAATGACATTTGCTCACGCTCAAGTTCAGTCATTGAAATGTTATTTCAATACATTTTTAATTTTTGCTGGCGTTAACGCTTGCGGAATAATAGCATTTATCTAAGGGGTCTACTTGGATATTGTTATTCCTAGTTTGGATTTTACAAAGAAAGGCTGGGATAATTTTCTTGTGGGCAAAAGCCAATACAAAAATTAATAAAACACGATTGACGATGATATTGCTAACTTTCATGACCTCAGCCACCGCCGTGAAGTTGCGTGTCTATCGGTATTTTATAGGATACATTTTTGGAGAGTGTGCGCAGGAGTTGCACAATTTAATTCCACCGGCCCCCTTTTATAATCGAAATAAAGATCGAAGACGTAGGCTGAAGCTGCATCCTTTTGTGGTAGATATTCCGACCATCCGGACTTAACGCTTCGATAGCTCCTTCATAATGCGTACTGCAAGGGTGTGGAATTCTTTGCCTGCCGATGTGTTCCCTGACCAATATAACTTGGGCCTCTTTAAGGCAAGAGTGAATAGGTTTCTCCTAGGCAGGCATGATCCACCTTATACCTCATCACCGCTTAACATCAGGCGGGCTTGGGGGCAAATGCCTGCCTGGTCATGAATAAAAAAATAAATAAAAAACCCTCTCAGGTATGGACTCGTCAATGCGCTCGTTCCGAACGCTCCAACCGTGCGAGAACCACCCCATCAAGGCGCTCCAGTACTCCGCCACCGGGGACTCCATCCTTGTGGTCAGCGGCTCCGCACAGGCCAAGGTGCTCGACAGAGACGGGTTTGAAGTGCTCGAGTGTGTTAAAGGAGACCAGTACATCACTGATATGGCCAAGCAAGTACATGTTATTATTAAATCATTCAAATCAGTCATTCTATGTCAGGAATACAGTTTGACTAAGGTAGTTCTGTCAGGTGTGTTCATGCTCATTGATTCAGTCTCGAATTCGCTAAATAAAGTAGATACGCACTATAGAACAATGTGCAAATTGATCACATCCATAGCCAAGCCAATTTATTTACTTAATAGACACAAACACAGCACACAAACAAACATTCAAAACAAATACAGTAGATAAAGTTACATTACTCGTATGACTGCCTTTTACAGGCATTTACAACATTATTAACAAGTGACACAAATACCTCAGAGAAACAATGAAAATAAAATTAATTTATTAACCTCGACGACCTCGGTGGCGCAGTGGTGTAAACAGCCGACTGCTACGCTAGAGGTTCCGGGTTCGAATTCCGGCGGGCGCGGAACTTTGTGTTATTTGCAAGACGCATTGTTTCGCTTACCGGTCTTGGATGTTGTATTCTTATCTATGTAGTATATACCATATCGTTGCTTAGTTCCTGTGACCCAAGTTCTTACGATACTTACTACAGGGCTGAGTCAATGTGTGTGTCGTGATGTGATTATTATTATTATTATTAAAGGTATAGTCGTACTTTGCTACAAAATCAAACACGTTTTTATTTGAATTGGTCTCTGTATAAGTCTACAAGCTATTTTGAATAGTCAAAATTTTTCAAAGATTTGGAATGCTGATGTATGTGTGAGAATAAGTAAGTTTAATAATAATAATATCTTTATTTTACTTAAAAACATTTAACATAAAATATTTTATCGTGGACCCTGCACTAGGCGAGCCTGTATCGCAGGCGTCCAATTTAATACTCTATGAATTACAATATACAGTACACAAAACAATACAATATACAATAACAGAATAAATCTAGATGGATAAATTAAATAGGTATTATGACAAAACATGAAAATATGAATTAGTGGGTTAATTAATGGACGGGAAATTATATGTAGGAGTGTGGGCGGGTGGGAGTGTGTGTGTGGGTGTGTATGGAAGTAAGTTTTAGCTCATTGGTTTCATAAACTGCTCGGACTCGATATAGGAAAAGGTTGAAAGGTAATTTTTAATTGTATTCTTCGCCTGTCTTACGGTATTGTATTTGATGTCACATGACTTAGCCATTCTGTTATATATAAAAGTGGAAAGGAATATTGGTAGGAATTTTGGGGAGGTTGATTGAATACATGTTTGAGGAATTTTAAAAACACGTTTTTCTAAGAGAGAAGGGTATTCAGGAGAATTTATAACCGTACGGTGTATGGCTAAAGAAATTTTATAAATGAATAACTGTCGTATTGTTAGGACTCCACATTCAGCATACAGTGAGGATGTGGGATATCTGTAGGGTAGGGATTAAGTAGAATAAGCCCTTTTACTCTGAACTGGTTTAAGCCTAAGATCTTGTGAAAAACCCTCAAAGACTTTTCTTAAATAGTTAGTTGTATTCAAAATTACCACATGAGCTTCTGACTATAGATAATAAAAATTCACCTAACATTAGTCACGAATCATGATGGAGGGTAAATTAAATATTCTGATGTTCCCATCACACTGTACACTTGTACTAATAAATCCATTATCTTCTTCAGAACCAAAGGCCACACGGCATCACTGAACAGTGGCTGCTGGCATCCCCACGTCAGAGAGGAGTTCATGACATGTGCCCAAGATGGTACCCTTAGACTTTGGCTAACAGAAAATCCAAGGCACCAGAAATCCGTCATCAAACCTCGACAACGAGGCGGCTTGAAGACCAGCCCCACATCTTGTGCCTTCTCCAAAGATGGTAACACTGTTGCATGTGGCTGCTTCGATGGATCGATACAAATGTGGGACCACAGAAAGAACTTTGTCAATAATTCAGCATTGCTAAGAGACGCTCATGAGAAAAACCAAGAGATTACCAGCATTTCCTACTCTTATCTAGGATCTTACTTGGCCAGCAGATCCAACGATGACACTCTCAAGATCTGGGATCTGAGGTCCTTCAAGAAACCTGTCAATGTGTTTGGTGATTTGTTTTCAAGGTACGAACAAACTGATTGCGGTTTTAGTCCGGATGATTCCATGGTGTTCACGGGGGTGTCTTTACAGAAAGGAGAGAATTTCGGACGTCTAGTGTTCTTCAATACGAAGACGTTTGAGCAAGTAACCCAAATAGATGTTACCAAATCCCATGTAATAAAAGGCATATGGCATGCTAAATTAAACCAGATATTTGCAAGCGGTGGGAACGGTGTTGTGAAGTGTTATTACGACCAAAAGCGAAGTCTGAGAGGGGCGAAACTCTGCATAGTCAAGACACATAGGAAGAAACACTCCGTAGAGGTCGTCAGTTCGCAACAGATCATAACTCCTCACGCTTTGCCACTATTCCGACAAGAGAAACTGCGAACAAGCAAGAAGAAGCTAGAAAAAGACCGCCTGGACCCAGTCAAGTCCCATCGGCCGGACTTGCCCATCACTTCTGGGCAGGGTGGGCGAGTAGCTGCCTCTGGGAGTACATTAAGCTCCTTCGTGATCAGGAATCTGGGTTTGAGTAAGAGGATTGATGATGAGCAAGATCCAAGAGAAGCTATCCTGAAATACGCCAAAGATGCAGAGGAAAACCCATTCTGGGTGGCTCCGGCTTATAAAAAAACGCAGCCAACACCTATCTTCCAAAACGATGGTGAAGATGATGGACCTAGTGACGCCAAGAAACCTAAATCTGAATAATAGAAATATTACCAAATGAAACAAAAAAAAAAAAATAACATTGACAGGACAGGACAAATAATGCATCATCATTTAAAAAGTTGGCACAAAAATAGTATTTAATTGAATTGTATCTATGGCTTCATACTATTTGATGTTGTACAGTAGTTTTTAAGATAAATAAATCAATGTAAATAATGTCATGTCTTGTTTTTTTTTAAGCTATTGCATAGCTTTTATCGCGGGCTTTGAGCGCGGCGACCGGATCAAGAAATTCCGTAACGAAAATAAAGCCAACACACACCGACACACACACACCGACACACACACACCCCCACAGCGCTGCGGCGTTGCAAGCCGTGTCTGTGTGCGTGCCACTACACGTATGCGTGTACACTAGCTGCTGACTGCTCATAACTGATTCTATCTCTTTTAGACACAATGCTAGGTGAGACAGCGTGCTTTCTCACGCTCAAAAAGTGTAACTTTAATTAATATCAAAGAAAAAAACTGCGTAAATAGAATAAATAAATAATTATGATTACATAAGTTGATAAAAATTCTATGCCACAGCTTTACCGCGGCAGTTCGCGAGTGCCACACGAATTTTTTTATTTACAAAGACTAGGTAGATAGGTAGGACAAACAATTCGATGGAAAGTGTGGAAAGTAAGAGTTGTTAATAATAATCTAAATTAAACAATACAACCGTAATTACATCAAACAATGTAGCTTTAAACTATGTCTACTAATCCATCTACATTTAATATATTATTTTTATTTAGAACTAGGCAAGCATTTGACCCCAATCCCGCTTGATGTTAAACGGCGATGAAGTCTAAGGTGGAACGTGCCTGCCCAGGAGAAGCCTATGCTCTCTTGCCCCACTTGGTGTGTAGTTCTTAATTGAGCTTTTACATCAACTAGCTTTTGCTCGCGACTTCTTCCGCTTAAAAATCGAAAATTGTTCTAATAGGATTTTTAATAACTTGACATTTATCGTTTTATTTTGGACAATTCATAAAATATCCTTATAAATCATAGCCTATGTGTTATTCCGATGTATTAGCTGTATTATTGGAAGGTTTCATTAAAATCCATTCAGTAGTTTTTGCGTTAAAGTGTAACACACATCCATACATTACAAACTTTCGCGTTTATAATATTAGTAAGGATTACTACAGTTTTACTAGCTGGATATCTGAAAAGCCATTTTGAAAGATTGAAGAGAGATAAACTATTGAAACATCGGTCAAACAAATAGTAATGAATAAAAAAACCACTTCATTTCATAATATTTATTAATAACTTACAGTAAACAAAATCTACATTACATTTATACTATATATTTATTTACTACGCCTGAGCCGCGACGGCTTCCTTGTCAGAGTCTTCGTGTTCAAGATGAGGGTTTATCGGTGACCTTGCGGAATTCTAAAAAAAATACTAATTTAAAGTGGCCAAACAAGCAGACGCGATATCACTTTCCATCAGGTGGCTCACCTTATGTAAAGTGATACCGCGCCTATTGACACGACAGTGCCCTTGATATCTGGCACGCCGCCATTGTGTTTCCCGTGTAGAGGTTAAGATGTTATATCTCTCGTACCGGTAATTACACTAGCTCTCCAATCCTTCGAAGCGTAACAGCGAACTGCTTCACGGCAGAAATAGAAAGGAACGGATGGGAAGAAATTATAATTAAACGAATACCATGAAATGCTGCAATTCAATGAATTGGCTAACGAAAATCGTTTGGCGTTTTGCCTAGTAATCATCAAAGGTCGTCGTTACATTATATGCCTAGGAATTTGATGATCTGCCGGATAATACAAACGGCAAAAAGCTTATTTTTTAAATACCACATATTTACCAGTTTCATAGCTCTCTTTGTGAGTATGGAGAATGCGAAGTGATCCAGCAATGCTCCTCGGGGCAGAGCGACTCCTTGGAACCTGTACAACTGCTTCACATCACTGTCTCCAGAACCTGACATGGATTAAAAGCATACCATATTTATTCATTTATATTAAATTAATGTTATTAAGACTATGTAGGTAATGCGGTAAAACTTATCAATCAATAAACATAGTATCAAAATAAAATCGTCAAAAAAATCACTTGAATTTTTAATTTCTTTATGTTTCTTGTATTTTTTTTTTGAAGCGGCAACAGTATTAGACATTCTCTGGAAATTTCAAGTTTCTAGCTGCTACGGTTCATGAGATACAGCCCGCTGACAGACGGACGGACAGCGAAGTCTTAATGATACGGTCCCGTTTTTTACCCTTTGGGTACGGAATCCTAAATCTGCATAACACAGCAATCTTTAGTAGACAGTTAGTTGTTTCTTTATCAGAGCTATGTCTGAGTAATTTGACCACTCTCACTATTCTTTAACAAATCTGACTCAAGACCTCTTAAGCGAAATGCGGGTTGCCTGATAAAGAGATTGATTATAGACACTCACCATGGAGTTTGTGGACAGCGGTGATGGCTACTCTTCCAACCTGCCCCGAGTGGCTGATCATGGGGCCACGGGATATATCCACATGCTTACCGACCTTGTACACTGATACCTTGCCTGAAAACAAACATTAATAATGTTGATTACAAGACAGTTAACACATAATTATGAAAACAAAATGTCATCAGTCAATGAATAAATTAATTCAAATTATTATGATTGTTTATACTTTTCTTTGTGTTTGTATTCATATCTTATTTGTCTGGACTACTACTTCTGTAGTAACACACACAACACACCAGCTAAACACACACACAACACACCAGCTAAACACACACACACACTAACGCATAAGTCTAATTTGTAACTATACCTTTAATCCAAAATGTCTAAGAGGTTTCTACAAAGTATTTTTTAAATAATTACCATCATTCCTAGCTATACTAGGTATCTGCTTGGTCTTATGCTCATTATCCTTGAACATCTCCAGTGCCAGCTCCTCCGTGATGTCAAGATGGTGTATCGGTTGGTTGAGCCTGGTGAGCTTGATGAACTCCGCGCTTAAGGTGAACAGCTCCTGGCTGGTCGGAGTCCAGTCCGGTAGTGATGGGAGGTCCACATCGTATATGAATGAGCCACTGCGAACTGATGGGGATTGTTTTTAAAGTTTTTTTAGTCTAAATCAAAATATCTTTATTTTGTTACGTTAAAAACTTAAAATCGTCAAATGATTTTAAGATTTTTTTCAAATGTCTCGACCACAGAAAATTTAAGTTGGGGAAGATACCGGCAAGAAAGCCCGGATTCTGTAATTTACGTAAGTACCTAGTCTGGTCATAAATTCTGTCACATGTTTAATAAAAAATAATTGAAACAAGTTTATTCATTATATAACTATTTATATACCAAAATGAACTTAACAAAACATAGATTTTTATGACACTAAAGTTTATTCAAAATGACCTCCGTGATTTTGAATACAGGCCTCCAATCTGCGCGGCCAGTCGTCTATCGCAGCACGAACGAGGTCCATGTCAATATCGGCGGCTGCCTTAATCAAGGATGTCTTGAGTGACTCCAAATTGGGATGATGCTTTGAGCACGCCTTTTCCAAGTGTTGCCATATCTTGTAATCTATCGGATTTAAATCTGGACTGGAGGAGGGCCAGTCTTCGTGCCGGATGAAGTCGATTTCACGCGCCGCCAGCCAGTCTTGTGTGCTCTTCGCTCTATGAGCTGGCGCCGAATCTTGTTGGAATACCCAGTGCCTGTTATTGAACATGGTATGAGAAACAGGTTCCACAAGGTTCGTCAGGACTGTATTTTGATACACAACTGCATTCGTTTTTACACCTTTCTCACAAAAATGTACCTCTGTTAAGCCCCAAAAAGAAACTCTCAACCATACCATGAGCGAGGATGGAAAATTACCTCGTCGGACACGCAGAATACGGTTGCTCGCTTCTTCACTACTGTGTGCGTACACCTTATCATTTTGTTTGTTGTAGCTCTACTCTACGGTAAAAAAAATTTCATCCGAAAAAATAATTTCCCGATATTTTTTTCCCACGTACCGCTTCAACAAAGCGCGGCATCTCTTCAGTCTCAGGTCCATTAGACGAGCATTCAAACGATGTCCTGTTTTTTTTCGATATGCCCGAAGCCCTAAGTCTTCATTTAACACCCTTTTCACCGTGGTTCTGCTTAACCCCATCTGAAGGGCCAACAGTTTCTGCTTACGTTTGGGATTTCTTTGAATTCGCGCCTTCACAGCTTTTATCACTGCTGGAGTCCTAACAGACCGAGGGTGACCACTTCTTGACCTGTCATCTACACTAGTCTTCATTGTATCGTTTGATGGTACGATAAACGAATCTTTTGGTTATATTAAAAAAATTCAGTATGTCAAAAATTTGAATTGGTGCGTAACCGCAACGATGCAACGCAATAACTGCAACACGGTCTTCTTTAAGCGTCCACTCCATATTTAAAAATGAGTAAAATTCTAAAAAGTATACATTTTTATTTTCATGAACAATTCGAAATTCGAATTAAATAAACTTTTTTGTGGCCAGCATTCTAAAAGAAAAGTTTTTACTGTGTGACAATACTTATGACCTGACCGTGTATATCAATTTTTTTATATATTTAGCCACTTATAATCCAACTTACAGTCTAGGGTGAGAGAATGTGATACAGCTCATGTCACAATATACAAATTAAATGAAATTTAATTGAAGAAAAAGTATTTATTAACAGTAGTATATTCTAATTTAAAGACAGAATTGGGGTTTTATATTACATCTTATATCGAGAAACTAAATATCGGCACCAACCACTCATTTGAGTTTGATATTAAAACTAAATAAGCATGATGCTTATTCGTTACTCACTATTAGGTCCGGGAAAGCTGTGCAGTTTCACGTCTACATTATTTTTGAAGGCTACGGACGCACACGCGCCGAGCAGCAGCGAGCACGATCGCCAGAATGCCTTGTTAGCGTTCATTGGCTCTGACGATGTGAACGTTTGCAGCTGGAATTAATACTACCACATGAGATGAGAAATATTAATGTTGACTATGAGAAACTTGATCTTGCAAGCCAGATCATGTAAGTCATACTAGTCGGTTCAACTCTAGCATTCAAAAAGTCTTACAAAAGTTGTTTAATTTAATTATGTAAAATATAAATAATTTTGCATCTCATTCTTCTAAGATATATCCAACAAATAAACACACATTGAGTAACACATTGTTTTTAATACTTTTTTTTACAAGCCAATAAAAAATATAGACAGAAATGATTGAATATAAATACACCATATTTCAAATATGGTGTGTTTGAAAGGATGTATGGATGAATGGATGTTTAATACTCTTTCATGCAAAAACTACTGAATGAATTTTAATTAAGTTTAATATAGCTTATACATCACAATAACACATGGGCTATAATTTATTATCATATTGTGTGAATTGTCCAAAATATAAAATAAATATCAAGTTTTAAAAATCCGATTAGAACCATTTTCAACTTCTACATGGACTAAGTCGTGGGGAAAAGCTAGTTATGTTATATTTTTTAAATGACAGACCTCAAGTGTGCAGTTCCCTTTAAGCGGGCGGTGCATGTCCCACGGTATGCTTCCATCTATGAGAGCCAACGCACAGGTGTCAGCGTGCCACTCGCTTAGATCTGTTGATGTAACAAACAATTTATTAAATTACAGTTTTTTAACTACAATAGTAAAATTATTAAATGAATACATCTTATTTGTGAAGTAAAAATAGGCAATGGACATCAGCAATAATCATTAAATCGTTTTAAATTCTGTAGAGAAACCATATATGTTTTGTATTATTACTGTTATGGATGCTTAAAACCCTAGAGGCATATATGCATAAGAACTTAACTTTTTCTTTTATAATCATAACTTTATTAAGTTATAAAATGTACAGTTTTATATAAGAAGTATATGCAACCATATTACTTTGTACACTATTTGATTCCAACTTATTGCCTTTGAAGTCCATTGCAGTTTTAAAATATTTAGGTAATAAATAATAATAATAAAAATCTTTATTTAAAAACCAAGAATTAATAAAACTAACTAACATAATGGCTGCAGTAGTTAAAACTGTGTCGCAGCCATCATCACCCATCCTCACTAACATAAAGTAATTTACACATTGCAACATTATTAGTAGGTAGTGGAATAGTAAACATTACCATAAAACCAGGTTTTGTTTCCAAACAAAGACTAAAATTAATGAATAAAGTTCAATAAAAAGTAATATGAATAAAGTATTCAATTGCAAAATAATTTATTTTAGTAACATATGTCTAAAATACACAAGTATCTTCAGAATTTCCATTTAAGCAGATACATTTTGCTTGTGCCAGGAAGGTCTGCTCTTTCAAAACTGCCATTCATTTTGTACCTAGACTTGTTACTATTTAGTTTTTTTTCCATGCATATTATTATAACTTACCTAGTGTGTGTGTGTATGAGAGTATTAGATAACAGTATCATAAATGCATATATTGCTTACGTCTGGCACAATCGTGAGGCGTAGAGATGTCTTTATTCATCACCAAAGTGCAGTCTTCCGGTACACCTTTGTAATTCACTTCTATTTTCTCAATTCTCCCGACATTCTCTAACTGCCTCTTCTTCTCCAGCTCAAACAGATGGTGCCGTCGTTCTGTCGCCTCTTGGGTGCTCAGAAATCCTATAAAATACCAAAATATTAACAATAACAATCAACAAACATTTTTAATCATATTCGCTTAAATTACTTACGTATCAATGGCACAGACTTCGAATTGTGACTTTGGAGTAGATTCTTGTATAAACATTTTAAATGCCTCTTCATTTTTGATACCAATTTCCGGTAATGCTGTAAATAAACTTTATACGAAAATGAATTTTAGGTTATGGCCGAATTCGCAGATGTTAATGACACTGACAGTTTTACTTTAGTGTTATAAGTGAAAATAATTTGTATTTATCTATATAAAATAGTAGCATATTTTATTGTATCGTCCTATTTGAGCTACTACTTGCATTTTTTTTTATTGGTTAACTTATGATAAACAGTTACTAACAAGGAAGTTTTACCATATCTTACAGTCTATAGTTATTTCGTTATTGGTACTACACTATACATCTTCTACCAATGTTACTCACTTTACAGTCTTCAACCTTCTCAACAAAAATTTACAGGAAACTTTGAAATGCTAGTACTAATATAAGTGTAAACTTTATTAAGTTATTCAAAAGTTTTTTTTGCATATTTTTTTTCTAAAACCTTTATCTTCATTATCTTGACACAAAGCTTAATGGCTTTAGCTTTGACCAATCTAAGTTTTAAGAAAATTAAATAAGTTTAAAGATTTAACATGGATTGGAAAATTCATTGTATCTGAGTTAAGGATTTGGTTGGTGATGATCACAAAATCCCAAAAACTTAAAATAATTGTTAAAACTTCTCTCTCGCAGTAATAACTTCGATTACACTGCTGTATTTACTTAAAATAAAAAGTATATAGTCTACTTTATTTTAGGTAAATTTTAGTGCAACATAAATAACAAGTGTATTATTTTCCATAGCATAGATAGCCATAAATTAAATAAATCTTAACAAAAAACATCATTAGCTTATCTCAATTTGAAGTTATATTCAGCTTAGATAGAACCTTTAGAAAAAGAAACAGATTACAGATACTGTAATAAATAAAACATTTTTTTAAATATTACTTTATTTCAAACAATCCTATCCAACCATGGTCCTTTTCCTGCCTCTGGCCCTCACATCTTCAAACTTAGCTATAATTTCTTTAACATTATGCTTACTGTAGCTTTTGTAGCATTCCAAAATCTTTTTGAAAATGTTTGGGAAATCATTATGGGTGCTTATAAGAGCCCTTTCTAAGACATAAAGATCCACACCCTTGTCTTCAGTACTTGAATCAATGAAAGAGAGTCCAAAATCAATCATAACTAGATCCAAATTCTCGTGGTTGAGCCATTTTGACTCATCATTTGCATTACTAGGGATTTTTTCTACTAAAAGAATGTTTGATGTTGTCAAATCTCCATGTATAATATTATTGTCATGTAGTTTTCTAACAGTTTCGCCGATCAATTTCGAGACATGATCTAGGCTGCATAAACCATCGCCTTTCCCGTTTTCCTGGTATTTACTGGCAACATTGATTATAAAATCCTTGACAGTTATGCTGTTTACGAAATGCTGCATATAGATTCTTCTTCTTTCGAAATCGACTAGGTACAGAGTCGGTGTATTTACACCCACAGCCTTGCTTCTGGCAATAGACCTTGCTTCATTCTTTATTCTTTCCTTCGTGATCGTAGTATCCAAGTCTGGGTGTCTGTACTTCTTCTCGAACCTCTCTTTTATTAGCGTGGGTTTCCCGAGATAATTGCAGATGTAGAGTTTAGCTTCAGCACCTTGTTTCACTATTTGAAACTCTTCCATATTTGTTACTTAAAAATAACCTAAAAACCAGTAAATTTGTATCACTGACCACACCGCTAAACCAAGATTGTTGTTTACGATTTCGGTAAGAGCAATATTTATCTATTTGTTGTTAATGATTTGTTATACTTTAAATATTTTGCAACATTATTTGTTTACAAAACATCTCTCACCATGTGACAGACTACGGTGAGTGAAAGAAAAAATAAACTGTCAAAATGAAAGCGAAACAAAACGCATCTCTGACTTGCACAATAAAACTTAAAATCGTCGTAGGAAGTCCGCACCTTTCATGTATTGGTAGGTATATAGATATAGGTAGATGAAGGGTACTTTCTACTTATAACTATATACGTAAGCGACAGTATTGGAAGAGTGGAGAGTGCGCGATTCGCGGGAGGCTGTAGGTAGACTATAGGTAGGCGTGTATGTTGGTATTCGGTTTGGTAGTTCAGTTGCATCGGTGCCGCTCGGCACGACGTACTTTCGATTCAAACATCCAATTCCCATTAGATACTAAATGGAAACAGTGATTTATATAAACTGATATCGTTTAGTGTCCGTTTACAGTCGTTACATATCGCGTCTTAAAACAATTACTAATAAGTACATTGATAAGTGTAGGTTTTATAAAAATATATTTCTGTTAATATTTTTAGTGAATTGAAGAGACTGTGATTTATTTGTTTACAATGGCATCAGAAGGTTTGGAATATGAGACCATTGTCCAGAACGGCCCGAAAAAAGTAAGTGTTTTTATTTATTTTGTAAATACCTACAAGGAAAATATTTATTCCGCCTCTTAGTCATTACATGCCTCGCAAACGTGCCTGCGCCTAGGTATGCTAGAGTTAGCTTTAGAGGTAGGTAGATATAAAGGGGGTGAGCCTAGATATCCTATAGGAACGTCTGGGACTCGTGTAGTTATGTGGTTGTTTCGAATGCAGGGACGGCGCATCTTCACAATAGGGTTATTGGCAAACAGAGGTTTTGATTATGTTGCTAATAATAAAGTAGGTATATTAAATTAAGTAGTTTAAGGTGAATTCTAAAACAGTTTATTGGTCAAACAAATTAAATATTAGCTAAAGGGTTGGCTAAACAGGATGAACAGTCGTACATTTTCAAAGGAAATAATAAATTAAATCAAAGACTAAGTGAAATAAATGTTTTTAATGCGGGCGTTCAACTCGAATAGTGTAAGGTGACTAAAAATACTAGAAACAAGTTTAATACAAGAGTCTTATTGAAACAATTTTCTTACTAGTATATTGTTTATAATTAGAATCTTCTACCCCATGTTGAGTAGATTTTAAAAGGTCATTTCTCTCGGTAAATCTTTACAAATGTCGTCCGTCCGATCTAGTGAAAATCGATCAAGTGGACAAATATGATTAGCAGAATAGGGATTGACCTATTCCACATAATAACTTATGAGTATGTAGTAAATATAAATACTTCCCCACAACATATTATTAATTAACTTAATCTCATTATTACGTAATTTCCACACACGGAGGTAATGATGTACAAGTTATAATTAACTTATTTATGAATTAGCTTTCTACCGTTTAAAATTATGTTTTTAATTGTTAAATTATAAACTGTAACATTATTAATAAGACTTACGTAATGTATTTAAGCATACATATTTAATTTTTACCATGTTTTACAGCTTCTCTAAAAAATTCTCGATGTCTTAATCCTACTACCTAATTCTTCTACAAACCATCTTAAATTCTTGTCGTTCTCTGGTTTAACTTTTGGTTTTATACTAACTTTTCTAACGTACAATTTTATATCGAGTCCCAAAAATATTTTCCTGTGAATTTACCCACACTTTGGCTAAATGTTACGGTAAAATGATGAACAATAAACAATGGCACATTGCTCTCATGGAAATAGTGCTCCCGTTAGCTGTAAGTATGAGGGATACCACATATTGTCATTTAATATCTACTTAATCAACAATCATTAGTTATTTGAGTAGTATTAAGTTGATCGTCGAGACATATCGAGCCCTGCAAGCACTTAAAAGATATCCCGTAGTTATTGAATACTGCCTTTCCCCATTGACTGTAGTATTTTCTCATGTGAAAAAAACTGGGGTTTTTACCGACTGTGATGGATCTAAAATAAGGAGGTGATTTGATCTCTCGTAACTGCGAAGCTGCTCGTTAACGCGAATCTCCCAAAACAACCCAACTACATATTTTAATGTAAGTGGTTGATGTGAGTTGATACCAATGAAATTTTGTGGTGGTAAGTTTATCCACAAACTTTTTGTTTTACTGAAGTAAAAATTAAAAGTCCGAAGAACTCAGATGATTTTAGGGGGGGGCATGAGACCTCTAGCCACCCATCTAGATCCGTTAGTGGTTCCAGCTAGTAATGTATAATTGGAATTGTTTTATGTGACATTGTTGTTGTTAAAAAAATTACAGTTTACGAAGAATAAATCAGTAAATCGAATCTCTCATAGAATACGGATGCCTGGTACCTACCTCATTGAGGGTTATAATAAAAGCGTGAACTGTATAAAATAATAATTAATTATTAAAAATTTCGAACTCTCTCTCTTGAATTATGGAATTTGAGATTTAAAATTTTTACATCATCAAAATAAATTATGTTTTATCATAAAGGTAGTTAAGCATAAATTAGTTAAGGGAACTGGCGCACGTGAAACTTTCGATGTAGACATTTTGTTGGCTTCTTAGTCAACTGGACTGTATGTGAATTGAGCCCGTGCCCGTGGGCCCAAATGACATGACGTGGGAGAAAATAAAATTCATATGTTCCGTTAACCGATACCGTTGTTATTTATTACTGTAAGTAACTTTACGTAACAGCTATGTCAATTTTTAATTATGTTTTCAACAAACAATTTACATTAGCAAAGATAAAAATAAATATAATTACAATAAAACCCGCTCTATGACAACCAGATATGCTGGTCTTTAAAGAAAGTTTTAAATGCTTGAAAATCATTGCCAGGATTCAAATCCGGAACCAAAACGCTATAGAGGCTATTTACCGTTAAAAATGTATGAGTTAAGTAATTCTCATGTACTGACCCGTAACCAGCCACAGGCTCTAATTAAAACCATTATATAATTGTAATTAAACATGAAACTTTATAAATTATTCATCTTATTTCGTTGAGGTGAAAATATGAATAGGTAAAACGTGGTCAAGTGGGAGTGGGTAGTGTTTAAGTTTCGTTTTGCGTTGTGTGTGGCAGCTCCGTTGCCTTTGCTTCCACTTGCAACAAATATGTGGAACATATAGGTATTTAAATGTGAAAATATAACGTAAGGAAAGAAGATCCATCAAAACAATAAATTATAATCGAGATATTAACATGAATATCTTTTATTGACTATTTTATAAGTATGCTAGAGAAGTACATTGAACTTTTCGAATAATCCATTTTCAACATGAGGTTTTACTCAACGAATTGCCTACACGCCACGTCATAAGTAATCATTGACTATAAATATACCCAGTTAATAAAGTATTTTTAATGGTGTTTCAGACGTTACCAAAAGCTCAAGATTACAATGTGAAGATAAACCTTTGCTTAAATTTTTACCGTTTTAAAAGTATTATATCTGAACCGGTTTATGTTAATGAACGAATAAGTGAACACCTCAGGAATGGTCTACCAATCAGTCGTCAATACAATACGCCATCTAAGCAGAATTGATTAAATCAACAACATTATTTATAAACTTTTTATAACTCTTTATAAAAAGAGGAACTGTTTGCTGTGTGAAATAAAAAAAAAACTTTGTGTAATAATTTTTGAAATCTTATAAACTAATAAAAATAAAGTCTAAATTAAATTGGATTGAACGTTTCATACCTTTCTTGGTTAAGATATAGTTTCTAATTTGGTGAAGACGTTTATTTTTGGTAACATATTTACAAATCCCCACGATTTCACGCGCTTACATTTACGAGACGTGTCAAAGTCCGTTTTTGGCGGGATGCCAGAGTCCTGCAGCGCCATGGGTTCGAGGTTACTGGGAGATACAAGGACTTTGGGCTGATTTAAAAAGTTTCTGATTATAGTTTTCTCTTTGTTTGTATGCTCTTGATAGCTACAAGTAATTAACTAAAGTCAATTTTTTTGTATTTTTTATCTTTAGATACCTATTATTGACCCAAGCCTTGGATATTTACATAAATTTTATTATTCTCAGTCCAGGATATAAGGGAAAATTTATTTTATTAAACAGTTTTTTATCTCCTGCAGTTGTATTTTTTTTCCTGTTTCTTTTAAATATTATTACATTATTGATTTCTAATAACTGCAACAATACAATTAAATTAGACACTATAAAATGTCTGACCATAATTTGTTTTAAACAATATTCAAATAAAACTCATAAATGATGAAATGTGATTATTTTTCACAGAAAAGGAAAAACAGAGTGAATTTGTAGAACCGAACGAATATAGATAGCCATATGATTACTGATTTACGGAGTAGGGTAGACAAGGTCTTCTAGGATTTGGGGTTGGGGATTGTATAAGCAATGCGGGGTATATGTATTTTTTTTAATTTGTCATACCATTTTAAGTCATATGACCCGTCAGCGTGTTTGCTCGTGATGTGGTATAAAAGTCAAGTTTGTCCTTAACCAACTGACCAGAATCTACTTGACCAAATTTGGTGCTGGTTTGCGAGACCAGGTCTCCTTGTTTGGTTTATTCGACACAATTAACTTCAATAAACGTTTTGCAATGGGGTAGTGGCTAATGTCAGAGGTTATGAGTTTAACGGAGCTTATATTTATAACTATTTACTCATTAAAATCAATTAAATTGAGTATGCCCTAAGTAATTTCGTTAATAAATATTTGTTTCTGCATGTCCGTACTTTTGTAGTAGTTATCGTTAGACAAATTTGCATACAGTTTTTATTTTATGTTTAATTGAATAGAATGATTCTATATTTTGTATACATTTGTACTAGTGTATTTCCGTGTTGTTTTGTACAAATACAGTAATTGAAGCAAAATGGATACACATCTGGTCTACTTATAAAAGATGACTGGATTTTTTGGAAGGGGGCCACACTCCATGAGTCAAAACACTCGAAATACAGAGGCGATCCAGGAAACAAGTATTTTTTATGTTGCCAACACATGTTTCGTACACAATACTGTCCATTGTTCGTCCGTGCGTCTGTCAGTCCTAAACAATCTTTCTCTGTATGTATGTGTGTGTGTATGGTAGACAGGTCGTTGACTTGAGTTTAAATATTTTTGTTGTTAACACGACAAGGGTTTGGCGAGATTTCCCGCTTAAATTGGAACAACCTGATTCACTGTAGAGAGGAATAATAGCTAAATATCTTACTATGATAATGTTAAGAGATCCTTAAGGTTTATAGTAAATGATCCAGTATCATTTTTTGCTTTATACTTACGAGCGGCTATCCATGTAACAGCATAGTTATGAATACGTATGAAAATTATTCATGAAAAAAAACATGTAATCCAATCCAATAAATTCATCAAGTGTAAGTAAGACAGCGAGCGGCACGAACTACCATTTTTGGTAGTCGCTTAAAAAGCCTGTATTGTTAAAGAATTTCCACAAGACAATAAAGTGCGAACGTAAATAGCAACACGTGATGCGTACTGAAGCCGGCAAAGAGTAATTAACAAGAAATTGTTCATTAAAATTAAAAGTCACGAATGGAAAATTAACGTTGGTGTAAAATTCGAAAGCGGATTTCTTTAAAAATGCCAAGTTTAATGCGTATAGCAGGGGATTGATATTGGGATATATTGAATACATTACATAAACTCACGCTGTAATCCCTCGAGAGGGGTTGGCAGAGGTGCTGCACCGCATTTCGCATGTTTATTTGATTCCCTAAAATAATGGTAGTAGATTGAATTCTGACCGTAAGTTGATAATAATAAATGAAATAACATTTATAGCCACTCGCCACATCTTCGCTTAGCTTGGGTATCTCACAAGGAGCGAGCACTGTGACTAGATAGGACGTATGTCACTCTCCGATTCATAATTCCTATAAACCTAGGACATATGTGCACAAACACAATAAAACATGCAAATACTCAATGGCGTCGCCAGTCTATCGGGAAGGAAGTTGACAAGAGCCTGGGAGCAGTGACGGATCCAAGAATGAAGTTAAGGGGGTGTTGGCAGTTCAGCTCTCACAAAACTAACAACCTTTTTTAGAAACGTCGCTAAATTTTGGTTTTAACTAAGTAAAGGCTAAAATTCGGAAAAATTCAGATGCTTTTGGGGAGGTTCAGCCCCCTAGCCCCCGCCCTAAATCCACTAGTGTTTAGGAAGAAGTTGACAAGCTTTTAGCGTTGATGGGGGCAGTTGATATATGATTGATAATTTAAAGTCAAAGGCAAATGAAGCTGTAAATTAGTAGGTAGTCTTTGTTGGGTTATTGTAATATGTATAGTATAATCTTATGTCCAACTCCTTTACGTATAGGGTAGGACTGTCCCTCCTTGCCCCACCCTGACGACGCCCATGCATATACTTATTATTAATTATGTAAAATCACGTCTCCTTACTGCTTGAGAAGTGCTACTATAAAAAAATTGTGTTAAAAATTCGTTACACCATAATCCAACAACTTAAATATGCTTTAAAGCATTGTCTCACCCTAGACTGTAATATGTGTTAGTGGCTAAGTTTATAATACATGTTCATATAAAAAATTACAGAATTCGGGGTCACTTGCCGGCTTCTTCCCCGTACATAGCATTTCGAACCGGTGGTAGATAAAAAATGACGATTTGAAAGCACTTATTTTATGTCTATTTAAATAAAAACATTTTGAATTTAAATTTGATGTTGAATTCCATGGGTTTATCCATTACATCAGCTGCAAGAGCTTTATCTAGAGGTCACCGTAAATGTTAAAGATAACCCCACAGATCTAGAGTGAAGCCATCAATGTTTATCGCCGGTTATTCAATATCGATAGATAACGTGATACGCGAATGTTTATCTTAAATACATTTATGTAGATTCATAACAAGATCTCGGGACAATTCATGATGAGATTACTTATTGAATAATTAGGCCATCAACAGTGACATCGCATTAATGTTAGCAATTGCAACGTATTACTCTATAATAATTCTTTATTTAAGGCATATTTGCCAATAATTAATTAAAACATTAATCACCAATCTTCTAAGTATTACAATAAAACAAACAAAAACAATTCCATATACCACACACACCACAAAACATCACGACACACACATTAACTCAGCCCTGCAGTAAGTATCGCAAGAACATGTGGCGCAGGAACTAAGCAACGATGTGGTATACACTACAAAGATAAGATACCTACATGCAAGACCGGTAAGCGAAACAATGCAAATTCAAATTAATTTTTCCATTATGTCAAGTTAATATCCATTAATGTCCTTTCATCTTTCCTTTGCTGAGTATCATCATAAGGCAGAAGTCGTCCACTTCTGGGTAAAGGCTTCTCAGAAATATGTTGGAGTGACACTGTGCCGCTTCCATCCAGCGGCTTCCAGCTCCACTGCCCGCGCAACGTCATCCGTCAATCGTGGGGGGGCGGTCGTGTATAGATATAGGTTCACATAAACAATCATGGAAGTCAACATGGCACGTAGCAAACTGAGCTACCACGTCCTACGGTTATGGAAGAACT
This sequence comes from Choreutis nemorana, assembly GCA_949316135.1. Taxonomy (NCBI): domain Eukaryota; kingdom Metazoa; phylum Arthropoda; class Insecta; order Lepidoptera; family Choreutidae; genus Choreutis; species Choreutis nemorana. The sequence goes on from OX438618.1 coordinate 7,352,521, forward strand.
AGGATTACTTATCAATTTAAAATTTCCTTTCACACTTAAGTCTTTTGCCATATTAAATTTTAAGAATAACATTGTGACAATTGCAAAAAAAAACGTTGTGAATCTCACACTCAATCCTAATGTCACACTTTTCCAAATGGATTACACTACAAAAGACGATTGTCTGAAGGTGACTCATATTGCCCAAACAATGCCTCCTTACATACTCTCAACTTGAAACTCCAAAATGAAGTGCTCGGATTTCTTGGGAAAAACAGCTGCTAGAGTGGGTTGCGAGATAGCAAACTGAAAGAGACTTTGATTTTGTTAACATTATGCTGTCACGGTAACTGTTCAACAGAAAGTGTGAATAGGCTTCTCCTTGGTAGGCGTGTTCCACCTTAGACTTCATCGCCGCTTAACATCAGGCGGGATTGGGGTCAAATGCTTGCCTACTTGAAAGTTAAAAAAAAACAGCAATTGATAGTGTGTCTTGATTTATTATAGTGTTCTATAATGCAAGCGATCTAAATCCCTTCTTTATCTGCTATCTCTTTGAAAATATTAAGACTTGGACTTGGTTCAGTTCTGGAAACGCGTAGTGTTGGACGTTAGTAAAGACTGCCAGCAGGGAGCCGCTGGATACATAATTCCCGGGAGGATCGTTCTGATTAAAAATATTTGTAGGAGGCAACAGGGCACGTCTTCCAGGAGGTGATACTTTATAGCTATTGTATAATCGCTAGCGTGAATAAAACATATGGTTTACAACTATACTATGGTTTTGGATGACCTCATTGGCGCATTATTGTAAACAGCCGATTGCTACGCTAGACGCTCCGGGTTCGAATCCCGGCGGGGGCGTGACTTTGTGTTATTTGCAAGACCGCATTGTTTCGCTTACCGGTCTTGGATGTTGTATTCTTATCTATGTAGTGTATATCGTATCGTTGCTTAGTGCCTGTGACACAAGTTCTTACAATACTTACTGCAGAGCTGAAGCAATGTGTGTGTGGTGATGTGGTTATTATTATTACAACTAGACTAGAATATTGTAAGCCTGTTTGCTACATAGTATTAGGTATATTTCCAAGTACGGCAAATCCAGTACGATTCTGTTGATGATCGTACATTCAACTCGTGCGTCAGCGTACCATATTTAAATCATACGAATATTGACCTTGCCAATGCGGCGGTTGTTTTTTGCAGCTCTTTTTAGAAGTTAACGAACTAAGCGTATCCAAATCTATATCTGGTATTTTGTATTGAGTTTTTTCTTTCATTTCCTGATTAATTAATCTTAATGTTAGTTTCCTTTGTATTTTTTAGAGTTCCAATGGATTTACGTTATTTTTGCTTGTCTACCAATAGTTGTTATGTTTTTCTCTCCGTAGAACTACCTTCCGTAGAGCTACCTAAACTTTACATACTGTCATGGATTCTAAAACTACACCCGTATTATTTTTGGTAATTTTTCATAATGAGATCAGGGGGTACGTATCTACTCCATTGCCCATGTGATACTGTTAACGCCGCTTCGGTTGCTAACCGTTAGCCTAGTTTGTTTGTCACAATATTCTCATAAACAGCCCTAAAATAGAACTGATACATTAATACGATAAAGCTTTATACACAAACAGGAAAATGAGAGGATGGAGTGGTTAACCTAAATACTAAACAACTGAATTTAAACTGACAATACTTATTTACATATACCTAAATATACAAACATTGAGTCATTCAACTTGTTGGCTGCCTTATAATTTTTGAATCGTTGTCTGTGATACATATTCATTTTTATTTAAAAACTTGACTGCGTCAAAGAGGGGTCTAAAAAAAAAAGGATAGAAATTCAGAAATGCATACGTACAAAATTGGTCAAGGTAGAGCCGTGATCGCACCCACTGACCTACTACGATTATGTCAGCGCCAGGATTAAACAGACATACATAGACTTTGAAAAACTTTATCCTTCCTTTTGGCTTCGCCGTAGTCGGATAAAATTATGGTAACAGGCATACACTACCTACTGATGTTTGTATGTTGAGGATTAAATACGTTTTAATCCTTGTAACAGAAAAATTTAAATGCGTTTAATTAAGATCATTTTGATAATGATTTTGCGACTTAATAAAAAAAAATTAGGCGAAGGTCTTCTGAAAGCTGGTAGAAAGGTCGTCGCAAATCTTTATTCTAGGGGGCAATTGACAAACCTATGGCCTGGGGGGGCAGTTGACATACGGAGAATGGGAAAAGTATGAATTGTAGTTTGAATATTTGTATTCTGATCCGAGTTTTTTCTGGGTGACTGTAATGTGTATGGACAATAATGTCTTAAATGCAAGGTATAAAGCTCCAAAACACTTGATTGTACAATATTATATGTCTCGGTGGCGAACTGCCGTCTATTCCCCCTCTTGGCGACGCCCATGCTTGGTGGTAGATACCTACCTTCTTAGTCTGATCTGAGAAATACAGTAACAACACCCGTATCCCCTTTCAAATAATTTATAAAGAAGTATCACTCAATTATTGGTTAGTCATGAAATATTGAAGGCTAAACTTAAAACATGTTATTAAACAAATCGTATTCAGAACTTTAATAGACTGCTTAAAGTGAAAAATAAGACTTATACTCGTATTTGTTTCTTTGTAATTCACAGTTACCGCTCAGTCTGTGTGAAAACAGTTGTTGACACAGCGTTATTATATGTTCGTACGACATTAAACATATAGTTGAGGTGTTTTTATATAAGTTTCCTATGTAATTAGAAATCAGGGTAAGAGCAGTGATTCGAACAATGTTAACATTATTCTGTAATAATTGCAGAGCGCCGTTGAGATGCTGGCAACACTTGTGTTAAGTTTAAAGCGGTACGCGATTTACACTCGCTCAGCTCAAACAAAGCGATTTCCGAGTATCTCCGAATCCCGAGCGAAAGCGACGAAGATGGGACGTAAAAGCAATGTGTTTTCATTTTGGTTTTATTAGCTTTGTTTTCGTAGCACTAAACCGTGTTAGACTCGAATATTCGACTTGTTAATATATAGGCAGAAAAATATATTATTCCAATGCAGTAAGGTGAACCATTTCGTTTCTCATTGTTCTTCAATTAGGAGGGAATGTCGATGCAACGATTCCTCTTCCCAGTGGTGGTACTGTCATACAAGCCCAAAAGCCCGGCTTGCCCTATATAACCAAGGTAAGTTCGCGCTCTCGTTCATTCATTACTTTTCAAAACAAATAACAATATGCTTTGCATAGCATGGTTCAAAATTCGCGCTAATTCAAACGCGTAAGTATGAAGTGTAGATTTAAGAGTGATGAGGCAATAAGACATTTATCGAAATGAATTATAAAAACTACAATAAAGTATCTGTCGGCTTGCCCTATTCTAAAACTCTAGGCACGCCTTGCCTCTACTATAACTTCCTATCATAAATCCTACTGCCTGCTCATAATTCGTATTAAAAAGCAAAAAGCAAAATCTAAACCCCAACTCACAACTTGCTCGAACGAAGTGTAAAATTCGTAGCTCATTTACCTCACCATAGGTTTACCTCTTGTAACTTGCAGCAAAAGTTTTTGTTGAAAATTTTCACTGAAATGAAAGTGATCTGGTTTTACACGATCGTTCTGTCTCGCTCTCTCGTCACGCGGGGTTGCTCCACAAATAAATTCAGCTTTTTTTGGTCACGTCTTACTTACACTACTTATGATTTATCACAGTGTTTAAACTGTTTAATAATTCTACGCTTTACTCTGTTGGAACGTGTGTGATGGTTGTTATTTATATAATTTGTATACCTACTACTGTTATAATTTATAGGTTTTACATAACTACCGGTGGTCTGGGAACATTTTCTACCTCTGCAACTTCTTTTAACCAGGATCAAGGGTCCTTTGTAACGTATAATGCATGGGTAATGAAGCACAGGCTACGTGTCCTTTCATACGAACCATGTCGGTAATATGGGAATCAGCGATTTCAATTTTTATTGAAATATACTTAAAATAAGTGCTATCAAATCGTTTTTTTTTTATCTACCATCGGTTCGAAATGCTATCCCCGGGGAAGAAGCCAGATAATTGATCAGATGCATTAAGAATGGCGTACCATCAACCCTCTAGCTCCTTGAGAACCTCAACTGATGGCCATACTCACTCGTAGTGACACCAATTTATCATTAAGGTTCTTTGCGTATTTTTAGCTGTAAACATTCTCTGATGTTGTGAACAATTGGTGCAATTGTTAAGTGCAAGATAATGATTGATATCAATAAACCTACATAAAGTGGTGATAAACGTATGACGGGAACAATATCAGATAAACAATGAAGATAAATGCAACTTTCAAAGAAATGAAATATCTTTTGAGGATAATCTGTTATAAACTTAAATTGTTGCAAAAATATTATACGAAGAATTGCGATTATTTTAATGAAATAAAGGAATAAACTAAAAATGACGTAAGTTACAAAATCGTACATAAAGATTTTGACTACTTCAATAGAAACAAACTTAAATAGCATCGAAAGTTATTGGTTAAAGCAAAGACCTGTCAGAAAAAAAATAGAACAATAGAATATTATTAACGGAAACACAAGGATTACTTAAAATCCCAAATTACAAAATAATGTTATTACAAAAAGTCCCGATAACAATTAAAACTTAAAACTAAGAACTTGTTACTAAAATAAAAAAAACAAACCCGTTCTGGTGACATCTTCAAAAGCCGAAGCATCGATTGTCCCCAACAAATTTACTATTTTCATAAAAAAACAATGAAGGAGTAGCTGAGAACAAAATTAAAGTTAAAATGGAACCGCAATTGAATCATGTTAGAGACGAGTACAAACTTTTGGAGGAACATTTGGACAAAGTTGCTGCGGCTCAGAACGTTAGCGCTCTAAATCTGGAGTCTTTGAACAAAACCGTAGAACAACTTCAGAAGGTGGTGGGACAGTTGACAGAGAAGGTGTCCGGGTTGGACGAGCTGGTCTCTGAAAGGAGGAAATTGAAGAATGAGGTGCAGGGGCTAAAAGTCAGGATAGAGGAGGTGTTCGCGGTGGTGAAGGAAGACGATCCGCATGAGTCTTGTGCCAGTGAGCATGAGATTACTGAAGTTGAGTCATGCCACTCTGGGTTTTCTTGCTCCTCCAAGGTAACCGATAAGTGTAGACGTACAATTGTATTTTTGCAATAATTTAAAAAGCTTCATCAATTTAATACACCGATAAACAACGGCGCAAGTGATTTATATCTAAGTCTTAATAAATTTGTCTTGTCCGGGCTCACTTTTGTAGATAATTCTGCATTCAAAGACAAACTTTGATGTCAATAATCACAAGTAGAAACTCAGCCCATCTAAATAAAAGAAGAGGAATTCTTTACCTGCCAATGTGTTCCCTCGTAAATATAACCTGGGGCTCTTTAAGGGAAGAGTGAATAGGCTTCTTCTAGGTGGCATGACCCATCTTATACTCCATCGCCGATTAACATCAGGCGGGATTGGTATCACATGCTTGCTCGGATAAAAAAAACGTTTGGCTCCTGCTGAGGCGCTCATTACTTGACTCCTCGGATTTGACCAAAAATATCTACTCAATCCATTGATCTAATATTTAATCCAACGATTCGTTTTGTTTTACAATTTACATTCATTCTATTTAAAACTTTTAGCAGACTTGTTCAACTTTAACATAAATCCATTTCTCCGAAACCCCTTCGCGAAACTCGTTTCAATGTTTCAAGGAAGTTTCTTTAAAATATCTTTATAGTCTATTAGAGCCTGTCAGTTCAATTATGTGTCTAGATTTTAGTTTTGACTGGTTTTTTCCACGTTTTTTAAAACAAACTTAAAAACTTATATTTACTTGAAAAATTATGGAACTAAATTTAGTATAAGTGATCCCAGTATTCTTGCTTTCTAAGTTTACAATCCCGGTTCGGGTAAACGGGATTGCCAGCCACAAAAACGGTTATGTTAAAAACGAGTGATAATTTGATGAAGTTTCCAACATTTTGTTGCATTTAGTGAGACAAGAGGTTACAAAAATGTACGATACTTACGATTTATATGAAAAAATAACAGGACAAGCAAGGAAATTAAAGCTTATCTAGGCTGTCAATATAAATTTTATTATGTTTGCATATACCTTAGCATGACTAAGTTTGTCATACGACAGACTATGTAAATAAATTTTCTTTGTAACGTGTTTATATTTTATAAATTCTCCGCCAACCATAAAGTAATTTAATTAACTATTTTGTTCCGGACCGTTAACTCTATGAAATACGTCTGGATTAAATCTGGAGGAGATGAAGTTAGTCACCGGCTTATAAATCTACATGCTCGACTCGTCATATTTATATTTAAAGTTGGAATACTGGGCAAAGACAGTGCGAGATACAACCGGATCCAGGGAGGGAAAGGGGGTTCGAGCCCCCCCAAAAGCATCGCACTTTTAGTTTTGCTTAGTTAAAAATCCAAAGTCTTACTTAGTTAAAAACAAAAACATCATCTGATTTCAAAAATCTTTCACCAATGTCTAGAATGCTATATCAGGATGAATATAGGCTATATTTATTTCGTTTTGTTGGTGAAAGAAAAAAGTGAAACTCATATTCTATGCAAGAGAAGTCAGGCAAATGCAAGCTTTTTATTATATAAATTAATGACAAACATTACTATCAGTAAGTGTCAGTCTTGTGATTGGAGTGTAGAAAGGAAGTTGTAGTTAAGGATATTGGTTAGTAAATATTATAGAGTTTATTTATATTATTTAATAGTTGACCGCGATGGCGACGCCCGGGCTTGGCTAGCTTCTATCAGATTCGAGTGTAACTAGGCTAAAATATGATATGTAGTGATTCATATTTAAAACTATCTTTAAGTATGTTCGCGACTTCGCCCTCGTTGAATTCGTCTAGAATTTTCTAACTAAAGCTCCTATTTACTTTTGGTATGCGTGGTACTTTTTAGCGTAATTTATAAAACAGTGATAAAAAATGGATCCGATATTTGCTTTAAGGACCGGAACTCTTATATACCAAATTAACACACACCAACACCAACAAGTCTTATTATTAAATTGATTTCTGTACAAAAACGGCATATCATTGCAAATAAATATGTCTGAAATGAGAAGAAACTCATCTCGTAGTGGACAACTGGACCGTGCCCGATTGGTGTATTTTAGGTTTTTCGCAAAAAAAAAACTACGCAAAAGACCTTGGTATCTAATTATTAAACCAACTTAAGTTATGTTTTGATTGTTTAAAAGGATGGATTTTTTCAAACTCTACTAATTCTTTGTCATAACGTGAAAAAGCCAAATGTGGATCGGATCCGAACACAAAGGATGCCGAACCTTTGGTAAAACCCCTTTCTATCACTATATGCTAGTACTAGGCACCTACGTATATAGATAGTGATTTTATGGTTTGTCGTTATAGAACGAGGCAGTGTGTGAAGTGGACGCGGTTGTTAACAGTGTGTCTTTTTACAGGTAACCATGACGACCGGGTTGGACCGAGACGACATCCGAGCGGCGTACGAGGACGTCCGATCCGACGCCTCCCCCACGGAATGGTAAATTTTTTACCTTTTTTTCATGTTAAAAACTTACACTAACACAATGACTCGGTGGCGCAGTGGTATAACAGCCGACTGCTACGCTAGAGGTTCCGGGTTAAATACATGATGCGCACTCGTTGAATGATTTTATGGCGATTTAAAAGAACACAACTAAAATTAAAATTATATGAATGCTTTATGTACCTCGGCTATTCTATATACCACACCATTGTTTTTTTTTGTATAAAAACGAATAGTCCTCAACCATCGACGTTGTTTCGAACGAGATTTCCATCATATGAGTACCATTATTTATTATTTATATATTAAGTCACTCTTAGCTCGATAAAGTTGAAAGCTCGATATGGGGTGGTCGTGTAATTCATGGCGCATCTAATGATTTACATATTTGGCTTCATGTCGAATTAGATGGAAAAGTATTGTAAGTGTACCTATGGTAGGATGTTTTGCCTCGAGTGATATAGGTACTCAAAAAGTACGTAGTACGTGAAAAAACCAAATATCTTGTTCAGTGGTGCACCTAGAGTTGGCGTTTGGGGCTCTAGGAAGTGGTAAAATTGTGGGGTTTGACCTCACTAACCTTGTGTAAAGTAAATTAAGTCCGAGGAATTCGAATGCTTTGTGGAGGGGGGCTTAAGCCCCTTCGCCCCTCCCTGGATTAGATAGTGATCTTGTTTGTTGTAAATTAGGTGTGGCTCCAGAAAGTTTTTTTGTAAAGAGTTCCTAATACTAATTAGGGCTCAACTTTTTAAAATAATGTTTAAACCATCTTGGCTGGTGGGGTTAATAACCCTTTTTAAGTTACAAAAATGTATAGATCAAAGGTGTGGTTGAATGATAAAGGTATTCAATTAAGTATTGATGAAATTCCAGTGGGTTTTTCAGGTCGATTACAAGTGTGATGTTTTATTGTAATCTGCAGGGCGGTATTCAAATTCGAGGGCGCTCGCATCGTGTGCGCGGCGCGGGGGAGCGACTTCACCGAGTTCCGGACTCACTTCTCTGATGACGAGAGAGCGTTTGGATACCTCAGGTATAAATATGAAAACATACTTAGTATTGCCGTGTGTATACTTACTATTTACGACCTCTTGAGACTCCCGCCAAAAGGCTACGGCAATAGGGGATGTGCATAATTTTTTAAATTTATTTATTATAATTACCTCATATCCACGAATCCGTCAGATTTTCTCAAATATCTCACTTATTAACCAAGTTATAAAGCTTCAATGTCGATCGTTAGACAAAGAGATCCGATATGTACAATGACGTCAAAGTACACAAGCGTCATACAACTTCCATAGAAAAGGTTATTCTGATGAGCGAGATAGATAAATTATCTTTTAATGGTTATATCTCCCTGGATTATGGTTCAATCCTAATTCTGTTTTCACTGTAAATATGATATTTATTGCCTGCTCTGCGAATTTTGTTATCTTACCTAATTTTAATACAAAAGTAGCTAAGATAACAAAACTCTACTCTCAGTAAGGTGTAATGCTTTTCTTACACAGACGAAATCACCTATGAAGTACCTACCTTCCTATTTATATATTTACTCACAGATCTTGAAAGAGAGAGAACACATGTTTAGAAATGATTTTTGGAATTTAGGCTGCAGATGGGTGATGAGATGTCGAAGCGCAAGAAGTTTCTGTTCGTGACGTGGGTGGGGCCGAGCGTGTCAGTCATCAACAGAGCCAAGATGTCCACCGACAAGGCAATCATCAAGGACATCATCTCGGTAAGCGTCAACAAAAATATTCCTAACCTTTAACTTCATCTTTGCTCGAATGAATAGGAAGTAAACTGTATGTTTTCACTGCGGAGGGCAGCACTAGCTCAAATAGTAAACTGTATGTTTTCACTGCGGAGGGCAGCACTAGCTCAAATAGTAAACTGTATGTTTTCACTGCGGAGGGCAGCACTAGCTCAAATAGTAACAAAATAACATAATAATTGACATTTTCTATGTTGGCGGATTTTTAATGTTATGTGTGCCCTTTGCTCTGCTATTCCCTATTGCATTACGAGGTCCAAAACTCAGTTGTCATTCAAGATGGAACTAAATATAATTCACTACATTTAATTTGAATTGGTTGACTGGTTTTAGGGTGCTACATGGTTTTCTGTAAGATATACCTAAAAAAATAATAATTAAGTGAAACAAAAGTTTCAAGTGGACTTTAGTGAAAAAGGGTTGTTATTATATTTGAATATGTGTTAAAATAGTAAATATAAATTAAATAACATATCATGATTTTATTAATACAACTAGGAATAAATTAAAAAAGAAAAATTGGTACAACTGTTCTGCCTTAATTAATCTTTAACTAAATCAAATAAGTCTTTTTAAACACTTACAATTGTTAATCAAATGAAATCATACAAATATTTCCTAACATTAAAACCTACAGTTTGTGCTACGGCTGATATAAAATCATAGCCAACTATACATTTGTATTTGGAGGTATCTAAATCAATCTCTTTACTGCCAGCTATCAACTTCAATTCAACTAAAGTTGCAATCTGAGCCAATAAATTGCTAGTCAAACCGATCTTATCTTCTAGAATAGCGTAGAATATAGCTAGCAATCTGTCTAGAGTGAACACTTTGGGACCAAGCTGCGTGTTTAATTTTTCTGTGATCTTTGCCTTGGCTTTGACCTGCTGAAGTCTCTTCCGTTGCTTTCCATGGTTCTTCATAAATAGTCTTTTGTCTTCTTTTGGTGGGTTGTAGCTAGCTAAATATGCAGCAATCAGCAAGAATTTTGCATAGTATGGCAACTCAAAACTCTGTGCAAATGTTTTTGTAGATGTCAGTTCCTCTTTTAAAGTATTTTCAAAAGTGTTACTCCCCGATTCAACAGCATCATAGTTTTCTTTGCCTGGTGAAGTGGTAGAGGTTTTCGATGTGCTTATCCGTAAGTAAAGTAATTCTAAACTGGTTTTTAGTATCGGTGAGATGTTACGCCAAAGTTTTGTCAAGTCGTTTGCTTGTATCTCATGTTTTATTATCGGTTCACAGTATTTGACAAAGTTGACTCGTGCCATGTGTTGAAGTTCTATTAAATCTCTACAAGGTCGGTAGAATACACTCAAAAATGCATTCAAAAAGTTTGCAAACAACTCAGGTTTCTCCAATTCTAATTTTGTTTCTAAATCCACTTCATTATTTGCTAAAAGGTAGCAAATGAATGGCTTCTGATGTGTGAATATGATTTTGAAAAGTTCCTCTTTGTTATAGTTCGGGAAGTATATGAGAATTGGTTCGCGGACGCCCATTTTGAAATAGAAATTATCGAAGACTAAATGAGTTAGGAATATTGTGCACACATTGAGGTTAGTTAGTTCACGGAGACGTAAGAAAGCCGCCATTATGCTGTGGTCCATACCACGGAGTCTCTCAGCTTTATCAAACACTAAAACTACCGGGTCATACTCAGTTTTCAACATTTCGAGGCGGTTTAACTGATTGGTTAGTTCCAACATGGAATCACATTTAATGTCTTCTTCGTCATCACACAGACCAGACAAAACACTCTCGTAGATTAATTTTGGTGAATAACACTCGACACAGTTAACTACAACGTGTCTGTAGCCTAAATACTGTAATACGGCTTCAATACATAATGTTTTACCGGTGGCCATAGTTCCACTGATAAATAAAGAGCACGGCAACGGTTCATCTTCTTCACCAAGCAGGTCCAATAGGTCTCTTAACTGATTATCTCTGCATGGGATTTTATTGCAAAGCTCTTCCATTTTGTCATGAAAACGAATGAAATAGTACAAACAAAATTTTTAAAACAGATCGAGACTGCGTTAGTTTGACAGTACAAGTTTTGCGTTTTGTTTCGCTAAAATTCGCGCGCGTTTTGACCTTTCGTGGTGTTAGGTGCGGTCTACCTAATACTTTTTGGACCGACTTAAAGGAGGGGGCGGGTTCTATAATCGATTGGATTTGTTTTTAAATGTATTTCACCAAATGCCCCGTCAATTGTGGACCGATTTTCATGAATCTTTTTGAGTGATTTCTTTTCATTTCAGAATTTTGCTGTGGAAATTCAGTTGGAAAGTCAATCTGAAATAGATATCGACCAATTTAAGGATGCTCTGAACAGAGCAGGCGGCGCCAACTATGGGACCGGAATAAGAGATTTATGAATTAAAACGTGCTGAAATCGCCCAATGCCTGCCACAAAATGTATTTCAATTTATTTTAAAATCTTTTAAAGCTTTTAACCATTTAAATTAAAACGACTGAAGAAAATCACGACTATTCGTGAATTTATTTTTGTAAATCAAACCTTTCTTCAGATATTTTAGTCATTTTTTCAAAATTAATGAAGTATTTTTTTTCTTATCATCACTTTAATAGGTACTGGAAATATTTATTATTTATTAAATAGCTCATGTGCAATTGTAATCTTGGTATATTTTATGTTATGTATAATGTAAGGTCTTTACCAAAAAACTAGGGAATGTTGCCATGTAGAAGGGGATAAGTGCATTTATTTTTATTGTCTACCTACTCTGTACTCTAGTGACCAAGTCAAAATTTTACATTATTGTATACAATAATTAGATTTTACAGGCTTTTTTAAAATGTCATCTACAGACACAGTAATATTGGTAAATCAACCTGAAAGTAAAACGTAAATAACCAAAATGGCGTTTTATTTTAAACCTCTGTGTTAATTGTTACATGCAGCTTAAAGTGAAATCAATTCTAAAGTAGAAAGTTTTAATGTTTTCATTACGGTGTAAAACAAAAACAATTTTCATATTCGATATTATTTATTAAACGCAAATTAAATGCTAAAAAACCAAGAAATACAGTTTTACTTAGCTGATAAATTTATAATAGAAATTAACATGATTTTGGATTTTTAGTCTAAATTACTAAATAAAGTTACAAGAAAAAAAAATCAAAATTCCTCTGCAGCAAAACGACAGGATAAAATAAGAGAACTTTATTGATTTTACAGAAATCAGTGGAAATTTGATGACAGAATTTAATTTTGCTTTGCAGTCTTGCGTCTTTCTCAGACAAAGGGGAAAAAGCTTCTATCTTCTAAAAGAAACTATTTTTCATGAATACTATTAATTTTAAACGCACATAAATGTGGAAAATAAAACAAAAACATTATGCGGCTATTTCAAACATTTAAAGATCAGATGATCATAATTTTCATAGTTAGTATATATTTATTAAAAAAATGTAGTTGTCTCAAGTATCAAGAAAACTACATAACCACACTGCAATCGACAAGGGTTTCCAAACCACAAAATATAACGGATTATTATTAAGTTGGCAGCACGTTATTGTAAAAAAAGAGAACAGGTGTGCATTTACAGAGAAAGAATATAACTACCGTTTTTTTTACAAAGGAGATACCGCTGTACACTGTCGTTAGTATTTTAATTAAAAAAAAGGACTTTTAAACTTTATCTTGTGTTGTGTACAAATAAAGATTTTTCTAAAACAAATATGGTAAATGTTGTGGTATTAATGTATGTTTGGTTTCTTATTTTATATGTAGGTAAATATAACAGTACCTTCAACTATTTATTGTTTCCGTACAAACTATATACAACAACCATTATTTATTGCTTCGGTTAATATTAATTGATTAATGTAAACAAGTATAAAAAATAATATACCTACTTAGCTAGTATGTACTTGTATAATATAACTGAGGTTACATTTTAAAATTGAATCGTTCCTCAGTAAGAGGTAACATGTTTTGTTGCAGGGATACAAGCTCACAAATTTTTGCCACTCTGTTTTAATTGTTGGTTTCATTTCTAAAGATCAAATAGTGCTTTGCATGTTGTCTATTAGTCATTCAATCTCACAAAGGTTTGACTAAGGTTCTTCTTAGATTCGTCAGTACGCACTAGTGCAACCACATAACCGCATCACGACACAAATTGACTCAGCTCTGCACTAAGATATAATCTTGCATCGCAGGCACTAAACAACGATATGGTATACATAGATAAGAATACATCCAAGATCGGTAAGCGAAACAATGCTTCTTGCAAATAACAAAGTTCCGCCCCCGCCGGGATTCGAACCTGGAACCTCTAGCGTAGCAGTCGGCTGTTTACACCAATGCGCCACCGAGGTGATGAACGAGAACAATGTGCACCATCTTATCACAACTTTAGCTAAACGGCTTTGGTGAGATGGATAGACTACATGTGAGCGACAAAGATCCAGCTGAGGTTTGAGGGTTAGTTATTATAAGAAGTCTTTTCCGGGGCTGAGTGATTGAAGCAGTTCGCTGCGTGTGTATGAACCAAACAACACTGGAAGCAAACTCACGCCGTAACCAGTCGCACGCTCGCCCTGTAACCAAATAACTAATATTATTATTTAAACAAAAAATAAATCACGTCGGAGGACGTTGCAGCTTAGTTTGTTACGTGCCTTCGCTAACCGACCGACCCGACCCGAGTCTCGGGCTGTGCCCGGTTATTGGCGACAGATTCGCAACCTGTCTCACTGGGACTCAACATAAACATGCGAAGTGCGGTGTTTAACGCCCCTGCCAACCTCTCTGGAGGGATTAGTTACGGCGTGAGTATATATTATTTTAAAAATAAATTAGATAAATAGAGTAGAGTGATTGGGTTAGTTGTCCTCTCAAATTTATTACATAGTTAAATGAACTTTGAATTTTATGCAATTATTAATTAAAACAACACATTTTAATCAACGATGATTAAAATCATTTAACATGAAAAAGTAGGGAGGTTTCTCATTTGTTCTATTATTTTATAACTAAACCATCACATAATTTATTTGGCCTACCATTGAATTAATCATGTGGTTGTGTTCAAGCAGGACTTTTTGGAGCGTATGTAGGAATTGTATGATATAATTCCACTGGCACCATTTCATCATCAGGATTCAAGATGGAGGAAGTTTCACACTTCTGGTTGTGGATATTTCAACCGTCCGGACTAAACGCTTCGAAAATTATTTTATTTCGCGTACTGCAATGGAGTGGAATTCTTTACCTGCTGAAATATTCCCTGATCAATATGTTCTGGGGTTCTTTAATTAATGCAAATGGGCCTAAAATAAAATACTATTATGTAAGCTATTCTGGGCTATTTAATAAAAATGTGCCTGAACTAAATTATTATTATTTAAGCCAAGAGTGAATAGGTTTCTCCTGGGTAGGCAAGTACTTTATACTCCATCGCCGCTTAACATCAGGCGGGATTGGGGTCAAATATTTGGCAAGTTTTGAATAAAATGAAGTAGCTATATACGTACGCAGACAGCAGGCGCCGCCATGTCGATATGCAGCCATCGCTGGCGGCAGTCGAAGCCCAGATGCGACAACATGAACAGCCCCGCACACGACACCGGCGCGTTGCTGCGGTCCTATACATATATGTATGCAGCTGGTATAATTACCACATCACGACACACATTAACTCAGCCTTGCACTGACATTGTAGAATTTTATATCGCAGGCACCAAGCAACGATATGGTATAAACTACATAACAATACTACATCCGGTAACTGAAACAATGCATTTTGCAAATAACAATGTTTTGTTCCTGTTTGTATTCGAACACAGAACTTCTGTTATAAAGTTAGCAGGTTGTCCATCCAAAATTGAGATGCTGTTTGCTTTGATCAACGCAGTTCTGTTGCTGTGTTAACCAGTTTTAAAGCGACATGTTGGTATGAGTGTGTGTATGTATGTGTGTATACTGACGGCGACGCTGTTCTTCATGTCGGCGACGTGGCTGGCGTACTCGGGGTAGTGCAGCTCGGGTGCATAGGGCAGTGCATGTGCAGCATCGCCGGCGGCTCGGCCCGCGCGGATGCAGGCGCGCTCCAGGCGGCCGCTGTTGCTGACGATGGCCGCGTGGTGCTTGCCGGTCGCGGTGCCCTGCGACCACCACATGCAGGTATTAGCCAATTACTCAAAATCAACACATTTCAATTTCAGTATTAAACGACGACGTGGAGAACGTTGTAACTCAGTTTGTTACATGCACAGACGAAATAACCTAAAGACACCACTTCTGTGACTAACTACGAAAACCAAAAAAAGATAAAGCAAAAGTTGGCAGGGTACGGAAGGAGGTCGGCTCGTGGCCAGCTCAAGGACTTCAACAAAGATTGAAATTGTCAGTTAGTTGAAAGGTCGTCGAGAGTACTACCCACTAGTGATGGGCATTACTCTAAATATTGAATAAATCTTATCAATAAACTTTAGAATAAAATTGACAAATTAAAATAAATTTCCGTACTTTTTAATATAGTAAAAACATACCCTGCAATTACAAGTCAAGCTTTTTTTTATTTACCAAACCGCGGCGGAACATAACGGTTCGTTCCATTGTTCAATATTAATCAATACATAATTAACAGGGTTTACTAATTAATTATAAAAAAAAACCCGTATTAATTTCGCACGATGTTATTATACCCTTTAGGTTTTCATATTTTTTAAAGAAGCATAATCCGTTCCTTTACAAAATTAATAAAATCACTCAAATAACAAACAACATATTTATTACTAAAACAAAGCTATGTTATTGAAATTGAAAAATTGCAACTATCATTGAGTTGTTGTTATCTTTTCCCCTGACAGCAGCATAGCTATTAAAGCATCGGGAAATTTGACAATAGAAAAATAGTAACCACAATAGATTTTGAATATTAAGATGTGTGATCTAACAAAATTACAATGCTCACTGTCCAAACCACAGACTTTTAGGAACTAGAATTTTTCAACCAAAAATCTGTAGCGTCAATTCCATTTTTTTTTACGTCAGCACATCACTTTGGAACCCTCAAAAAAATAAATTTAAAAAAATTCAACAAAGAAATTAGAATAAAGTGTATCTTCACTTGCATAGGTATACATAAAATTGATATTAAAATCATTAATTATTTAATCAGTGCAACTAGCCCTCAACAGCACGTTTAAAATTAAAACATTATAAACGTTAAATCACTTGAATTGCTCTGTTAATTACTATTTAAATTAATAGCACAGGTCACACAGGACAGGTCGAGGGTTCCAGTCTTGAGTTGCCGTACATTGTTGCTGCCATGTTTCTCATTGTGCCCGGATAGTGGCGACAGATTCGCAACCTGTCACACTGGGACTCAACATAAACATGCGAAATGCGGTGTGAAACACGTCTGCCTAACCCTCTCGAGGGATTACGGCGTGAGATTATGTTTGTGTGCTAATAAAAAGAATTATTATAACATTGATTCAGCCCTGCATTAAAATATAATCTTGTATCGCAGGCACTAGGCAACGATAGTATTACATAGATACATACATAATCAAAGATTACTAACATTGAGTCTTGAAAGACAAATTCAGCCCTCACCAATAGAGGACATCTATGAGATATATTGAACTCTTTGTTTTTGAGCTACTCGAGTACCTACATGTTTGTTACTAACTTTGAAACAAATTTTAGTATGTCTGAAACCGCTTTCTTAATACCTCCTATTTCTTCTGATTAAGTTCGTTGCGTGTCCCGCTGTCGCCGGTAGTGTGTCCGGACACAGCCTGTGCGTCATAGCACAGCTGCATTATTCGATCAAAGGACGCCACTGTTGATCCTGGTGAACTGGAGTTGCAGTGGTGGGACAGAGTGGCGGGTGTGCCGCGATTATGTTACTAAATATAAAGGTTAGTGATGGCATACCTGTGCACCAGTGAGTGTTGCCATATCAACAATGACATCAGCTTTGAGATCCCTCTGCGCGTACACCACGCCGTCCGACAACACCAAACGACCTGACACACAGACAGACATGATTACATACCATACATATAATGCAGCCTAGATATACCACAAATACTTTTTTAAATAGATAAAAAATGATTCTTAAAGATAATTATGTCGGATTGGCTTCAGTTGATCGTTTTTTTTTTTTTGTACTTTTGATGACAATTCTTAATTATAATGTAAAACTCAAATTAGTATTGATTCATAATATTTTTCTTACAGACAAAACCTGTTATAAAGACAGATCGGTTATTACGACTCAAACGCAAACCCGGCCCGGAACCCATGTCAACCCCAAGCAAAACTTCCGCCTATAACAACTACCGGTTAACTCCAACCCCACGAGTCCTGCAGGCACTCTTAGACTTAGACAACTGCCCTGAACTTGATCTCTTCCACAACTCTTGATCAAACATTTGTTCTGAATGTTTGTCATTGGGTTAGATTTAAGTAAGCTGATTTTGTTTATTATTTCAATTATACTTATATCAATTAACTTTTTAATTTTAATTTCTTTAATAATTTTTTTAATTATTATTCTTTAGTTAATGTAATGGTTGCATGTGCGCCGTATTAATTAAAAAAAAATGAATTGGACAAATCGTTCATGTTTATAGGCTGTCTGCAATATCATTATAAGGTACTGTGATTTATTGCTTACCTTCTGCATCAGTATTGTTGATCTCCACAGTACGGCCCGAGTACAGAGTATGAATGTCATCAGGTCTGTAGACATAACATTTTATATTATTAACAATGTATTTAAAAATTCAGCCAAGTACGAGTCGAACACACATATAAAGTGGTACGAAGAGTATTTACATACACATATACACGCCAGATTGCCCTAGCAGATTCATCACTCCACTCGCTGCACTCGCTCGTTCAGTGTATCTACCAAGAGTTTTACCTTCGTTTGTCGCTTGCGACTGCAGTTACAAATTTGTATGAATGTTTGAGAAAGCGCTCCGAATGGATTGAGGAATTAAGATTTCTCACAAAATTTCTAAAATCTATCTTACCTGACGTGTAGTAAAACTATCGTACGTCATGGCGCAGACACAGCGTCAGTAGCAGCGTGCAGCGTACCTGGTGGCGCGGGGTCCGACGGCGTTCTCGGCGAGGCACAGCACGGCGTGCAGGCGGAGGCCGGGGCCGGCGCTGGCGGCCAGCAGACACACAGCGTCAGTAGCAGCGTGCAGCGTACCTGGTGGCGCGGGGTCCGACGGCGTTCTCGGCGAGGCACAGCACGGCGTGCAGGCGGAGGCCGGGGCCGGCGCTGGCGGCCAGCAGACACACAGCGTCAGTAGCAGCGTGCAGCGTACCTGGTGGCGCGGGGTCCGACGGCGTTCTCGGCGAGGCACAGCACGGCGTGCAGGCGGAGGCCGGGGCCGGCGCTGGCGGCCAGCAGACACACAGCGTCAGTAGCAGCGTGCAGCGTACCTGGTGGCGCGGGGTCCGACGGCGTTCTCGGCGAGGCACAGCACGGCGTGCAGGCGGAGGCCGGGGCCGGCGCTGGCGGCCAGCAGACACACAGCGTCAGTAGCAGCGTGCAGCGTACCTGGTGGCGCGGGGTCCGACGGCGTTCTCGGCGAGGCACAGCACGGCGTGCAGGCGGAGGCCGGGGCCGGCGCTGGCGGCCAGCAGACACACAGCGTCAGTAGCAGCGTGCAGCGTACCTGGTGGCGCGGGGTCCGACGGCGTTCTCGGCGAGGCACAGCACGGCGTGCAGGCGGAGGCCGGGGCCGGCGCTGGCGGCCAGCAGACACACAGCGTCAGTAGCAGCGTGCAGCGTACCTGGTGGCGCGGGGTCCGACGGCGTTCTCGGCGAGGCACAGCACGGCGTGCAGGCGGAGGCCGGGGCCGGCGCTGGCGGCCAGCAGACACACAGCGTCAGTAGCAGCGTGCAGCGTACCTGGTGGCGCGGGGTCCGACGGCGTTCTCGGCGAGGCACAGCACGGCGTGCAGGCGGAGGCCGGGGCCGGCGCTGGCGGCCAGCAGACACACAGCGTCAGTAGCAGCGTGCAGCGTACCTGGTGGCGCGGGGTCCGACGGCGTTCTCGGCGAGGCACAGCACGGCGTGCAGGCGGAGGCCGGGGCCGGCGCTGGCGGCCAGCAGACACACAGCGTCAGTAGCAGCGTGCAGCGTACCTGGTGGCGCGGGGTCCGACGGCGTTCTCGGCGAGGCACAGCACGGCGTGCAGGCGGAGGCCGGGGCCGGCGCTGGCGGCCAGCAGACACACAGCGTCAGTAGCAGCGTGCAGCGTACCTGGTGGCGCGGGGTCCGACGGCGTTCTCGGCGAGGCACAGCACGGCGTGCAGGCGGAGGCCGGGGCCGGCGCTGGCGGCCAGCAGACACACAGCGTCAGTAGCAGCGTGCAGCGTACCTGGTGGCGCGGGGTCCGACGGCGTTCTCGGCGAGGCACAGCACGGCGTGCAGGCGGAGGCCGGGGCCGGCGCTGGCGGCCAGCAGGAAGGCGCCCAGCACGCCCGCCGCGCCGCCGCAGTCGCCCTTCATGCCCACCATGGACGTCTGCGGCGCATGCAAACTCATCATCCACCATGTCAAGACTCATTGATTCAACCCTACAGTAAGATTGAAGAATCTTGTGTCGCAGGTACTAATTTTTTTTGACTCCTTATATAATTACAGCAATCTGTCACAGTATAGGACAAAATAACAAAGGGCCCGGGACACTGCCTTGAGGAACTCCAAATTGTTCAATATTAGGCCTGGAATCGTGAAAATTTTCATTTTTAGTTAAAATACTAATTCTGCTGATTCGTGTAAACATTTTACTGTTACTGAGGTACAATATAATTAATTTAAGTGAACTGCCACGTCTCCGAATCATTCTAATTTATTTCTACTCGATAGAATGCCTTAGACATATCCATGAATAAAGCAACTAATGCAGTGTTTATTCTTTATTTTTTTTTAAACCCATTTTCTTCTTTTGCTATGATTTTATATTTAGTTAAATAGGTTATTATAAATAACTTTTTCAAACACTTTTGAAAGTATGGGAATAGGCCGGTAGCAAGACATTCTGTCGGTATTTTTTCCAAACAAAGGCTTTAAAATGGTAGACTTGAGTTACTCTGGAAATACTCCCTCTTCCATATTAAAATTAAAAATGTAGCTTAAAATATGAGCAATAGCTTCCGAAGCGTATTATCGAAATTTCGTCATATCCTGTACTGTTACAATTTTTTTAACATTTTGATTTTGACTATGTCCATCGGAGAAGTAGCTTTAAAAAAATGAATTAGGAGAGTTATAAGGCAAAGTAGAGTATAGATTTAATAATTAATAATTTTATCATTAAGGCAATTATTTTGGGGGGATTTCTAGGACATAAACGTTTGGTTTACTAATATTTTAATCGGCTATTAAAACTATACTTTAGTTCAAATTGGTCTCTTCCATTCAAGTTGGTATTCATTTTCTGTACATTTAATTTGAATTCAGTCAATCACTCACCGTTCATGTCAGATATTAAATTTAAGCAATATGTTAAACAAATTTTAATTAAGAAGGCTTACTATAAAATTCAAAATTATGTTGAGGATAAAGATATGTGGAAGTAATTTTATTGGCTGCACAGGTTTATCTTATTGACAGTTGGAGTGTAGCTAGAATTATTATGTAGAAAAATTTTAATTTGTAGTAGAAAATATTGTATTTGAATGTTGAAAAAAGCAACTACGGAGGTTTCTTGCCGGATTCGTAGAAATAGCGTTCCGAACCGGTGGTAGTAAAAAAAAGACAATTTGAAAGTGCTTATTTTAAGTCTATTTGAATAAAAAACATTGTGATTTTAACTTTGATTCTTGCAGCTGTTTTTTGAATACTAATTACTTGATAGTCATCACCTAATAGATCTTCCTAAATCATCTGACATTATCACGATCATCTTTTTGAGGTTTTGATAATTACTACCTGATATTAGATGCTATTTTTGATTATTTTTTAACAGTAATTCTTGTAAATGTGAAATCATCATAGTTATTATCTGGTTTGTGCGATTCTTTACTTTGCAATTTATTCAATTCCATGTTTATTTTTTTTATTGTTTGTATTGCATCTCTTAATTGTGTTTTTAAATGATTAATTTCTTGTTCAAATTTCTTATTAATTGGTGTTTTATTGTTGGATTTGTTAATTCCAATTATTTTCAGTGTTGCTATGGTAATTTTTTGGTTACGAGTCTTCTTCTCTTAGCTTTTCTGGCATTATATGGTATCAGCTGGTATTTTAGTAGACATATTTATTTATATCCTCTGACAGTTTCAATGCTTAGGTCTAGGTGGTAGCAGGTGCTAATTAAATCATGTTTTAATACAAACGATAATAAAATTATATCAATGTGGGATTGTTAATTATATATAATGTACGTTTTTACAACGAAATTATATATTGGAGCTGTAATACATAAATTAAATTAGAAGAATAAAGAGATATTAACAAATTGAGTTTCAACTTTAATACAACTAACAAATCTTCATCATTCTTACCAATGTTATCTTACCAATAAATTTTCAACACAACTTACCCTGGACTTAATGCTCAGACCACCAGTGTCATACACAATGCCCTTGCCGACCCAGGCCACAGTACTAATGGCTGCTGCAGGTGTGTAGGACAGCACAACCAGTGCGGGGGGCGAAGCCGCCGCCTGTCCCACTCCGTAAAGGCCGCCCATACCGCGGGCTTTAAGCTCTTCGCCCCGGATCACTAGAGGCTCCGCTATGTCAAGCTGTTTTGCAACCGCGAATGCTTCCTGGTTTGGCAAAAAAAATAGATTATTAAATTTTAACACCCCCCTCTTTGTAATGGCCTTCGTAGCGCTGCAGCTTTAGTTGTTTGCTCTGACTCGCGCGGTCTCGGGTTCGATTCTCAGCTCGAGCGAGTATTTGTGTTATGTATATCGTTGTTTAGTACACATAGTACTAGCCTGTGGCTTAGTTTGAGAGTAAGACAATTTGTGGGAAAGAGATCTAATTAAATTATAAAAATGAACTCAGCAATAGATGTCACCTAATTATATAGTCTTTGTCTAAAGCTGTATTGTACAAAATAGAATCAAGAATACAGGAGAAATATCGCATTCAGTGTTAAAATTACTGCGTACAAACGTACTTAACACGTTAGGTCAAATTATAATGGCTTTATCTAAATAATAAACGAAGGTTCAGCGAAACTTGAACGACTTACGAAAACTAAATACGTTCTCACTGGGTTCTTTTTATAATGGTTCATCGTGTGCCTGCTTAGAAAACCATCATAACTTGAGCCCCGAAAACGTGCATAAAGCATAACGTGCATAATGGCCACGGCCATTTTAGCTCTAAAGCTCCCAAATTCCTTCATATTAGCCCCGACAAATGGCCATACGTTGCTAGTGAAATAATTAATTTTCCCCCGCTTTTTTGTTGTTGCTGGCACTGCTATCATCATGGCACAATAACTTTCGAGTATTTTGCCAGTGTGAAGTAATATTTATTATCAAGATTGGATGAGGAATGGAATGATGTTGAGAGGAATAATGAAAGGATCAACATGATGAATCTGCCTGCAGTACCATGTATTGTTATTGTTGGTTTTATTGATTTACTTGAGAGACGACGGAAAGAGCAACCAAATCGTTGTGTTTCACTGTTTCTACACCTGTTACAGCATTACGGAGATTCACTGGTCTCACACTAGCATTTTCACACAAACTGACTGAAATTTTGCTCATATACAAGAAAAGACAATAAAATAAGACTAGTACTAGTATTTGACAGTTCTCGTTCCCGCCAAGAAACTAAATTATTATTCTTCTTTACTGTCACGATGTGACGTCATGATAATGACTGTCACATTACCATTTAAGAGGGTTCCAAGTGTGTGTACCTGTATGATTTGGTCGACATGCATGAGGTTGGCTGGCGTGTCGGCGATCCTGGCGGCGAGGCGAGTGGCGTCGCCCGCCGTCTGCAGCAACTGCACCTCCTCCGGGGACAGGCTGCGGCCCAGCGCAGTCTCTGACTCGCAATCCGAGTCTAGGTCTGGTGATATAGATATATTGTTAATTGTAGTCTTGAAACAAGGAAGGCAATACTTTTTGACATAACTTCATAATGAAGGTGAAACATAATGGTGGCTGAACACATTTAACTAAACAATGTGACTCAACTCTATTATTACCATTGTTTATTAAAAGAAAATATGTTCACTAAATTGATTGTGGCAATGAATTGATTACGTACCTTGTCCATCGTCATCGACCAGCAGTATCTCAACGCTGAGGTCCCGCGCGGCGTGCTCCGCCCCCCCAGGCTGCGCTACGTGCTCCGCCCCCCCGGGCAGCGCTACGTGCTCCGCCCCCGCGGGCTGCGCTACGTGCTCCGCCCCCCCGGGCTGCGCTGCGGGCGGCGGCGCGCCCAGCACGCAGGCGGCGCTGCGAGCCGTGAACAGCGGGAACGAACGCGCCACCGCTGTACAGCTCGCCAGCACGTCGCGCTTGCGGCACACCAACTGAACCAAATGTCACATTTTAGATGCAAACCACAGAAACGATATACCGTTGACAGGAACTTATAATAAAATAAACATGTAAATATCCATGTATGTACATGTTAATTCCTCGAGAGAGGTAGACAGAGGCGTTAAACACCGCATTTCGCATATTTATGTCTCTACATCCCGCTCATCTTAGTGTGGCAGGTTGCCAATCTGTCGCTACTATCAAGGCACAATGAGGAACATAGCAGCTGCAACTTTCAGCAAATCGAGATTCGAGGAACAAACTGAACTACCACATCCTCCTCATATTTATGTATGTACTTAACATATTATCTGTATACTGACCACGATGCTAGCGCTAGGCTGGCACTTGACCTGGCGAGCCAGCTTGTGTAAGGCGTGCGGCCTGGCGGGCACTGCATGGCGCGAGCAACGCGCTGGCAACGTCGCCAGCGACACGGCACGCGGCCACAGCTCTACTGACTCCCCCGGGGAAGCTGATACCAGCGATAGGCCACGCTTCCATGCCTGCGTGCCAAGGCATTAATGGTATTTTTAGTCTTATTCATTCATAAATCATAAGTAATACTCGTAACAATGAAGAAACAAAAAATATATCTATAATATAAAAATGAATCGCAAAATGTGATGGTGAGCGCATAACTCAACAACGCCTGGACCAATTTAGTCCATTTTTTTTTTAATATTAGTTGAAGATCAAGGATGGTTTTTACGGCGACAAAAATTCGAATAATTGCCGGAAAAACTATAAAAACAGCCCTTTCCTCTTTCCAATACAAAAGGTTTTGTTTTCTATATGACAGGACGAAGTCTGTCGGGTCCGCTAGTATTTAAATATAAATAAGTTAAAGTCATAGAATTACATGTATGACTGTCATTGATTATTATAGATTTGAATCAAACAAACTTCAAACACAAAGACACAACATCAAAATATACATAATCTTAGTATTACAATACTACAGTAATTACACTTAAGTATCTTGCTAAAATTATCAAAGAGCAACTTTACCTAAGTTTGAGATTGCATTACCGAAGACATTATAAAGTTTTGAAAAAAAAAAATTGAGCTTCCAATCATATACCAACCTCTTCTGAGCACCGTGGCTCGAGTTTACAGCGGATGTCATTCCAGGTTAAGGTGTTGAGATGCGGCACTTGACCCACAATCAGCACTGGCCGCTCCTCAGGGTCGGCTGGTTTCAGCCCACTGTGGAACTTGATGGTCACCGGTGCGGTGGACATCCTGCTTACTGCAGGGAAAGGTTACATGAAACAGAAAGTTCAAATTTGGCAAGATATCCTCATGTCAAATGTCCTCATGTCAAACCTACTGTGGTTGCCTGGATGTTTTACTACTTATACATGTTGGAAGAAAAAAAGATGGCAAGTACAAAAAACAAAAGAAAACACAGCACAACAGAAAATGTTCTGTCACAATATCAGAAGGATGTAGCTAAGTAAATAGTATTTTTTATTTGTTCATGTATTGCCAGTATCTTCCCTGAGTTATATTTTTTGAATTGGTGTTAGATTCTTTTTGTTTTTTTGTAAATTCTCTGTACTTTTAAAAGCTTATTGAATAAGGTTTCGAACTGAGGTTTAGCAAGCACTCGACAGGCCATATATCAAAATTTTGTTGGGCAGCCCAAAAAGGGTTGTTTGAAAACCACCTTAAAAACTGGTGACCTTAGCTTTGATACAACAAAAATTGCAGTAACCACACCCTAAAGGTCAAATTTTTATGTAATAGAGAAAACTAAAACCTACATAAAAATTCTTAAAAAAAAAAACTGTCACCACAGACACAATTACAACAGAACTGGTTAAGAAATGAAACGATGAAAATAAAATCATGAACAATGGAACTTCAACAATGTAATTTATTTTTACTGCTTTTTGTTATCACAGTACACTTAGCACGTTAATTACCATGTCAACAAATGAGACATAATTTAGTTTATATTTATGCATATGTGTGATGTAATAAATGTTTGCTGTTACAATCACTTCACTAAGTATTTATATAATTGAACTGGTGAGCAGTATATGCTGGTTGGGAAGTAGATTTGTATGTAATGGATACAGCTTGGGGGGATATAGAAAGAGATATCTTCCCGAACACGCTGCCCTATCTTTCATTTTCTTAATGTTAGATAATATAGGTTAAGTTTTCAAAGGTTTACCTATTCTACCTCTCACTTTACATCTCAAACACCAAATATTTTCAAAAAAAGAATTGTAAATGACAAATACGCTCAAATAAAACTAAATGCTGATTGTTAGAGTACCCGTAACAATGAAGTGTATCTGTCTTCGATATTCGAATGGAAATTTTATTGAATTAATGTAATTACCACTTATAAGGATAGGAACATGTTTGTAGCCAGTCACAACTGACGTAAAAGATTTAAATAATATCATTGTTTGTTAGATAACCTTAACACTTGCATTTCCAAAACAAACACTAGACACTATACGTACGCAAAACAAGTCAAGGCGGTCGAGCGCTAACTTTGAAAGCCGAGAACCGTTACCAAAACTACTAACCCAAAACTATTTATATATCCTTATTCACATAAACACCGATCACCTATTATTAACAAACAACACTAAATTACGAAATGTTAAGCGAAATTAAAAAGAAAGCGTAATGATTTATTTTACTTTGCTTCACAACTTGCCAAATCATTCAACGAAAGTTTCGTTCTTAAACTAGGTAACAAAAGCACCAAAAGGTAATATTTATACCTACTTCGAATTTGTGGATAAATAACTGACCAAAAAATTACTTATGGTACTATCTGAGACAGGTATTTAATTAAAACCTCGATTTTTACAAAAATGTTTGTTTATGAAAAATTGATAAGTTTTTGAGATGGTATTTTTTACCTGGCAACTTTACTTAAGATTTGGCGGGAGGTTGAAAGATGTGACAGTGATTTTTTTTTACAAGGTACGTAATACTTTTACCTTGTTGCAATTTTAATGTAAGTGTTAAGGTAAAAGAAATTGCGAAATGTATTATTTATTAAATATATAACGTTGCAAAGAAGGCAGGATATTTTCAGGTATGTAAATAAAACAGTTAATATGCTGTTTTAGTATATTTTCATTAAATGGCTTAAAAACGAAATCACAACATAATTTTACTTAATAACCGCGATTGCGTTAGCTTAGTTTGGAGCTTTATATACAATTCGTATTTTATATTATTTTATTACATAATACTTCTATTTATTTACTAGAAGGTTAATTTGACGATGTGCAGTTAGTATTTGAGTTCACCAATTCACCTAAGCCTTCAACCAGGCTTTGTTGAATTAATTACAAATTATTTTCAAACCTACGTAATTTACTATAACACTCTCAGTAACTGTAATATATACGTAATTTAGTAATGAGGTTCCATAATTTTCTATATAGCTAACAATATGAATGAACCATATATTCCAGCTGTTAGTAAAACTATTGAGCAGATCACCAGTAGTCATTAATGTTTCTTAGACTGACATGGATGCTTTAAAATGGTTATCATCACCCCCAGTCCCTGTAGTCCCCAGTGATGTGGTGACAACTGATTTTTTTTGTCACATTTGTTGCCACTGGCGAAAATACTTCAGGAAAAATTCATTTTGATAAGAAACCAACAAAGTTCTCAAGAAAAAAAAAACATAATGGTACCAACATTTAAACAATTTTAATCACTAAGAATCCAATGACATAGGACATCTTTAATGAATAAATTATTGAAAGCATAACTTTAACTGAAAGGAAGCCGAAGGCAAATCAGTATTTAGCATGAATCATTGACATATATAACAACGACAAAAATAAAATGTATAAAATTCAAATTATGTACTTTTTAACACGATTTTTAGTTTTAATTTAATCGAATAATTTTGCTCTAAAAATAAACAAACATTTGCAGTGGTAGAATTAGTATTTTTATAATATGCGTTATTGCCACATTTTTTTTTTGTTAAAGGGCATTGTGACATTACCGGGTAAAATGGGTGATCTCATTTATTCTGTATAATTTATAAAAAATCTATGTCTAGCCAGCCTATTTATTTATCTACTTTTTTCACTAGCCACCATTTGATTTAATTATTTGTATATTAAAAGAGTTAAATAATAAAACCCGCTAAAACAAGGCAAGCTTTGTGATAAAAAATTATGATACAAGGGTTTTGTCTAACAAGAGGACGCTAGTGTTGCTTTTTTTTTAATTCAAACGTACAAGCCGACGGTTCACCTGATGGAAAGTGATATGACGATGCCCTTTATGACCAGACATGACATGTCACACGTCGTGAGGCTGTCATTCACGTCTCACTAGCGCCACCTAGTTCAAAAGAAAATATTGCCCTATAAAACAGTTGTAAATATTAAACCTAATACAATATAATGTACTCCACTATATCCATCCCAACCGATTTACTTTAAACTCATCACTAAATTTTAACAATTAACCATTCAACTTTTAATAATACAAGAAAAATTTAGTTTTATTGTCAATTTAGTAAAATATCATATTGTTTTAGTAACATTCGCGGACAATAAACATTTTAATATAATTTAATTATTAGTTTAATCGAGACGTAATTAATATATAACGAAACTGCGTTTTCGTGTAACATATCTATAAGGGATCTTTCAATTTTGTCGTTTGTTGTTGGACGGCTGCGATGCCAAGCCGAGCGCTAGTCGTCCTGCTAACGGACGATCGCATTCTTTCATACAAAACGCGCGGAGCGGCGACCGCGCGACAAACGCACGACAACAGGACAGGAACATTTTGTATGAAAAGAGTATGACATCCGTTAACAGGACGACTAACGTTATACAGACGGCCGACAATAAACTACTAAATTGATGGATTCGTAATACTATTTAGCAACTCGGGTAATAAATTTGTCATTTCGCCTAATCTTATGATGTAAAAGAGAAAGTTTAATATCTGTGTACAAATACTTAATGCTAACTATCACATAACAGCTAGTTAACAAACATCCAATACTATCGATATAACATTTTATTACTTATACAGCATTTTACGAGGTAAACTTTTTTGACATTTATCATAGCGCCCACCTGACGTCCACCTGACATAACGAAAATTTTTAATCTTTCAATTCAAATTAATGGCATTAAGTTCTTTTTCGTAACACATATTGAAATTGAAACTTACGTATTGAAAAATTAGGAAAATCAATATTTCTTATTCTTTTGTCACAGCATGTTCTCTCGGAATGTCAAAACTAGATGACAAATATGTTCAAGTTAAATTCAACGTTTCTAATGTTTCGAAAATACAATATTACTGTGCATTAACATTCTTAAAGTGCTTATTACTTTTACAAATACATTTATTATAATGTTGATTGTCTTGTAATTGACAATATTCAATGAGCTATGATAGATGAGACGTTTTAAATCAATATAACTGCAGATGTGTCTTTTCTTGTAGATATTCTGTTCACAGCCACGTTACACACGAATGACTTTACATTTGATTATAGTATTATTATTTTATACAACGCAAAAGCATTGGCAATCCGTAAAAATAAGCCGCAACAAGCGAGATTAGATTTTATCGTTGCGGATTTTCCTCTAACAAATGCATTTCATGAAACCAACTTTTAAACATTATACATTTCATTTATTTAAATATGTATGAATATAACAGATTCCGATTAAATAGGGAACCGGACGGAACAATAAAATATAAACAAAAATCATATTAAAATAAAACAGGTAAAACATTATTTTAGCAGCTTAATACTGTAAAAAATCACTGATGATAATAACAATAAACAACAATAACATAAAATAAAAAAGCTAATTAAAAAAAAAAACCGAAAGAAAGATAAAAATACTTTTTTTGATTAAGTATGTACTATATTTCATTTCAAAAATACGTTACTCCTCATTCATTGGAGCTTGCTATAAAGATATTATTAATCTTTACAACGTCAAATGAATTCCCGTTAGGCTGTAAGGTGTACGTGATTTGACATTTGCAATGAACAGTAAGATCTGTCACCGCAATCGCACTTGTTGACAGCTGTCACAATATTTTTACGCCTTGAACAAATTAATACGGCGTTTTAAACTGATTTGACCAGTAAAATAAAATATTAACGTCAACTTTGACGGTAGGAAAGATAACGAAGACTAGTTTCAGAGAATCACACCGATAATATAATTCCTTTTGACAGCTGTCAAAAGTAAACTCGCAAGAAACTCAGAGATCTCACAGTGAAGACATAAATAGTATCTTCAGTCTAAAAGGTCTTACGTTTACGGGCTTGATTCGATTCTAATCATTATTAGTCTTTCGATCCGGGTAACGATATAAGCTAATAGTGTATTGACGATAAAGGCGATAATCGTATAATATTATACTAGACGCTAAGCAGAAAGCGATGCACAACCACTAACAGAGCACCTCGCACTCCGGAATACACTGAAACACATAAAAATTACATATCAGTATAAACCTACATACCAAGACCAGTTCAATCAGTACGTTTTGTTCATCAATTTATCATCAGATCTAAAATCGTTGTGTATTTGCTGTCGGACCGTAAAAGATTGCTCTAGTTATAAATATTGGCTCATGAAATATTAACCTATACAAAATACAAAAGGTCTTCTGATGTGCTGTTAAGCAGTTAACTGTATTTCAGTTCGAAATATTGAAGTGTCAGTTTAACCTTCAAATTGGCGAATTGACTGTGCTCTAGGCGTTGTAAGACGCCAAGGACATCGCCATATAAATAGGTTATCAGTTTCAGGTGACCCGTCTGCTAGTTTTTCCATGACATATAGGAAATTTAAGTAGTTAGGATATATACATGTATGGTATGCAGTATAGGTCACCACAGCCTGGGCTGCAGGTCCTGCGGGAAGCCAGCCTCGCGCGCCGACCAGTACTCGCCCGTGAACACCCACGTCTCCTCGCCGTCCACCATGCACTTCCTAACAACAAACACGTTATACTTTTCATTTATTGGCAAAAAATTTAATTTCAGAGAGTACAACTACAATTGAGTATAATTATATAAACCATTTATCTGTATCTGATTGAACATTGAATATGTCAAATATCAAAAATGAAAAATACTAACATGCAGTAGTAAAACAATATATTCATGACAAGAGTATAAAATAAGTCTTAACAAATAAAATAAATTGTAGTTTAAACATCGACATAGCAAATTCTTAAGACTTTTTTTCTCGAAAAATTGTGTATCAACTAGGGGCTTTTCAAAATGTCCACCCCTAAACCAGAAAAATAGAGGAATATACAATATATGTGGCAACTATCCTTACTAATATTAGGGAAAGTTTGTATGGATATTTGTTACTCTTTCACACAAAAACTATTGAATGGATTTAATGAAACTTTACAGTAATATATCTGTTACATGAGAATAACACGTAAGCTTTAATTTACATAGACACTGTGTGAATTGTCCGAAATGTTTCAAATTTGACGTTAAAGCAATTCTTTGGGGACCATTTTATGAATCTCTACAGTCTGTCAAGTAAGAGCGTGGTCGACTTTACCGACAGTTAATGAAAGATTTCGCTCTAATTCCTTCGCGAGCCGATAAAGGGAAGCTTTGTCCTTGATGCATTGTCAACAAAGGTTCAGTTGTCGTTGATCTTTTGAAAGAGAATCACGTTAAACGCCATGAGTGCTAAGTACGCGTCGCGCTACGAGGCTGTGTTCCTTTGCATCCACCCGAAAGGTCCCAAAATGTCGCAATCAGCGGCTGCTAAATATATGAGAAAGTCGAAGGCATTTGTACAGAAGTGGATACAGCGATATAAAGTGGCTAAAAATGACGATGATTTACCAGAACGTGGTTCGATAGGAAAAGTGAACAAAAAAGATGAAAAAAGAATAGTGAATCTGTTTTCGCGGAATCCTGCTTTAACACTGCGGCAAGGACAAGCAAAATTAATAGCAAAAGGTTTAGATATATCCTACGAAACTATCCGAACCCTTCTTCGTACTCATGATCTGAAATGGCGCAACACAATGAAGAAGCCTCTGTTGACTGAAAAACATGTGAGAAAGTGACTCGCTTGGGCGCATGAGAATATTGATAGAGATTTTGAAAATGTCATTTTTACTGATGAATGTTCTATATGGGCACGTTCTGTCCTCACGCGAGCCTGGTCAACTTCCACCAATAGGCTTGTTCAGCGGACCGTAAAACATGGAATAAAGGTGCATCTTTGGGGCTGCTTCTCAAAGCAGGGATTCGGCACTTTGTCACACACTACCTCTTTACTGACAACCTAAATGCCGAGAAAATGATAAAAATTTACAAAAAGGCTTTACTGCCATCTGCCAAACGATGGTTCATCACAAAAAATGAAGATTGGATTCTGCAGGAGGACAACGATCCTAACCACCGCAGCAAGCTCTGTACTCAGTGGAAGACTCAATCTGGCATCGTTACATTGGATTGGCCGTCGCAGTCGCCCGATGCAAACCCTATTGAAAATGTGTGGGCATATATTAAACAGAAGCTTCGTGGAAGACGCACATGCACTTTGAAGCAGTTGTCTTACGAAATTCGTCGGATCTGGAGATCCTTGCCACTAGAATACGCCGTCAAATTAGTAGAAAGCATGCCTCGGAGATGCCAGGCAATTATCGACGCCGGTGGTGACTGGACACATTATTGACCGAATTGCATCATTGTTTGTAATGTGTACAATGTATATATAAATATGAAAGTTTCATAAAATATTTTTTTTATAAATTAACACGACCACGCTCTTACTTGACGGACTGTATATAATAAGTGTCAAGTAAGCGAATTGCTAATGTTGACTTTATAGAAAACAATAAGACTCGGCACAAAGCCGCCTTTTAAATCCTACAGTTGTAATCTTCCAAGTGATAATGAAATCAGTCATTTATTTGCTAGAACATACAATAACATAAAGTGCATATAGCTGCCACGTTCCCCACTGTGCCCGGATAGTGGCGACAGTTTCGCAACCTGTCACAATGGGACTCTACATACTCGTAAACATGCGAAATGCGGTGTGTAACACCTCTGCCTACCCCTCTATGTTTATGTTTTTATCATATGATGTTATTATAAATTTTGAATGTGTGTGTGTGTATGGCTCGCGACATTACTTGAACCAATGCGGCTGCGGGTCGGGCTGCAGCCGGCGTCGCTCGCGCTGCGCCTGCTCCAGCTGGTGCTTGTATTGCTCGGCCGCCGCCACGTCGCCCTCCTCCAGCGCGCGCTGGTCCGGCCTGGCGCGGGGAAACCACTCCATTATAACAACACCGGCCAAGTACGAGCCAGGCTACCACGCAATATAATATATGTATGATACATACCTTTAAATAAGTTTCTTCTATCCCTATACAGACCACTTTTTTTAAACAAAGTAATTTATACTGTTAGTATTAGAAATACACATTCTGTGTAGAATTTTAACTCCCTAACTAGTACGATTCATGAGATAAAGTCCGCTAATAGACCGTAGGGACCTATTAAAAGTGTCCCATTGACACCCATTGGAACCTTATAAATAAACACATAGGGTGTCTTCTGATATTACACAGTCCATAATATTTAGTGTCATATACCTGAGCCGTGTGTCAGTGTGCGGTAGACATTCAGGCATGCCCGGCTCCATCTCGTTCAATTCCATTGCAAATCTCGTGAACCCGTAGTACAGCTCGTGCTCGGGTGGCATCGCACCTGTACATTATACACATCCAAATTTTATACATGGATACATAAAATGTTAATTGTGTATGAATGCCGCCACAGACAGCGTGCATGCGGCGGGTGTGTATGTGTGTGTGTGTGTATACGCACCGGGCCGCCACAGACAGCGTGCATGCGGCGGGTGTGTATGTGTGTGTGTGTATACGCACCGGGCCGCCACAGACAGCGTGCATGCGGCGGGTGTGTATGTGTGTGTGTGTATACGCACCGGGCCGCCACAGACAGCGTGCATGCGGCGGGTGTGTATGTGTGTGTGTGTATAGGCACCGGGCCGCCACAGACAGCGTGCATGCGGCGGGTGTGTATGTGTGTGTGTGTATACGCACCGGGCCGCCACAGACAGCGTGCATGCGGCGGGTGTGTATGTGTGTGTGTGTATACGCACCGGGCCGCCACAGACAGCGTGCATGCGGCGGGTGTGTATGCGTGTGTGTGTATAC
Source organism: Choreutis nemorana (assembly GCA_949316135.1). Lineage (NCBI taxonomy): Eukaryota > Metazoa > Arthropoda > Insecta > Lepidoptera > Choreutidae > Choreutis > Choreutis nemorana. The sequence continues at coordinate 7,386,649 of OX438618.1, forward strand.
GCACCGGGCCGCCACAGACAGCGTGCATGCGGCGGGTGTGTATGTGTGTGTGTGTATACGCACCGGGCCGCCACAGACAGCGTGCATGCGGCGGGTGTGTATGTGTGTGTGTGTATACGCACCGGGCCGCCACAGACAGCGTGCATGCGGCGGGTGTGTATGTGTGTGTGTGTATACGCACCGGGCCGCCACAGACAGCGTGCATGCGGCGGGTGTGTATGTGTGTGTGTGTATACGCACCGGGCCGCCACAGACAGCGTGCATGCGGCGGGTGTGTATGTGTGTGTGTGTATACGCACCGGGCCGCCACAGACAGCGTGCATGCGGCGGGTGTGTATGAGTGTGTGTGTATACGCACCGGGCCGCCACAGACAGCGTGCATGCGGCGGGTGTGTATGTGTGTGTGTGTATACGCACCGGGCCGCCACAGACAGCGTGCATGCGGCGGGTGTGTATGTGTGTGTGTGTATACGCACCGGGCCGCCACAGACAGCGTGCATGCGGCGGGTGTGTATGAGTGTGTGTGTATACGCACCGGGCCGCCACAGACAGCGTGCATGCGGCGGGTGTGTATGTGTGTGTGTGTATACGCACCGGGCCGCCACAGACAGCGTGCATGCGGCGGGTCGCCGAGGTACAGCGCCTCGGACCAGCGCCCCGACACACGCGTGCCGCCGCCGCCGGGGCCGCACGAGCCGCGGACTTCATGGCGAGAACTCGACCACGAACTGGCCTAAACAACAACATACAGTTGGCTGTAAGACATCTATAACGAAAGATCTGACAAACGATTTTTATTATAACCAGCTACTCACCCGCCCGCACTTCGGGCGTTATTAGGTGTAGCATCATCTTAATAAATTGATGGATTTGCCTACAGTCAACGTATAACAAAAATGTGACCAAAAAAAAACAACTGACAACAATTACTTGAAACGTAAGTATTTACCAACCAAAAATGCAATTTTTTTTTCAACCTGCATGATATGGCTGTATCAAGCGAAACCCGTCGTCGCGTCGTATTGAAATAAAAACTTACGGGAAGCATAATTCCACTTGAACTTCATTTCTGACTTTTAAGATACTAATTTAAATTGTATGGTGTTTTGATTTAACTATTATATAACTAGTGTATGAAATTCTTAAGGTAACTAGCATATTTTATTAAAGATAAATAAGGTATACATCTAAATAGCTTCTGTAAATACCATATAGTTTGTAAATGTTTTCGATGAAAGTTCCGAGACAGACATCGCCAACAACTAAAATTATGTGTTTTTTTATTTGTGACTATTTAAAAATAAATCTTTGACATTTTCAATCAAAATCAAAGTCAAAATATTTTTTATTCAAATACACTTAAAATAAGTATTTTTAAATCGTCATCTTTTTATACTACCACCGGTTCGAAACGCTATTTCTACGGGGAAGAATCCAGCAAGAAACCTCGTAGTTGCTTTTTTCAAAATAATTACAACAATTTGTAAATACCATACAGTTCTGTAATTGTAACCCTAATTTTAAACCAAACTTTATATAATATTTAAGTCGATGACCAAGTCTATATTATAAAATAAAAATACTAAATTACATGAATTACAAATGATGCAATGAATGTTACTTATGAAATATGCGATCGAAAAATATTTATTAATAGTGTAAATAGTAAGTTCATTTTAATCGCGGATCTTCATTGCAATCTTTGCACTTCAACTGTCTATAAGATAAACCTGTGCAGGTAAGTAAAATTACTTCCATATATCTTTATCCTCTACACAATTTTGAATTTTATAGAAAGCCTTCTTAATTAAAACTTGTTTCACATGTTTTTAAATTTCGTGTCTGACATTTCAGTTACATTTTTTGGTATTTTGTTGTAAAAACGAACACAATTTCCAATAAATGACTCATTAGTTTTTGACAATCTTAACTGTAGGGATAATTTATTTATTATTATTTCTAGTATTAATACCGTGGCCTAGCCTTTCAAATTCGTTTAGGTGTTTTCTTACATACATAATATTATCAAAAATATACTGGGATGGTAAGGTGAGTATATCAATTTCTTTGAATAATTGTCTTAATGAATGTCGCGGCTTTAGGTTATACATAGCTCTTATGGCCTTTTTTTGTAAAATAAAAATAGTATCTATTTCGGCCGCACTACCCCATAGTAGTAAACCATAAGACATGATACTATGAAAATAGGCAAAATACACCAGTCTAGCCGTGGGTAGATCCGTTAAATTTCTAATTTTCCCTACTGCAAATGGTGCCGAACTTAATTTACCACTAATTGATTCTATGTGAGCACTCCACTGCAATTTTGAATCAATATTAATACCTAAGAATTTCGTCGAGTCTATAATATTGAGCACATCATTATTTATTTTAACATCCGTGGATGCTGTCCGCACATTAGGTAAAGAAAATCGGAGGCACTTAGTCTTTTTACCATTTAGAAGTAGATTATTAGAACTAAACCAATAAGTCTAAATCAAAAGTCAAAACATTTTTATTCGAATAGACCTAAAACAAACAATTTCAAATAGCATTTTTTTACTGCCAGTTTATTATTTTATTAAACATACACTGGCAAAATTAGAGGAATAAAATAAAAATCCCGATTTCTTTCAAAAAACGCTTTTGTTTTTTAAATCTATTAATAAGAACTATTTTCTTATTTAAAAATTCATATTTTAAATCTGTAATTTGATTTCATGTAATCAATTTGTAAATAAAATTTAAATTACGAAAAATGTTTTTTACTTTATTCCGCAATTTTGGCCGGTGTGTGTAGTTTTCTTAATTTAATTTTAATTCGGTTTAAACTACATCCTGTAATCCGTATAAGGTAGTGTGTGCTTACCTTTATGAAGTGCAATTTGCACTGCAAGTCGCTGTTCTTGCACGTAATGAGCATGTCCCCGTACTGGTCCACCCAGCGCTGTCCACCGAACAAGTTGTGCACGCACGTCGTCACCTAAACATCACATTGGACATGTTTTATATCGCCAATGAATATAATACGTCAGATCATGATATTTCAAGGCATATCATTGAACTAAAAATAATTCAATCAATTTGAAATGATATTATTTTTTTGCCTAAAACATGTTATAGCGGTTTTATATACAGCTTATTGAGTCCACGTGTTTTGTTGTCAGACATTTTAAAAGAAATATTGAATAGAATATCAAGCTCCCTTCCATGGAAGGTCAGGTTATGGATAGAACCCTGGCATGAAAGTAACTAGAGCATCGGGTTCTTCAAAAAATATTAAAAGGTTCTTGCAAGGTGCGGTATCACGCATTGCAAACGTCCATAGGCTACGGTGACTGCTTACCGTCAGGCAAGTTGTTGCAACCTTAGTGGTCGAAAAAATATATAGTGGTCATGTCTCCGAACTAAAGGATTATGTGTATATTGTCCAAAACTGACCTTATTCCACGTATAGTGATCTCCGGTTGTGTTGAGTTTGACGTGCACCCTGCCCGTGGGCTGGAACTCCATAGACTTGCCCCAGAACTTGGTCTTAATGCGCGCCTCCTGCCAGAAACACCATGTGGCGGACGTCGCGTGACAGGCAGAGATCGGGGGGTGGTGGGACACCTGCACGCAGGAGGTTTATTTAATTAGTCAAAAATTAATAAATGATTGACATTTAAACATGATTGATTTTAGAAAAGTATATTTCGAGTTGCTTGGAGGGAACGGGAAGTGTCAGAATGTGTTTCTTATTTTATTGTCTTTTCTTGTATATCAGAAGGATTCAATGTGTAAAATGTTAGTGTTTTAACCAGTGAATATTTGTAGTGTTGTAAAATTGCGGAGAAAGTGATAAACTACGAAGTATCTGCTCTTTTCTTCATCTCTAAAGGATAGTGTTGGTAAGATGTAAGAAGCAATGTAAGATATATTTGAAAAAGTTTTATATTATTATTAAAATAGTTCATTTATTTTTACAGTTCAAGACCTTTCGACTATAGGTTTGATAAGACATACGTATTGTTATAGCGGCCCCTGGCCCCTTAGAAAAATGCCATCTTTTTGCAAGCGCTAAAAGAAAGTAAAAATGTACTGACATTACATTACAATGTCGTAACACGAGCGCAAATGTCATTTCAGTACGTTTTCTGTTGGCGTTAACGCTTGCAGAAATTATGCTGTACGCTCTATTGAGCAAACTCGAGGTACGTGCACGTACACGCCTGACGTACGACACTTACAATAACATTAATCAAACGGTCTTAGTGAGAATGATTAATAGTTTAAATGTAAAATTTTATTATTTTTTAATTAATGTAATGCGGACATGTTAACTACATTGTATTGTGCAGTATTGTAGCGAAAGTTTGTAAGGATGTATGGATAAATGGATGTTTGTTACTCTTTCACGCAAAATTACTGAATGGATTTTAACAATAATATAGGTACATCAGACTAACAAATTTAATTTAAAAAGATATGCGTGAATTGTGTGAAATATAATGATAAATATGAAGTAATTGAAAATCCTATTAGAACCACTTTCGATTTTCACGCGGACGAAGTCGCGGGCAAATGGTAGTAAAGGAATGAATAAATAAAGGTACCTGTTCAGCTATGAAATCAAACTGGCAATCAGTCCGCCTGCACTCGTAGGTCTCCAGCAGCAGCGGGTTGAAGGGCTTGGAGGCGGCGCGGTGCGCGGCGGCGGCGTAGGCGGACACGGCGAAGGCCGCCACCAGCGCCAGCCGCGCGCCCGGCTCCGCGCAGCGCGCCGCCTGCTCCAGCAGCGCGCAGTACTCCAGCTCCTCGCACAGCCGCTGCCGGACAGCCACCACATTTACTCACCATTACTTACATTACTCAGTTCCGGTGAAATAGGAACCTACCTCCAATTTTTGTATTGATTATGTGCTAAAAATATATATGTGTGACGACCTCGGTGGCGCAGCGGTGTAAACAGCCGACTGCTGCGCTAGAGGTTCCAGGTTCGAATCCCGACGGGGGCGGGACTTTGTGTTATTCGCAAGACGCATTGTTTCGCTTACCGGTCTTGAACGTTATATTTTTATTTATTTAGTATGTACCATATCCTTCCTTAGCACCTGCAATACAAGTTCTTACGATACTTAGTGCTGGGCTAAATCGATGTGTGATTCGTAATGTTGTTATGATGACATTCCCAAGACAGCGATTACCACACCGTTTGGCCTCTACGAATTTCCGTTTATGACTTTTGGTTTACGTAACGCCAGTCAAACCTTTCAGAGATTCGTAGATGAACTGACACGAGATATGGATTTCGTTTATCCGTATTTGGATGACTTTTTGGTGTATTCCCCCGATCCCCCCACCCATGAAAAACACTTGCGACAACTCTTCACTAAAATGTCACAATATGGTATATTACTCAATACCACTAAGTGTGTTTTTGGGGCATCGGAGGTAACATTTTTAGGCTACCACATTTCTTCAGCAGGTATCAAGCCATTACATGAGAAGGTGCAAGCCATCAAATCATTTCCCGAACCTGTTACTGTCAAACAGCTTAGGAGATTCCTTGGCATGGTAAATTTTTATAGGAGATTCATTCCTAATGCAGCCAAAATACAGGGACCTCTAAATGCGCTACTTACAGGTTCAATTAAAGGGAACCATCCAATTGAGCTCGAAGGTGTAGCATTCAAAGCCTTCAGGGATTGTAAAGACAGTCTATGCAATGCTGCACTTTTAGCGTATCCTGATTGCCAAGCTCGATTAGCTGTTACGACTGATGCGTCTGATGTGGCAGTTGGCGCTGTTCTCCAACAACAGAAAGAAGGCGCCTGGCAGCCACTTGCCTTCTACTCATGCAAGTTGAATCCCTCTCAACGTAAGTATTCTTCTTACGAACGGGAACTCCTTGCCATTTATCAGGCGATAAAATACTACCGCCATATGCTCGAAGCGAGAAACTTCACTATTTTTACTGACCATAAGCCGATCAGCTTTGCATTCCATACGAGGAAGTCCAGCTGTTCGCCTAGGCAATATCGCTATCTCGACTTCATTTCCCAATTCTCTACGGACATACAGCACATCTCCGGCAAAAATAATGTCGTTGCAGATGCCTTGTCCCGTATCGAGGAATTAGAAATGAAGATCGACAATGATTCTCTTGCTAAAGCTCAAGGATCTGACTCAGAGCTTAGGAAGTTATTGGAGGATGGTAGCTCTCTTATCTTGAAAAAAGTCAGAACACCAGGAAGTTGGCTTGAGTTGTATTGCGATGTTAGCACATCCACTCCTAGGCCATATGTCCCTAAAGTAATGCGCCGCTTAATTTTTGACACTCTTCACTCGTTGAGCCATCCAGGTATTAATGCCACTGCCAACCTCATAGCACAGCGCTATGTATGGCAAGGCATCAGAAAAGACGTGAGAGAATGGGCACGAGCATCTCTGAGTTGTCAACGCGCAAAAGTGAATAGGCATGTGTCCGCACCTGTAGGTACTTTTTCTACACCCACTGCGAGATTTAAACATGTGCATATCGACTTGATTGGACCTCTCCCAATTTCAAATGGATATCGTTATTGTCTCACGGCAGTTGACCGTTTCTCACGATGGCCTGAGGCAATACCCATTCCAGACATAACCGCTGAGACTGTGGCAAAAACGCTGTTGCGAGACTGGATTTCACGCTTCGGATGTCCCACCATCATTGTTACAGATCGTGGCAGACAGTTTGAGTCTGAACTTTTTAAATGTCTTTCAAAAATGATTGGTTTTCAGCACCGAAAAACTACAGCGTACCATCCAGCTTGTAACGGACTTGTAGAACGTTTCCGCCGACAGTTAAAGGCTGCAATAATGTGTCACAATTCTGTTCATTGGGTAGAATCTTTACCTCTAGTTCTATTAGGCATTCGTAGCACTCTAAAAGAAGACCTTAACAGCTCATCTGCTGAGATTTTATACGGCGAGCCATTAAGTCTTCCTGGCGATCTTTTCCACTCCAGCCTTTACACAACCACGGACTTTACAGATTACATTGCCCGAATAAAGTCTTTTGCTCAAAATTTACAAGCTTGCCCAGCTTCTCGTCATACCCCTGGTAGAATCTTCGTCTACAAGGATCTAAACAGTAATAGCCATGTTTTTCTACGTGACGATACTGTTCGCGGATCGTTACAACCGCCATACACCGGGCCGTACAAAGTTTTAAACAGAGGATCAAAAACTTTCAAATTAGACATTAAGGGTAAATCGGTGACTGTATCGATTGATCGGTTGAAACCAGCCTATATACTATCAACTGACATTCTGAAGCACAAAACTGATACATCACTTCCTGCCGCGATGAGAACACCGGAGCTTAAAACTACGCGATCCGGTAGAAAAATACGCTTACCAGATTATTATCGCCCGTAGGGACGGTCTCTGGGGGGGAGTGATGTGGCATACACATAATTACTAACATATATTTATTAAACATAAAACTAACCTAACTTAATTATATTATCTAAACCTATATTATATACAATTACAACTAATATTTACACATACATAAACTATTATTAGATTAGCGTGGTATAGCATCGAACGACACAGCTTATCTTACAGTGTAACGACATCTTTATAACACCGCTATTGTTTAGTTGGCCCGAGAAACAGCGAACTGGTTTTCTAATACCTAGCGAGCGGACGCTGCTCGTTGATTGGCCACGGCTTGCCAGTCGGCTCAGAGCTCATGCACGACGCGCATTGTATGTTGCTTGGTTTCGATTGCCTTTCTACTTCTCGCGGCTTGTACTTCATATAATTTGTTTTATTGATTCCATCACTCCTTCAATAATTAAGTAAACTAATACTGGCTGGCTGGAATTGGCTAATTATTTACACACAAATTTTGCGCCGGAACAAACTTTTGTACACACGGCTGATTAATCCTGTAAGCTAGTAATTACCTGCAGCATGTTGAGAGGCTCATTGATGGTGACCGGCATGGAGATCTGGCTGAGATCCTTGCCAATGTTCTTGTACAACAGGTTCCACAGGCTGGGCCCGCCCGGCGTGGGCCGCACGCTCGGCAGCACGGAGCGCCGCGTCCACACGGCGGGGGGCGAAGCCTCCGCCCGCGGCGTCTCCGAGTTGCGGGCCAGGGGGGCCGTCACCACTGGGTGGACAGTTATTGTTTGAGAACAATGTTTAATACAATAAATAATTGACAACGCACAAGGACTCATATAACTTAACATAGAAAACTGACGCGTCGATGTACAAGTAAAATTGCATCTTTCCTAATCACTGGAGTTGCAACAACAGCCCAATTTGTAAATAATAAGAGGAAAGATGTCAGCATTATGCTGCCATATACTAACTTGCATTTTCGGAGTTGTCAGAGCTGACCGACCCCCCCTCCCCGCTAGTGAGGGAGCCTCCCTCCGACGACGAGTCACCGTCCAGCTCTATCACGCCCGGCTAAGATATCAGAACATATTACAAGGTCCTTACAATATACAAACAACACTAACTACTATAGCTATATTATATATATTATTGACTATTTAATGAATTTCTATTTCATATTGAGAGATATAAAAATAAATTTAAATTTCCTTAGTATTAAAATACACAAATCTGTGTAACCATTGCGTTAAATATATGTAAAGATTACGTATAATTTGTGTTATCATTACGTGAAACGTAAAAAATTAAGTATAGTCTGAGTAATGTTAACGTAATATCGTGAGAGGGTTACGTATAATCTTTGTATTCATATCGTGACTGTGTCAAGCCCTGCACTAAGATATAATTTTGTATCGCAGGCATTAAGCAACGATATGGTATAAACTACATAGATAAGAGTACAACATCCAAGGCCGGTAAGCGAAACAATGCGTCTTGCAAATAACACAAAGTCCCGCCCCCGCCGGGATTCGAACCCGGAACCTCAAGCGTAGCAGTCAGCTGCTTACACCACTGCGCCACCGAGGCCGTCGATGTCTTTTTATTAATTAGTTTAACATTTAGAAATTTTTATGATAATATTAAATACGAAAGAATTTGTCTAATACAATGAATTAAGTCAATGTCATATATTTTTTTAGTAGAATCTGTGTAAGTATGTGTCACCTCATCCGTTGGAAGGATCTGGTCGTGTTTCACGTCATCTTCGTCATGCTCTTCAGCATCGAAGAACTCAGATGCTGACACGCAAGACGAGCTGTAGCTTAAAGACTGCTGGAACTGCTGGTTCACCTGAACATAACAATAAGGAATGTGGATTAAATTTAATTTAATTATTCAATTAATTTATTGTGAATTATGTAGAAATTGTATATTTACCGTTGCTAACGTTGAATTTCCTGTAATGAGTGTCAAGTACTCTTGTGGCTTTCTAAACTACGATCGTTTTAAAGTGAAGTTAAGTATGGGTTTGTAAATAAAATTAAAAAGCATGTTAGGAAAGTTTATGTCAACAATTTAAGAATTAACTGTGGCGCATCGGTGTAAACAGCCGACTGCTACGCAAGAGTTTCCGGGTTCGAATCCCGGCGTGGGCGGAATCTTGTGCTGTTAACAACACATTATTTCGCTTACCGGTCTTGGATATAGTTTTCTTCTCTATATATATAAATTACCGTTGCTTAACACCTGCGACACAAGATTCTTCAATGCCACTGCAGGGCTGAGTCAATGTGTGTGTGGTTATTATTAATTAGGGGTTGTTATTTGCAAAGTGTATGTACTCACAGCTGCGTTGTGCTGCGTGGTGACGTCGGCGAGGTCTGACGCGAGATGTATGCGGGACAGCCGCGTGCGGAGCTCTGACGAACACACTTTAATACTCATTATTACGGCACATTACACTCTACGAACACGTTATACAATATTTACTTTACTATACTCATAACAAGTATAAGTATCACGTGTCTATCTGTGGCATTATAAATCTAGAACGGATGAAGCGATTTTGATGTAGTATTTTTTTGTTTGAAAGGTGACTTTATCAAGCGTTTTTGATGTAGTATTTTTTTGTTTGAAAGGTGACTTTATCAAGCGTTTTTGATGTAGTATTTTTTTGTTTGAAAGGTGACTTTATCAAGCGTTTTTGATGTAGTATTTTTTTGTTTGAAAGGTGACTTTATCAAGCGTTTTTGATGTAGTATTTTTTTGTTTGAAAGGTGACTTTATCAAGCGTTTTTGATGTAGTATTTTTTTGTTTGAAAGGTGACTTTATCAAGCGTTTTTGATGTAGTATTTTTTTGTTTGAAAGGTGACTTTATCAAGCGTTTTCTCAGCCATGTTAGATCGATATCGGTTTCCCCATGGTAAAGACGGAATTAATTTCAATGGGGGGCAAATGGACAGGCGACTCACCCACTCACTCACATGGTAAGTGATACCGACGCCCATGGAAGAATAAAACAGGAGTACGACCTTTTAAAATTGTATTAATCCGGGAATACCGCTTCCGGCAGCTGATTCCACAAAGCTATGGATTGTAAGTGAAGTGTGATTATGACTGCTATTCCAATTCAAAATGTTTTTTATTTCAATAGGCTCAAAATAAGTGCTTTTGAATTTATATAAAAAAGTCCATTCAAATTGACATTTATTTATCTACCACCGGTTCGGAATGGTATCTACGGGAAAGAAGCCGGCGAGAAACCTTTTTTTAAAAAAAATGCCAGTTTTTCATTACTATCATTACATATTGTTTTTAATTATTGTAATGCTAATTTGATTTGTGTTTGTCATTAAATGCAAATATGTCTGAAATAAAGGAGAAATAAAAAAAAACAAATTACAACATAAGTAATGCAGTCTCACCCGAGTTCTGCTGCATGGCGGTGGCGAGGTTGTTCCGTAGCGCGGACACGGCCAGCGCGCCGCCCGCCGCCTCCGCGGCCTCCAGCGCCGAGCGGACACGGGCGCGCTCGCAAGCCTAGCCAGCGCCAACCATACACATTCATTTATTTCATTACTGGTTCATTCCTCAAGATACGAGTACATTATTTCTATTATTATTATGTGTGTGTATGTGTATTGTGTATATATGTAATTTCGGTGTAAATGTGTGTTTTCTATTATTTATATTCTGCCACAGTGTGGCGTAAACATTTTCTGAATAAATAATAAAAAGAGCATCAAGTGCCAAATTAAAAATATATATATTGACAATGACATTGTAACGACCACCATTTATTTAATATTAGGTATGTAATGGTTAACGACATAAATATTCTTTTGTAAGTGCGTCGTATTAAAAAGTTTTGAGTAACACGATTATCGAGAGAACGGTTACCGAAATTTTGTTTTTTTTTTTTTGTTAAAAGATAAAGATATATATTTGTCGTATTTTCGTTTACAAGACCAGTGTCAAAAAATATTATTCTCTATTATTCATAATTAAACGGGTTATACCCCAACAACTTAATTATTTCAAATAAAATCATAAAATTAAAATTAAATACAAATTCCAAAAAATAAATAAATAAATTACAAATCATAAACAACACAACCAAAAATTTAAATAAACAACGAATTATTAATAATTTTTTTAATTAGGCATCAATAACTTCCATCCATTCGCAAACACATCAAATCATAAATAAATATCTACCATGCAGGCGTACAAATGTCAGTGGAACGTTATATTATTAATTTAAATTGCAATCTTACAAATTATTAAGTATCTACAAAATAATAATTAGATTTTTAAATTATTGAGGGTATGTCATTTAGACTACAATCGTCTGTAATTAAATGTCAACAAAATTTAAAATCGTATATAATCGTAGCCTATGTTTGTACATGAAAACATGTAAAGCCTCCTCACCAGGGTATTGACGACCGTCTTCAAGCTGGCCACCAGGTCTTTGGCCAGAACCGTGAAGTCTTCCCTCAGCTGATGGTCCGGAGTCAGGCTGGAGATGGAGGCGGGGCCCCCCGCGCCGCCGGGCCCCTCCGTGCCAGGGAGGGACTGTGGCCTCGCCGCTGCACATGCTATAGCACATACATTGCGTTTATAAAACAATCAATACAGTAGTTGATTCGATGTTCGAAAGTAAAATTTATAAGTTTTTAAAAACATAATTTATGTATTCATGAAAATTTAAATACTTAATACCTTAAATGCATGTTAGGTAACTATGTTTTTTTGTGTCTACGCCATGGGCAAACATCCACCTAATGGAAAGTGATACCGCCGGGTAAACCCACGAAGATGCCCTTGATGTCATGCGACGTCAAGAGCACCGCCAATGTTTTGCCCATGTATAGCTAAAATATATTTTTTTGCGTCAAAAGTTGATTAAATATTTTTTAATAAACAAAATTACATTTAAACTAAATACTTTAGAATTTTTACTGCGTGATAAATAACGTATTTTATTACTTGATGTATGTAACAGCAGTGTACAGCTAAAGCTGTAGTTTGCCTCAAACTTTATTACTTGATGTATGTAACAGCAGTGTACAGCTAAAGCTGTAGTTTGCCTCAAACTTTATTACTTGATGTATGTAACAGCAGTGTACAGCTAAAGCTGTAGTTTGCCTCAAACTTTATTACTTGATGTATGTAACAGCAGTGTACAGCTAAAGCTGTAGTTTGCCTCAAACTTTATTACTTGATGTATGTAACAGCAGTGTACAGCTAAAGCTGTAGTTTGCCTCAAACTTTATTACTTGATGTATGTAACAGCAGTGTACAGCTAAAGCTGTAGTTTGCCTCAAACTTTATTACTTGATGTATGTAACAGCAGTGTACAGCTAAAGCTGTAGTTTGCCTCAAACTTTATTACTTGATGTATGTAACAGCAGTGTACAGCTAAAGCTGTAGTTTGCCTCAAACTTTATTACTTGATGTATGTAACAGCAGTGTACAGCTAAAGCTGTAGTTTGCCTCAAACTTTATTACTTGATGTATGTAACACCAGTGTACAGCTAAAGCTGTAGTTTGCCTCAAACTTTATTACTTGAGTATGTAACAGCAGTGTACAGCTAAAGCTGTAGTTTGCCTCAAACTTTATTACTTGATGTATGTAACAGCAGTGTACAGCTAAAGCTGTAGTTTGCATCAAACTTTATTACTTGATGTATGTAACAGCAGTGTACAGCTAAAGCTGTAGTTTGCCTCAAACTTTATTACTTGATGTATGTAACACCAGTGTACAGCTAAAGCTGTAGTTTGCCTCAAACTTTATTACTTGAATATGTAACAGCAGTGTACAGCTAAAGCTGTAGTTTGCCTCAAACTTTATTACTTGATGTATGTAACAGCAGTGTACAGCTAAAGCTGTAGTTTGCCTCAAACTTTATTACTTGATGTATGTAACAGCAGTGTACAGCTAAAGCTGTAGTTTGCCTCAAACTTTATTACTTGATGTATGTAACAGCAGTGTACAGCTAAAGCTGTAGTTTGCCTCAAAAGTATCTACTAATAAAAGTATAGAATGTTAGTTGTCGAAAAAAGCTCTGTGGAGATGCCGTCTTTGCCAACAGCGAGATATGATCGAAAAAAAAAACAAAACCAACGAATAAAGATACATGCGTCGAGTCATGGACGAATGTGGGATCGAATTTGATAAATATGTAAAAGAACTTTAGGTAAATAGTAAACACTGTTAACTGTTTATCGTTCACTCAGTATTCTGTTTATACACTGGGACTCAACATAAACAGTAACAGCGAAATGCGGCGTGTAACACCTCTGACAACCCCTCCCGAGGGATTACTTACGGCGTGAGTTTATTTTGTATCTACGTTTGATGTTTACCATTGTAAGATTTACCGTAGTAACGATATTTTATTCCTTTTCGCGTTGTAAAAGCTCTTTATCAAAGGAAAATTTTATGGGACTAATCTACAAATATAAGAATCAATTTCGAAAATGTATTACTTCGTTAAAAGTATTTTCTTTACATTAAACTAGACACTAAACATTCATAAGAGTAAAATACAAAGAAAAACTATTCCACCCACAGTATTTGAACTTTATCTACTTTAGCTATTTCATTTTGTCAATGAAATGTCTTATGGCAACACTTACGGAATACAGCATTCTGTTCCCGACACTCTCTCAAAAAATTGAACACGTACAAACAAAGTATTCTTGCCACTGGCAGTATGACTCCACCGCTGTCACTAGACATTTTACTGTTTTACAGGAAAAGTTGAGTTACAAAAAATATTCTATTGATTCATTGAAAATTTTCCTAAAAAACACACTTAAAAGTTTTTTCCTTAAAAAACTCACAAAGTCACTCGTTGTCTTGTTTTTCTTTAGTATTAAACGGAATTTAAAAAATGTTTTAGCTGTCAGATACCATTATATATTTTTTAAGGCACAATTTGAAGTATTTCTCTTTAAATTTTAACTGCAAAATTCGCTATTCACAATTTCTAGGTTATAAAGTTGTTTGCGAAGAAGTTGTGTAATGAATTATTAATTATGTACAGTCAACTATGACTTGTTTCCGTAACACATTGATAACATTATTTTAAACTCTATTTCCCTGGGATAACTTATAATTTATAATCAGCGCTGAATTCCACTTTCTTCTATTGCATTAATTGTTTCATTCAGTGAAAGAAAGTGTTCTTTCAAATTTGACTTCGTTTCTGGTGCTTCAGAAAAATTGGTATGTTTTAATATTATTTTTAAGTACGAAAAAAAAATCGAAATTATTATTAAATAATTATATAAAACGGCCCAATTACAATCTGCTTTAAGATTATATTCGTTTGATAAAGACAAGTTTTACCGAACATTCAGTTTTAACCAGGGATTTGGATTTTAACAAATCGTGAAAAAAAGTGTATTTTTACCTTGACCAATGAGGCAACAAAATAGAATAAATTATGTTTTAAAATGTGTTTTTTCCTGTAAATACTTTCACGACACTCATACGGAAGCGAATATTCTTATTAAATAGTAAATTTACATTACGTTGTTTTCTTCTACATATTACTAATTGAATTACGTTTTTTTTCCGATTACTCATCGAGTAACACTAAAACAACCAGCTTATACCGAGTAACGTAATCTATTGTTTTTAAAGTAAAACAAATCGAGGGTTAATAAAACCAGGAATGTGTTCTACAACATGAAGGACGATGTAAGATGTGTCAGTTTGTTTTAGATAACTGCTTATCAGAGTTTAACAATCTACGTATCATTTGCTTGTGATAAAATGATGAATCTTAGATTTCAATCATCTAGAATGATCACCGATTGTTTTTAAGTTATATATCACTTTTTTTTTCTCAAATGCTCCTAAATAAATTTGTTGCAAATCATTCGGGATAACAAAAAATACCGTTATATTTTAAACCAAGATTAAAATAAGATTTTTTTTAATTATTTGTTTGACGTATTATAAAATGTTCCTTCTTTATTATTAATTCAAATTCAAAATTATTTTTTTATCTACCACCAGTTCGGAATGCTGTCTACGGGGAAGAAGCCGGCAAGAAACCTCCGTAGTTGCTTTTAAATAATTATAAATAATTATTTCAAGTCAAGTCAAAACGTTTTCATTTGTATATACTTAAAATAAGCACTTTCAAATCGTCACAATTTTTTCACTACCACCTGTTCGGAACGCTATTTCTACAGGGAAGAATCCGGCAATTTGTAAACATAATAATTCTAGCTACACTCCTAACTGTCAATAAGATAAACCTGTGCAGCTAATTAAATTACTTCCATATATTTTTATTCTCTGCATAATTCAGAATTTTATAGTAAGCCTTATTAATTAAAATTTGTTTACAATTTGGTTAAATTTAATATCGGACATTTCTTGGTATTTTATTATTTAAACGGACCCAATTTCCAATGATTTTATTTCTAAATAAGTTTGTTCCCTGTCATTCTACAAGGTTTTTTTTTTTAATAATTTGTTTATGTCTGTTCCTTCTCTATTATTAATCAAAATCTGAACCGATCGAAATCAAATCCAATAGGCAAACAGCTATGTAAACTTTTGTATATCTTTTTTTCTAACAAAGCGAATTATTAAATCAAAATGCTTCCATCAATACGTGAATGTAGACGGGGGCGAAAGCTAGGCAAGATTATTTTAAGAAAAAAATGTAGAGTTTTAACACTGGCGTGCATTTTCAAGGCAAATGTTCGTTTTTTTTTTGTATATAAAAGCTGATCAATGACAGTGACATTTGTGAAATGTTCAGAGGATTAAAAAAGGGGTTGAAAAATAAAAAGAATACAATTAAAAAACAATCTTACGAACTAATGCGGTGGCCAGAAAGGTAGATAGAAACGCTGGAAGACAAAAATGAGAAATATGACGTAACATTATTGTATATAGAGGGTTAATGTATATAAGAAAATGTTTAATGTTTTTAATCATATGATAACGTGAACTGTGTCAAAATTCTTAAATTGCATTCCAATTTTTTTGATGTAATTTTTTTATTATTTTTTTCACACATAGCCAAATGAAATTAGCAGCGGTGAATGTATTCTATAATGGTTTTCCACTTATTTTTACAATGGTTTCATTGAATATTGCAGCATGATATCTTTTTCATAATAAAGCGATCGAAAACCATCACTTTTTAAGCCATTCAAGTTAAAGAACGCCATGACATGTAAATAGCTTAATTTTTTGACGAAATACAAATAAAATGTCAATGGGAATGGTTCAAATTATAACATAGCTCCGTATGCTCATGCTTGACAATGACATTGATGTTTATCGAAGCTTGTCTACTCACTGCGTAGAACATAGCCTGACAGACATGCGGGAGATTGACGTTTTAGGCTGACAGTTGCATATTTATACATCAAGAGATTCGATATCGGTTTACCTTAACTGCGATACAAAATTCTGGCAATTGTTAAAATAATTTAAATGGGAAAAACTGTTAAATTTTTGACAGCTCCGTGAACTATGACGTCAGGGGTCAGGCAACGTCATTGTAATGTTTTGTGCACTTCTAACGGCGGAAATCAAATCTCACATCGTCACACATCTGATAGTTTGAATTACATGTAAAGTATTACTTTTATATTAAATAAACAGGTGAACAATTATTTACATTATATTATTTAAAAAATTGTCGCAGGTTGTTACTTGAAGTAAAATTACAAGTCACTTTCTCGCCAGTTTAAAATTAAACCAAACATCGAATTGAAGATGTATAAATATTCTTATATCGTATAAATATTCGGTGATATGTCTCTCGCGATCGCTAAGTATAACATTAAGAACGTCGAATGATTGTTTTTGATATAAATTTTAACATTTATTTTGTTAAAATGTCAGTACTATTGTCACGAGGCTATTGTACAGCTTGGCTAAAAAGTACGGGAACATAAAGGCGCTGTAAATGACTTTCTGGCAACACTGAGCAGTGATCAGCCAATGACATTGCTGAGATTGACAGGAGACATGGTATTTCCAGGTGAGAAATATTTAGTTCCACCTGTTACCACGTACTCTTTTTTGCCAAGCTGCCCTATTAGACAAATACTATTTTCCGCAATCGTTAACGCTGACAGATTAAAAAAAAAATGAAAATGAAATTTCCTAGCATTCGAGTAACGTCTTAGTAATGTCATTTCCATACATTTTTGTTTTCAGTTAGCGTGAACGCTTGCGGAAAATGGTATTTATATAAAGGGGCTGTACTTAAAGGGGGTGAAAGCTTCACGCGCCAGACGATATCACCGCTAGCCGCAGTCACGGCCGTGTTATCGTGCATTTATTAAATATATCAGCAACGGTTACCATGCGACGACACAGCACCAAACTTACCGATCTCATAGAATCCTTCGTTAAGACATAATTAAAATCACTATGTCTAAAAATAATAATACAAATTGTCAAACAACCTCTCGTCTATGTACACAAATTGTCAAACAACCTCTCGTCTATGTACACAAATTGTCAAACAACCTCTCGTCTATGTACACAAATTGTCAAACAACCTCTCGTCTATGTACACAAATTGTCAAACAACCTCTCGTCTATGTACACAAATTGTCAAACAACCTCTCGTCTATGTACACAAATTGTCAAACAACCTCTCGTCTATGTACACAAATTGTCAAACAACCTCTCGTCTATGTACACAAATTGTCAAACAACCTCTCGTCTATGTACACAAATTGTCAAACAACCTCTCGTCTATGTACACAAATTGTCAAACAACCTCTCGTCTATGTACACAAATTGTCAAACAACCTCTCGTCTATGTACACAAATTGTCAAACAACCTCTCGTCTATGTACACAAATTGTCAAACAACCTCTCGTCTATGTACACAAATTGTCAAACAACCTCTCGTCTATGTACACAAATTGTCAAACAACCTCTCGTCTATGTACACAAATTGTCAAACAACCTCTCGTCTATGTACACAAATTGTCAAACAACCTCTCGTCTATGTACACAAATTGTCAAACAACCTCTCGTCTATGTACACAAATTGTCAAACAACCTCTCGTCTATGTACACAAATTGTCAAACAACCTCTCGTCTATGTACACAAATTGTCAAACAACCTCTCGTCTATGTACACAAATTGTCAAACAACCTCTCGTCTATGTACACAAATTGTCAAACAACCTCTCGTCTATGTACACAAATTGTCAAACAACCTCTCGTCTATGTACACAAATTGTCAAACAACCTCTCGTCTATGTACACAAATTGTCAAACAACCTCTCGTCTATGTACACAAATTGTCAAACAACCTCTCGTCTATGTACACAAATTGTCAAACAACCTCTCGTCTATGTACACAAATTGTCAAACAACCTCTCGTCTATGTACACAAATTGTCAAACAACCTCTCGTCTATGTACACAAATTGTCAAACAACCTCTCGTCTATGTACACAAATTGTCAAACAACCTCTCGTCTATGTACACAAATTGTCAAACAACCTCTCGTCTATGTACACAAATTGTCAAACAACCTCTCGTCTATGTACACAAATTGTCAAACAACCTCTCGTCTATGTACACAAATTGTCAAACAACCTCTCGTCTATGTACACAAATTGTCAAACAACCTCTCGTCTATGTACACAAATTGTCAAACAACCTCTCGTCTATGTACACAAATTGTCAAACAACCTCTCGTCTATGTACACAAATTGTCAAACAACCTCTCGTCTATGTACACAAATTGTCAAACAACCTCTCGTCTATGTACACAAATTTCAAATGTTTCTGTAAAGTTTTTAAACTTAAGTCAACCTTTATTACAAATTACAAAAAAAATAAATACAAGAAGGTATCAACTAATATGAATATTTATTATTTAATTGTATTTAGTTAAATTTGTTTTTTGGAATTTAATTTTAATTAAATAGTTATTAAAACTGAATTTAAAAAAAAGCCTTGCCACCAACACAACACCCATAACGCTATATAAATCAAACTTTTGAAGAAAATATAGAAATGGTCATTGAAAAGTTATTGTCAATGTCAATGTCAAAACATTTGGTAATATTGTAAGTTTGTTAATACTAAAAAAATATTTAATAAGAAAATATTTTTCAAAAACGCAATATTTAGAAAAACCAGTACTTTTCAGGGTTCCGTACCCAAAAGGGTAAAAAATGGAGCCTTATTAATAAGTCTTCCGACAGTCCGTCCGTCTGTCAGCGGGCTGTATCTCATGAACCATAGCAGCTAGAAACTTGTAATTTTCAGAGAATGTCTATTTCTGTTGCCGCTATAACAACATACTAAAACATAGAGACATTAAGAATTAAAAGTGGCTCCAATACAGGACACCTGATTTTTTCGACATTTTTCGTTTGCTCTTGTTTCGTTTATGTAATAATCCAAAAAGTACAAAATGTTCAATCTTACAAAATGGTAAGGAACCCACCATGTGAGAGTGCGACTCACTTGAGCGGTTTTTTTAAATGAAAGACAAAACAAATGAACATTAAATTTCTCTGAATGATTTATAGTTAAGCATCCCAAATCAAACAACATAATTTTAATTTCTCTCGTTTGGACTTCGATGACATTGACATATTATTGACAGCGCCATCTATTTATCAAATCATTAATCATTTCTATATTTCTCCCTGAAATCAATACTTGGTAACACCTATAAGACTAGTGTATGTTTATATGTACTGACATATATTTACCTATAGGTAGGGAGGCTGCAGAGTTCGGCATTGAAGATGCACCGCCGCCGGGAGACGAGGGTGCTGTGAGAGCTGATAGTGCCTGCAAAGTATAAATAAATCAATTAATTTTATTCTATGGCATTTTTTTTACGTTCCATTCATTGCATTCTTTGAAATTTCATGCAGTTTTATTATTTGTAAGAGATATACTTAAATCTTACTCATCGATGTAAGTGTTGCGATCATTTTAATAAAATTAGTTAATATTCAATAATTCAACTGTTTATTAGTTAATATTCAATACTTCAAACTGTAAATCTATATGTATGTAAATGAAGCCTTTATAATTCTTATTTAATTTAAGTTTCCCGCGCTTTACCGTCTTTACCTTCAGCTTTTTAAGTAAAAGTATTATCTGCGGTGGCAGCACGTTACTCTATATTTACTATGGAAATTATATATAAAGGAAAATGATCTCTGCTCTAACATTGTATAATTATTAAAACGTTAATGTGATTTAAGACATAAATAATCTTATGATTATATGAAATAATATTTGAAGCAGCGGCTTTTAATGTTGTTTCTCTGTACAGGTGAGTAAACTAAAGTAATGCGTAAGTTGTTATCAATATTGGTTGTGAAAATGTTTCTTTAAAATAAACTACTCTTTACAGAGCAACAATTAAAGTTGTTGTTTCAATAAACAACATATTACATACAAATAAATGAAATTGGAGTGTCTGTTTGTAATGTCGAAATAACAGCTTTTCACTCAATATGAAAGTGTACCAATGACAAAAAAGCAATTTTTAAATTTTTTTTCTGTGTCTGTTTGTTCCGGGTAATCTCCTAAACGGGTGGACCGGTTTTGATGGGACTTTCACTGAATATTAGCATATACTTCAGGGCCTATTATAGGCTACTTTGATATTAGACAAAGGATTAAGGTTCCGTATAAAAAATAACCTCATAAATTTAAAAAAAATCCTTTCCAAATGTTAGATTTCAAAAGTGTTTCTCTAATGTAATATTGAAGGGTATTAAGTTTTTGATTTTAAAAAATGTATGGGGCAAAATGGGGGTTACAATTTTGTATCAGAATACAGGTTTTATAGGATCTTCAAAATATTTACATTTAAATACTAACTACACTAACAGACTAATATAATAATAACCACATCACGACACGCACATTCACTCGGCCCTGCACTGAGACATAATCTTGTATCGCAGGCACTAAGCAACGACATGTTATTAACTACATAGATACTACGTCCAAGACCAATAAGCGAAACAATGCGTCTTGCAAATAACACAAAGTTCCGGCCCCGCCGGGATTCGAACCCAGTCGGCTGTTTACACGACTGCGCCACCGTCGTCAACATACTAACCAGATGTGAGTTAGACCCGTCAGTGTGCATCGGCGGCGCTAGTTCTACGGACGCACACTTTGTGTTGGATTTCTTCTTCCGCAAACCAAACTTGCGACGGTCCTTTTTGACGTTTGGAGAAGCGCCCTCTAGCGACACCTGAGTATGGGACATTTTGAGGTTAATTGGCCGCTTAGGACATGAATTAAAGTTAGCTGATTTTAACATATAATGGTTTGTTTTAATTGTTTATTGTTTTATTCTTAGAAATATTAATTTATTGTTTTTTTTCGTTGATATTTTATATGGTTGCTGTTGGCCTATCTACAGTGTGGCGGTGGCGGTTCTTAAGACAGGCCAGCTGTCGGAGTAGTGCGGTGTCTAAGGGTTCCTTCGGCTTCCCTCTATCTCGTAACGCTCTGACAGCTAATGGTGTTAGTAGAACATGGGGTTTTAGTCGGTAGGCACTGGTTATACCTGAGTCCGACATACTCCTTCGGTCCCCCCGGGCTGGAGGAGATCCATGAGGATTTTCTCACGTAAAAGAAATGGCCTTCTACAATGAATGTAGTTGCAAAAACCACGTGTAGCTAAGTTCAATGTGTGGCGGCGTGCTTTGTAACGTATAATGCAGCTGTGCAATGAAGCACAGGCTACGTGCACGGAAATACTACCGGCAACAATTTAATCAGAAGAAATAGAAAGAAGTAAAGATTCTATTCCATCTTTAAAATGTTTTGGTTTTATAAAACCTTGTTGATAAATCTTTTTTTTCGTACAGTTTGTATACCAAATAAAAAAAGTCCATAATTACAGTAGATTTACTAACGTCAGTGTCGTGATGCACTTGTTGCTGCATGTCCAGCGCGTCAAGTAACCGCTGCAACTGCTGCACTGATAGCTGCGCCTGGCCCAGAGACCGTGACGCACTCTCCAAACCGCCGCCAGACTCTGAATAACGATAACAAACCTTATTTGTATTACTATAAAGTTTATTTTACAACTTCTAGGCTTATAGTAGTCGACTCCAAACAAACCCAAATAAACCTTGTTAACAAGGAATTAAAGCTCAATTCACAACTGTCTGATAAGGCTTCGTTTAAGAACAGCGCGAGTGACAATGTTGAGCTGTCAATATTCCTTATTGGAGGGTATTACGCTGGCAATTTTATCACATGAACCGCAATCAAGTAAATATGAAACTCACGCCGTAATCCCTCGAGAGGGGTTGGCAGAGGCGTTACACACAGCATTTCGCATGTTTATGTTGAGTCCCAGTGAGACAGGTTGCGAACCTGTCGCCACTATCCATGGCTGCTATAACTTACAGCAAACTGAGAGTCGAACCCTCGATCGGTCGGGTCGGTTCGTTAACCAAGGCACGTAACAAACTGAGCTACCACGTCCTCATATCATATTATCTGGCTCCTACAAGACAGGCTCGTCTTAATGCGGAAGCCGCTGATCAATGTAGATTGAGTTTCTTGTAAACTATTTTCTTGTTCTCTGATTAATACTAGCTATTAAGAAACATTGTAATAGGGAATATACATGAAATTTAATTTGATCATTCAATAAATTTATCGTAAAATATGTGGAAATAGAATATTTAATCTTTATAGTGAAAACAAAATTAGAATTGAACAATAAACCTGGTAGATATAACCATTAAAAGTAAATATATCTATATCGCTCATCAGAACAACCTTTTCTATGGAAGTTGTATGGCGCCTGTGTACTTTGACGTCAAAGTACATATCGGATCTCTCTGTCTAACCAACGACTTTGAAGCTTTATAACTTAGTTAATAAGTCAGATATTTGAGAAAATCTAACGGATTGTAATTGAGTGGTATCGAATTGTAATAAATAAATAAAAAAAGTAATGCATATTCCCTATTGTTTGGCAAATACATTATTATTATTTTAATGTCATTATACTATACTGTATTGACAGCCTAATTGACTGAACCTTATTGTTCACTAGTTTCTGCCTGCGACTTGAGAAAAAGATACACCTTAAAAACTATGAATGGTACTTATTACTTATTGGAATTTAACACATGCACTAACAGAGCGTAGAAAAAAAAATAACTTACCTTTTCTTCGAAGAGTTAGTTGGTAGATATTAATGATATAACTTTATTGCTTGACGGTCTCTGTGGCGCAGTGGTGTAACAGCTGAATGCTACGCAACAGGGCCTTGGTTCGAATCCCAGAGGGGGCGCAACTTTGTGTTATTTTCAAGGTGCATTGTTTCGCTTACCGGCCTTGAATGTTGTATTCTTATCTATGTGGTAAAAATAACGGACAGGGCACGAAGTCGTAATTTTTCTCACTACGCCTGCATTGTATATAGATACGTGCACTCACCTACGATCCAGCCCGCGAACCGTCCGCCGGGCGTGCCCGCCACGAAGCCCGCCTGCAGCCCGCGCGGGCTCAACATGTCTGGCATTACAATGGTACTACAGTGAGGGGTGTGTGTGTGTGTGTGTAACTCTACGCAACTCATTTAAAGGCCTTTATGTTTTATACACTTGTTATATTTTTTTATCTAACAGCGTAATTCGATTTCAATAATTCCTTTTATATAGTTAACTCAAAAGGGTAGAAAAACGGGGGTTGAATTCCATTATACCTTCGAAAATATTGCCTTTAAATAAGATGCAAAGACTAACACATCCACAAAATAATTAACCTCAAAACAAAGACGAAAACTACACTACTTTATAATAAGACACTTCTACTAAAAACTGGTTAATATGTCCAATTAAAAATGACAAAATACGCAAGCATTAACTACGGATATAAAATCATGCGTTTTCCAATACAAACGAACGATATTTACAAATTTTGAGTTAAGTTTACGTTTAAATAAATGACCTCTCGTAAATTTAAAACTACTTTGACCATACTTAAAATAGCTGTAAGAGAAAATAGGTTCCGTTCCTAAATCTAATGATTCCTTTCTATACCGTATTACTCTACTATCTACAAAAATTTTACGTCAATTTTAGAATATTCACATACATACAAAATTTATTTCATTTCATCTTACAAGCTAACAGATATAAAATCCAAAGCGCTTACAAGATTAATTATCTATGTATGTAACTTACTATTTAGTTGACTGGTACAAAAATATTCACTGAGATTTGGAACAGGTTAGGGATGGATTAAGGGTTTGTGTCAATCAGTCTGATGTCATTCGTTTCTGTCAATCCAGTTCAAAAAATAGCAAGAAAGCGACTATATCTTAGTATTAACGTTTTTATTAATAAGTCTACACATTTCTGACAAGCATTCCAATAAATAACTAAAGCAAACCGGAACAACATGATGGATAACTAGAACATCTGTATACAGTTTTCAAATCGTCACTCATCGCTTTCTTATTCACTCCATCACTCAGATTGGATCTGTCTTCCTGCAGATATAACCTAAACACGTCGAAGTGATTCAACCTCGGCCATTTATTCACGTATGGCAAGTTAGCAACGCTTTGGTTCGTCTGCGAGTCAATTGACACCCTACGCCGCGGTGATACGAGCGGTTTTTCTTTAGCAAGCTTCCATTTCAGACTTCCTTTTGGAGTTATTTTGACTTTATCATCCAATTTCTTCCTTCGTTTTACAACTTTAATATGTTTAACGCATTCTGTGTTGCGTGCTTCCAGTATATTCTCGCAGTTTCTACTCCAGCTTCTATAATATTCACTGGCATCGTCAACGTCACTTGGCATGCTCGTGAGTGACGTTTGCATGACACTCGCTATAAGCTTGTTTCTCGGCGTCGTGCCCTGGTCGATTGTCATGACAGATGGCTTTCTACTGTCAGTCTGCATTTGGAAGTTGTTCAATGGTTTAAAAACTATGTAAGCACTATGTGACTTGTCCATTGGACTCTGAGGTCTTTCATTGTCCAATTGGGTTGTGATACCGCTGAAAAGTTTTTGTATTTCCTCCTGCATGTGCAGTGCGTTACCGCATTTGCAAGTATTAGCTGATGTGCTTTTAATCTTTCTTTCTGGTGTTTCGTTTTCTTCTTGCACTTCATCTTCCTTGTCATTCTCCGTTTTTCTCTCAAACGGTTCATTACTGTATATTTTTCCTAAAAGACCGAGCCCTCGTGGGTTGATAACGTTTTTGAAAACTTTTTCATGTCGGTTTCGTAACTTTATATATAAAGCCGTTATGTCTTTATTGAAAGAAGTATTTTGGGATAGGATAGTCAAGTTCTCTAAAAGCAATAAGATGAATCTTTCATCTATAGCACTTGGCGAGGAGTCGAGTGACTGGATGGAAACAAGTTTACATTTAGCTGATGGACAAGTATCAACGCATTTTGCGTCTCTTTGGTTCAACCTCCTTCTCAAACCAAACTTGTTAGCAAAAGATTTCTTGTTCAACGAACACATGTAGCACTGACTCTTTACATTTGACGGAGTTAAACACTCATAATCCCTTCGATACATATTGCTGCTCCCGAAAGAAAAATCCAGCGACTGCTTGCTTTTATGAACGCAGTCTACGTCGTTTAAATCTACACTATTCGTGTCACTATATGGTTTTGGTTCTGCACATTCGTTATTTCCTAAACATATAAGCCGAGGTATTTTTAGACTTTTATCTTTCACATTGAAGTATTGATTAGAGGAACTAATACTTGTGTTTATTTTGTGAAGCCAGTTACTGTCACTTAAATCATGGTCTAACGTTTTTGGTTTATCAGTCACTATATCGTTTAGTTTGTCAGTTTTCGATGACTTTCCTTTTAGTTTGATGGTGATAGTGAGTGCGTCTTCTGCTTTAGGATCATTGTCTACGGATACATTTTCTAAATTATAATTCGAGAGGTTTATAACTAATGCATTATCTTTGAAATGTTTATTTAAGTGATTACTCCCATTACTGTTTTTATCTAAACTATTTGACTCATTTTTCTTTTGTTGGTCTACAGTTTTAATTCCCTTCTTTGCCTCTTTATTATTAATAAATGTCATATTATCTAAAACTTCTTTAAGGTATACTTGACCGGGATCAATTAGGTTTTGATTTTTATGTTCTTTAACATCGCATGGCTGCAATGTAGTGATGGATCTTGACAGCTTTTTGACTTTAGCTTCACTTTCTACTTCGACTTTGGGTATTTGCACTGAGCTTGTGGAAGTACCTGTTGAATCACTGCTGGCTGTAGAGCTTTGGCCGTGGTTTAGAACACCTAAATACGCATCTAAGAAGTATTTAGCGATAACCGGAGCGATCGATGTTTCGCTGATAAGATGTCTGAGTGTCTCTTGTATTTCAGGTAGTTCGGAGGAAGAATTCGAATCAAATTTGCCATCGGAATTTTTAGATGCATCCCTCGATATGTTATTGAGATTTTCTATGAGAGTTTTCGTAATTTTTATATCTTTATCTTTATTTGGACAATTGAAAACGTTATCGCAGATATAAACTGTATTTTTTAACATTTTTTCTAATTCTTGAACAGTCCTTTCTTTTAAATGGCTCTCATCTATTTTATTGCCAGGCTTTCGCTTTCTGCATTTAGAATTATTATTAAGGACGTTTACAACATAGTCACTGATACCATGAAATTGCGTCTCATTGGAGACACTTCCAGCGAAAGGGCTAGATAGGATTTCATCTTTTGTAAAGTAACTATTGGACTGTCTTTCGATTGATTTTACGTTTCTCTTAGCAAACCTACGGTTGTCCATTGCTGTGTTATTGAGCCAATATTCCAAAAGCGATCGAAACAGAGCTTTGATAGGGTTGCTTAGTTTTTCCTTGGGCTTCATTTCAAACAGGCCTTTCACGACTTGACTAACGTAGCTTTTGAGTAAGCGGTTACCAGTCATATCAGTATTCCTGAACACTGATACAATCAGTTTTTCAGTGATTCTGTCAAATTCAGAAGGAGTGGTCAGGTTCTGTATGGATTTATCAACGTTCTCTATTTGCACTTGGGTTTCGTTATTCTTCCTATGGACATCATCATTGGTTAACGCGAAGCTGTTATCGCATTGAGCATTAAGAACCCTGTACTTTCCAAGGACGCATTGCCCGAGAGGTCGCAACTTTGGTTCGTTGAAAATATTCCTATACTTGTAAAGGTTAGTTGATTTTTTACTGCGTTTCAGAGCGGAGTTTAAATTGAACCGCCTCTTTTGTGTGAAGAAATATAATGCGGTCGATCTCCTGTCACGAAAAATTGATTTGTTGTCATAAACTTTCCGTCGCCCACGTGTGCTACTGAGATTGTCTTTGGATATGTATGTATCATTGCTTTTTATGGAACATATATCTGAACAAGTGTTTAGCATTTGTTCTTCTAATGACGTTTTTGCCTTAGTATCTTTCATACCATCGAATTCAGTAGTTTTGTATATGTTTTCAAAATATTTCATCGAACATAGACTTTTGTTGGCTCTTAAATTTAAGTAATTATCACTGTTAGAGAAATTCTTATTCCTAATCCGCTTGGATTTATTTCGAGACTTATCATCATCTATCGGTTGAAATTTGCTTAAACGGTGCGTCTTTGTGTGTTTTCGTAATTTTCTAGGGATATTTTTCGAACTGATGGATGATAAGGTCCCTTGACTGTAAGTGCTCAGGGTTGTACCTTTAAAAGGGATAAATGAATGGGATATAGGATAGGATTGTGATAGGAATATCTAACAAGTCGAAACCTACTATCTTTAATTTAATCTAATGTTTTAAGATTTGTAGCAGTTTGTTGAATATAATTATACTCAATATGGAAAAGCAAATAGACCTCATGTTGTTTTTTATCACGTAAAATGGCGTATTAACTGCTTCTATTATTGGGTCAAATATACAATTTTATTGTATTTGAGAGTCTATTGATTATTCGATATTAAATATGGCATTTTTATGTAAAACAATTTTTTTCTTCAATGAAAAATAAAAATCAAAAAGCTAAAACATTCAAAATAACTAACTAGTCCATAACAAGGGGAGAAAACTTATCCGAAAGCAAGAAATATAAAACTATATATATATTTGTATTTATAACTTACGTGATGGCGTTTCAGTGGGCGGGATTTCATCTGAAGGAGGATGTATTTTAGGCACAGACTCACGGGCACCAAACGTCAGCAAGTGCTGACGATATAATCTGGAAACGTCACAATTACAAAAATAAATAAAACCAAGCATTTGACCCCGACCCCGCCTGATGTTAAGCGGCGATGGAGTCTAAGGTGGAACATGCCTGCCCAGGAGAAGCCTATTGACTCTTGCCTTAAAGAGCCCCAGGTTACATTTATCAGGGAACACATCGACAGGCAGAGAATCCCACTCTTTTTCAGTACGCATTATAAAATATTATAATGAGTACTTAATTTTTTTTGTATAAATAATTCGGATTCCTCCGTCTATTAAAACACACACATGTGCGGTGGTTTCATGCATGATATTGTTTATTTACCTGTGTTTGTTCAACAGATGCAGCCACGCCCTGAAGGCGTCTTGTGTTTTAGCCCGCAGGTGGTAAATGAACTCGTCAGCGTCGATGTCGATGCGCCGCCTCCTCGCTTTAGCGCTGATGACGCTCAGCCCGACGTCCACGGACCCGTGCAGGCGGCCGCGTGACACGTCGCCCGCCGACCGGGCGTACACCAGGATGCCGCCGTCTATCACGAAGAAACGCTGCGACAAAATTTATATAAGTGATCATAAAACAAACTAACGCCGTCATTGATCCCTCGAGAGGGGTTGGCAGAGGTGTTCAACTCCGCCTTTGGCATGTTTATGTTGAGTCCCAGTGTCTGTCACACTATCCGAGCAAAATGAGGGACGTGGCAGTTACAATGTACGGCAACCCGAGACCTGTCGAGTCGGGTTTGTTGGTTAACTACGTAACGTAACAAACTGGGCTTCCACGTCATCCAAACAGCAAATTTTTTTATGTTTTATTTCACCTGAGTACCTGTAGTCTGAACATCAAATTAAACTTAATACAAAAAGTAAACAAGTCTCCATGACGGCCAGAACTTGACGTTTACAAAAAAACATTAAATTTCTTGTTTCGATTTAAATTTTAGACTTTCAGTCTTGAAGGGATCAATAAAATTATAGTTGAGTTGACACTGATTAACCTAAAGGGTATGTTAGAGTTGTTAAAGAAAAAAAAAAGGTCAATTGTGAGTCGGACTCTTACGTAACGGGTTCCGTACCATCTTTTAAGATTCAACATTATGACAATTTTAGATAATTTCTTAAAATTAACCAAAAAGACTAAAACATTCAAGAATGAATAACGTTTCATTTTGGGTGTTACCTTTATTTTTAGCATAACACACAGAAAATGACATTCTCTAAAAATTTCATTCATTGAACAGCCCACTGACAGACGGACGGAGAGCGGAGGCTTAGTAATAGGGTCCCGTTTTTTACTATTTAGGTACGGAACCCTACAAATTTAAGTCTCATTTTTTATTACAAAATCATTCGTTCCAGTCTACCCAACCTTAAACAGAACATTTTAGTAAAAACTGATAAAGGACGAATGACGGTTGGGTTACCTTGTGCCATCCTTTGAGCGGCCACTTGCGTTTCTTATGCAGGTATCCGTTGAAGACATCAGGCCGCTTGTCGAACCTCTGCCCGTCCTTCAATCCTTCCAGCACCTCCCACTCGCTGCCGCGCCGTCTACTGCTAGAACAATACATTATATAATGTCACTTATGTATTTTACACTAAATTCATGAACACATCTCGCTAGGTACAAAGTTTACAAGAACAGACAGAAACAAAATACAGTGCCTAGATGTATGTATGACCATTGTATGTGTATGACCATTTAATTGTATCACGTAAAGAATATAAACTAAAGCAGAGCTATATCAACTGTACAGAGATGTTTTATTTTTTCTATTTTACATTTTATAACATTATTTTTTACTTTTAAAAATAGTTCTCATCAGGTTCAGGATGTTTCAGGTTACTATTCATATATATATATTTTTCCTTTCTTTTGTGTAATCTTTTAATCTAAACCAATGTTATTTTTCTTTGTGACCTGTTTATATTTCAGTATACTGTGTGTGTAACCTTTGTAAATGTTGTGTTCGTCTGTTACAGGCATGTACATCAGTTTCTGTTTATAATATGTGATTTTTGTATGTTTGTGTAATGTACTTGCTGTAGACGTCCCTAAATAATATATAAATATAGTAAAGTGAGATTTAATATTTGCACGTCAAGACAATATTTGCACGTCAAGACAATATTTGCACGTCAAGACAATATTTGACAAAACATGTCTAGATCAATTTTAAAAACTTAATGTTTCAGCTCATTAATGATTTATTATTATTATTATCTGATTAGGTTTAATTGAAATATAAGCAATAATATGTATAGATAGACACAAACTCGCAGGTTATAACAAATTACAGATTCTGGGGTTTCTCGCCGGTATCATCCCCGATATAAATTTTCCGAACCGGTGGTTGAGTCGTTTTTAAGAAAAAAATTAAATTAATTTGACGATTCTAAGTATTTTATTTGAAGTTTATGGAATAAAGTTAATTTGATTTTGATTTTTAGTATTTAATTGTGACTATTATTTTATTAGTTCTTATTCTGTAAAGTGAAGAATCGCTGCACGAGCACGGCGTCTACTCTGAAACGACGAAAAACGAAGTATCGGCCGAATGTCCGTGTGTTTCATACTACGAAAGTGTTTCGTGTTCGGGTCAGTCTGGCTCGCAGATACATTCATTGCGATCGAACTTTGTTTGACATATATTGCATCAAAAACGTTACTCCGAATACACCGACACATTGATTTCTGATGCAGTGGTATCCTTGATTTTATGTTCAGTCAGACCAAATGTTTCGGTGGGGGTATTTCAGAGTAGGACCTCTGTTTTGACTCGTACAATGTATGTATTGTTACCTGCGTGTCTTGGCGGGCGGCTTGCTGGGCTTGCTGGTGGCGCGGTCCCCGCTGTCCGCGGATAGGGACGCCGTCTCCGCCGAGCAGTCCGAGTCGGAAGGCGCGCGCCGCAACATGGCCGCTCGACCGGCGCCCGCGCCTCGCGAGCGGGACCCTGCCAACAACACAACCTATATAGTACTGTCACCTTTTTTGTTACGAAGTTACTACTAGTAGGGTGGAAGGCGATTTTTGGTGAATCACTCATTTTTATAAGCCCGCGTCCTTTTAGAGAATAGGAAAGAAAAGGGTCTCGAAACGACATGTATGGAAGTCATTGGATCGATGACGAATTCACAACCGTATAAAGAAACCTTTCCTGGTTAACGTACGCAGCAGGATGAGTTTTGGCTTTTATCCATATAAGGTATTAGGGCAATAGCTCGAATTTTAGAATTAAAAGAAACCTTTGGAAAATATCACCAAATTTCGAAACCAGCAATCCCGAATTCGTCTATGAAAAATTAATTTATTCACGACCCTTTTTTGGCAATAGCAATTTCAAATCAAGCATGCGATGACATTTCCGTAGATAATTGACCCTTTGTAAAGCCTCCTCACATTCGCCGGCGATCGACGATCACGATCATCGTGCACACGCCCACACACGTCCAAACGATCGGCTCAACAACAGTTAACCGTCGTCTATCAATCAAGGACGTCGAAACTGCAACAACCGCCGCTATTTATTTCACTTCAATTTCATGTACAATTTATAACTTACATGATTATATTTTCAGTTGGTATTCTACAAAAACATTTATTAATGATTGAATACAAAAGTTAAGTTTTATTCTCTACCTATTAGATACCTATCGATTACGAAAAAATACATCCATATTTATTTAACTTACAAAATAAATACGTATTGAGATTTATATTGATTATCATCTTTATTGTGAAGGCACGTCATCAATGCTCCGCTGTCCACCGGTGAATGAATGATCGGCGATCGAGTGGGCACTTTGATCCGTGTCCGAAAAACCGAGAATAAACGATCATTGGCGACTAGAAACGATTAATCCCTCACGATCACACGATCGTTCATGATTGCCAGACGTTGGCGATTGTAAAGAGTAGACATAAAAGCTTAGCTTACAGCAGGAAATTATCAACAAGTTTAACAATGTTATTATAATAAAACAAGAAAAAACAACATTAAAAATATATATTATTTCAATTTAACAAACGAACTAATCAATAATCATTCGAGCATCTATGTTTACATCAATGACTGACAAACTTATTTAAAATTACTAAAAACACGTCAAATTTATGAATGTTAATTAACGACAAAAAATTGTCAAGCGTGAGTCGGACTTGCACATTTTGGTTCCGGACCATCTTATAAGATTAAATTTTATATAATTTTATACAATTCCGTAGAAGATACAAGAAGATTTTTTTTTTTTAAACTATACATTTCTTGTAAGGGACCGCCGTTATTTTTTATTTCTTTATGTTTTTAGTATTTGTTGTTATAGCGGCAACAGAAATAGACATTCGCTGAAAATTTCAAGAGTCTAGCTTTTATGGTTTATTCGATTCAACTCGCTGACGGACAGACGGACAGCGGAGACTTATAAGGGTGCCGTTTATACCTTTCAGGTACGGAACCCTAAAAAACTAACAAAAACAAGACAATCGATGTAGATGTCTTGTTCACAATGGCCGTGGCATAAAATAACATGAATTAAAGAGACGTGTGTTGACTTACTAATTATATACCTCCGTGTGTGTGATTTAGCATAATTTGATTATTTATACATAATGAGCGATGTTCTGTTCACCTGATGGAAAGTGATACCGCCTATTGATGCGACGATGTCTTTGATGTCTTACAAAGCCAAGAGCATCACCTAATCGTTGCCTATGTAGAGGTAAATATGTTATACCTCTCATTATGTTAATTACATTGGCTCTCCAATCCTTCGAACCGAAACACAGCGAACTGATTCACGTTGTAAATAGAAAGGAGGGTGGTACCAACGCAGACGGAGATCTGTTCATAAATATTTATCTATAGTTTATAAGATATTACATTAAAATAGCACTGTATATCGAATTAGGTCATGCCTGTAATTATATATCCTGTATTGTACAAACAAATAAATATTATTATTATTATGAACTCTTTTTTTTTTCTTGCAGTTTACGAGTGTTTGTCTTATGGGCCAATGGTGTGCACACCTTTAATTGGCATACACTTTAGATTTGTATTTATAATTCATTTATAACCATACATTACAAACTACCCCTGTGTAATGCTGTTGTTGTGCTAATAAATAAACATCCATTCAGTCATACCGTCTCACCAAAACTAAATAACCAGATCGACCGGGCTCTATAATAGCATTCCCAAATCACTAGACATCGACTTATTAAACGATAGCATATTTAGTTCTTCAGATAAGTTAATTAAGTATTTTTGCAATTCCTCATTTTGATATAAATTTTTATTCTGACACCTACTATTTAAGTAATGTTTCTAAGTTTTTAAAATTTTACTATGTAACTATTTTAATTGTAACATAGTCCAATTTAATTCAATTTCGTTTTTAACGTGTGCATATAGGACAACTAGAATTCGTGTTTAGTTTTAATTTTATTTTATGTAAACTGTGGTTACCTGTGATTGGATAAACAAGGGGAATGTTATTAGTCTCTGAGTTGTATCGCATGCATGTGTATTATTCGTTGGTGATCCAAATAGATAAATGAAATGAAAGACCGTTCGGTTATAGTCGTGATCAGACATGTTATTGCAAGCACACTGTTTTAGTGTTCATCGTCTTTACTGACTGTCTCCCCCTCAGTTTTATTGCCTCTGGGCCATCTCAATTGCTGTCTCCGCTTTGCTGGGAGGGAAGTCTGAAATCGGTTTCTTAGTACCTCCTATTTCTTCTGATTAAGTTCGTTGCGGATCCCGCGACAGCCGGTAGGGTGTCCGGACACAGCCTGTGCGTCATTGTAGCAGCATTATTCGTTCAAAGGACGCCACTGTTGATCCTGGCGAACGGGAGTGGCTGTGGCGGGACAGTGGCGGGTGTGTCCCGAAAACACATCACCGGCAAATACGCCAACCAGTAATACTACGGTAGTACTAGCTAACTCGATGTACGCGCCTTATATCAAAAAATAAATTACGACATGTTGGATTGGATATGTTTTGTTAACAAAATGTAATGTTTTTACTGTGTAATGTAATGTAATGTAATGTATTCGAGGAAAAAAATTCAATCCAAGTATTTTCCTTGACACTTCACCGAGTAAGTTCCATTCAATCATAAAACATTACCCACTTGTCAGTCATTTGCCTGCCCCATGAGCTAATGTTTAACTTAGTACATATACGATACAATAATCTTTTAAACACAATTGGGTACTTTTTAGGGTTGCGTACCCGAAGGGTAAAAAACGGGACGCTAACACTAAGTCTGCGCTGTCCGTCCGTCTCGTGAAATATTCAGACAATAACAACAAATACAAAAATACAAGGAAATTATAAATTGAAGGGAAACAAGAAACGTGATTCTTGTCTCTTTTATGGAATTATCTGAAATGTACATAATGTTCTCATACGATCTTATACGATAGCGCGGATCCCATAATGTACGAGTCCGGCTCACACTTGACTGGTTTTTTTTAACTTTATATCTTTTAGTTAGTATCTCATATATATGTTATCGAAGAAGCTTCCGCTATGGTTGTAAGCGGTTCGGTAAGCGAAACAATGCGTCTTGCGATTCGAACCCAGAACAAGCTTATCAGTCAGCTGTTTCCATCACAACGCAAGAGATCGTTAATAACATACGCATAGGCGGCATCGAAATAATATATAATAGACAATTTGATATCAGTGTCGTTGCCTAATTTGAATATGAATATCTATGTTTACATCCGTTACACTAAAAATAGAAAACATTCATAGAGCGAAAATAATTGCTCACAACGCGTTGTTATCACTGTAAAACGTCCACAAAGCGAAATTCGTGTTCGGTGGCGCAGTGGTGTAAACAGCCGACTGCTACGCTAGAGGTTCCGGGTTCGAATCCCGGCGGGGGCGGGACTTTGTGTTATTTGCAAGACGCACTGTTTTACTTTCCGGTCTTGGATGTTGTATTCTTATCTATGTAGTTTATACCATATCGTTGCTTAGTTCCTGTGACACAAGTTCTTACGATACTTACTGCAGGGCTGAGTCAATGTGTGTGTCGTGATGTGGTTATATTATTATTATTATTATGCTACGAATAATCCCATGTCAAATTAAAAAAAAAAAACTTAAAAAACCAGTGAGACTGGCTTATTTTGTTTCCGTTCGCAATCGATCGTGTTGTCGCGAAAACCGTCACACTTTTGAAATACCTAATTCACTTTTCGCAATCATCCACCGACATAATATGTAACAATGCACATTTAACTCAAACAAATATAGACGGCCAAAACAAAACGCACTTCGTTTTATATACAAACACAATAGTAAAACTTTGCTATCGCACGAACACGCGAGACAAAAGCTTGACTCCGAGCGAATGCCACACAAAAATCAATCTTATTTCCATTCAATGAGAGACGTTATTGTTTTATTTTAATAGGCGTAACTAGACCACCGTGCAATGCGTGAATAATAAAGATTTTAACATTAAAATATAAGCAGAACGTATTATGATGGACATCATTATTAAGAAAACAATTCAGAATAGGGAATACGCTTAATTTGATTATTCAATCAATTTATCGTAAAGTATATGGAAATACTATATTTACAGTGAAAACAGAATTAGAATTGTACGATAAACCAGGGAGATATAACCATTACAAGGAATTTATCTATCTCCAAAACCTTTTCTATGGAAGTATGGCGCCTGCGTACTTTGACGTCATAGTACATATCCGATATCGGATTTGAGAAAATGTAACGGATTTGCGTATGATATGTAGTATCGAATTATAATAAATAAATAAAAAAGTCATGCATATTCCCTAATGAGTTCACAAACGGCCGCTACACATATATACATTGCGGCCATCTGTGAGCCGCTTCCCGCTGTGTGAGTGATATCTGTATAGTGCACTTTTATGGACCCCTTGAAGCTTGGCAAAAATGTTTTTTTTTTTCATTTATTTAGCTTGTTAGCCCTGAAATGCCAATCGTTACAATTGGCTCGCTTTCCACGGACAAACGAGCTTGGTGCGAACTACCGCCACTCTGTCCCATTACTGCAACTCCTGTTCACCAGGATCAACAGTGGCGTCCTTTGATCGAATAATGTAGCTATGCAATGACGCACAGGCTGTGCCCGGACACCCTACGGGCGAGAGCGGGACACGCAACGAACGTAATCAGAAGAAATAGGAGGTAGTAACAAAACCGATTTTAGACATTTCCTAGCAAAACGGAGACAGCAATTGAAATGGCCCAGAGGCCAAAAAACTTAAGGGGGGATAGTATGTGTGTGTATTTACGTTTGCTGTCGAGTCGTGACGGCTCGGTGTGGGCATGCTTGAGTCCGCCCTGAGACATCTTGTCTTCACCACACGCGCCCAGCATCAACCATCGCAGATCAGCTGAAACAAATATATACAATAATAAAATATAAAAAAAACTTTAAAAAAAACCCCGATGGGACATTTGCGTACATTCGATTGTTCATCCCCACTTTCACCACCATAACTTTTGAATGGAGGAACCGATAGTGATCAATCATAGCTAAGAACATGCCCAATGAAGTCGCCTTTCAAACAAAAAAACTAAATCAAAATCGTTTCATTCGTTCTAGAGTTATGATGCCACAGATAGACACGTCGAACTTTTAACACCTTTTTGCGTCGGGGGTTGGAAAAGAGTACAGATACATAAAAACAAATCTGATGATAGATTGGAATGTTTTTCGGGTAAACATAGCAGATAAAATGCAAACTATGCAAATAAACTCGCAATAATTCATAAAAACCGATAAAATGAATTACAAGATTTGACTGATGTTGGTAATCTGATAACAGATTGGAATATTTTGCGTATATTAATGTTTACCTTAACATGTTTTTAAACATTTCCGATGAAATGCAAGATGCATTTTTAATCCATCTGTGGTTTTAATACAATATAAAATTTGACTTCTTAAATCCTTTTAAAAATATTATCCCAAATGATTTCACTTAAATAATTCTACGCTCTACAAGAAAATATCTTGACTTAACATAAAAATTACTCATTAAAAAGTTGTGCAGCTTCTATGAAAACATTGACGGGAACATATATTTTTGTTCCAATACTGATTTAAATACGCCCAAACAAAACCAGTACAGACAAGTTTTACATGAATGCCGTTAAATACTCGTACACATCACGACACAAAAATAATACATTACATGTATTTATTTTTGTATTAAGTATATGATACTGAATTATTTCCGCTTTCAAGTATTTTAAACTCATTTATCAAGATTAACTAATCGAAAAAGATTACTTTATAACCTACATTAATATCCAAATGATAGTAAAGATTAAAATGGATTATGGTTTTTTGTGAAGAAAAAAAAATCTAATTAATTAATCAAAATATTTTGAAATCACACAGTGTAAGGACTTGGGTATGGTTTTGAAATTCTGACAAATAACTCAAAAACAATTGCCTGCACCCTTGTTTGATTGACATTACAGTCATCTGAAGCTACACAAATTGTGATGTGTTCTTTCAGGCGAGTAAGGGCGCCATATTCACATATATCACTTTTTATCAGATAGATGATACTTTTGACAGATGCAAAGTTATTTTACGACTGATTATGTTCATGAATAAAGAAGGTTTCATTCAACAATTAAAAACGTGTGCCTCAGAATGGTTAAAATATCCATGTTATTTAATTCATCATGGTTAGGAGAACCACAGTTTTAAGATTAAACACCTAAGGCACATTTTAATGCAGTATGTACGTAGGATTACAAGAAAAAACATGTCATTAGTTGGCAGTTCGCGGAGCTGGTAGAAATAAAAACTACAAAAATACCACATACATAACCTGATGACCAAAGGCGATTTCATTCTCTCAAATGATTTCTGCTAAACAACAAAACAAAATCCGACAAGGCTTATGTCACATCCATATTTCACTTTACATCTATCATTATTTTAATTATTTACTCAATTTTCCGTTAAATATACGAACAGACGAACAACACATAAAAGATTCTTATCGAAACTGATATGTATTATCATTTATATGTAACAACTTATCAAAAATCTGTTTGTACAAATATCTAAATCAATAATGCATAATTTATCACTATGGTGTCTTGTTTTTGATACACCATTTATAATTGTGTATGTTCTTTAAGTTATTGTGTCAAACACACATGTTTATGCACAAAATACACAACTACCTCGAGCAGGTAGATGAGTTGACTGACGAAACTTATAAAGAAAAAAAATATATCAAGTTTCATGAGGAAGTTGTCCTTATAACATACCTGCATATACATATTAAAATATATACCTACATATTAAAACAAAAACAGGTTTCAGACAATTTATAACAACCTTACAATTTACGTGTCAATATCTTAGAGAAGACCGAGTCATTATGAAGTTGAATTGGTGGAAAAAAATGTCTCGGAAATTTTAATAATTAAACAAAGGAAGCTACAAACTTTTTGCATTGTGGCGGAAAATAATGAATAAGAATTTAACTAAAACATAATGTCATATGCAATTAGATAACAATAGGTGTAAAATAACATAGGAAATAATTATCAGAATGTAATCAAATATTATATAATACAAGGACACATTTTTGTATTCAGATAGTAAATAGATATTTTCTGTACATAATGATAATAATTGTCTCTAATAAATGGTTCTTTAATGTACATACATATATCATATTATTTCCTTGTATTTATTAAATGAAATATGCAAATATCATTTTATATTCATGATTTATTTTTTAATTTTATTTTTGATTAAATAAGTTATAATGTTTATTAATAATATATTATGCCATTGATTGTAAATGATAATTAATTTTTAATACTTGCCATCTCTTTCAAACTGTATAAGATGGAAAGTGACAAGCTGTGCTGATCATCTATTTCCTTAAAGTATGAGTCAAATATTAGATCACTAGTACAGGTGATGTCATAGACATTACCTACCAATAACTATGCTTCAATACTAATAGGGAATATGCATAATTTTTTTATAATTATTCCAAAATACACAAATCTAATAGATTAAAGTTATAAAGCTTCAAATTCCTTGTTTAGACAGAGAGATTTAATATGTCAAACGACATCAAATGCCACAATCACCATGCAACTTAAGAATAAGAATAAATTTATTTCACAAAAACACATAAGAATAGTGAAATAGGGTGGTAGTTATCGTATAGTATAGATCGTTTTTAAATAGGGTGGTAGTTATCGTATAGCATAGATCGTTTTTAAATAGGGTGGTAGTTATCGTATAGTATAGATCGTTTTTAAATAGGGTGGTA
This sequence comes from Choreutis nemorana, assembly GCA_949316135.1. Taxonomy (NCBI): domain Eukaryota; kingdom Metazoa; phylum Arthropoda; class Insecta; order Lepidoptera; family Choreutidae; genus Choreutis; species Choreutis nemorana. The sequence goes on from OX438618.1 coordinate 7,426,595, forward strand.
GTTATCGTATAGTATAGATCGTTTTTAAATAGGGTGGTAGTTATCGTATAGTATAGATCGTTTTTAAATAGGGTGGTAGTTATCGTATAGTATAGATCGTTTTTAAATAGGGTGGTAGTTATCGTATAGTATAGATCGTTTTTAAATAGGGTGGTAGTTATCGTATAGTATAGATCGTTTTTAAATAGGGTGGTAGTTATCGTATAGTATAGATCGTTTTTAAATAGGGTGGTAGTTATCGTATAGTATAGATCGTTTTTAAATAGGGTGGTAGTTATTGGGATCGTTTTTAAGACCATTTCTTCCTTAAAATAGGTTGTTGTAATGATGACATAGATATATATATACTTTTAATGGTCATATCTCCCTGGTTTATTGTTCAATTCTAATTCTGTTTTCACTCTAAATGTACTATTATGTCTTTAATATTTGAATTAATGAAATAACCAATGTTTCATGCATATTCCCTACTGATGCATTTAGTGAGTGAGTACATAAGACTAACATGTTTTGTGAGTTTTTTAAGTTTTACAAAATAAATAAAATAATATATCCATTAAATAGTTTGGAGTTGGTGATCAGCAAATATACTCATTCATTATTTTTTTAAAGGGTGGAGTATTTGCAACCTTCTAGTAACACAGGATATAAAGTTAGGGCCCTCAAGGATTAAGTAACCAGTAACTGGCTTCATTCCAAGTAAGTTACAGCCTAAAGATTTGTTACCTCAAAGTTGCTTTAAAATTTAAATAGTGATAAGTAAAAGTAGCTTAAACAAACTATTATCTAAAATTAAGGCTTCAATAATTGAAAAAAACAGTGAATATTGGTAACAGTTCATTAATAAAAAAAAAAAAAAATCTTGTTCATGTACAAAACAATGTTTTGTAAATAGTAAAAAATATATTTATTATTATATTTTATAAATAACAAAAAAATCCTTGAAATGAAAAAGTAGTAGAGACATTGAGTGTCAGATCTTGAATGATGCAAAATATGATAAATCAAAATAATGCCAATGCCGAATGTATATTGGTCAATAGCAAAAAATCTTATGGCTTCAACAGTTATATACCTATAGTGAATGCGGTGTTTATTTTAATACAAATTTGAAGGTCAAACTTAATACATGCACGGAAACCTGTTTCGCTTCGGAATTGACTCTTAAACCAGCGGTTACCGCGTTTTTTATCCCAAAAACAATAATAAACAAGGTTCCTTGATTCGAAACATTATTCTTCATAAGCTTTTTTAACGTAAAATAGTTAGGTCTAATATAATACACTCTGAGCATTGGACTGGGTTAGTACTCATTAAGCAACTGAATAGTGTTAAATACTTACGTAAGACGATCCAAATAGCAATCAGAACACAAACATCATAGAATTAAATTGATTTTCAGTATTTTTCACTGCAATGTCCGAGTATGTTTCGCGGAATTATAAAGACTTCCGTTAATTTAGTTTACAAAATACAATTTGAACGAGCTATTTAATATCAGCAGATCATTTTTTAATTATACACTCAATCATGAATTTATCCAACGATAGTTTATCACCATTTTGAAAGGATGGAGTTACGAAAATCGCCAAAGATTTTTCCTCTTGGCATTGGCAGCTGAGCCTGCGTCAATGCGACATTTTTGACGTTTGTACACACGTCAGTACAGTGTTGCCATTCGGAAGATTGTAAAAGCCAAAAATATTCATTAAAAGAAATTGTGTGAAATTATTTTCTCTGAATGCTTAGGTGGCTCGGAGGATATAATACATAATCATTTTTTGTTTCTACATTTTGAAAATATTGATATAAATATTAATAAGCTCAAAAAACAAATATTTATATGTAATTATATTAATCTCAACATTAGAGCGATCTCTTAGTAATAATTTGCAAAAAGGACAAAATTTAGTATTTTTAACTTATTATGTTCTTCTGCAAAAAATCATCATTCTCTTATTTAACTTTAAAATATTTTTGCACAAGCTTTTCTGTAAGGCGCTTTTAGTTCTACATGAGTATACGTAAAATATATATATCTAAACTTTTACTTACCTATACCGACATGTTATGAAAAATAATAAAATATTGAGTTTTAATGCAAATGTTCAAAATAGTTACATTTGCTTACTATTCACCTATCTATGAAATACTATGTTATTGAACTTACCGTTTCGCAGGTAATGTAATTTACAGGTAGTTGCATCGTCAAGATGAACTTTTATTTAGTTAAAAACATCTTCCTTCAATGTCTTGATGCTATCTAGGTATTAATAATTTATTTTGATAAATACCTAAGTATGAACTCTGTAGTAATTTTAATTAAGAAGTGATTACGATACATTTGCAGTTTATAGCCTTGACTATCTCCTACTTTGTATCAAAGTAAGCTTCTTCTTAATAAATCTCATTTCAGTCTGCAATAGGTTGTCTGTACTTGCGGTCAATAACCTAAAAATGTCTAAGAGCGATGAATTATACAGCCTAGTGTTAAGAATTAAAATTAAAAAATGTTATTAAATTTTTGGTGATTTCGTTTTTAAAGTGCAATGTTGATTTTGTTTTTTGTTAGTGCATTATTGGGGCTGGTTGTTGATGGTGGTTTGGATCCAAGAGCTGAACTCGGATATCCAAGAGGATTATACTCTGTGTGTATGTACATAAAGATTAACAGTAATAGTTTTTTTTTTTTTAAATATAGTCATTTAAGTAAAAAAACATCGCCACCGACAGTTATTTTGTATATCCTTTCTTTCGTACTACCTCCTATTTATTCTGATTTAGTTCGTTGCGGGTCTCAAGATAGCCGGTAGGGCATCCGGGCATAGCCTGTGCGTCGTTGCATATCCTGATAAACAGGAGTTGCAGTTGTGAGACAGAGTGGCGGGTGTGCCCCGTAAATTTATCTTGCATCTGTTTGTTGCATCAGCCGGTCCCATAGACCGTGGCTATCCAAACTCAAAAATCTAAGAATCAAAGTTACACTCCCTTTCTATATATATTTTATAAACCGATTTCGATAAAAAGGAGAATAGTTATATGTGACGTAGAAATGAGTTCTACTCTGAAAAAGCGGCTAAAACTTAGTTATTATACCTACCTATAGATATTACTACCTATTTTAAATCTACATATATCGGACAAGAACTAGCATATTTACTATTGGTTTTCTCAGTAAATACGAATCGATTTCTTCTCGACAAAAAAAGAGATAAATAATTACGATTATTCAGTTGTTCTCGAGTCTTGTATTGGTACCTCGTACGATAATTATTAAGGAACTATTTAATTATGCCTTCCTGTTATGTCTAAGCAACGTAACACATGATTGCTAATATCTAACTACCGTTTTATTAATACGTTCTTAACTGGAAAAAGTAGGAGATTTGTATAGTATGCACTAGTTTTTAGTTCGTTTTTTTGTCTTAGAGTTTTTCTATTTCAAATTCGTTTTAGACATTCTCGAAAAAATATTTAAGTATGGATTATCTCTACATTGATGTCCACGATATTTTTTAACCGGGTCAAAACTTTACTGACGCGCCCTTGAACCTCATGCCCCACCTTATGTCCGGCCCTGTTATTACTTACCCATCTCTTTATAATGTATATATCTTAATTCTATCTCTACACCTTTATCTGTATATAGTATCTGTTGATAGAAATATAGATGTGGAGCGAGACTTATAATATTACACTTAAAAAGTATTAAAACTTAATCCTTAAATCAGTGTCATAACCAGATTGTAAATAAGACAGGGCGCTCTTGTCATTTCCATGTAAAGCGCCTGCTTACCGTCCAAACGTTTAGATGGTAGATCTACATTAGTACCCAGTCATCCGAGGGTCGGACTCGGCCCAGCCTTCTGCATTGCAATTGGCTGGACCGGCAAAAAGGAGTATGAGGCAGTCTGCCCACAACTACCCATGATAACGGGTCTCTGGAAGAATTCCTTAGTCACCAGACCTCCGAATAAACAGGCACGGTGGAAGAGCATCAAAATGTTTTAGCTGGTAGGAGTCTCGGCATTATTACATCATTCTCTCTGGAGCGATGAGTGATCTGTGATGGATTTACTCTAGTAATAATAATCTACATGCAAGATCGTCTGGTGTTGCATTGTTGATTGTGTTGTATGAATAAAATATAGGAGTTCCAAGCCCGTGGCTAACTCATCGAATGGGGGACAGGAGAGCTTTTTTTTTCGAATTGATTCCAAGTTAAAAAGCCAGCCTGCCAAACGAGCCCAAGGCCGAAGCAAAATGATCAAATTGAGTCGTTCTTGACACAAATTTAAGTCAATCTTTTAGGGCTCGTTATACCGCTCGCGTTTAGGCCTGGGCCCCGTGGCATTGTACCGCTATGCCACCCCTAGTTACGTCACTGCTTTAAATACTTCAATGCTACCAAGTATGAAAGACTACCTTCAGGATTTTTTAAATTTAAAACCCTCATTAACGACTTCATCCATCCCTTTATTTTTATAAGCTATATTGGCAAGTACTATAATATTTAATTATTATTACTCTTGTTATGCAGTAACAGCCGCTATCAAATAGTAACGAATTGAAATCTATCTAGACTGCACAAGTTACTACAATGCTCTAAACTACCTCCAATCTCTTTTTTTTTAATAGATAAGGTAAGGTAACAATTATTCGAGCTGAAGTTTTCTAAAGTAGTTTTTAGGTAAGGAGGTTTTATTGTTTGTCGTGACTTAAAATCGTTGCAGTTTAGCATTCGTTGCAAGAAAGCTTGTAATTGGTGCAGTAGGTCGGGTGGGTCGTATCGCCGGAACAGAGGGTCGTAGGTTCATTTCTCAAGGATACATTTAAATTTGTTCCGCTGCATGCAATGCCACTTTCTAAGGAGTTTTTTCCACCTTGACCCATTTTTATGACACATGTTTTTGCTCACGAACGTGATTGAGATATTCATAGAGATTAGAGCTATGTTTTATGATTATATTTAATTAACGATCCTACGAGTAGACGTTGATACATCTGGCAATCAAAAGAATACATACGATGACTCAGATACACACGTTTAACTTCCTACTCCTCTTTTTTGCGGTCGGAAAATTTTTTTTGGTGTACTTTTATATTAAGGTTAATTCTGGTGGTATTGACCAGGAAAGAGGAAGATCTAGTATAAATGTGCGCTTTTCCCACAGTGGTGACCTTCAATTTAATTACGCAAAAAATTTAAAAATTGAGGAGCAATCGTGTTTTTTCTGCCCGTATTTAGCTTTTCAGCGTCCCTCATCGACTTTCTCTGCTCTTGGGCTCTGCTTGTACGGCTCTGATAATAATCATGGGTTAATAATTTCTAAACCTTCAGGTCCTGGTGTGTCGAAACCAGCCTCCATTCCGCACAGTCAGCTACGCTACCTGCAGTTCCTTGTGCAGGGTCAGGGTAGCAGGAGGAGGTACAGCTACTGGACTGCCAGGCGCATCGCTGATGATCCTAAGGTGGACTTTAGAAGGTGCTTACATCCTTAGTGATTGTATCATCATAATAATCAGCCGAAAGGCAAGACCTGAACCAAGTAGTTCCAATTAGAGTGATCCTGGGCTGCCTTCATCCAGCGGCTCCCTGCAGGCCACAAAATATTGTTCGTCCACTTCGTGGAGAGACGTCTTACGCGTTGCAGCCTGTGGTCGCTACTTGACAAACCCTTATGAACGTGGCATACAAACATACTGTTTTTTGGTCAACGGCTGCCGTAGGCCAAAGTCGAATGTTAGGAACCATAAAGCTGTATAAATTAGGATCTATACATTTTTATTAGCTTGAGAAAAAAAAACTTTTTTTTCTGGCTACGGTCTTTTACGAAGTCTTCGTTGGGTAATTCAATGTCTATTCTGGAAGCGTATTTGGGTTTCGGTTACTGCTTATCATCAGGCAGACGGTTTGCCTGCTAGAATTGTTTAAATTAAAAAAATTTGAACTTGGTACGATCTGATCTAACGGTAAGCGACGATGTGACCAAAGATGATTTTACTTTCAATTAGAAAATTTCCAGGTTGTAGTACGTATAATACACAGTTAGTATACTGAACCACCTTGTTGATCCAGGAAGACGGTGGTGATAACGACAGGGTACTTGGACCACCCATCCTTCATCATCGGCTCCGCATTAGCTGACGAGTACGAGGCACGAGGTTACAACGTCATCCTCGTTGACTACAACAGATTCGCCACCGTGCATTATTATTTGTAAGTGTAATCTTACATCTAGTATACCATACCATAGAATAAATAAGATGATATACATTTGAAAAAAACTATATATTTGATTTCAACAGAAATTGAGAAAAGTTTATAGCAATTTCTTAACATTTTAAATCAAAACTAGCGGCCCGTCCCGGGTTCGCAAGGGTAAATGTAGGTATTTAATTTGTTTGAAAATATTGTATCACCTAAGTTCATCAGGGATAATAAAGGATTCTAATTGTGAAAGAATTTTTCGAATCGGTTCAGTAGTTTTGGAGCCTATTTAATTGAAACAAACAATCCATTTTTTTCTCTTTATAATAAAAATAATTTATAGAATACAAATCTTAGGATTCACATTCATTTCAAATACTCTTCATTTTGTTTTAATTGTTATTTAACTTGACAGAAAATGAAAAGTTTGTTTGTTTGTTATTCTCAGAGCATCTCGCCTCATGCGTCCTGTTGGGAAGCACATAGCTGAAGTCCTAGTGAAACTGACCAAATCTGGTCTTCAGCCTTCAAAACTTGAACTCCTGGGCTTCAGCCTCGGAGGCCATGCAGTCAGCTACATCGCCAGCAACTACCAGAAACTATCCGGAATGAACGTCTCCAGGATCACCTCCCTAGAACCTTCGGGACCTTGCTTCCGGAGTCTCGAATCTCGAGAAAGACTTACCCCTTCGGACGCAGATTTCGTAGAAGTTGTCCATACAAACATAGACGGCTTTGGCATGGCTAATAGGATGGGTCACGTAGATTTCTACGTCAATGGAGGAGAGTACCAACCATCAGAACTGACTCTTTATCCTTGTACTGCAACTTGCAGCCATTTCAGAGTGATATCTCTTTGGTTGTCAGCTATGAGGAATCCCGGGAAGTTTTTGGCCATGAAATGTGAGAGCATTCAGCAGGCGAGAGATTCGGAGTGCTACAGCAACCTTCCTCTACATACCAATGTCTTAGGGTTGACCGTAAACAAAAGAAAACAGGGAATATTTTACCTTTCTACTAGTAAGGAATTTCCGTACCATTTAGGGGTTAAAGGGTTGAGACCAGAATTTGCGGCGTGGAGAAAGGTAACTGACATTAACGATAGCAACGAAACTGAAATATATGTATAGTGATACCTTAAGCAATCAAAAATTCTGGGATACCTTTTGTTCTTTGTTTCATCTCTGGTACGTAATCATATTTAGATGAAAAACATGTATCATAAATATTAGATAAGCCAGGATATGGCGTTCGACTATGGTCAAAGACAAACTCGTCATTAAATCTTATAAATTTAATGAAGGTTACTCTTTAGATTCAAGCTTATCTTGCAAACAGATCAATATGACCTTTTATCTTCACTAGTTATCGTACAGTAAGATGCCATTAAAGTGTATACATCGACGTTTACAGCGCTAAAGATAACCCTCTAAAGTTGGCTCTACCTTCAAGCTGCATATAACCTTGAAGGCCAACTCTACCTGAATTGAGAATCGTTTGTGCTGGTGAGAATGAGAGGGGAATTTGTGATGCAGTAGTGCATCCAAAGCCGGTCGAAAGTTGAAGATACTAAGACAGGATAGGACCACAACTTTGACTTTAGCAACTTGAAATTAAATATACATTTTTGTGCATGTGTGTGTGCTGTATTTTCTACCACATTGTCCTTGCTTACCATAATTGTGCACTTGTGGCCAAATATTTGCTCATTCATTTTGTCAATTTTAATGTAGAAGGCAAACTTTGAAACAAAGTATCTGATATGTAAAAAGGGACTTTCAGGATGGACAGATGCAACATTGTCTTCAAAAATACGAGTAAAAACAAAAATTAATTTAATCTATATTGAAATCTAATGGTACAGCATACTGGCAATCCTTACATCCAAATTCCAATTTCCTCTTGCAAATACCCCCTGGGCATTCCTTGCTTAGGTACTCCCCTTTCCTCGGGAATTCTGGTGGTAGATCTGGCTTGTTCCAGGAGTAAAGAGGTTTCCCAAGTTTCAGCTCAAGGTCAGATGATGGTAAACTGGATATACTGCATAATGATGCAGCTATGATGAGAGCGATCTGAAAGTGTAAAAGATGCAATAAATAAAGATGCAGGGAATATGTGTTTCGAAAAACACTGATTATATAAAAACTTGATAAAACAAAGTTACAATAGTGTTTTTCAGTGTGGAATGAATGAATGAACTGGTATGTAAGGAATACGTTATATTTTATATAAAGGTTTTTTTATTTAGATGGTTTTACAAATCATGTTGATTTTGTGGTGTGTCGTAATAAAAAGAACGTCCCCAAACGATAGTTTTACAATGAATCTAGTAATGATCTGACGTTGATCTGTTTACGAGTTGATAGGCTTGCTACGTCCATTAAGCAATTGTTTTACACTTTAATTACATATAATGAAACTTACCAATATGGAGTTCATGTTGAGGATTCTGTACGTCTACTCGGAAATGAGAAATGCTTTCTTTAAATACACTGCGAATACCGTTTCCGACCCCAATTTGTGTTCCACTAACACCCACTAATATCTGACTAAACATAAATGCTTTGTTCTTTCATTGCACCGTTAGGTATCAAGATTGATTAGGTCATGTTTTATTTACAACTTCATGGGCAAACAAGCAGACGGCTCACCTTAAGAAAAGTGATACCCTCAATGTCTGGAACGCCAAGAGCGCCGCCAACGCGATGCCTATGTAGAGGTAAAGATGTTATACCTTTAGTGGCAGTAAATAGACTGGCTGTTAAATCCTTAAATGATTAAAAAAATAAAACAGAATATAATTTAATAGATTTCATTTGGACTACGAATATTGAATAAAAATAAAACTTAAACACACACATAACATTTTATTACTACATAGAAGTCGCGGGTAAACACTAGCTTATTTTAAAATTGCTAGAAAATTACAGAGCATGGTTGAGGTGACGTTGATTTTGTAATATGAGTAATATGATATATCGTTGGCTTACATAATTCCCAGCGAGTAGTATTCGAAGCATGGAGAAACTAATCAATGAGTCGGAATATCATATAATTTACATAATATACTAGTATAGTTTAATACAATCACATAAACAAACGTCAGTCACAAAAAAAAATGTCTGTTTACAAACTCTTTTATAATGCGTACTGCAAGGGTTCTGGGGCAATTTAAGGCTAGATTGTTAGGCTTCTCCTGGGTATGCATGTTCCACCTTAGACTTCATCGCCGATTAACATCAGGCGGGATTGGGGTCAAATCCAGGTGGATTTGTTCTCCAAATCACAACTTGATTTTTTTAAAGAAATTTTGAATAGCCTTTATCTTATCATCCATGCTCTTCCTTCGGCCCCGGCGTTTTTTTCATGCGAGACTGGTGAAACGCTTTCCTGTAAAGTGAACATCAATAATAAAATATGTCAATAAAATCGGTCCAGCCGTTTTGTTGCAAGGGAAAATACGGACAGACGGATATGTTGATGAAGATAAAACCAATCATATACTCTATCTTCAATTTATATTACTAGATGCGATAGTAGGGAGGTACCTGCCCTACCAATAAATTACTTAAACACACAGCAATGAATCAACTTAACCTGGGGGCTTACTATATTCTTTTAAGAAACCATTCTATTCCAATCCGAGTTCTTAAGTCTACTAATTTTTGAATGGTTTACATGCAAACAAATACAAACGCTTAAAACATAAATGACATGGTGGATGGAAGAGTCAGACAAAGCTTTACAAAAATTCTTCGTTGAATCGATATACATTTTTTAATATTAATTTAAAGAGCTTAGTCACCTGACTCTGTCATTATATAATGCTCCAAAGCACTACAATTCTAATTATCTATTTTTAAACCTATGTTAACTAATTAAAATAGCATTTTAGCTTTCCGAGACAAAGGATGAGCCAAAATACTGTTACAAGTACCAACTTGTCTTAAATCTATTTCCCATATATATTGACATCATTGTAAAACTGCCTGACCGCGTGCATGGCTAATAAAGGCTCATAGTACGAAATGTACATGCAGTTCAATTATTGCCCAGCTATATGAGGTTTTATACATCATTGGCAAAAAAGCAGACGGTTCACCTGCTTAGTTATAGTTTATAGCAGCCTGTTTGGAATTTGTACCGTTCTTAAGTTGAACGGCATAAGGATTTTATGTGAACCTCTACGTGTGGCCGTTTGTACTAGTTTATCATTGTAACGTAACTTCGTGACATAAAACTAGGTAACTTGCTTCAGATTGCAATCTAACTTGTGTTCTACATGTAATGATCAAAGCAAATGACATGTGTTTTGAAATGTTATATTACAAGATATGAAGAAAAATTGAGATTAACATTAAAATAGAAAACCAAACCACTCAGATTATTTAAAAAGTCCCTTTAATAATGTAACAATAACATGGTGAGAATTCACTTTTAGATATATTATGTAGGATTTAAATGATTTTATTTGATATTTTTAATACTTGCACACATGAGTAGTGTGTTTGCCACGAGTTTTACTTTCAATTGCCGCTTGCAATGCAGTTACAAGTTTGTATGAATCTTTGTAAAGCGCCTCTAACGGATTGATTAGGAATTAAGATTGCTCATACAAAATCACTTTAAGTAGTAAGCTATGCTGTCTGACGTGTAAAAAAAAAATCTAAACCCATGGTAGACATGTGTCTACATTGCTTACAGTAAAATAAGTATTTTAATAGGCATGTGCAAAATGCTTAAAACTTTTGTATCGGAGATAAAGTATTCACAATAATCTAGTATTTACCTATAAGTACATTGTGCTTCTGAGAAACCAAACTAATAATTTTGTTTTGGCAAAAAAATAATCCACTAAAATGTTATGTTTCATAACAAAAATATTAGGTATTTCTTATATTTTTTCCACAAAATTTTGCAATACAAAAGAAAGTAAAAAATTAAGTTAGAGATTTTCAATGAATTGTGATGGAGTCATTGCTCTAATAAATTTATTAGTTTTACGGAAACATAATTTTTCTACATTTCGTGAAATACGACGTATACTACCGCCATCTACAAAATTTTTCCTGAACTAAATCACAACGCCATCTATTCAGTTTTTCCTGTACTTAATTCTCCCACAAAGGAAACCTTTAGAGAAATTATTTAAATTTTGTATTAATATTTTACAAATTATTTCTTATTAGGGGTGCCACTGAAGTAATTTAAAGGCAGATTATACTCGTGTATTGAAGTTTTTTTGTATTTCTATCATAATTTGCCAGAGGGCTAAGTCCTTTGACATTTTCAAATTTAATTTATACAACATCTTGGGCAAACAGGCCGACCTACACCTGATGGAAAATGATACCGCCGCCTAATGAAAAGACGCCAAGAGCACCTACGTAGAGGTTACGATAACTTATCGAACAACTTTATTGTTGTGTATTGTTTGATCATTAAGATTTCTCATTTTTTTTTATGTAGCAAATTGTTTCATATTAAATAATTAGAAAACTATAAATATTATGTTTTACAAATTGCAATTTGTAATAGAAAATTATTGTATTTGAATATTAAAAAAGCAACTACGGAGGTTTCTTGCCGGATTCTTACTCACCGATGGTAGTAAAATAGAATAAGACGATTTGAATGTGCTAATTTAAGGTCTATTCGAATCAAAAACATTTTAACTTTGACTTTGAATATTTTAATTTACAAATTTACAATTTCCAGCTTCAGTCGAGAGAAAAATAAAAAAAAATGTCATTTCGTAGTTTAATCCTCTGGGGAAAGGAGACAGGGAATGGCTTCCAGATTTATTAAAAAAATTAAGACTGTTTCTTTGAAGAACAGTTATTTCCAACCTTCTTCCAATGAATTTTACTAAGTATTAATATTTTGAAATGAAACGTAAATATTTGATTGTCATTTATTATTCAATTAAGCAAAAATGGATGATGATCGGATTGAGATAACTTTTGGCTCACAAATAATTTGTTATTTTGATTAACATCAAGCTTTGCATCTGTTAAAAAAAACTTGATGTATGACAAAAAAAAATGTTTTGGATGTATGTATATGTGTATGAGGGAAATAATAATGATTTCAGGACTAAATTCCTAAGTCAATACGGACAAAGTAATAAGCTGTATAAGTTAAAGGTTGTGCAGATATTTGATTGTTTGTCAGTCACGCGTAGACCGTTGAGCGGATCCAGATGAAACTTAGCCCTTAAGTAGATTCTGGATTAATACATTGAATAACAATAGCATAGGCTTCTCCTGGGTATGTTTTACTTAAGACTTCATCACCGCTTAACATCTGGCGGGATTGGGGTGAAATGCTTGCTTGTTGTAAATAAAAAAATAATCGAATAAAAACCGTCTGATGGTAACATAATACACAGTAAACTCACGTCGAAGTCTCTTTAGAGGGGATGGCAGAGGTTGCTTGTACACAAAGCTTTTCGCATGTTTATGCTGAGTCCCAATGTGACAGGTTGCGAATCTGATTGTCTGACGTCGATGCTATTGTTAAATTGACTATAGAACATAATTTTTTTTTGCTTGCTTGCCTAGATCTAAAAAAAACTGATACGATAAAAATAAAAGTGTTGGTAAAGAATCTTAATCACCTCTAAATCTCTGGATTAAAAACGTTTAAGAATTAGGCGTTTTAGAGATTAAGTGGTAAGTACGGTACGGTGCGGTTAGGTCTAATATTATCATTCGTAGGGCCCGACAAAACGAGCAACTACGGGGTTTCTTGTCGGATTCTTCCCCGTAGATTGGCATTCGGAACCGGTGGTAGTAATTTTTTTAAAAAACGACCGAGTTTGTGTCGGGCTCACACATGAAAAATTACGAATCTTGTTTGGAAGTCCACTTTAACTTTTTATTTCACTGTGCTTAGTGTTACTAAGGAAAAGTGACAGAAAATTAGATAATCAACGATTCATTTAGTAAATTCAATTCATATAGTGATTTCCCAATCTGATATGTTTTTTGTTGGTTTCGCTGAATTTTACTATAACCGACGGATCTTGCGATTTAATAGTGTTTGATTAGTTGTGGCCATTGACTATATAACATTAAAAACTCATTTCTAATAAAATCTATGTACAGTGCCCATAGTGGCAGTGGAGTGTGCCCATAGCACTGGCTGCATTTCCACGCTGTATAGCGATGCTCAATCTTTGAGCGAAATGCAGATGCAGCATTACAGTCACTCTACAGACTCTCTTTTTTAATTAACACGTAAAATTTTGAATAATATTTCGAAATTGGCTTTCCATAGTCTCGAAACCAAACGGCTGAAATATGTAGTTGTTACCCAAAAATACATATTTGAGCCTTTTGGCTTCTTCGGCAAAGAAGCGGCTGAACTAGCTCGAAGACGTGTTCTAGAGAGATGGGAATGAACCAAGGTGTCAACACAAGACTACTAAGACCAATAGGTTCCAAGACCGACGCAACAGAAATGAATTTTGGAATTTCGTTGTAGCTAGAATAATGATTAGCTTTGGACCAAGGATGCGCTGCTGTCGCAATGCAAATATTTATACCAAAGGCTCTATGCCCACAACCGACATTTTATTTACTACCTCCTATTTCTTCTGATTGAGTTCGTTGCGTGTCCTGACATAGCCTGTGCGTCATTGCACATCTGCATTATTCGATTAAAGGACGCCACTGTTGATCCTGGTGAACAGGAGTTGCAGTGGTGGGACAGAGCGGCGGGTGTGTCCCGAGTAACCGAAATTTTATAATAACAATAATAAGGCCAATTTTCCCTCGAAATCCAGTAGTTCCATTTGTTACATTATTGATACGATTACATAATCTTAATGTGTTTTATGTAGTTCTATTATTTTTTAAATATGAGCTTGTTATAGATATTGTTATAGAAATTAACCTTAAACGAAAATCGTACAACTAAACATTAGATGATGCAGTAGAGGCCACCAGCATGACGTCGAGAGTCGTTTCATCACTATTTATAGTCTTCATCCATCCTAATAACCATTACATCATAGTTCATATCACTTGCCATCACCTCATCTATCATCTCAACCACCAATGAAAGATGTTGAAATTAGGGTTCCGTAAATTTATTTATGTTTCAAAAGGGGCCCGTTACAAAAAAGTTTGAGAACCACTAGTCTAATTTAAGGGAAATTAGGAACACCTCCCGCTCCGCTATCAACTCTGCCCTTCCTGTGTTTTGGAAACAAAAAGATTTACATATCAATGTTAAACAAAAGAGATGTTCGTTCGGCTTCTACACAGGATTTATATTATTCTAGCAATAAAGAGAAGATAGAGTATTAGACGATCTCATACAGAATGTAGACCTACGTAATTATATCAGTTTTGCTAACTCATAGCTGAGGCAGGAGAACTCAGGGGAAGAAATTCTAGCATACCTTTTTGAACGGAAACCTTTTGAGACACCTTATAATTTTTATAGTAAATAGAAAAAACTTCGATTGGACATATTTGTGTTTCGATTGTTTATCTCCACTTTCACCCCCCATAACTTGAATTGGGAACCGATATCGAACAAACGTAGCTGAGAACACGCTCTGTTAAGTCACCTTTCAAACAAAAAATACTACATCAAAATCGCTTCATTCGTTCGAGAGTTATGATCCACTAGACAGACACACAGACAAACACAAAGATAGACAAGTAAAGCTTTTTGCGTCGGGGGTTAAAAATGAGAAATAGTGAGTTACTCCAGCTTTTACAATGATACCTGATAACGGTTACCAGGGAAGCTGAATTGAGTATATAAGACTTTAAAATAAATCCTAATGAACCAGTTGTGTTAGCAGCTTTACACTGTGGCTTTACTGAAGCTATCGTTCCCTACGCAATCGATCATGTTACAAATACTTCATAAAGATACAACAAGACTGAAAAATTATCCGCCTTTCCATCGGGCGGGAACTAGTAACAGAACCGGATAGAAATCGAACCATCGGGGGACATTTAAGATTTCTAAAGAAGACGTTCCAACATCTAAGATGGCGGAGGAGAGACTTAGTTAGTAATCGGCTTGAAAGAGGCAGGAGCTACGAGTAAGAGGATCTTACAGCAAGGAGTACCGAATAAGAACCGGAATAGAGGTCCCCGGCCGGAACATCCCCCTTTTTTTTTCAGCTACAATAATATATACGTAGTTATAGATTACGTTAATTTGAAAATTGAGGTCGGTAAAAATTCTTAATCTTCTTAAATGAATCTTCTTTGTAACAATTCCAAATCAAAAATCAAAATGAAATAATTTTTATCAAATGGACTTAAAATAAGTACTTTTAAATCGTCAAAATTCTTTTTAAACTACCACCCGTTCGGAATGCTTGTCTACGGGGAAGAATCCGGCGAGAAACCTCCGTAGTTGCTCTTTTCAATATCATAAAATCATAATGATTAAACCCGAGTGCTTTCAAAATCCTTTCTAATTAAATACAATAAAGTGAACATCAAATTCCACACAAACATAGCAAAAACATTTGATATAGTGACGCCATCTGCGTTATATATCTCGCATAACACGCAAGCCGCGCTGCCACTTCCGTGTCGCGTTCTTCCGTACAAAGCCGATATTTCCCACCTTTACCACTTTGCTCGACCTTTCTCCTCCCCGTGAGTACCCGGGGGTCCCGGGGGGTGGGGATCGGCAGGGGAAGGGGGTGGTTCCCATTCAACTGGATCAGAACGCGATCCGCCGCGCGCAAGGGAGGTCACGCCGCGTCCGCAAAATGTCATGCAATTTTTGAACTGTGCTCTGTGACAGCCCGAAAATGTCGAAGTTTAACGTGTTACTGATTGTTTTCCTGGCGATGTCCCTCGTCGTCGGTGAGTCCTTATGTATATTAATTATTTATTTACTTTAAAACCGCTATGTTTTGTTTCTTTTGTTAATGTTTTCATCTAAGCCTACGCAAGCATCGAGATGTCTATAAATTGGAATCATTATTATTGATATCACGATTTGAACAGCTTATTTTTCACCACTAACCTTTTCATCTATATAAGATATTTTTCGAGAATTAATAACACCTACCAATTAATACAGGGTGATTTGAAAATAATATATGTAAATACTTAAGAAATAAATGAACTGAGAATCCATACGTTTAGATGAGCTGCGCCTTATTATTTGATATAGCTACAGATGTTACCATCATTTTAATTAATATTAAATTCTTGAGATTTAATTGATAACATGAGATGATAGAACGCATAAAAAAAAAAATATATTCAGAATAATAACCACATGACGACACACACATTGACTCAGCCCTACACTAAGATATAATCTTGTATCAGACACTAAGCTAGGTTATGGTATATACTACATAGATAAGAATACTACTTTCAAGAACGGTAAGCGGAACCATGCGTATTTGCAAATAACACAAACCGCAGGATTTCGAACCCGGAACCTCTCGCGTACCAGCCAGCTGTTACACCGCTGCGCTATACAGGAAGAATCTTTTATCAAACATATCAATCAGCAAAGATGTAATCGAGATAGCAAGTTAATAATTTTTAAGTTACAATTGCAAATCGTCATATTTTTAGCCGACTGCGGTGAAGCTAAAATCGGAGGGGTTATTAATAACTTACAATATGAGTGTACCTTGATATTTCGCCGAACACACACACTATACATTACACACACACTACACTTTTATACATACTTTTTGCGACAGATAATGGATAGAGACAAGATCTTGATCAATTTCGACTGTGTCTAATAATATTAATAATAATTTTATTTGCCAGAATGTAGGTTACAATGTTGTTACACGTTAATATGACATGCACGGGACATTTACCTCTGAAATTTGTGCAAATATTTAATAAAAAGTCTTATTTTAAGGACAATTACAAAGTAGAATGTCAAATCAGAATTTACAATAGGCGGTTACAAATTAATTGAATTGCGATTTTCGTATTGAAACCTCAGGTACAATGACACTTGTACAGGTTCTAAAACGTTATCTGCTGACATAGAAAAATTGCGAAAAACTGACTTATTACAAGATTTTATATATAATACATTTTAAAAAATACTTAATAGGTAAACGACATAACGGGATTAACTACAAAAACGTTGAGTGGTTAAAAATTTAATCTATTAATAATTAAATGAGATATAAGACATTATGTACGTTTTAAAAACAAGAACAAGCAAAAAAAAACAGGTTAATTGTTTGGGAGCGTCTTTTAATTTATAATTTCTTAATGTTTTAAGTATTTGTTGTTATAGCTGCAACATTCAAAGACATTCTCTGAAAATTTCATGAGTAACTAGTATTATGATTCATGAGATACAGCCCGCTGACTGACAGACGGACTGCGGAGGCTTAGTAATAGGCTTCCGTTTTTACCCTTTGGGTACGGAACCCAAATAGTTGTAAAATCTCATTCATTTTATTTATCTATTGTTTAAGTATTTCAAGTATTAGAAAGTCTCCATTCCTTCTCCCACCACTGGGCTTTACTTTAACACTTTTCGCTACCTTATTTTCTGTAACAATTTAATCAAAAATATTAAACCCATAAAATATTACAGGAGAAGAATCTATAATAAATTGGCTGTAGGTAAACCAATTATGAAGAACAATTTTCGCGGGCTCATAAATTATTAAATTCATCAAGTAGGTATGAATTCTATATGACATGGCTGCTAGACTGATTAGCTAAGCCCTAACTAAATTATTCTTCAAGCAAAATTAATCCTTACTCCAACATTTATTTAATTCTTCTCAATATTTTATTCAACATCACGGGCAAACAAGCTGGCTCTCCTGATGGAAAGTGATACTGCCGCTTTTGATACGATGCCTATGATGTCTGTTACGCCAAGAGCACCGCCAATTTATTGCTCATGTAAGAAAAGATATTATACCTTTCGAGCTGGTATATATACTGGTTCTCCAATCCTTCGAGCCGAATACAGCGAACTGATAAACGACTGAAATAACCGGAAACCCAAAAAAAGTCAAAACGGGAGAACCCAATCACTTAATTATAACAAACATAATATAAACAATAAAATCACATTAATTAATACATTTTCAAAATTAAATTAATGACACAAAAAAAAAATGTGTAGTGACCGTAACGCTGGTCTGCATTTCGCTCAGAGGTTGAGCATCGCTATACAGCGTGGAAATACAGCCATTGTAAACATTATTTTATTGGGTTTTTAATGTATAAAGTATTCAATTTCTATCTTTTAAAATAAAATTAAATAAATATATAGTATATAGATAATCACATGAAAAATAAAATAAAAATTAAACAAAAGAAAAATTAAAAACTACTTTTGAATATACTATACCAATGCGTATCATAAATGGGAAGGCATTCGGCGTGTCTGTTAGCGTCTTAAGACAAATACCGTTTTCCGCAAGCATTAACGCCAATAGAAAATAGACTGACCACAATGATGGGTTAGCATGTGATACTACTAGTATTTAATACCTTTGTTTAAATAGTTTTATTTTTAATTTAAGACCAGGCAATCATTAGACCCCAAACCCGCCTGATGTTAAGCGACGGTGAAGCCTAATGTGGAAAATGCATACCCAGGAGAAGCCTTTAAAGAGCTGTAGATTCCGTTTTAACCAAGAAATGTCATTTAATAAGTCTGACGTCAGGATGACTGACCACTTCAACATTTCAGGTATATTTGCCTAGTGTCCGTCCACTTTTATTTAATTCCCATCAGATTCTGACACACATCATTTTCCTACGTTCTACGATAAGAAACTCAAATTGAAAATAAAAACCCACGATTGGACATATCTGCGTACAATCTATTATTCATTCCTACTTTCACCTCCCATTACTTTTGGATAGTTGAACCGATATAGACCAAACATCTCAGACCAAGCTCAGAAGACGCTCGATTAAGAAACCTTTTAATGAAAGAAAACTACATCAAAATCGCTTCAGTCGTTCGAGAGTTATGATGCCACAGACAGACACGTCAAACTTAGAACACCCCTCTTTTTGCATCAGGGGTTAAAAATAAAAACTTAATTACTTTAATTGTATCCCTTTAGCCAAAGTAAGGGTTGAACTTTAAATTATCTTGGAATGTTTCCAAAAAAGGAACCAGTATTCATTACACAATTACTAAATATTTCAATATGGCTACTATATTCATTTATATACATCGTTACCGAAAAAAGATGTTTCCTTATTTATCGAAATACATGAAATGATCAAAAGGTAAAGTCCTTTTTGCCATGTTTCATGTTTGAAAAGGGACCTGAATAAAACATTTCGACGTACATTCAGTTTTACCTTTACATTTAATTCTTTTTACTAAATTACCTACCTATTTTCATAAAAGGAGTATGTACCAGTTCAGAAAATGGTATTTGATTTCACGAGATTTGTCCATTTTAAGCAGATTTCGTCCGAATTGTTTTCATTAGAAGGTTATGTATGTATTTTGGTTCAAAAAAAATAGTTACGAAGGAAATAAAAATGATGACATGAAAAGTATACTAGTATAGTATAGTTTATTCTTTAATAGTTTGGTCAGCTCTGCTCGAACTATCGCCATAATGATTCATCCCCTATTTTTCCCGCTTTGGGGTTGAATTTAAGAAAAAATCCTAGATGAAATGTTATATTTAAACCATTTAACAACTTTCAGCTACTTAGATGTTTGTCTATTGATAGAATCAGGGTCAACGATTTTATAAGTAAAGATTTTCCTCATAAAGTGAGATAATACGAAGATCTACTCTGAGATCTTAAAAGAGTCTTACAAAAGAGAGATAAAATCTCTTGAAAGAAAGAGATGGTAAGTTTAAAGTTAATAATAAATATTAATAATCTATTGAATTTGTTAGCTCTAAATTTACAATATATGTTAAAAAAAAATGCAAAACGAAGGTATAATAAAATTAATAATTAAGTTTATTAAGTTAGTTAATTCAGTTTAACCTTATTTAATAACAACATCGATGTCGGATGGTAATTATTTTTCAATTTATCTTTTTGGCTAGTATTCATTAGATATTTTCTTTAAATGAACAATAAGGCAAGCATTTGACCCCAATCCCGCTTGATGTTAAGCGAGGATGAAGTTTAACGTGGAACATGCCAACCCATTTAAGAGCCCCAGGTTATATTTATCAGGGAATACTTAAATCATTTACCGAGTGAATTACAGACATTAAAGTTTTTTTTTAATTTGAGCTCTACATTGTGTTTAACGTGTTTTACCACCTACACTAATATTGTAAAAAGAAATGATGTGTATGTTTGTAATGAACAAACTAAAATCTTCTGGGCCGATTTAAATTCATTCACCGTTAGAATGTTACATGATCGTTGAGTGACATAGGCTATATTTATAAGGAGGACCACTCTTGCCCAGAAAATTCTTCGACCGGTCAACACTTTTGGTAGGACCGAGAAGTCGGATCAATTTTTCTTCAATATTGTATCGACCGATTTTGTGATTTTCACTTTTGTAATTGGTGCGTTCCATTACACCTACAAAAAATCGATCACATAACATAACGATAAAATCTAGTATCTTTAGAGGTAACCCATTGCTTATCATAATATTGATATTAATAATAAGCCACATTACTATCCATCACGTGTACCGTTTGCTAGTTTGCACATGACGTTTTATTTAAAATAAAGAATTATTGATTCACAGTAAATTAACAGATTACAGTAACATGTTTGATTAGTAGGCAAGTGTAAAAATGATGTTACCCTTTGGGTACGGAACCCAAATAGTTGTAAAATCTCATTCATTTTATTTATCTATTGTTTAAGTATTTCAAGTATTAGAAAGTCTCCATTCCTTCTCCCACCACTGGGCTTTACTTTAACACTTTTCGCTACCTTATTTTCTGTAACAATTTAATCAAAAATATTAAACCCATAAAATATTACAGGAGAAGAATCTATAATAAATTGGCTGTAGGTAAACCAATTATGAAGAACAATTTTCGCGGGCTCATAAATTATTAAATTCATCAAGTAGGTATGAATTCTATATGACATGGCTGCTAGACTGATTAGCTAAGCCCTAACTAAATTATTCTTCAAGCAAAATTAATCCTTACTCCAACATTTATTTAATTCTTCTCAATATTTTATTCAACATCACGGGCAAACAAGCTGGCTCTCCTGATGGAAAGTGATACTGCCGCTTTTGATACGATGCCTATGATGTCTGTTACGCCAAGAGCACCGCCAATTTATTGCTCATGTAAGAAAAGATATTATACCTTTCGAGCTGGTATATATACTGGTTCTCCAATCCTTCGAGCCGAATACAGCGAACTGATAAACGACTGAAATAACCGGAAACCCAAAAAAAGTCAAAACGGGAGAACCCAATCACTTAATTATAACAAACATAATATAAACAATAAAATCACATTAATTAATACATTTTCAAAATTAAATTAATGACACAAAAAAAAAATGTGTAGTGACCGTAACGCTGGTCTGCATTTCGCTCAGAGGTTGAGCATCGCTATACAGCGTGGAAATACAGCCATTGTAAACATTATTTTATTGGGTTTTTAATGTATAAAGTATTCAATTTCTATCTTTTAAAATAAAATTAAATAAATATATAGTATATAGATAATCACATGAAAAATAAAATAAAAATTAAACATACTACTATATTCTACTACTATATTCATTTATATACATCGTTACCGAAAAAAGATGTTTCCTTATTTATCGAAATACATGAAATGATCAAAAGGTAAAGTCCTTTTTGCCATGTTTCATGTTTGAAAAGGGACCTGAATAAAACATTTCGACGTACATTCAGTTTTACCTTTACATTTAATTCTTTTTACTAAATTACCTACCTATTTTCATAAAAGGAGTATGTACCAGTTCAGAAAATGGTATTTGATTTCACGAGATTTGTCCATTTTAAGCAGATTTCGTCCGAATTGTTTTCATTAGAAGGTTATGTATGTATTTTGGTTCAAAAAAAATAGTTACGAAGGAAATAAAAATGATGACATGAAAAGTATACTAGTATAGTATAGTTTATTCTTTAATAGTTTGGTCAGCTCTGCTCGAACTATCGCCATAATGATTCATCCCCTATTTTTCCCGCTTTGGGGTTGAATTTAAGAAAAAATCCTAGATGAAATGTTATATTTAAACCATTTAACAACTTTCAGCTACTTAGATGTTTGTCTATTGATAGAATCAGGGTCAACGATTTTATAAGTAAAGATTTTCCTCATAAAGTGAGATAATACGAAGATCTACTCTGAGATCTTAAAAGAGTCTTACAAAAGAGAGATAAAATCTCTTGAAAGAAAGAGATGGTAAGTTTAAAGTTAATAATAAATATTAATAATCTATTGAATTTGTTAGCTCTAAATTTACAATATATGTTAAAAAAAAAATGCAAAACGAAGGTATAATAAAATTAATAATTAAGTTTATTAAGTTAGTTAATTCAGTTTAACCTTATTTAATAACAACATCGATGTCGGATGGTAATTATTTTTCAATTTATCTTTTTGGCTAGTATTCATTAGATATTTTCTTTAAATGAACAATAAGGCAAGCATTTGACCCCAATCCCGCTTGATGTTAAGCGAGGATGAAGTTTAACGTGGAACATGCCAACCCATTTAAGAGCCCCAGGTTATATTTATCAGGGAATACTTAAATCATTTACCGAGTGAATTAGAGACATTAAAGTTTTTTTTTAATTTGAGCTCTACATTGTGTTTAACGTGTTTTACCACCTACACTAATATTGTAAAAAGAAATGATGTGTATGTTTGTAATGAACAAACTAAAATCTACTGGGCCGATTTAAATTCATTCACCGTTAGAATGTTACATGATCGTTGAGTGACATAGGCTATATTTATAAGGAGGACCGCTCTTGCCCAGAAAATTCTTCGACCGGTCAACACTTTTGGTAGGACCGAGAAGTCGGATCAATTTTTCTTCAATATTGTATCGACCGATTTTGTGATTTTCACTTTTGTAATTGGTGCGTTCCATTACACCTACAAAAAATCGATCACATAACATAACGATAAAATCTAGTATCTTTAGAGGTAACCCATTGCTTATCATAATATTGATATTAATAATAAGCCACATTACTATCCATCACGTGTACCGTTTGCTAGTTTGCACATGACGTTTTATTTAAAATAAAGAATTATTTATTCACAGTAAATTAACAGATTACAGTAACATGTTTGATTAGTAGGCAAGTGTAAAAATGATGTTTTTCTGTCGGATATCCTCATTTCTTACGTTATTTACAATCACAATAAACATCAAGCAATTAATAGGGAATGCAAAGCAGTATCGTTTAGTTATTAAATGAACATGAACTATTTACTAATAATAACGGTCGCGTGTTGCGGACTGTTCCTGTTCGTTTGTTTATGCGGACATACAAAACAATTCCACGTTGACTAGTTGTGTTTGGATTCGACTAAAAACTAATGGAGGTAGGGATGGTTAGGTATTGAAGTCTTAAAGATTCATTGGTATTTCACATATTTAATTGAGTGAAATTTATATTGACATGTCATTAAGCCGGTTGTTTTGCCGTAGAAGCCAAAAAGGCGCAGATATGTATCTTTGGGTACAATTTACATATTTGATCAAATCAATCAAAAAATTAATCAGAATTTAAATTGTTAAAAAGACAGTCCTAACCGTAACGCTGGTCTCCATTTCGCTCAAAGGTTGAGCATCGCTATACAGCTTGGAAATGCAGCCAGTGCTATGGGCACACTCCATTGTACATATGATTTTCATCAGGTGTTTTAATGTTATTTTCATTTACTAATTGATTTACGTAAAGTAATGACATTAAACAGTATATTTATCATGTAAATCAGGATTTAAAATGATTGTATAACTTCTTAAATTATTAGTCTTTTGCACTCCATCTCCATATTAACTTTGACTTTGCCAAATTTTATATTCCACCGACATTTTAGTTTTTACAAAGGATACAAAGTTTGGAACTATGATATTTTGAAACACTTTTAATTTACAGTTTTGCTGCGAGCGTGTTTGCTCCGCGAGGGGAGAAGGTTGAAAATATTCGCAACTCAAATCGTGACTTCACTGGGATTAACTCACTGAAACCCTACAGAAAATAACATTGAGTTGTGTCTCAGTATGATACCTTTGGTGTTGCAAGGAGTCGCGTAACAAGGCCGTCTGGGGCACGTAAATAAATCAACTGGGGCCTAAAACTTGCTACCTTTTTTTTATTTCCATGAAACTCGTTTCTGGGGGGCCCCCTAAAGTTTTGCGCCGTAATGGTTAACACGAAAATTGCTCACGGCGCCGGGCCAGGGGCTCTTTTTGGCTGGGGGCCTCTGGCAATTTCCTGTTTTGCCACCCTTGTAGACGAGAAGACGGCTACCTTAATCAAGGATGTCTTGAATAACTCCAAATTGGGATGAGGCTTTGAGCACGCCTTTTCCTCCAAGTGTTGCCATATCTTGTAATCTAACGGATTCAAATCTGGACTGGAGGAGGGCCAGTCTTCGTGCCGGATAAAGTCGATTTCACGCGCCGCCAGCCAGTCTTGTGTGCTCTTCGCTCTATGAGCTGGCGCCGAATCTTGTTGGAATACCCAGTGCCGTTTATTGAACATGGTATGAGAAACAGGTTCCACAAGGTTCGTCAGGACTGTATTTTGATACACAACTGCATTCGTTTTTACACCTTTCTGTACCTCTGTTAAGCCCCAAAAAGAAACTCCCAACCATACCATGAGCGAGCATGGAAAATGACCTCGTTGGACACGCAGAATACGGTTGCTCGCTTCTTCACTACTGTGTGCGTACACCTTATCATTCTTTTTGTTGTAGCTCTTTTCTACGGCAAAAATTTTTTCATCCGAAAAAAGAATTTCCCGATATTTTTTTCCCGCGCACCGCTTCAACAAAGCGCGGCATCTCTTCAGTCTTAGGTCCGAGACGAGCATTCAAATGATGTCCTGTTTTTTTTCGATATGCCCGAAGCCATAAGTCTTCATTTAACACCCTTTTCACCGTGGTTCTGCTTAACCCCATCTGAAGGGCCAACAGTTTCTGCTTACGTTTGGGATTTCTTTGAATTCGCGCCTTCACAGCTTTTATCACTGCTGGAGTCCTAACAGACCGAGGGCGACTACTTCTTGACCTGTCATCTACACTAGAGTCTTCATTGTATCGTTTGATGGTACGACAAATGAATCTTTTGGTTATATTCAAATTTTATGTCAAAAATTTGAATTGGCGCGTAACCGCAACGATGCAACGCAATAACTGCAACACGGTCTTCTTTAAGCGTCCACTGAATATTTAAAAATGAGTAAATTTCTAAAAAGTGTACATTTTCATTTTCATGAACAATTCGAAATTCGAATTCAATAAACTTTTTTGTGGCCAGCATTCTAAAAGAAAAGTTTTTACTGTGTGACAATACTTATGACCTGACTGTGTAGTTTCGCCACTGGTTACAAGCATCTACAGGACATGGTAACTGTTAAGCCACTGGTTACAAGCATCTACAGGACATGGCAACTGTTTATCAACTCGTAACATTAGGCGTAATGTTGACAAGAGCTTTAAAAATGAAGGACCTCCAAATCCAATTTCACCCCCTTGAGGGTTGAAATTTGAATCTTTTCTTTTTCTCCGTATTAAAACACTTCAAGGTCCATGTGTGACTGGGCTTTGATGAGACAGTGAGTATAATTAAAGATAGATTCGACTTTAAACTTTTGTGACTTTCAAAAGTAAAATAATAAATAACCTTTATAGAGAGTTTATAAAGGGCTCACAAAGCAAGTGGTTTATTAAAATTTGTAAGATTCGTGAAGAAGCTGAGTGGCTCTCGAGATTTAGGTCAAGTGCGAGCCCGTTTATTGCTTTGTAACATCAATGGCTTTTACCCATGGTGTTGCAGGTTTAATGGGGGAAGTGGAAACCTTGCTTGTTTTACTGCTTGAACCACCTTAGTTGTGCTTTATGCTACTCGCCTATGACAGATAGTCGGTGACCGATTTTTTGTTGGTGAACAATGGAACGTAATTATTGCAATTTTGAAGCGCCTACGTCTTGAAAAATGTCGGTAAAAATTAGTAAAGACTGAAAAGTTGGTAGTAGTGGCCTTAACTAGATTCATTCCTACATATTGTAAGGTAAGGGAATGTTAATTAAAGTTTGTGAAGCGATATCTATATTTAACAAGAACAAATCTTCCAAATAGGGAATATGCATGAAATTTTTATTTCAATATTCATACAATTTATTGTAAAGTACGTGGAAATAGTATAATTATAGTGAAAACAGAATAAGAATTGTACGATAAACCAGGGAGATATAACTATTAAAAGTAAATATACCTATCTCGCTCATCAGAACAACCTTTTGTATGGAAGCGCCTGTGTACTTTGACGTCATTGTACATATCGGATCTCTCTGTCTAACCAACGACTTTGAAGCTTTATAACTTAGTTAATAAGTCACGATATTTGAGAAAATCTAACGGATTTGTATATATATATGATATCGAATAATAATATATATATTATTCCCTATTACGGAAGAAAAACTAATTTGTGCCATACACCTACATTTTTTGTTTATTTTATGTATTTTCTTGCAAATAAATGAATTAAATTGAAATGTCCCAAATTTTATTTTTAAATTTGATGTCAATAGTTAAAAACTGTTCATGAACAAATTTTAAAATTGCAGGTTTGTCGACGAAAATTAAATGAATACATGATGCTTTTGAATTCATGGTTGCGGAAAAAATGTAAGCTATAAATAAAGCCCATAAATTAAATTTCGGTTAAAACATTCAGTCAACTTCCGAACATTAATTACGTTGCATAATGCATAATCCATTGTTTATTTTATTTTTATGTACTTACATATATTTTTGTTAAGTATATAAATGATACAAAGTTTAACAGTTTACAAGTTTTTATACTCTTACGAGCGTATTTCTTCAGTACAATTTGAAGGAAAGAGGAAAAGATAAAAGCTGTTTTTTATATAAGTTAAAGTAAATATTAGAATACAACGTTATATACGTACATACTATATACTCATTTAGTAGAATATTATTAAGTAAATAGTATTACGCTTTATATATTCGTTTTGCAGATTGTTTTCTATTAATTTCTATGTGTATTAGATTAATTATTGGTAACTGTGGTGTCCAGCAGAGACCAATCACTATCTGGGGTAATTATAACAAACTTAAACTCGAGACTAGAGGTGTTACACGCCGCATTTCGCATGTTTATTGATTCCCAGTGTGACAGGTTGAGAATCTGTCGCCACTATCCGGGCATAATGAGGAACATGGCAGCTACAACGTAGGCTAATCCGAGACTCAAACCCTAGACCTGTGTGAGTCGGGTCGGTCGGTTAACCAAAGCACGTACAAACTGAATAAGCACGATCACAAAATAAAAAACTTTTTATATAAAATATTATATAATATATTGTAATAATATGAAAATAATAATACCTTACAGGTACATACGGTTTAGAGTCTAGATACATACCTACGTTTCATGTAGCAGGTATAGTCATGGTATATATCCGGTTCCCAACTACACAGAACCGGACAAAAATACATCCGGTTTTTGCAGAATTGAAAAAGTAACGCTTCTCTGGCCGTGACATATTGTTTGGTCGAGGAAATTACGGCCATTCGAAAACGGATGGTGAGGATAATATATATACCCTTTTATATAGCGGGAAAAAACTAAAATGATTGCCATTACTTGTAAAAATCCCTTTGGAACATAATAAATGCTAATGTTTTTTAGGTTGTGTTTCTTATCAGTCAATTATTTTAAATCCAGTTACATATTATAAATATAAGCTTATCATTCTACAGATGTCTTATCCGTCATCGTACGAGGCTCAATTTTTATTTAAGTAGGCTGAGTTAGGCTTAAAATATTGTAAATTGTTTGTATTTGTTTTTGTAGCTGTTTTGTATTCCTTGCCTTTACAGGGACAAAGCCCTTATAATAAATTTAAAAAACAACATTCTATAGATAAGAAGATAAGAATCAATTTTTTCTTTTTATTTATATAAAACCGGATCGAAAGATAAAAAAACGGAATTAGATTAAATAAATTAGGAACTGAGCAACGATAGAGTCGTCCAGGTAGTTGATTAAGGAAAAATATGTACTTGAAGGTACCTGCCAGCAAATTTTCGGGTTCATTAATTGGGTCGTAAATCGGAACGAAACGATAAATTCAATTCTGTTTCTATTAGGAAAGTGGGTTTTCTACTTTTTACGAAAAAAAACGAAGGTTTTTGTGTTACTGACCTAGCAAAGTGACAAAAATCTGCCGAATTTACATTTGATAAAAGTATAGAATAAAACAGGCAGTATTAACAATGAAGTATTTTCTCAAGAACCAAAAGATGAATGTAAATGATATATGTAACGTAAATGTACTGTTTGCGTAGAATTTGAGGCTTTGTTAATCAACCGAAAGCCTTCCCCGACCAATAAATATCAAATAAGG
Source organism: Choreutis nemorana (assembly GCA_949316135.1). Classification (NCBI taxonomy): domain Eukaryota; kingdom Metazoa; phylum Arthropoda; class Insecta; order Lepidoptera; family Choreutidae; genus Choreutis; species Choreutis nemorana. The sequence goes on from OX438618.1 coordinate 7,455,373, forward strand.
ACTTTAAAAAAAGGGTTTACTCCTGTTTAAAAGTCGGCAACACATATACTGATATCCTACGCTATTTATGCAAACAAGCAGATGATTCTCCGGATGGAGAGTGATACCGCAGCTTATTGACCAGTGGCGTGCCTAGAGTTTTAGTACAGGGAAAGCCGAGAGATATACTTCATACTTCCGTTGTGGACTTGCTAGCGTGGACGAGCTCAGCCAAACACTCAGAAGTTTGCGAACATGTCAGCAAAACCACAATTTCGGTTGCTTTAAAAAAGTCGTTTGATTTGTTAATGAATGAATAAGAGCGCTAACTTACTTTAGTTTTATAGGGCAAGCCGGGCTTTTGGGCTTCTATGACAGTACCGCCACTGCTATTGACAAGATGGCTACAGATATTCATGGGCGTCGGTATCACTTACCATTAAGACCGCTTCCAGCCCGTAAATTTTAGGTACACGATCGCGCTATCAATGCTCTGACGCGCACTCTCTAAAATATATTCAGAGGTATGTACATTAAAATAAACAAATTCGATGAGGAGTACTTATAAGAGATAAAAGTTATTACCAATTTCAAATCCTTTTTCAGGCTTAAGTCATGTAAGATTAAAAAGAACCCAGGCTTCTATTTATTCGGATAAACCGGGTAATGAGGATTTTATTAACTTCTCACTCAACCTCAAAACGGTCTCATAACATAAACTTACCAATTTACTCGTATATCAATTGCTGTTGTAATTTTGGGACAAGTCTCTTTCATCAACAACACAATACAAATTATTTTGTTTCAAAACTGTGGATCCACTTTCTACTTGATCTATTTTTTTATACTATTTTAGAAAACCAACGGACATTGTTTGGATTTTAGTGCAAAGTCCATGAAACGGTGCGAATCAACAGCGCCAGCTCCCTTTTATAAACACAATCACACAACGTGACGTAACGAGTGATTCAGGTCGATAGAGCTCCTAGATGGTTTGGGCATACCTGCCATTCTATCCCACCACTGCAACTCCCGTCAACAATTAACACAACAGGGGAACAGGGTTTGTGAACGGATATACTACTGGCTGTTGCAGCTGTGAATTCGATAAGAACAAATAAAAAGTAAGAAAGAGTTCAGATACGTACAAGGTGGCATGGTGACAGAATGCCCCTGCCAGAAGGGGATACAAATCAAAAGTTTCAACAATGTCTTTTCTGTAACTATACGGTATGCGGAGTGACTAAAGAGTGCTAAAAAAAGACAAGCCAGGTTTTAGAGGAATGGCTGCCCCATTGGATTTATTTCGGGGCTGGGCACCTGGCCTACTTTTACTAGAAATGAAGACATAAAAAAGTCCTTTGCCACGGGCCTCGGATGGTCAAGATACGCCATTGAAAGAGTTCCTCAACGTTCGAGAACGAAAAGAATCGGAAAAAACTGTTGAAGTCAATCAAGCGACGGTAACCGCTTACCATTAGGAGAAACGTATTACCCCTTGCTAGATAAAACGGCATTCAAATTGAACCAGAATAAATTGCAAATTAATCAAACCGATGAACTAGTTGTCGTGGTCATAACGTCGATTAATATTTGGGATGCAGATAATTACTGTGCAAAATGGGTTTGCTAAAATCATGACGAATTAAATTTATGCATACATTACAAAACAATGTTAGATAGTTTATATGACAAAGATAACTATAACCTTACATAATAATAATTTTCTATGGTAAGTTTTGAATAAAACCTTATCTTTTTAACGACTTAGATGTCAGAAAATTGACATCAGTTGAATACTCTATATTATTTTTGATACAACAAAAGCAGTTGTTATAACATCAAAATGTTAGATGCAAGCAAGTACGATTATTATATTTGAACATACATAGATAATCTCTTTAGTATATAAATGTATGAAAATATGGTTATGACAGTCGACGTTCAGGGTTCGCTCTCTTTATCTAGGGTCCTTCTGTGGTAACGTAATGCGGGTTAGATAAATAGCTAATCTAAATATCACTCAGTTAAGCCATCTGTGAATAAATGACCGCCCTCTCTGTGTAATGGACCAGCGTCTCAACACACAATGGAGTCTGCGCCTGTGTTTTATAGCTACGGTTTACTATTCAGTGTAATATATGAGATACGAGACAGCTTCACAACCCTTTAAGGTTAGCTTGTTATGCTTTATCTTGGTAGGTTTAGCTTTTGATGTATTTATTAAGACGGAGATGCTTTGTTACAATACGAAGTTATGTTCTATCGTGTTTTACTCGGTTATCGGACGGTTGGTTATAGATTTATTCATTAAACTAAAAAATAAAGCATTTTTGTTAAATTTGGGCGTCTTGGCTCTGTGTTGGCTGAACTTTGAAGCCATACGCATGAAGTATGAATTTTAAAACCAAATAAATAAAATAATTTGGGCATATCAATATAGTTTATAAAGACTTGTACAGCTTTTATAGTTCTTTTATACAACTAACAAATGATTCTTATTCAGTTGAAAATAAAGTTGAAAAAACTTCTTAACAAAAAGCAAAAACTGTGAAAAACATAATTTCCAACATAAATCAATTATAAATAAATAAACTTCAATATATCAAAATAGAATCGAAATCAGACAATTCTGTAAAAAGCTATGCGTTGTCATACATAAAAAAATATATGGTTGAGTTGAGAACTGCCTGCGCTATTTATTTTTTCGTCGGTTAAAAATGTGCTTAAATCAAGTCAAGTCAACACAGTCAAGATTGCTTCAGAGATAAAAAAAATCCAAGCCCAGACTTCACAATCACACGACCATGACCCGTTCCCTCCCACTATTGAGCCGCTGGCCCTCCTCAGGGAATCCTCTGAAGATTGCGGCCTCGTCCACGTTTTTACTGACTCTATAATAAAAAGCTAAACGTTTTATCGCCACCGAGCCCTGATTTCTGTCTAAATATTACATGGACATCGTGAATTTGGTAAAAACATCTTCAACGCGTCTCACAGATGATATTTTTCTCAATTTTTCTTTCGTATTAAATTTGTAATACCGTCATCCAAAAACTTCGTTACGATGTCAGCAATATTTTAATGTTATTCGTTGCCTGAATGTTTCTGATGTTAGAAAATAATAAGCTGATAGTTAAAAGACCGGTTTTCAACTTTTATTGTTACCGGTTTTATAATTTTTAATAACTAAAGACCGGTTTTCAATTATTATTATAAGCGGTTTATAATTTACACGCTGCAGTTATTATGACTTCGTTAGTGAGCTTGAAGTTTCATACATCTGACATATATCTGTAGGCATACATTCTCTGCAAACACGACAACCAGCAATCGCTTTAATTCTCTGCAATAACGATCCATCACCAGGGCAATATTATTGCACGCCAACCTAGATTCCATACCCCCGGTTATTGGACATAACCCGGGTATATATCCAGTAAACCGGTTATGTGTCCAGTAAAGTGGATGCGGATCCAGTGATCCGGATACAGGGCCGGCGACATGGTGCAGCGCGGCGCTGATTGATGTGTTTGGATTAAAGCCAACGGGATTTATACTGGGGCCATTAACGGTGACAAATTGGAGAGGAATGCTTCAGATTGCTACAGGCCCCGGGTACAAGTCGCAATTGTTTTTTCTCGGGATAAATCACTTTCGTTTATTGAAATTCTTCGCTTCGTTTTTTAACTCGAAAAGAATAAAGGGACAAGTTCCGTAACGGTCTTTAGGGGACGTTTATTTGAATACAAAAAATACATAGAATTGATTTAAAATCTTGGAAAAATACGAGTATGCCTCGGTGGCGCAGTGGTGTAAAACAGTCGACTGCTACACTAGAGGTTATGGGTTCGAATCCCGGCGGGGGCGGGACTTTGTGTTATTTGCAAGACGCATTGTTTCGCTTACCGGTCTAGGATGTTGTATTCTTATCAATGTAGTATATACCATATCGTTGCTTAGTTCCTGTGACACAAGTTCTTACGATACTTACTGCAGGGCTGAGACAATGTGTGTGTCGTGATGTGGTTATTATTATTATGTCTTTGCTTGCAGTCGTAAAGTTTACTTCATAAATCAGATTGTTTTTATTTGAATAAAAAAAGCTTACCTCTCATAAACCTTATTCGAGTTAAATACACTGGAAAATGTGCATTGGTAATAAAGTTTTACTTTGCTGTTTTTAAACCAATTCATTTGAATTATTTTATTCGTGGGTGATGCTGAATTAATTATACTACTTTCATGCAAGAAAACTAATCTATTTCACGTGTAGGTATGCGTACATTATTAATATAATCGTGGGTTGTTTGTTATTCTTTGATACATTAACCGTACGTCCAATCACCATTTATTTGAGAGAATGATGCGATGCATAAAGAAACATGTATTCCTGAATTTCAAATTCAGTGAGGCCTACGTTGGACATATTTAAATTTACATGTCGTGGAATCCTTACTAATATTGTAAACCTGAAAGTTTGTAAGGACGTTTAAATGTTTATTGCTCTTTCACGCAAAAACAACTGAATGGATTTTAATAAAACTTTACATTAATATAGCTTATAAATACATAAAAAGAGGTTTTATTCTACTACTGGGCTTATAGTTTCTTGGTATATACAGCTAAATTATTTTTATATATTTTATTAGTATGTACACTTACATAAATGTATAGGTATATTTATATTATTTATCGACCAGTAGTCACCTCTTGGGTGTAGGCCTCTCCTATTTACCTACACTCTTCTCTTTACCATCCTTTCTCATCCAATAGAGTCCTGCTCTTTCAGAGAAAATAGTCTGCCACCTTTTCCTTTGCTTATCTCTTTTCCGTTTGCTATCCCTTGGTATCCACTCTGTCAGACAAAATATAGTTTATACATAAGAATAATACATAGGCGATATTTATAAAGTTATTACATGAATTGTCCAAAGTGTAACGATAAATGTCAGGTAATTATAAACCATATTAGAACCACCTCTGTGGCGCAGTGGTGTAAACAGCCGACTGCTTCGCTAATGGTTCTGGGTTCGAATCCAAGCGGGGGGCAGACCTTTTTATTATTTGGAAGACGCAATGTTTCGCTTACCGGTCTTGGATGTAGTATTCTTATAAATGTAATTTATACCATATCGTTTTCGATTTCAATGCGATCGAAGTCGCGGGAAAAAGCTGTATTTTATACATGTTAAATAGCGAATATAAGTGTGTTATATTTTTGCGACTTACAAGTGATATATAGACAATGCGAGTGGCCAGTAAGCCATATTTAACGAAACCATCGATCCACGAAATGGATCAAGCACTACATTTAACTCACGTTTTCCGCCGTAAAAGCTAAAAGTGTTCGATGTGAACTCAACCGGGAATTTTATAGAAACGATTTATGCATTTTTGAATTTTATCTGTAAGCCTAAAGCTTTTTATTGCTCCGTCAGAATGGACAACTTCTGTCGTAGTTTGTAAATTTGTTTGGGAGTTTAGATTTTAAATTTAATTTATTTAGGTTATATGAATTTTTATATTAAATTAGAAAAAAAAAACTAGAAAAACTCTAGTAAAACCACTAATGTATAACGAAGAAGTATTATACTTTAATGTCACTACTTTAATAAATATCAGCAGTACCTATTTTCACAAAGCCTGAATATCTTTGCAGCTTTTTGGTTTAAATAAGCACGAAATATTTGCTTGTTAAGGCTTATTCGGTTTAATATTATTATTCAAATGTTCCCGGCGGAGGTGTTGGTTGGAACCGGGTAAAAATGTACGCGCGGAAAACCACATTTTACACCGTAATCCCTTTGCAGGCTGCTCACAACACAATTTTGTTTTGTGTTCTTTGTGAGAACAGATGAAATGGCACCTTTAATTTTTTATCCGGTTTAAAGGATAAAGTGCGGGGTTTAAACCTACAGTCACTATAACCTTCTTTCAATGTTGATTACGTTTTCGTAGAAAATGTTGTTTTAAGTAAAAAGTTGTATCATAATTAAAAAATACAAGTTAATTTTTATTTCTCCCTCTAAAAATAATTTGTGTCATGGTCGAACAAACTAAATATCTATTCTGTTACATCCTAATTAAAGCCATAAAGTCATATTATGCATTGGTTAAAACCCGGTTAAAATTTAATGAGAATCGATCACATGCACTTCAACTATCCGGTTTATTGGATTTATTTTCATAGATACGACTTTGGATCCTTGCCAACCGCCGCGACCGCCTGATCCCCAGTGCATCTACAGCTTATTATCCGGGTCACTGAGTCCGGTTATCCGGTTATAAAATATATTGTTACAGGTTAAAATCCGTTCAATTCTCCGCGGTATTTTATACTTGTTGGCATTATTTTAATTTGTTTTACAACCCACAGTATGGTTTCAACCGATTTTTTGGTTTCCATTTTTTTTAAGTTAAATATTTGATACAGTATCGAATTACAACGATAAACTACATCAATAATAAATAACTTCAACTGTTTAAGTACGTATTATATCAATAAACTATATAAATTTGACTCAAGTCATGAAAACAATTTCCATTCCACGTCAGCATCGGTTAGTTCCCCATGATTTAGGTCAGACTCGTTCCCAAACCTCAAGTGTCAGGAGGATTCCGCTTGGGAACGACCTCACTATTCCAAGAGGTTAATGGTTCGAAAATGTTAATATTGATTCCTGAATTCACTAACACAAGGTATCTGACCTACGTTAGGTTACTCAGAATACCTACTGCATTTGAAAACAACAATTTCGTGTCATTTTGTACGTGTTAAAGTAAACAGGTTACAGGTAGGTAGCTTTTCCAGTTGGTAGATCTGCTAACGATCGTCTGCGTTGGTACTACCCTCCTTTCTATTAACAACGAGAAGCAATTCGCTGTGTTTCGGTTCGAAAGATTGTAGAGCCAGTGTAATTAACGGCACTAGATGTATAACATGTGTTATTGCCAGTGATTTTGACGTTGTAAGAAATGAAGAGCAGTGCCAATAGGCAGTGGTATCACTTTCCATCAGGTGAACATGTTGCATTTGTTTGTGTATAGTGTATATATGTGAATAAATGTGTATGTGTTTGCGACGCGGTAATACGTAATGCAAGACATGCAGTATTAAACAATTTTTTTGAGAATTATGTAGTTTACACGGCAGTCCGCGTTAGGTACTACTTCAGTACAGTAGCCTCACTACCTTACCGATGTATTACCTGGTTGGCGAAATACAATATGAAGACCTGAAAACCTGTGTATTATTCAGCACTGAACAGTCCCTCACAGTCATCTCTACATGTTTATATATCTATATATATTTAATTCTTATGAACAGTTATTTACAAGATAAAAATTGAATGTTTAATCCATTAAAATACCTAGTAAAAATAATTAATAATAATAATATAACCACATCACGACACTCACATTGACTCAGCCCTGCACTAAGTATCGTAAGAACTTGTATCGCAGGTGCTAAGCAACGATATGGTATATACTAAATAAATAAGAACACATCATCCAAGACCGGTAAGCGAAACAATGCGTCTTGCAAATAACACAAAGTCCCGCCCCCGCCGGGATTCGGACCCGGAACCTCTAGCGTCGCAGTCGGCTGTTTACACCACTGCGCCACCGAGGTCGTCAAAATCATTTGTAATGGAGTGTGCCCATTCTTATGATTCTTGATTTAATGATTTGGTCCAGAGTTTCATTAAAACATTATTTCGATTTTCGGTCGTCATAACAACTCATTATGGCCGATTCTCTGTATTCTCTGTACATTACACTTATGTATAGGCCATATTTATAACCACATGTATTCCCTATATCACTACATATTTACGTTTCTACCCTATACATTAAAATACATGTTTTGCTTAATCAGAAATGTAGGATCGTATAAGATGAATATTGATATCAATGTGAAAACAGTGTTAAGAAATTAAGTATTTTGTATATAAAACATTAACTCACGCCGTAATGAATCCCTCGAGACGGGTAGGCATAGATGCTACACGCCGCTTTTCGCATGTTCATGTTGAGTCCCAGAGTGACAGGTTGTAATATTTTTCAATTTTGTAGTTTTTTTTTTGTCTCCAACTATATCTGTTGTGAGACTCTTGGTACTCATAACACAAGTTAAATCTTAGCTTGGGTGCCAATGTCCTTCTATATCGGTGTAACTACGAATTAAAGTTCATTATTTTTGGGCATACCTTTATGTTGGACTGTAACCTTTTATGTGTGTATTATTAAGAGCACGGTTGCTACAATGTTCCTAAGACTCAACCTCAACGTGTCGGCTCGGGTCAATCTGTTAAACAAGGCACATAACAAACTGAGCTGACACATCCGTCACTTATTTTGTTTGTAACATAATACCTAAATATAGGATTCGGTCCTGCTTGTTGCTGTCATGCATCATCACTGCGTCAGTTATTAAAGTTTTTACACAACGCCATACGTTCGTCGTCATTTTACTTGTTCGCCATTTCCAACGACATGTCCCATCAGTCACTATCCGTCCTTTTTTGAATGTCATGTTTTTGACTATAATAAAAAGCAAAAAAACTTATTGTCAAACATATCTCGCTCCGATATTCCGTTGTTTGTTCATGCACATATTTTATAATGGCTACATTGAACATGGAATATGCAAAAGGCATTTTTGAATGGAAATTCAGTAAATCCAACGAACGTACAAAAGATGACGTGCACGAGTGAGCTACGTCGGGCTGCGATAAAACATTTGTAACGTAATAATAGGCCTTGTGGAAGTAAAAATTAACAGTTTTGCTTTTCAATGAATTTCTTTTAAATAATAGACAATTTACTGCACCACACCTTACCTCTTAGAAAAACACACTATTTCGCAGAAAAAAAATCTATGAAAATGACATTTCCTCGCGCTCGAATACCGTCACTCTAATGTCAATTCTTTGCATTTTCTTTTTCTGATAGCGGAAACGCTAGCGGAATGTAGTATGGCTAAGGGGGCTGGTTGATAGAACTAACTGTATCCGCTGACTTTGATTCAGCGGGACCAGTTTACTACGGAGCCAATCTTTAATGCGGTAAAGAATAATAACTACTGCGGCTACAAGCCGAAGCTTTTTATTTTTAAAATTCATCACTCCATAGTATAAACAAAGTTGCTTCCCGCGGTCAATCCTTATGTATGCTTAAATCTTTAAAACTACGCAACGGATTTTGATGCGGTTTTTTTAAATAGATAGTCATTAAAGAGGAAGGTTTATATGTATATAATACATGCATACTATCCGTGTGAAACCGGGGCGGTTCGCTTGTCCTAAATATTTAATAGGAAGGATCAGTTCAGTTCAGTCGACTCTCTACTCACAATGATTTTGATCATTGATATGATCTTAATCTAAAAACTGTCAATGGTAAACAATGTAATTGTAATACATGTACCTTAATTGGATGAAAGTTGACTTGCGACATTCCCATTTTATATTTTTATTATGTTTTTTGAATATAATATGACATTTATGAGTGATTAAATTTCCTTGACTTTAGATATTGTAGTTCTGTTGCGTGTGTAGCTAGATTAATTTAATTTTAGTTCAAATTTATTTCATATTTCTGTGTATAAGTAATGACAATTTTAAATTTATGTAACCAAATATTTGTATGTCCCCTTGGGGTAGGTTTTTGAGGGGAAAAATAATAATTTAAGAGCTATGTACCTACCAAAAACCTGACAAATATATGATTTTATTTATTTTTATAAAGTTTGATTTACAAAATACTTATAAATTATGTTTCTGGCATTTTTACGTTAAAGTTGAATCAAATGAAACCAGATAATGTTTAATAATGTATCTGAGAGTACTTGGCCTCCGCATTTTCCTATAGCGCAACCAAATGTATTCGATTGCAAATTAATTGGAAATAGATCACGTCACTGACTTGTTTGCGGGTTTAGGCACAGCATCGGTTCATCCCTTAATATTTGTTAACACAAAATAGCGTCGTAAATACATTGAGGTTATTTTGGATAAATTTCATTATTGCAATTGAATTCTCTGACTTTTATTTCAAACGGTACCATTTGGTTTGTTTATTTTATCGTGTTCTGAGAAAATCGTAGCTTTTTCTTTGTTGTACGTGTAGTTTTGTCGCAGCTGTTTTTATCCGGGTCTGATCCGGTTCCGCTGATCCGGCCCCATACAGCCTTAAACAAAGTGCGTCCCTGTTCACTTGTGAATATTTTACAGCTAGTTCGTGAACAAAATATTTGCATAAAACTATGATGAAATATACAACGACGTGAAAGTCATCCCGTTTCCTTGTTTTGTACTTTGATATTGTATTTTACTTGTGACGTTTTCGTTCTGGGTACCAAGTGTTTATTTAACCTTGTATACGATGAGATGTTTTTGTAAGATAAACTAAAAATAATAGTGACTTGTATAGAATACTAGACAAGCTAACATAGCTTTACAGCTGATAGATCTACGTGCGAGATCAACTGGGTTGGTACCACCTTCCAAAGGAGGGTAATATAAAGATATTTACAACGTGAAGCAGTTCGCTGTGTTTCGGTTCGAAGGATTGGAGAGCCAGTGTAATTACCGGCACGAGAGATAAAATATCATTTACTTCTTTCTTCTTGTCACTAGGCAGTGGTATCACTTTCCATGATGTGAACCGTTCGCTTGTTGTAAAAGCTAAAGGTTTAGACAATTTTGTGGCGATATTTTTCATTTCACCGTTGGGAAATTCCACCTGCCACACACAGCAAACTAACTACACCCGCGACTAGAGTTGATGTATTTTCAAATAAAAACAAATGACAAATAAGATCTGTCGATCCCTTGTTACCGTACATTCAGCTCACTGAACCGGCTACATTTTTTTTTTAAATTTATTAGATCTTCTCCGTCATCAATCCCGATGTCCCTTGCCCTTTTAATTGTCCACTTGATTTTTTTCTTTAATAGTTTGTTTTGTCTTATAATAACTCCAGAATCTACTCATCTGATGCCCTGATTTTCTGGCAATGTCTCTAAGTTCAGACTAACAATAAAAACAGTAAACTTATAATTAATCTGATAAAACATCGACACAATTGACACTTTATCCTTTCCGCAAAACATTTAGTCCTTTACCATTTGTTTATACTTCCAATTTCTCATACAACATTATGGGCAATCAAGCTAACAATTGACCTGATGGAAAGTGATACCGCCGCCTACTGACACGACTATGCCTTAGATGCCTGGAACGCCAAGAGCACCGCCCATGCGTTGCCCATGTAGAGGTTAAGATGTTATGCCTATAGTGCCGGTAGTTACACTGGCTAATCTACTTTAATCTACCTTTATGAATGCTACTAATCTTACCTACTTTTAAGCTATTTTTAAATGTTATTAAAACATTCGAGTGCTCCAACAATATAACATACATACGAGTCGAATAAATACAAGACATTATAGTCAACGTCTGTGTTTCAGAATATGTAACTGCATTATGCTTTATTCATGCTCTCAAAGATTTAACTTATCATGAACTTGTGATCCAACTTTCAAACAACAAGAGATGAAATATTCAAAGTTCGGTGTACACCCGATACTTTGTCCCACCACTGTAACTCTTGTTCACCAGGATCAACAGTGGCGTCCATTTATCCAATCATTAACGAATAATGCAGCTGTGCGATGACGCACAAGCTGTGCCCGGATACCCTACCGGCTGTCTTGGGACCCGCAACGAACTTAATCAGAAGAAATAGGAGGTAGTAAAAAAGCGTTTTCAGACTTCCCTACCAGCAAAGCGGAGACAGCAATGGAAACGGTACAGAGGCCGGAAGCTAAAGGGATCAGGAGACGCCTGACCGTTGAAACGCCACGGCATGCCACCAACAGGGGATAAACTAAGTACTAACCTACGCCAGTACTATTGGTGACAAAACTTTTTAAATGCACGGAAGTTTCCTTTCGTTTTCACAAGATCAAGGAAATAAATAGAACTACACGCAGATATTCAAAGTTATCTAAACTTAACAGTCTATTTGTAATGACGCGATTAACGCCAGCTTCCGGTGTTTGTTAAACGACTCGATAGCACCGCTAACAACTTGTTACATTTCTCTTAACACGCCGTTTGAAACAATCGGAATAGTTAAGTTGTTAAGTAAGCTTTCAATGGACATCATTTGCCAGCGGAGCGTCGTTGCCGGTATAATGGGCCCAACTTTACACTTCCAATTGCTACAATTTCAGTTCCACAGAAGACTTTAATATTTTTCCATCGCAGTACAATTTGTTTAATGTTATAGTACCTACTGACGTTCACGTGCTTCGATTTTGTATTTAAATTTTATTAACTTTTCTTTGAACGCTATTCTTCGATAATGTCTTAAATTAAATGTTATTTCATTGCAGTTATATTGTAGCTTTAGTTTTAAAATATTGTTAAAAGTTAAATCCACGTTAACATTATTTAGTTAAGTGAGAATGGGTATTGGTGTTTTATTTTATCAAAACGAAAGCTGAATCAGCATAAGCGAGGACTAGGAAAATTAAAAATAGTATGAATGCCTTATATATTATTAATGTTATTGCATACTCTTACATTCACACAAGAGTTGGCTCAGGGCTTTGTTTTTGATGTTTGTCTATCATTGTTAGTGTTTTTAAAAAAACAACATACTTACAATTCATTTTCTACACGCTACGCTAGAGGTTCCGGGTTCTAATCACGGTGAGCGCGGAACTTGTGTTATTTGCAAAACGCAATGTTTCGCTTACCGATCTTGGATGTTGTATTCTTATCTATGTAGTTTATACGATATCGTTGCTTAGCGCCTGCGATACAGAATATCTTGCAGGGCTGAGTCAATGTGTGTGTCGTGATGTGTAATTATTATTTTTTACCAGACTTATTCATGAGTCTTCAAATGTATTATTCACCAATTCCCTTCCATGATTTTGTTTTAAACGTTAAATCCTTAGATAAACTGTTCAGATGGTTAGGTAAAGGATTATGATATTGTGTGCATGTGTGAGGTACCTATTGCAGTTTACATGGACTCTGTATGGGAGTGTATGGCCGGGTTACCACAAACGACTAGATCGTTACATAGGACGCATTCACACCGTACAATGCAGATATATCAACAACCACATAACGACACACACATTGACTGATAAAACTCAATGAATTTGACATTTATAGGTAAATCGTGATTATTTAAACATAAAGAAATATATTTAAAATAAAAAATAATAAAATGAAGGAGTGAGGTTTTAAAGACGCAGTCTTCGAAGCAACGATATGGATTAAACTACAAAGATAAGAATACTACATCCGAGACAGATAAGCGAAACAATGCGTCTTGCAAAGTTCCAACCCCGCCTGGATTAGAACCCAGAACCTCTAGCGTAGAAGTCGGCTGTTTACACCACTGCGCCACAGAGGTCGTCAAACATTGTTAAACTTTGGTCAAAACACTATTCGATTCCGTGTGAGATAAGGCCTAGTACCTAATGGTTCATTTCTGCGGTCATTTGAAGCCCATCTTGCAGAGCCAGCATCCAAACTGCCCCCTACCAAGTAACAAAACATGACAATAATGAAACACACAGTGCCGTACATTACTGCTTTTGGAGATAACTTTGTATGCTAAGCTTCAAAAACACGTTAATGTACTGCAACTGTTGACTGGATTGATCGCTTTTTAGTTTCACGTTTTATTGGTATCAGTAAGGTTAGCATTTACGTTGAAATTATTGAATATGCTTTTGAATTAAATGGTCTTTTGTTTGGATATATGCTTGTTTTTTTAGGGTTCCATACCCATGGGGTGAAAAACGGCACCCTATTACTAAACCTCCGCTGTCCGTCCGTATGTCAGCGGACTGTATCTAATGAACCATAATAGATAGAAACTTGAAATTATCAGAGAATGTAAATTCTTGTTGCCTCTATAACAACAAATACTTGGTGTAAATAAATGATTAACTAAAGGGGGCTCCCATACAAGAAACGTAAAATATTTTACACAATTTTTGCTTGCTCTTGTTTATTTAACGAAATTATTTAAAAAATAGTTTTTTTTTTATTTCTTTGTTTTTTACGATATTAAGTACTCTTAATGCGCGAGTTCAACTCACACTTGACCTGTTTTATTGTTATGCTTCTGAAGTTACGCGAAAGATCCAAGTTTATCTAAATTTCAACTCTACATTAAGTTATAGTAAGTTTACTATAAATGTTTAAACTCACTGTAAGACACATCTTTAAACATTTCTCAATAGTTAATGAAACTTATTGAATTATATGTCTTACTAAAGTTATGTACTGCATTTTAAAAGCTACACAGATAATCGTGAGTGAAATCTGAAGTTATGCGAAAGTGAGATCCAAGTTAATAATAATAAACCACATCACGACACACGCATTGACTCAGCCCTGCAGTAAGTATCGTAAGAACCTTTGTCACAGAAACTAAGCAACGATATGGTATATACTACATAGATAAGAATACGACATCCAAGACCGGTAAGCGAAACAATGCGTCTTGCAAATAACACAAATTCCGCCTCCGCCGGGGCTGTTTACACCACTGCGCCACCGAGGTCATCAATATAAGAAAATTCACTCTCCTTCAAGCTAAAACCAGTCGCATTAAGCTAAAACTTAAACATTTAATTAGCAATCAGAGTCTGTCTTAGCTTGTCAGTAATTCTACACACGCCGTGTCTGCTTGTACAACATAATGTCCTCTGTAATCTAATAGATCTGGTTGTCTAAAGGATTTAGAATGTAAATTGCTAGTCATTCCAAGTCACGAAGACGGTTTCTCGATGGTTGTAGTACGCGTGTACATGCACGTGTTTCAGTGTGTGTAAACTCAAGTTCAAGTTAGAGAGTGTACTGTGTGTCTACCTTGAGTTCGTATAGTTTTCCTACACGTCAGGTAACATAGATTACTGCAGTGATTTTGTATAAGCAATCTTAATACCTCAACAATCCGTTAAAGGCGCTTTACAAAGATTCTGCTACGCTTCGCCTCCTTGCGTTGATGCCCTCAAAGCCGGGCATTACGTAGGGTCTACAAGCCTTAAGGCTGGGAGGCCTCAAAACTTGTAGCCCCAACGGGGCTATTTTAATTTTGGATGTAGCACAAAAGGTGCTACATCCCTCAACAGGTGCAAAGTGCAGATCTAGACTACAGGCTCATCCTAAGGGCACCCATAGTGGGCTCGGACCTCGCTTAGGTGGCGCTGTTTTGTACGAGTGAATCTATTCTGACTACTGAGAGAGACGCTTGGTGTGGATGGGCCGGCCCTCAGTCCTAGAATGACTAATGGATGATGTCTATGTAAGCGTTGCTAAAGCGCACATTGTATGAAATTTTACTTCTGTGTGCCTACCATGAGTTTTACCTTCCATTGCCTCTTGCGACTGCAGTTGAAAATTTATATGAATCTTTGTAAAGCGCCTCTAACGGATTGATGACGAATTAAGATTGCTCATACAAAATCACTGCAGTAATGTATGTTACCTGTTGAGTAGAAAAATTATGCAGACACACTGTACTCTATATAGTGGTAAACACAAAACGCACACTAGAACTCTGTGCATGGACACGTCTCTTCAATGTAGCTGAACGGTCATCGTGACATGGAATTACTGTATTGTAGTTAGTAATGGCCATACGTTGCCATGACAACTTAGTCTCTATCTCCTCATATAGAGAAACTAAATGGAACAGATAATTACGTCTACACTAGCTCTCGCCAGCAACTTCGTCTTCTTAGAATTCGTTTTTATACCTAAGGAACTTAATTTTTTTTCGGATACAAAGAATGCAGTATGTCAAAACATATACGATACAAGATGAAATAATCTATGAGCTAAATCTCATCGAAATCATTATAACAATATAATGGAATTATTTAATGCAATTAAACCAATGTACAAAAATTATAATTAAAACTAAGACCCTATCATAAAAACCTATCGATAAATTTTAAGATAAAATCGTAGAGTTTGTTTCATGCTTAATTATTGTTTATTATAGTTTACACGTACCCAAACCTCACCGCATTTGGTGTGGTCAAACCTTGAGATAAATAATAATAACAACAACCACATCACGACACACATTGACTCAGCCCTGCACTAAGATATAATCTTGTATCGCAAGCACTAAGCGACGATATGGTATAAACTACATATCAGAACACTCCAAGACCGATAAGTGAAACAATGTCAAAGTCAAAGTAAAAATATTTTTTATTCAAATAGACTTAAAATAAGTATTTTTAAATCGTCATCTTTTTATACTACCACCGGTTCGAAACGCTATTTCTACGGGGAAGAATCCGAAAAGAATCCTCCGTAGTTGCTTTTTTCAAAATAATTTGGTACAATAAATTAATTACTATTACAATTTGTAAATAAAATACAGTTTTCTAATTATAATACAAATTTTTCTATAAATTTTAGTTATATAAACCAATTTTATGTATTATTTTATATATCTTGCGTCTTGCAAATAACACAAAGTTTCGTCCCCGCCGAGATTCGTACCTGGAACTTCTAACGTAGCAGTCGGCTGTTTACACCACTGCGGCACCGAGGTCGTCATAAATACATGAGTAACGGTATTTAATGTCTTTACAGAGCTAAGTGAATTGTTTGCTGGCAATGCTTTCGTAACGTTCGGAAGTGGGTTATAAAAACTATTGGCTTTGTTCAATCGACCTGCGGTTTAGGTACCACTGTTCTATTTCTCTATAGCAAGCTGATTTATATCTTATTGTATCGAATACTGTGCGGTAGGAGAACCACTCGAGCTACTAGCTGCGAGTCTAACCACACGCACCTACTAAAGACGTTTGAAAATAATCCCTCGGAAGGGGTAGGCAGAGGTGTTACACACCGCATTGCGCATGTTTATGTCGAGTCCCAGTGTGCGAAACTGTCGCCACTATATGGACACAATGAGGGACATGGCAGCTTCTATGTACGACAACCCGCGACTCGAAACCTCGACCTGTTAGTTCGGATTGGTTGGTTAACCAGGGCACGTAACAAACTGAGCTACCACTTCCTCCAGTCGTAATTAAATTAATAATTTAATTACAAAACCTGTGTCGAACACAAAAATCAAACAAATAAAAGATGATTAATATCAACTGCAGTAAAGAGTAGCTAATAAATGAAAAAGCAGCAATCTGTTTCTGATGATGACGCAAAAACTTTAATGCAGATTCCGAGATAACATCTACAGTTCGAGTCTCGGGTTGCCGTGCATCGTAGCTGTCATATTCCTCACTGTGCCCGGATCGTGGCGATAGATTCGCAACCTGTCACACTGGGGCCCAACATAAACATGCGAAATGCGGTGTGTAACACCTCTGCCAACCCCTCTCGAGTGATTCATTACGGCGTGAGTTTATGTTACATTATAAAAGCTACACAGGAAATCGTGAGTAGCATTGTCGTTTATAAAATAAACAAGTCGATCAAACACTATATCATTGTTTTGTTTTGTCGCTTTATTGACAGTCGTGTGAAACGGAAAACGATCGCATACTTAATTAGCAACTATAATATCAGTCATACAATTATACTAGTTAATAATAACCACATAATAATAATAACCACATCACGACACACACATTGACTCAGCCCTGCAGTAAGTATCGTAAGAACTTATGTCACAGGAACTAAGCAACGATATGGTATATACTACATTGATAAGAATACAACATCCAAGACCGGTAAGCGAAACAATGCGTCTTGCAAATAACACAAAGTCCCGTGCCCGCCGTGATTCGAACCCGGAACCTCTAGCGTAGCAGTCTCTACTTCTAGTTCTAGTCTCTAGTAGTAGTTGTTCTCAAACTTTTTTGTACCTGATCCCTTTTTAAACATTGATAAATTTACGGAACCCCAATTTTAACTTTTTTCATTGGTGGATGATAATGAGGTGATTGCGAGTGATTGGATGTAATGGTTATTGGGATGGATGAAGACTATAAATAGTGCTGAAACGACTGTCAACGTCACGCTGGTGGCCTCTACTGCATCATCTAATGTTTATTCATAGATTTCCTTTTATGATTAATTTCTTGACGGAACCCTACCATAGGGCTTACGGAACCCCAGGGTTCCGTGGAACACACTTTAAGAATTTGAGCATTATGAAAATTCATACTCATTTTAACCGACTACGAAGTTTAAAAGGAAGGTTAGTAAGAAGTAGTTAGTTAGTAAGTGTTATTTACTTTTAAAATGTTTGATTATATTATAAATATTCAATAGCCAAAAAAATGTCATTCTAAAGCGTTTCACCGCAGACAGAGCCGGGTTGAAACAGTACAATGTACGTAATAAAGCACATTCAGACATTATTAAATTCAACCCCCGCGTGTAGGGGAGGTAAATAACTCCAGGAATTCCAGAAAAATCCATGAAATTCAGTTAAACCTCGGGAAAAGTAATAAAATGTACGAAACAATGAAACAGGATGAAGGAAATATTACGTCTTGTGGATTTGCGACTTCCCTACGTTATTAGGGATCATTGGTTTGTGTTACAAATAAATAAAACCGTAACACTGAATACAATCAGATGAAGCTATATCTTTTTAATTTATTCGCACTTTTAAAAAAACACAAACAAAATTAGGTAGATTCGCAAAACTTTTTTAAAGATTTCTAAAATATGTAGCTTACAATTAGAGTTTTGTGTTTTGCATTTCGTGTTTATGTTTCATTTTGAATAAATTTAAAAATGACTTAGCAACAAGAATAAGTTTATATAAATTTACTTTTTTACCTAATTTTATATAAATAATGGCTCAGATTATCTTTAATCTGGGAATGTAGGTTTCCTTTTGTCTTCGGTCTAATTGTACCTAACTTCATTAAGTATAACCATGTACGGAACCCGAGGTCTATAATTAAATTTACTTTGCGTTTTATTACTTACGTAGAATGAGGGGTTAGATCAAATCTCAAACAAAATTAAATTAATTTGGTAATTCAATCTGAAGAACTAACTTTGGAAATGAGAATGGATTCATTTATTTATTATTAAACTTCTTCTAGTTTATGTATTAATTAATCAAATATATAACAATTTTATTAAAAATTTTTTAAAATCATATGTACACAAAAATAAATAAATTAAAAGTGTTTTAAAATATTCAAAACTTGTATCCTTTTAAAAACTAAAAGGTCGGTGGAATATAAAATTTGGCGAAACTAATGTTCATATGGAGATGGAGTGCAAAAGAGGAATAAATAACCAAATAAATAACCACATCACGACACACACATTGACTCAGCCCTGCAGTAAGTATCGTAAGAACTTGTGTCGCAGGTGCTAAGCAACGATATGGTATATACTAAATAAATAAGAATACAACATCCAAGACCAAGAGATTTAAGAAGTTATACTAACATTTTAAATCCTGATTTACATGATAAATATACTGTTTAATGTCATTACTTTATTACATAAATCAATTAGTCAATGAAAATAACATTGAAATAACAGTGCTCATAGCACTGGCTGCACTTCCACGCTGTGTAGCGATGCTCAGACCAGCGTTACGGTCACTACTCCCTTTTCTTAATTCGCACCCTAAATAAATTATTTTGAAACTCTTACCCCAAGAATCCATAGTCTCGAAACCAAACGGCTCAAATATGTCATTCTTGCCCAAAGATACATGTTTACGCCTTTTGCTTCTTTAGAAATTGTACTTTTACCATAACTATGATATAAACTTGACAGAGAACAAAACTTTCTATTTAAACTACATCATGTGTATCATAGTCATGTTAGGTTGAAAGTTCTTTAATAAATATTTAATAACTACATCTTATAAATTAATAAAGCATGAAATGTTTTATCGCATTTTAAAAATAAAATCAACGTCACCTTAATTTTGTACGTGGCTTTACGTGTACAGGTGTATGATGGCGGGAAATATTGACACAATAGCGGATGTGACGCCATGTTGGATGCGTTCCTTTGTTAGCGGGAAATGTCGTTTGCGCGGGAAAATGTCGCAGCTGACACTCTGTAATTACTGTTTTAAATTTATGACTTATAAAAATTATGTTCCGCCCGCTCTTCTTTCATTTTCAAGGCATTTGGCATGTTGGGATTCCATGTTATACCATCATTTCGCTTTACAAGATTCATTATTTGCTTTTCTTTGGAGCTGGAGATAGCAATGGATTTAATATGATTGGTTTCAACGACGTCTCATCAAGTCAGTAGTAAACAGGTATTTTCTATGCAAAAAGGCTTCATGCTTGGCTACATCTTCACGTATCATAAAGACTGTGGTCCAATGTTTCCAGTGTTGCTAGAAAAAAAATAAGAATTCCTCGGTAAATCTAGACGCTTAGAACCTAATTGCTTACAATCAGACGGGCCGCATGTCATTTTTCCATTTAGGCCTCTTAAAAATATATGAAAAAAAAGTCCTAAAAATTTTACTCAATTGAAAATGCCCTAAAATTTTACTCAATTGAAACTAAGTGCGAAATGTCTTTACAATGACCCTCGACGTGTACCCGACGAGTGGGACTTTACTGGCTCAGCTGAAAAAATTGACATAATTTACCATCTGAAAACCTTTCTCCGATTTTATGGTATTACCCTTACAATGGAAAAACAACCTTATCTTTTAAGTATTAAGAAGCAACTTTCTTTCGAGGTAAGGTTAGTTGATATTAAACCTTATAACTCGGTGTTAAGGTCGATTCTCCTTCAAAGGTCTTTTAAAAGATAAAGTGCCGTAATTTCGGAGCACTGAAATCAATTTTGACGGAGTGTAGACTGAAGATGTTGGAGTTTTTCGTAAAATAATTTAATTCGGCGTTAAAATATCTATTGAATATCAAATATACGTAAAATCTTAATTCATTTTAAAGTCTTCATTCATTTTATGAATGCCGAGTGCTTTAAATTAAAAACAAAATGTATTATGAACACATACACGGCATTGAAAGGCAGTTAGGTATTTTGTAGGTAAAAAACATCACCTTAAGGTTTTTAAATTCAACCCTTTCAGACGCATTGTTTCCCTTACCGATCTTGTTGTATTCTTATCTATGTAGTTTATACTGTATCGTTGCTTAGTGCCTGCGATACAAGATTATATCTTAGTGCAGAGCTGAGTCAATGTGTGTGTCGTGATGTGGTTATTAATATTATTAATTTGTTTTTTTCGAAAATTTCTATCATAATCAATTAAACGATTCCGGCATGAAAAAGTCAATGTTACTTTAAAATTAATTTTGTGAGCGTGAATTAATCAAGTAAATAGTTTTCACTGCAACATTATGCGAACAAAACAATTTCATTAAAATTGCGGTCGTGTCACTTGCAGCGATGCAGATTTATAACAATTTATAATAAAAAACTTTATGTATGAGTAATATAATAAACGCTGTGATCGTTATTTAACTAGATTTTTTTTTTGTAAACGTGTCGTTTGTACGTTTCACTATCATCAATGCGTGAGAGACGCAATTAAGTTCTTCTGCAATGATCCAGGGTCGCACTCCATACCCTTCCTTCCTCTACTGTCAATTAAGTTCTTCTGCAATGATCCAGGGTCGCACTCCATACCCTTCCTTCCTCTACTGTCAATTAAGTTCTTCTGCAATGATCCAGGGTCGCACTCCATACCCTTCCTTCCTCTACTGTCAATTAAGTTCTTCTGCAATGATCCAGGGTCGCACTCCATACCCTTCCTTCCTCTACTGTCAATTAAGTTCTTCTGTAATGATCCAGGGTCGCACTCCATACCCTTCCTTCCTCTACTGTCATCGATCATCATTTGTATGTTAATTAAATAAGGATAATATTGACCATTAATTATTTATTTCATCATCATTACAAATAACATAATCAAATAAAAAGCTAAAACTGATTGCAATTAAAAATACACTTTCAAATGCCTTTGAGGAATTCAATGTGTTTGAAAAGATCAAATTTTTTTAAAAGAATGATCAGTTTTGTATCGAAAACAATCTGGAATATTTAACACCAAAGCGGAGTTTGTAAATCGAGTTCAACTGAATATATTGAATGTTTAAAAGTAGGTTAACAAGTGAATGCAATTAAACAACAAGTCTAACCAATAAAAATAGCGAATCCTTTATAAAATATTATGCATTCAATGTTTTGGGGAAATCTCTTGAACTTTTAATAAATGAATACAAAGTAAAGTATCTACTTATTGTAATACTGAAATATCCTACGAATTTTTTTAAAACATGTAATTTTATTTCGCTTACGTCATCTCTCTGTCACCCGTCATCTCGTCACTCACATCCTTCCGCTGCATACCGTCTTTCTCGCAGTCCATACACTTTTTCTTAGTTGTCTTCTCCAACATGAGTACAAGTTCCGCATCACAGGCCCGAGTCACCGTAAGCGATTATCAAATACCAATTTTAAAAACTTAAATATAAAATTAAACATACCCCCGATCCTCCGCTTACAACCTCCCCCCATAAATTTTAAACAGTTGATTCGATTTTTTATTAAACGTGGAATGTACGTGTAGAGCATTTTCATTTGATACCCTACCTGGACACACCCATATGTATTCAAGTAGGGTATCAAATTAAAAGGCGTTATTATCCGACTGTATATCCCCACTTTCACCCCCCATAACTTTTGAATGGGCAAACCGATTGCAAAATTTTTGATCGCACACCTAAGCACAAGCTCGATAAGTAACCTACTCTTAATCGAGTTTGTACATTCGGTAGAGAGTTATGATGCCACAGATATGATACAGACACACAGACAGACACGTCAAACTTATAACACCCCTTTTTGCGTCGGGGGTTAAAAATAGATAGCTAAATTCCTTTTTCTAAGTTTTGAGTGAAAACCTTAAAGTTTCAGCAATTTAAGCAAGCAAACCATAATTATAAACTTTTAAATTGTTTATCATAACAGATAAACTAACGCCGTATTCCCTCGAGAGGGGTTGGCAGGAGATTCGCATGTTTATGTTGCGTCCCAGTGTGATAGGTTGCGAATCTGTCGCCACTATCCGTATCCAATAAGGAACTAATGGTTTAAACCAGTCTAATGAGACTTAGGTACTGGAACAAGCATGATGTAGGCACTTTGAAGAAGTAGTTTTGTACAGCTTTTGGGCTCTGGGCCGTTTCAATTGCTGTCTCCGCTTTGCTGGGAGGGAAGTCTGAAACCGCTATGTTACTACCTCCTATTTCTTCTGATTAACTTCAATCCGTGTCCCGCGACAGTCGGTAGGTTGTCCGGGCACAGCCTGTGCGTCATTGCACAGCTGCATTATTCGTTGATTATTGGATCAAAGGACTGTTGATCCTGGTGAACAAGAGTTGCAGTGGTGGGACAGAGTGGCGGGTGTGCCACGATTTGTACTGTTCTCTAATCCGTGAAGTCATTGTCAATAGTAGTAAAACAACCCTACTACAAGCTATAACATTTGCGTTTTGTAAAAGGGGATGACAAACTCGTTATTTTTTATTTAGCTATAAAAGTCGTAAGCTCCGGTTATATTCATAAGGTCGCTACGGTGTCAGAACGACGCCTGCTAGGAATAATATTGTGACTCAACTAGAGCCAGTTAATGGAATGAGTTAACGTGATCATCATAACCAGCCGGTAGATGTGCAGTGTAGGACGAAAGCTTCCCCAAATGGTTCCAATCAGAGCGATCCTGGATCCCTACTCTTGCCGCCACTGAAACTTTGGGCTGATCGATCATGAAATCAACGAACGCAGTCAATGTGTCGGTATCTTCGGAGTAAGGTTTTTGATGTTATTCAAATAGAGTTCGATCGCAATGAATGAGCCAGACAGACCCGACCGAAACACTTTCGTAGTATGAAACACACAAACATTCGGCCGATACTTCGTTATTCGTCGTTTTGGAGCAGACGCCCTGGACCGCTTGCATCCGGCGGCTCCCTGCAGCCCTTATAGACCTCCAACTGTACGGTGTCCAGCCCTTCTTGGCCACTTTAGAACCTTCCTTCCCCAACGCTCATTGGTTCTTCGATCTATATGAAATAAGTACGGAGTCATTAAAATACAATTTAATGTAGTATTATCTATTTATTAATACGTTCATTGTTATCTACGTAGTTTATATTATATGCACCATTTACACTTAGCACCTGCGACGCAAGATTCTTCTTTCTTACTTTAAGGCTGAGACAAAAAAGGTCAATTTATGTATTTATTAAGAACGAATAACCTTTTGTAGTGGTATGTGTATAGATTGCGGTTATTGTTTACAACCAGGTATGGTAGTTATAAATGCAGTAGGTAATGTTATCTTTATCACATACAACCTTAAATCTTTTTGTTACCAAGCAATCGCCTGAATCAGAAAACATATATTTACGTAGATATGGATTTTTTTTCAAACACGAATATCCCTAAATCTTCTTCGGTTTTTTATTTATCTATTTATAAGTCCAAAAACAGATAAAAATAATTACATAATAAAGACAAATAAACATAAAAATGCAACTAGTCTGTCACCCTGTCACAGTGGATACAACATGTTCAATTATAAGAAATCACATTAATAAAAATATTAAATTAAATAAAATACACAGAAAAAATTATTCTGCTACATCTGTTTTATTTAGAAGTGTCAATTGATACTTCGACACGATGCTATCTTCTTGTATCCGAAGATTAGAAGAGTAGAGACACATTTGCCATTAGCGGTTTGTAGTTGCGTTCAAAGCAAACATGTAGAATTAGGTAATGGAATTAATACTGCTTCTGTTAATGCATATATTGATAGATTGATTGATGATGAGTGATCAGATTACTGATAGTAATGGAAACAACAAATTTAAAAGTTCTTTTGAACAGTTAAAATGACTACCGGTTTAAAATGCTGGTCTAAAAGAAAAATGTGTCAAGAAACATTCATAGTTGCTCTTTACCTAAATGTTGTTTTATAATAGAGTTGTTTGGCTGAAACGGGAAGTGTCAGTTCAAATTTTCTTTCCTTTTTTTACCCATGAAGGCTCTAAGGAGTTACTTGATGACTAAGTGAGCAGCCAAATCGTCGTATTTCACCTTTCCCACACATTTATAGTAGTATACACTTCACTGGATAAAACACAAATGAAATTCCGCTGATAAACATGAAAAGTAAAGTTAGGCAATTTTGACTGACGCATCCTGTTCCTAAGCAATTCCCGTTTGAGCAGGGATTATTCCTGAGATTGAGTCCAGTTCTCACTTATTTCGTTGCTCTACGTCTGATACACGGATAATATTCGCATCATTAGCGAGTAAGGTAAGGTAGGCACACATTAAAGTCAAAATGTTTTTATTACTGTACTCAAAATAAGCACTTTCAAATCGTCATATTTTTAACTACTTCCTGTTGTACCTACTGTTCGGCATGCTATTTCTACTGGGAAGAATCCACCAAGAAACCTCCGTAGTTGCTTTTTTCAGTATACAATAGTTTTCTAATTATTGAATTTTAAAACAATGTGCTAGGTAAACAACTAAAAATTCATCGCTGTGAGGATCTCACCCTCTAGTCAACAATTAAATACAAATTATATTATTAAAAATTACATTGATTTATTTACATAGAGGTATTGTTAAGTTATGTTATGTATGGCATTATATAGTCTTGCAATTTGTTTTATTATGTATAAGTAAATATGTATTCGATTTTAAGAACCATTGGACGATCATGACACATTTAATGATACCTCATTTGTTTAGTAGTTTAGAAGTTATGAGGGAATAGATGACCATTCATACCCACATATTAACATACATACATAAACGCCAGTTAAAATCATAACCTCATAATACATTGTTCCCTATGAACAAATTAGTAAATGTAATTACAGAAGATTTCAAACATTTTCTTTGTTGAACTTTTGCCTGCGACATTTCAAGTGAGGAATTCGTGTCATTAGATTCTAATAAAAATTCACCATTTTGTAGTTATCTGTAATGAAAAAGTAATTTATGGTTTATGTATTTTGGGTAGGATTAGAGAGAATATACGTTTAATTCACGCCTTAGGCCTGATTTTAGACATTTTTATCAATTATCGGTCGCATGCAAGCAAATCTGAGAATAAAAGCTAACAATGTGTATATTTGAAATATGCTTATTAAGCTCTTTAATTTGATACCAAACACGATCACATTACACGAAAGATATTTTTTTTTCATGACTTTATGTCCTATTGAGGGCGCTCTACTCAATTTAATGTGACGTCATGTAGCCTATAACCAGCGGACGATCATTTCACATCTATCGATACCTCAATTGTCAGTTTATGATAAGTAGTTTAGAAGTTATGTGGGAACAGATGAACATTCATACATACATACATACATACCCGTCCAAGTCATAACCCTCGTTTTCGCTTCGCGCTGGTCGGGTAAAAAGTATCCCTATGATTATTAATTATTATTATTGTGGCGAT
This sequence comes from Choreutis nemorana, assembly GCA_949316135.1. Lineage (NCBI taxonomy): Eukaryota > Metazoa > Arthropoda > Insecta > Lepidoptera > Choreutidae > Choreutis > Choreutis nemorana. The sequence continues at coordinate 7,481,846 of OX438618.1, forward strand.
AAATTTACGCGAACTTGGTATGGTTTTTTAATTTAAAAATAGAGAAGTATTGTACATGACCAATCGGAACAATGTGACGTAGTAAATTATTGAGTTTTTGGTATTTCGTTTTGTATAAATCCCTCGTTGAGCCCGACTCACACTTGGCCAACTTTTTATTGACTCCGGAAATTTATCCGCCATGTCGTTAATATTAGCAACAATAGCTAACATAACAGTTTCACTTGAATCAGTCAAGTTTTTACAGGCTACATTAGTAACTCACTGACAGATGCGCATGTAACACAGTTGTCATGGAAACGCATAACAATTATTACGTGGTAACTATAGTAACCTATTTCCCTGTAATAGAACCCATAGCATTCATTGTATTTTAATTTTTAAAGACTTCCTAAGTTTTTTCGCTGTAAGAAATTTTATTTTGATAAGATTTACTTTTATGATCGAAGAAGATATTCCTTCATTCCTAGAAACTAATAATAATAATAACCACATCACGACACACACATTGACTCAGCCCTGCACTTAGGTATAATCTTGTATCGCAGGCACTAAGCAACGATATCGTATGAACTACATAGAAAAGAACACTACTTCCTAGACCGGTAAGCGAAACAATGCGTCTTCCAAATAACCCTAAGTTCGAAGATTCAAACCCGGAACATCTAGTAGCAGTCAGCTAATTACACGACTGCGCCACCGAGATCGTCAACGAAATGGAGGACCATAACCAGTTGTGTACTTAAACGTTAAAGATTGAAGGTCTGTGCCGGATCCAGTTTTGTCTTAAGGAGGACTGTACACCTTCAAAACTGACCAACTTTTTTAAGAAACGCTTTTGTGGGGGCTTGACCTTACTAACGTTTTAACAAAGTAAGAACTGCATTTCCGAAGAACTCAGATTCTTTTGGACAATGGCGGCGGAAGTCCTCGTGCCTCGAGGGGCCTCGCGAAATTCTTGAACTCGGGCTTTATAAGGAATTCCATCTTGTAATAAAGCTTGATGAATAACATGGATAAACTAGACGACAGTTCACCTGATGGAAAATGGAGTGAAGTCCTAAAAAAAGGTTTGCCAGTTTCGCGTGCGTTTTTGTCATTGAACTCAATTCATTAAAGGCAAAATTCACGTCGCCGATACACTCATTTTGTCTAACATCGCCACTGCTTTTGGGGAGTGGTGCTCGAGCCTCTTCCCCTGGATCCGCTATTGTTAGCATCGATCATATTTACTACGACGCGTACGCATTCATTTAGTTTTCGACATCGAGGTTATTCTTTCAACCATATTTGCTTGATGGATAATGTCAAAACTGCTGCGGTAACAGATATAAAATGAATACCACCAAAGTTTCTATAACTATCAAATATTTATCATGGTACGTTAAATGTTTGAATCCCGGCGGCGGAACTTTGCGTTGTTTGCAAGACGCATTGTTTCACTTAACGATCTTGGATGTAGTATACTTATCTATGTAGTATACCATATCGTTGCTTATCGCCTGCGATACAAGATTCATTTGACACAACAGTCATTGTGTTTGTCGTAATTTGGTTTTGTTAATTATTATTACTTACTATGCAAACCTTCTTCTAATGCTTCTTAGGGAAACCTCGAACCTAAGACTATCAGATCAACACGAAAAGGCTAAAAGAAATAGTTCAAACGATTCTATAGTAGTTCCGGTAAAAGTTAATGTATCAACTTAGTGTGTGTTTACTATTAAACGCCTCCACTACAGGGTGGTGGCTTGTACATTAGAGACGAGATTTAACATTTTATTATTACTATTTATTTATTTATTGTAATTATTATATATGGTACTTAGTTTTCCCCTGCCTCGATTTCCCATGCAAAATTTGCAATTGTTTCAAAAATTAACTATGAATGTATATCAATTAAAAAGTCACAGCGTTACTGAGTGAAAGACAGGCGAATGTACTCAACGATTTATATATAAAATATGGTATCCTTGATAATATGAAATACATTCATGCACGGATCTTCCCTCAATTGTCTCAACTTATTTTTGGATTTTTTTCCTTATTAGCTATGAGTAGAAAGAATATCACATAAAGATTATAAACACATTGCTTGCTTACCGTTTTTACAGAACTATGCGGTAACTAGGTAGCAACGGGTGTTCTTATGTCGATCGTCTACATTTGTCTGTCATTTGATCATTTTTTTACAAAAAGTTATCTTATTCTCTATCGATCCAGAGTTACTAAGATTGTAATTAAATATGCTTATGATATTGAAAATAGCAAGAACGGAGGTTTCTTGCCAGATTCTTCCGCGGCGAGAAACAGACTGCCAGGCACTCCGAACCGGTGGTAGTCTAAAAATTTTGACGATTTAAAATTACTTATTTTAAGTCCATTTTAATAAAAAATATTAGATTCTATTTTTTTTTTATTTTGAAAAAGTGTGCCTAAGTTAGGGTTGTCAGGACTTAATGGTTGCAAGGGTTACTTAATTTTTAGTTTCAATCGCGAATAAGGAGAGTAACAGATAAGCATTATGGTTGATATCTCCAATTATAAGGGATAATGTTCTTTTTGACAAAATTAATTTATTAGTTTGGTAAGCTATCACCGTCTTTTTACTATATAGGTACCACTGAAATCATAAAACTGAATTTATGGATTTAATATTTAGACAGATCATGTTTTTAAACAGTAAGCAGCAGTTGTAAGCAGTAAGCAGTAGTATGTGTGTCCACAGATCAACATCGTATCAGTTCGAGCTATTAAAAATCATTTATTTGTATGATTTTAGGTTGAATTGTGGTTTGACAATTTTAGTTTAAAAATATGTCACATTAAATATTATTAGTGTTTATATAATTAATTAAGTTAAAATTATTTTTGTTAAAACATTGTTTATAATCTATTAAGCTACACAATATTATTTTTAGATCTGACAAAAATAATTCATATCTTAAATTTACTTAAATTAAATTAAAAAATATACTTATAACCAAGTACCAAACGATTTTTTTTTAAATTTCAACGGTTTGCATTCCGGCGATCGCACATTTCACCGACTTCAACCCAACTGGCGAAGCGTCGTCAACGTCTTTCACTTCAATGTTCTAAAATCTACTCTAATTAATACGATATAAAGCTTAAATTTCAATGCCAAAATTAAAGTTGATTTCGAGTGGAGTCGGCATTGAATCGGTGTGATGTGCGGAGGCCTTTACCCGCTCCGCTCATGCCAAGTTTCTACGTTACAGTGTTCGAGTGCGCTCATTGTACCGAGACGATCACGACACGACGTACAACCTAAACAACAACCATCCAGTTATATGTATACTCGTTTGCGTTAGTTCCACTAAGTGAATTTAACTTACAACGTCGACTTTATATATTTAGTTCTCAGGGAAATCGGGGTAGCAGTGATCCAGTGAAAACCCTAGGCGAGATTCTTAATTCCATAACCTATTTAAAAATTTCTAAAAATAAAAATAAAACAATTTTATTTGACTGTCACAAAATTATCTTCGAATGAAAAATGCTTGTTAATTCTAAAGTAACTTGATTTGAATTGAGGTCAATAATTTTTATGTTTGTTTTTACTAGTTAGCATTATTATTTTAACACTATTTCATGTGTCCAAATAATGTTTTGTAAACATGCTTCCAAAGATCCCAAAGGATCTTTTATCAGGGGCAGAGACTAAGTGGGTCTCGCTATAATATAGTGCTTAGATTAATAGCAGCTAATTTACAAAGTACAAGAGGTATATCGTAGAGAGGCTAAACGGAGGCGCCCAGAGGGATGGCTGGCGTTCCCTCTCATTATTTATCCATCGTATTAAAGTCTTATAGAGATACAAAGCGGCTGCAGTGTTGCCAACGCAAGGAATTCATTTCTCGCTCATTTATCTATCTGTCTAAAGTGAAAGATAACATGTTAATATAACTGATTGATCACGATCACGAATTCAAAAAATTAATTTAAAAAACGAGGCTCTTTCAATTTACTAATGATTACACGCATAAACGTTTGTGTTCTGATGACTCAGGAGACACTCAGTCAGTTGAGTTGACTTGTAATAAATAGTAATAAATTGAGACCACGGTTTAATATAACCTAGCATTATGTACCGAGACTCTTGCAACGAAATAGGTATACTTTCTATAAGTTACCTCGTAGCGTGGTATGCCCTGAACAGTATAACCTGGGGCTCTAAGGCAAGAGTGAAAGGCATCTACTGGGTAGGCATGGTCCACCTTAGACTTCATCGCCGCTTAGCATCAGGTGAGATTGGGATCAAATGCTTGCCTGTTAAAAAAAACCATAAACTTAAAAAGAACTAAGGTCGTAATTAATCCTTCGAGAGAGGTAGGTAGTGGCAGAGTTGTCAACACCACATTTCGCATTTTATGTTGAGCCCCAGTGTGACAGGTTGCTAATCTGTCGCCCCTATCCGGGCACAATGAGGAATATGGCAGCTACAACATACGGCAAAACGAGACTCGAACCCTTGACATGTCAGGTCGGAGCACCCACGTCCAAATAAAGAAGAACTATTTTGGCTTTCTGGCAGTTTTATCTATTAGCACGAAAGCGTTACACCATAATTTAAAAAAATAGAATGGATGGATATATATGTATAGTCCTTGTATATGCAATCAAATTACCATCTTCATATAATACAGTTCATTATATAATGTTTTGGTACATAACGCTGTTGATTATGTAAATCAATTCTGAGAGCTCGCATTGAATTGCAATTAATTTGAATCGTGATTAATAAATTAATGACGGATCAAAGACACAAACAATTCAATTTCGAGCAACCCGACTGTCAGCTTATAACTGTTAGGGTTGCCATGTTTAAATTTGAACATTATTTCGAAAAGTACGGATAAAAGTTTAACATCTTACAGTGTAACGCTAAATTTTGTAAGAATTTTTTTAAATAATTATATTTACATTGTTGTTCAATTAAATATTGCGACAACTTTCGCTAAATTGGTTGAAACACCAGGAATGACAAGACTAATTCTTACGAGTGGCAACCCTACTTTTATCCATTTCATGAGTATGGTATCACCTCCCTGTTCTTCAGAACCACCGGAGCTGCCGCCTGGGAATCTCATGACAGATAGCTATCGAATCGACTGACGTTCCTAATTATTTGTCAGACGTAATACAATTGTATTAGTTAGATTAATGCGGGGCCTCAAGGGAATAAGCCCGCCTGTTATACTTATTGATGTCACGTATTGTTTTGGGGAGACCTGCTATTTGTTTTCGCTTGATTCAACGTTAGAAAAAAATGTTTTGTTTATTTGAAGCTAACTCGGAAACAATTCAATTCTGCATTATTTAAAGGGCTGGTCAAAATGCTACTATTCAGTCAAGGAATACTTGCACACAAAAAAATCGGTTATTTGATATGCACCTACGTTATTCCATTTATTATTTGACATTAAAATTGCGTAGATTTTATAATACTTGTCATGTAAATTGTTTTATTTTTTCAAATTATTAGTCCTGATGACCCACTTGCAGTTGACAAAAATTTTGCTTTTATAAAGCGAAATATGTATGAACTATTTTAAACAAATGTAAACATCTGTATTGCACCATATTTCTTGCAAATAAATTTCATTTCATTTCAAGAGTTCTTCTTCTTCGTCGTTACACTCTTGGCAGAGTGGTCGTGGTTGTCATGACATCGTCAGCAACCGTTAGGACTCGCCGCACTCCTCTCTCCGTCATACGGGTGAACTCATGTAGAGGGCCACCAACAGCCGCCTTTATTTGGTTATAGTTACTGAGATGCAGACCTATAGACTTTTTCCATCAACCTCTGAAATGGCTTGGGGACTTATGAACCTGCACACAACGTACGCGAACGTTCCTTTATAATTATTTTACCCGATTACGGCGAAACAAAAAGGAGGCCTATACCAAACCTTTTTATTTTTTTGTGCGTGGGGAAATCCTCATGGATCTCCTCCAGTCCGGGCGGACCGAAGGAGTATGTCGGACACACGTACAACCCGTGCCTACCGACTAACACCCCACGTTTTACCAACACAGTTAGATGTCAGAGCATTACGGGATAGAAGGCCTATTCCAAACCTAACGTAACATAACAAAATAATACAAGTGAGTAAGTTTGCCTAATACTTTAGGCGACATGATCATTGCTAACTTGAATAGTTAACTAACTTAACAATTTCGGATGAGAATATTTTCTTGTTTCATACATTTTAGAGCGCGGTTTTCAGTAGATGGGTTTTAGTTTTTTAAATTCATTTGTAATAGGGGTTTTTATTGCAATTTCATCACGCTAGGGAGCAGCACCACCAACCAAGTAAACAATGTTTTTTACGAACATAATCAAGCCATTCTTCAGTTTTTCTTGAAAAAAGAAACAGTCGAATGACCGTTGGAAGTCATCATATATTATAAGTACCTTAAACAAGTATAGTAATAAATATTTGATATGCTTTAGCTAATAATAGTTATAAAAGAATGACAATAATAATTTATTTGTTATTTTGAGGATTTTTTATTATTTTATTTGAAAGGAAACATCAACAATGTATTTGATCACAATCTATACAATACTACAAGGTGGACACAGTTTGTACATACACAGCAATTGTATTTACGTCATCTGGTAATAATATAGTGACAACAATTGAAGTTTTTAATAATTTATTATGTTATTGAAAAGTTTAGGTGAGAGAGAAAAAAATAGAGTTACTTTAACAATGACAATAATTAGAATTTCGTATTAATATGGTGCTATACCTTACATATTTTATTTAGGGACGCCTACAGCAAGTACATTACACAAACATATAAAAATCACATATTATAAACAGAAACTGATGTACACACATATATATTTACTTTTTACTAATATTTGGGAAACAAATAGTATAAATCAATATCAATTAAAATAGAATCATTTAAATAAATTATACCCCAATAAAGTTTCCACGGACAAAATAAACAAAACAGTACAGGCACGAAAAATTAATTTGAAAGATAAATAGAACATCATACAAATTCAATAAATGTACAAATCAATATGAAAGTTCATTAATAGATATACAGAAAATAAAAATAATTGAAAATAAAACAGCCAAAAGGCTTAAAAAGCAAAAAAAGAAAATCACAATGATATTACATCGAGCATCGGTTGATACATGTTTCTGAATACATAATTGATTTGTAAAGTAATTAATAATTGAGTTAATTAACTTGTCGCCAAGTTATTGTAATTAATTATCGCACCGTATGTAGCTTGAGTTATTCTTATTGAAAAGAAAGGATTTTCTCGCTGTTAAAATATAGGAACATTTAAAGACATATATTTATATAATATATATAATATGTAATATATATATATATATATATATATATATATATATATATATATATATATATATATATATCACTCAAAACAAAATAAGGGCCACGAGGTATTTTGTCTGTACCATGAAAATAATAATAATAATCTTTATTTCCAAAAATAAAACAGACATTTATACATTGATTGATAACGTCCGCAGTAGTTTTATTTAAAAACTGTGTCGCTGACGTTATCGCCCTCCTCAAGTAACAATATGAATTTTAATAAAATTATATAAAGATTTAAACAAATTCATTGAAACAAAATAGAAAGAATCAAAATTAAATCGATAATCAAAATTAAAACGAAACCAAAAATTATATTATAATAGTTAATAATTGAGATAATAATGAACAGCCAAAAATACAAAAACTAAATAAAAATTATAATGATTGTGTGCGTGCGTGAAAATAATCAAATCAATATATTTTTGTCTCCATAACGAAAACTAATGTTGTTTTTACCGTGTAGACCAATAAACTTATTCCAATGATAATGATTAAAAAGTTTATTTGCTTTTGAAAGAAAAAATCACGTTTTAGGTTAAAAATAAAACAATGTAAAGTTACTGAAAACAAAAGAAAATACTCCATGCTCATCTTTTAGTAACGAATATGCCCTCCTCGTTTCGCTACGCACTCCTGAAGCCTGGAGTGCATGCTTTCAATCAAATGCCTGACATTTTCCATTGGAATCTCTTCCCAGGCCCTTTTAACAGCGTTGATGAGTTGCTGTTGGTTATGGGTTTCCTGATCACCGTCTCTCACTCTTCGTTTTAACTGATCCCACATGTGCTCTATTGGATTTAAGTCCGGACTGTTCGCCGGCTACGGCAAGACTTGAATTTGAGACGCTTCCAGTACAAACCGAGTCGCTTGAGCCGTGTGTGCACGAGCATTGTCTTGCATCAAGATGAATCCAGGACCCGCTCGCTGGGCAAATGGGATCACATGTGGTCTGACAACTTCCCCAATATACCGCTGTAACAGTAGTAGTAGTAGTAGGAGTAACAGTACCCTCATTTAAAATAGCGAGCTCAGTTTTGCCGTGTAAGCTTATCCCGCCCCATATCATTACATTTGGACCACCAAAACGATCGACTTCATGGATGCAGGCTTCTGAAAATCTCTCGCCGCGTCTTCTCCATACTCTAATACGCCGATCGTCGTTCAAAAATTTAACTTTGCATTCGTCTGTGAAGAGCACCATGCCCCATTGGTTTATGTCCCAGTCCAAATGTTGACGGGTAAATCTTAAACGATTTGCACGATGATTTCTGGATAATGGAACACGGACAACTCGCCTTCTTGATGCCTGCTGGTCTTCATGCAATCGATTACGAATAGTTTGGTCTCTGACACGAGTACCCGTTGTGAGCCGTAAACGATGTTGCAGCTTGCGGGCCGTCGTTGTGCGATCTCGGCGCGCACTTAATCGAATGTAACGATCCTCTTGAGCTGTTGTAATGCGAACTCTGCCCGAACCAGGTCTTCTTCTAACACTGCCGGTCTCTTGGAAACGATTCCATAGATTTTGAATAGCTCTTCGAGAAAATCCCAATTGCAAACCCACAGATCGCTGCGAATGACCTTCTTCAATCATTGTAACGGCTCTGGTTGCTGTCAGCGAGTCCATATGACGCCTGCGTGCTTGTGGCATATTGCAAAAGATGTTTCTGAATCAATGAACTCTGATAATTTCTAATAAACCAAGAAGCTAAAGAAAAGCAAAAAGACAAAGAAAATGGAATCAAAATTTTCAAAAATAATTTTAAATCAAATTTTATTTAAAATTGTTGCCAGCATTAGATGAATACTACAATATTAAAAAGTTAAGGTATCAAAGAGTTTGTATACTCAATATTTTACTACTTTCAATTTGTAAATGTTTAATAATTTACACCAAAATGAAAAAATTCCTCGTGGCCCTTATTTTGTTTTGAGTAGTATATTTTTTTAAATTCTAAAATTAAATAAATGTAAATTTAAATGTAAGAAGTGTAGAAAATATGATAATATCACACCGTATTCCCTCTAGATGGGTTGAAGGGGTGTTACGTCGTACACATAGCACTTCGAATGTTTAAATGTTCCCAGTGTGACAGGTTGCGAATCTGACGTCACTATCCGGGAATAATGAGAACATGGAAGCTCGACCGAACCTTCGAACTGTCGGGTCGGGTCAGTCGGTTTACCAAGCGACAAACTGAGCTAACACTTCCTCTAGTCGGTCAGCTTTTTATTTTAGTGGTAGCAATAACAAGAAAACGATTTTTTTCAAAAGCAGCAAAAGCTTTTTTCTTTCTTTTCCTTTTCCGAGCTAGGACTTGTCAAAAGTGAAATGTAAGAAAACTGTACGGAGCTTTATGAAAAGGAGAGGTTCTCTGAGATGACGATGTGTGAAGTTGCATAATACCTCTGACTTGTAATGTATACACTTACAAACAACTCCACAGAACTTGCAAACGACTCCTGGCTGGCTTTCGTCTGTAAAACTTTAGCAAGTTATTAAATTCCAAAGAAGTATTCCAAGGGAAAGCTTTTGTTTTAAAACTAGGCATTAATTAAAAACAGATGCTTTGGTTATTTAAAATAGCCTTAGGACTCTGTGAAGAACTATTTGTTTGTATTTGTACACCGATAGATCTTGGGGTAGTACAAGTGAAGCTAGCTTGCTAGTTGCAAACTGGTTTATTAATACGTTGATTAGTGTGGACGCAGCCACACTCACACGCACAACGCTACACACACATAAACATACATTTAAATAGTGGTGTAATTATAGATAATATCGGCCAGTATATATAGATATAGGTATTATAAATATTATATCGCCTATGTTCATCACGGATAATGTAGGACTCTAATGGTGTAAGAATTTTTCAAATCGGTCCAGTAGTTTCGGAGCCTTTTCAATGCAAACAAACAATCAAATATTTCCTCTTTATAACATTAGCAAGGAAAGATTTTTAAATCGGATACTGTAGTTTTGAAAAATACCTACATATAAACATACAAAATCTTATTTACAATACCTTTTAGTGAAGATGATATGAGTTTTGAGTTTCCTTTTTGAATGTTTAGATAATGCAAAAATATAATGCATACGCATCAGGTTGGACGTAGCGTAGGCAGGCCTCTAACAAGGTGGACCGACGACCTGGTCGTGGGGAACCGCTGGGTTCTGGCAGCACAGGACAGAACAGTGTACAACGTTGGGGAGGACTTTATCCAGAGATGGACGTCTTTCAGCTGGTGATTATGACATCTGGTTGTTCCTTCTGAGCTTTTAATCAGTTGATTAAGCTGCAATATTATCTTTTTAGTAAGTGGATTAAGCTAAAACCTTTAAGCTTTAAGTGTAGTTTATTGAATAGTTAACAAAAGGCAGCAGCAAATAAAACCGAGTGCTGTAGATAAACCGGCAAGATACCCTTTCGCCAGTTCCTTCATGTGTAATATGCGGTCTTTTTGAAGTTTCTCTTTGATACTCTCCATTATTAAATTGGAAACATTGCGTTTTTTACGTGTACGTTAGGGGCCTATAGTTTTAAGGGTTCCGCACGCAATGAGTGCCAATGGAACTATTACTGCGCTTTGCTGTCCGTCCGTGTATAACATGCTATTTTAGACAATTTTTGCAGAGCACATATTTCTATTTGGTCTCACTCAGACCTCTCCGCCCTGTAAGTTTACCTCGTCGCATTAAAACATTTTGCCCCAAATTAATTTAAAATTATATATGGTGGAGGTTTGTTCTCTAAATAATTAAAATTCTTCTCTGAGAGACAATTTAACAAGCTGAAGTGCTTTTTAGTATAAAATATGTATGTATATTTACAAATTTAAAAATATCCGATTGGCCATATTTATCCACAATTTCACCCCCCATAATTTTTGAATGGGGGAACCGATCATCTAAACATTGCTTAGAACACGCTCGTTTAAATCACCTTTCAACAAAAAAACTAAATCAAAATCGCTTCAGTCGTTCGAGAGTTATGACGCCACAGACAGACACGACAAACTTATTGCACCCCTCTTTTTGCGTAGAAAATAGAGCTTTACAGTAACTATGACAACAGAGCCTAAAATGAATCCTACATAACTACAAACAGGGCTATGTAAGTAGTGGTAAAGCCTCAAAGATTCAAACTTATCTCAAGGCTCGGTCGCGTTAAGCTGCTTTACGTTATAATTTCTTATTATGTTTGCTGTCTACACCTCTTATTATATACAATATAAACGTTGTATATACACAGTACTCGCACCGACGTAAGCGTTGACAAAACTTTTTTTTTGGTATTTCTGAAATTTGCGATCCGAACATACCACTTAATGGTTGTCATGGAAACTACTAGATTTTGTTTTTGGTTTTTAGCAATTAATTTACATATTAATAATGACGTTTGCTGTCGCCTGTCTCTCTCTCTGACGCTTGATTTTTTTCTATAGAAAACGTTACTGTTCTATGTGTTTACGTGTATGTGTTAGGAGTTGTAATTTTTTTAAATGTCCTAAAAATAAGAAAAAACCCTATGGGGCTGAAAGAGGGGCCATTCAAAACGTAGGGGCGTATATTATTTAAGGGATTATTAATGGGATATATTTACATAATAATAATAATAATAAATAACCACATCACGACACACACGCACCTGACTCGGCCCTGCACTAAGTATCGTAAGAACTTGTTTCGCAGGTGCTAAGCAACGATATGGTATATACTAAACAAATAAGAATACAATATCCAAGACCGGTAAGCGAAACAATGCGTCTTGCAAATAACACAAAGCCCCGCTCCCGCCGGGATTCGAACCCGGAACCTCTAGCGTAGCAGTCGGCTGTTTACACCACTGTGCCACCGAGGTCGTCAAATATGACGTGAATAGATCGTGGGTGTAACTTGCAAAGATACGCCCCACGTTTTGAGTGGCCCCTCTTTTAGCCTCTTTGGGTTTTTAGATTTTTTAAATCTATTCATTATTTTATTATTTTTTTCTGCCTCAAAAGTCACTCCATAAATTTTTTATCAAAATCGGTCCAGCCGTTTTTATAGTTGTACATTGCATTGTCATCGGATTTGAAGCTACCCTGAAAATTTCAGCCTGCTAGCTTATTCGGAAGTGCCTCAAAATTGAGTTGCAAAAATCCAACCGGAATGACAAACAAACAAACAAACAAGAAAGTGAGTGTATAAAAACGTGGGAAAAATGACGTGTCTGTTTGGTTATCTGTTTGAGGCATTATAACTCTAGAACGAATGAAGCGATTTTGGTGTAGTTTTATTTGTTGGAAAGGTGACTTAATCGAGCGTGTTCTAAGCTATGTTCGGTAGATATCGGATCCCCCAATCAAAAGTTATGGTGGGTGAAAGTGGGGATGAACAATCGAATAAACACAAATATGTACAATCGGGGATTTTTTATTTTTAATATAAGTTTTATTTTTCTACACGACAGTTAGCATAGTTAGTTACAGTGATTTTGTATGAGCAATCTTAATTCCTCATCAATCCGTTTGAGGCGCTTTACAAAGATTCATACAAATTTGTAACTGCAGTCGCAAGCGGCAAGTTAAAACTCGTGGTAGACACACTGTTGTCGTGCGTTGGTCGCGCGGTCGCCGCTCCGCGCGTTTTATATGAAAAATGCGATTGTCCGTTAGCAGGACGACTAAGGCATGGCTTTGGCAAACAAAACGGCCGAAAACACATGTCTTAATATACTACTCAAAACAAAATAAGGGCCACGAGGTATTTTGTCTGTACCATGAAAATAATAAAACCAATATATTTTTTTTGTCTCCATAACGAAAACTAATGTTGTTTTTACCGTGTAGACCAATAAACTTATTCCAATTATAATGATTAAAAAGTTTATTTGCTTTTGAAAGAAAAAAACACATTTTAGGTTAAAAATAAAAACAATGTAAAGTTACTGAAAACAAAAGAAAATACTCCATGCTCATCTTTTAGTAACGAGTATGCCTTCCTCGTTTCGCTACCCACTCCCGAAGCCTGAAGTGCATGCTCTCAATCAAATGCTCAGACATTTTCCATTGGAATCTCTTCCCAGGCCCTCTTAACAGCGTTGATGAGTTGCTGTTGGTTGTAGATTTCCTGATCACCGTCTCTAACTCTTCGTTTCAACTAATCCCACATGTGCTCAATTGGATTTAAGTCCGGACTGTTCGCCGGCCACGGCAAGACTTGAATTTGAGACGCTTCCAGTACAAACCGAGTCGCTTGAGCCGTGTGTGCACGAGCATTGTCTGGCATCAAGATGAATCCAGGACCCGCTCGCTGGGCAAATGGGATCACATGTGGTCTGACAACTTCCTCAATATACCGCTGAGGAGTAACCGTACCCTCATTTAAAATAGCGAGCTCAGTTTCGCCGTGTAAGCTTATCCCGCCACAATTCATTACATTTGGACCACCAAAACGATCGACTTTATGGATGCAGGCTTCTGAAAATCTCTCGCCGCGTCTTCTCCATACTCTAATACGCCGATCGTCGTTCAAAAATTTAACTTTGCATTCGTCTGTGATGAGCACCATGCCCCATTGGTTTATGTCCCAGTCCAAATGTTGACGGGTAAATCTTAAACGATTTGCACGATGATTTCTGGATAATGGAACACGGACAACTCGCCTTCTTGATGCCTGCTGGTCTTCATGCAATCGATTACGAATAGTTTGGTCACCGACACGAGTACCCGTTGTGAGCCGTAAACGATTGTGCAGCTTGCGGGCCGTCGTTGTGCGATCTCGGCGCGCACTTAATCGAATGTAACGATCCTCTTGAGCTGTTGTAATGCGAACTCTGCCCGAACCAGGTCTTCTTCTAACACTGCCGGTCTCTTGGAAACGATTCCATCGATTTTGAATAGCTCTTCGAGAAAATCCCAATTGCAAACCCACAGATCGCTGCGAATGACCTTCTTCAATCATTGTAACGGCTCTGGTTGCTGTCAGCGAGTCCATATGACGCCTGCGTGCTTGTGGCATATTGCAAAAGATGTTTCTGAATCAATGAACTCTGATAATTTCTAATAAACCAAGAAGCTAAAGAAAAGCAAAACGACAAAGAAAATGGAATCAAAATTTTCAAAAATAATTTTAAATCAAATTTTATTTAAAATTGTTGCCAGCATTAGATGAATACTACAATATTAAAAAGTTTAGGTATCAAAGAGTTTGTGTACTCAATATTTCACTACTTTCAATATGTAAATGTTTAATAATTTACACCAAAATGAAAAAATACCTCTTGGCCCTTATTTTATTTTGAGTAGTATATATAGAACCCTTACATTATAAGTTAAAGTTCATGTTTTAAGCTTATAATTGAGGCTATTTAATAATTGCTTAACATCATCAGGAATGTCTGAATTTCATGTCAGTCAGTAGCAATTGAAAAGCTAATAATAAAAAACTGGTCATGTGTGAGTCGGATTCACACATAATGGGTTCCGTACCATCTTATAAGACAATAGACCTTTTGTGGTTATGCAAAAAAAAAAAGCGTTTTTTCTATGGGAGCGTCCTTTAATGGATAATTTATTTGTGTTGTTTTTAGTATTTGTTGTTATAGCGGCAACAGATATAGACACTCTATAAAAATTTCATGAGGATAGCTATTGTTGTTAATGAGATACAGCCCGCTGACTGACTGACGGACAGCGGAGGCTTAGTAATAGGCTCCCGTTTTTACCCTTAACGTACGGAATCCTAGAAAAGAAAACCACAGCCGAAGCTAATTCAGAACTTATTTGAACTAAGTTCAACAAAACACACACATGCAAACTGTTTTCATATTGTATATATACAACAATTAACTCACACTATTGCAAGTTAGGCTCAGGTGAAGTTGGGTTCCAACTATAAAGTAGCCTTCTCCATGTCAACAACTTAGCTTCAAGATATTATATATCTACATACCTATAGCATAAAGTCTGTTTTACGTTAAAACGACACTGGAACGATTTTCAGAACGGATTGACATGTTTTGTATTGGTATTATGTCTGTTTTGTTACTGGCTTTAAAACAACTGATTCAGTACAAATTGGAAGCACTGTTGGTCAAACGAACACATTTTAGAACTGGTCAACTAGACACGTTATCATTTTTTTAAATTAATGATAATAATAATAATAACCACATCACGACACACATTGACTTAGCCCTGCAGTTTGTATCGTAAGAACTCGTATCGCAGGTTCTAAGCAACGATATGGTATATACTAAAAAATAAGAATACAACATCCATGACCGGTAAGCGAGACAATGCGTTTAGCAAATAACAAAAAGTCCCGCCCCCGCCGGGATTTAAACCCGGAAACTCTAGCGTAGCAGTCGGCTGTTTACACCACTGCGCCACAGAGGTCGTCCAAAAGGTTAGGGTTAAATTATAAATACTGACTGCAAAATCTTCTGAACCGATCTCTGCCCAAAACTAAGACAAATTATCATGATATTAATATTACAATTATCATACAGCTGCTTCATTCCGAACTAACAACTCGTGACCCTCTATATCTCAGGAACTTTATCCACGTTACACACGTGATCGGGTGCTGTTGTGTGGGCTGGCTCACTTCACTATTTACACTATTTCATTAGTTTTTTTTTTTCTTATCTATGTAGTATATACCATATCGTTGCCTAGAGTCTGCGATACAAGTTTTTACGATACTCACTGCAGGGCTGAGTCAATGTGTGTGTCGTGATGTGGTTATTATTATTATTACCTTAAGGCAATATTTTGACATATATTGTAACGTCAGTCTAGTCTATTGAATTTTGGATAATCCAAACACAGTCGGAACAAAATACAGTTTAAAACTTCGGCACGTTGCGACGTGCGATATCGTGTCGTGTCGTATGAATGTTCACCCTCTGCTAATTTACTTCTCTCATAACTTGTTTCCTATTGTGTGTATAGGACTTTATTAATACTAGTTTATTGTATTAACCTTTACAATTTATAAGACTATTATTATTATTTATATCGGTGACATTATGAAGTTATGCTTGTTATGGCGCGTTATGCGAAAGACGCTAAACATTACTTTTTTACATAAACTCAGGCTGTAATTAGTGTGTCCGAGGAGTGTCCTCGAGAAGGTAGGCAGATGTTTCACACACCGCATTCCGCATGTTTATGTTGAGTCCCAGTGTGATAGGTTGCGAATCTGTCGCAACTATCCGGGCACAATGAGGAACATGGCAGCTACAACGTACGGCAACACGACTCGAACCCTCGACCTGTTGGGTAGGGTTGGTTGGTTAACCAAGGCACATAACAAACTGAGCTACCACGTCCTCAACAATCAAAGATTTTTTTACGTTCCAAGATTTTGAAGCTGGTTTTCTTTCAACTTTTCACTTAATTTTATGGTACGAATCTATTGTTGCTATAACTTTAAGCGAATCTATTAATATTAATTGAATACTGAAAAATACATACAAATTATTAATAATAATAAAATTAATCATATTTATCTAATAATTTATTCATTTATGTACTAATCATATAATATACGAATTTTAGTATTAAAATTGTGAATTACTTGTGGTGTTTGCTAGACATTTGTTTTTAATGCCAATGGATTTTTTAATGAATAATTATTAAATTCAATTTATGAAGGTTTCTCTTCCACCTCTTGATTTTCGTATATACGTATGCTGTTTATTCTTACTGAAATATTTTGTGGTCATCTATTTGTCCTTTCTGACGATACAACATTCAGTGCTAAAGTAACATCTTTCATACGACTGTCAGTACTAAACCTGCGTCCCTGTTTTCAGTGTCGTCGCTGCCAAGTCCGACGGCGGCGGAGGAGGACGAGGACGAGGACGAGCCGACGGCGCAGAGCAAGGAATCCGAGGACGACGGCCGCGTCTACAAGAACCCTCGAAACTCACCCTCAGCCGAGTGTCCCCGGGACGAGGAACAGGCCACGTTGCTGGTATGAGGACACTTCGACACTTTTATCAGGAATCACGCTTGTCAGCTTTGATTAGCTTTCCGCTGCATATGCATCTTTATACGACTTTCAAAGCCATTATGATGACCTCGGTATCGCATTTCCGGATCCGGAGGTTCCGGATTCGATTCCCGGTGGGGGCGGGACTTTGTGTTATTTGCAAGACGCATTGTTTCACTTACTGGTCTTGGATGTTGTTTTCTTATCTATATAGTTTATACCATATCGTTGCTTAGTGTCCGCGATAAAAGAGTCAATGTGTGTGTATTGATGGGGTTATTATTATTATTTTCCATACATGACGTTTGGCGTTGTGATATGAAGGTCATCTTCTTGACAATAGGTGCCAATCACTTGCAGGTGAACTGTGAGCTTAATACACTATGACGTGTGTGTGTGTTATTAACATGAACACCTCTTAAATTTATCAAAAATAGAAAAATAACGGTCAAGTGTGAGTCGAACTCGTACACAATAGGTTCTGTACCATCATGTATCACATTAAATACTTTTTAAATCATTTCGTAACAAATACAAGAGCAAGCAAAACATAATTATAAAATCAAGCTTATTGTATGAGAGACCCCTTTAATCATTAATTATTTTTTGTTTTTAGTATTTCTTGTTACAGCGGCAACAGAAATAGATATTTCCTGAAATTTTTAAAAGTCTAGCAATAATGGTTTCTGAGATACAACCCGCTGACTGACAGACAGACAGACGAACAGCGGAGTTTTAGTCCCGTTTTTACCCTTTGAAACCCTAAAAATTAAAAATACTATGGAAACGTAAGTATTTAGTTCAAACTACAGACCAAAAAAACTTTCTGATATTTCATGATTAATCATAGTTGTATTTCTTTTTAAGAAACGGATTTATTAATAGTTAAAAAATCGACCAATTTTATTAGTAACAATTTTTCTGTCTGCCTGTAAAAATGCTTTTAACGGTTCCGAACCTGTGGCGTGAAAAGGAAACCCTTTTACCGAGCCTCCGCTGTCCGTCCGTAAGTCACTCATGACATTTTCACGGAATATCTATTTCTGTTGTCCCTGTAACAACAATTTGATTTAATTTTATTTTTTTGGGAAACCACAGTTTTATATTTGAATTTAGATTAACAAGTAATTCATAATTAATATACCAATGAAGTTTCCACTGATTGATATTCACAATCAATATAAACATTAACATCACAAATTAAATAATTAACAAACAATTAACGTAACATCGTTAAAATTAAACAAAATAAATTAATTGACATATGATGAACAATTAAAAGAATACATGGAAATCTCATAATACACTAAGCTGGAAACAAAGAATTAATTGAAAAATTTTACATCACAGATCTTTTAAATTAATTAAAACATGTCAATATTATCACTTGTAAATTTCTTATTAAAATTATTAACAAATTCTAAATTTATAAAATAATTTAAAGGAGCCTCCGTAGAAGAAACGTGATCATTGAATTGTTTTATTAGTTCTTTATCTTTTACGAAAGCATATAAAAATCTTGTACGTTGGTACAGAATCCTTCATGTGCGTGGCTTTACCAATTTTTATTGTTTTCCATGTAATTAAACTACTTAAATAGTTAATTAAATTAAAACATACAAAGAAATAATGACAAAGGCGTACCCTCCGATATACGTTTATATCTGTGCCCCAAAATTACACGATTCGCTGGTCAGGTCGTTTCATGACGGCGGACCCTTGTAACTGTGTCCTGAAAAAACATTTCTAAAAGGCATTTTATCCAGTTTTGTTATCACAATTCACATTGTTTTTTGACCTTCGTGGAATTCCTTTTTTAATAAAACTTTATCCTGGTCAGACAATACACTAGGTACACAATTTATAAGTCACACTGTAAGTCTCTTCGACTGAAATATTAAAATTTGTTTATGAGGTGAATTATACTTCAGCATCTAGTGGCGGATACACTTGTCATTTAGGGGAGGGGGGGTGTCTACGTTACTGTTTAGTATGACGCGTGCACATTAATGTAGCTTTCGGCTTCAACTTCAGCATCAAAATATTTTTCTTCGTATAAACGTCAAGTAATTATGCCATATTCGTATATGTCTTCGTCCGTTCAATTTTCGATGAGGTTTGTTTGTTTAATATTCTGTTGTCCCCAGGGTCAGAAGTGTCTCCGCAAGTGCTCGTCTGACGAGGACTGTAAGAGCAAGAAGAAGAAGTGCCTCTGCGACGGCGCCTGCGGGATGTCCTGCATCAAACCAGGTCAGTCATAACACTTAAATGTCTAAAATTGAACAAAAAAACGTGGAAAATTTATTTGATTGCTTAAAAATAATTAATGGAAAAAGAAACCAGTACTACAATCTCTTAATTATATTTTATTCTATTGTCTGTCGAAATGAATATAATAATATACTACAGAAGGGAACGAATAAAAACCGGTCAAGTTTGAACCGGACTCGCGCACCGAGGGTTCCGTACACACTTGTAGATGTAAATATAGATTTTATCCAATTTTGTTTTATGATAGACCGTTTTGGCAATTGTTATGATTTTATTATGGGTTATGGATTTACGCGATTATGCCAATCTCATTGGAACATTGTGTACCCCTGACATCCATTATGCCAATCTCATTGGAACATTGAGTACCCCTGACATTCAAGTTTGATTGTTTTCTCAACTAATGGATTGCGAACCTAGTTATTTGATGTTAATTTAAGCTTGATATCTCCACGCATTCTTGAGAAAGGGTTGAAAAAGGGTATTTTTGTCATTATACCTTAGTACTACCAGATCTACGGAGACCATTTTTTTTTTAAAACCGCGTTTGTCATCGCTTCCTGCATTGTAGTACTTGTTTTTCACTTAATTATTCCAAAACGATTGGGTTTTTCGTTTTTAAAATTGAATAAAAATAATCTAATTTTTTCAGTTACCAACATCTAAAATATTTACAAATTCACATTTTAACAACAACAAAAAAAATAGAAAATATATCAGGCAATTACATTAAACTGTAATCAGTTAATTAAATTCTGCTAAAAGAGAGTGCGGTACTAGTCAGGTATCAGGCGACACTTTAATTTGTAATTACCATAAAAAGCCTCTCTAATTAATATTAATGGTATAGCTACGGAGCGAGTCTCCCATAGGACATACTCATGAGGTTATGATAAAGAGTTAATGTCAACTATGTAATTGAAACCATAACATTGTTGTTTTGACTAACGTTCCTTTTGAGTAAACTTCAGCCGTTTTGTTCGACTTGACACTAGTAATTAGACTCTGTTTGTTTGTCTCTAGGTACTTTGTAGGTTATTTGATGATCTTTAGTGTGGGTAAGACTGCTAGAACAATAGGTTAGGTGTCGAATTCTCTGAATTAGAGCCTGACGCATAAACAATATAAAAAAGAAATGAGAGCCAAGTTCAATATTATGATATATGCCTTGGTCGTTGACTTCGACGACAGAAAAACTGAGATCTAAATGGGTGCCAAGTTCAAGTGCCACTTCTGCTAGCTTGAACTCGGCTTGTCACGCTACGCCGTACACGCACTGTCGACTAGTCACCGGTGACTCAAAATCCATGAAGAGAGCGACCAGCGACCAAGTACGTACTTCAAAACCTATACAAACTAAAGAAAGTAAAATTTGCTAGGTGACTAGATACTGCCGGTGTTTGGTAGACTGTGCGTATAGGCTGAGGAAATATAAAGCAAAGCTCATATCTTAAAGTAACCGCCAACATGCAAAGAATCAAATAGTATATTCATTCATTGTACAGAATATCCAATGTCATGAAGAAGTTTAGGCTATGGTTGTTATTTGAAGCATACATACAGGTAACTCTACTGTGCGTGGGCTCTTTGCAGAGAAAACTCAAAATTACGCACACTAATGCAATGTGCATGTACACGCCTGACATAACTAACACAACCATAGTCGATAGTCATTCGTGAGATGGGATAACGATGTCAATTTCAATGCACGGTGGTGCTGCTCTCAGACGCGAGAATATAGAAGCATTGCTTCGTATTACCTTCAGGCAGTTATATTGTATACCGTCAGCATCAGCGTTGTTTAATTAAAACATTTGGCTTCTTGTTGATTTCTGATATCGTTGTGAAGTTAAAGTATTTCGAATCCGTACCAATTCCCTTTCTCCCGCATCGGGAGGAAATCGAGGAACCCTCTACCTTTAAGTAATTAAACAGAGATTTTTCCTTATTATTCAACAATTAGGAGTTTTTTTTTTCGCCGTCGTAATATATTCACCGTAGCTTTGAAATAACTGAAGAGATTAGGGAAGGAGCATTCAAACGCCATTACGCTGTTATGGGATTTTAATAGAAAAGTTTCCTTTTTAAATATCTCTAAGGATTCCAGCGAAAATTATATACTACTGAGGTGTATATAATAAAAAATTCGAAGCTTTTACCTTTGTTGTTTATGATCACGCTGTAAGGTTTTGCTTTTTTACCTGTCTCTTGATTATAATTCAGATTAATAAAATTAGCGAAGGAAGAGAGCGAAGTTCTCAAAGTCTACTGCAGCAAACCGGCGTTTGTATGTTTGTATAAATGTTTGTCAGACGATAACTCGAGTATCGTTGATTGGAATTTCTTAAAATTTGGTTCGCGAAATAATGAAACAATTTTTAAATTCGAACATGTGCCAAGCTGGAGACCATGTTTACAGTTTGCTAGCCCCTGGATAATCTTTGTGTGGACCGTGTCGTGACGTGAATTACACCTTTCCATTACCTCCGTGCCCGCTCTCAGAGCCCCTATATACAGTGTTGTTTATTTCATGTCCCCTCTCAAATATAACTCTACACAAAATACTCGCAGAAAATATTTTCACTGAGTACACGTAAGTGGTTTTAGAAAGCGCCTTCAGACAACACTTAAACATTTATCTTGTAATTATAAACATAATTATTGTTGTCAGTGTGTAAGTCCGCCAGACACGGTATTTGTATATTCAAACCCGCAAACTATTTGTTTTTTATAATCCTTTGAAAGACCATAATAATGGTGAAAAGAATAAAAACATGGCCGGTGTTATTACCGGCACGAGAGGTATAACATATTTAAGTTTACGACACGACATTAAGGGGATCGTCTTGCCAATATTACTTTTCATCAGGTGAACCGTTTGCTTGTTAGCCGATGAGATTTAAAAAATATATAACTGATGATAGTAGTTCCTCGGCGGGAACAGGAAATTAAAAAGGAACATTAAAATTAAAAAGGAAGGAACATTTAAAAAATCTTATTTTATTGTCGTTACCTGTTAATCAGCAGAAATTAACGTGTAAAATGCTACAGTGCTGTACATGTGTTGAGAGAATATAACGTATCAGCTGGTCTTTTCGTCATCTCCCAAGTAACCCATAAGAGCCTATAGTAACCGTACTAGCATGTTGCTGTAGGCAGATTCATTATACCATCTATCGTTATTCAACTCTTCATCCTTTCATTCCTCTTCAAACATCGATAATAAATATTAACTTAACGCGGGCAAAATACTTAAAATTATTGTCAATTGTCATGATGATGGAATTGCCATCGAAAGAAAAAAAAACTAATTCACTGTGGTTGCACTGTCGTAATAAGTTACTTCTTAATGAAGTGCAAAATCGGAAATAAATCCGATTGAAAGCAAGATTCATTTGAAATGTTTATTTCAATGCTCTTGTAAATGAATCGGTGAGTTTTAAAGTGAGTTGCAATCGAGAAACGCAATCAAAAGGTGCCATTGAGTGTGTAGGAACTGTACTAAGACTAAAGGAAGTATGAAGTATATTACATTAAGAATCTTGTAATGATAGCCACTAGTGGTTATTAGAATAAATGTAATAAAGATTTTTAATATACGTCTTTCACTTTTTTTTGTTATAGTTGGAATATAAATAATATATTACCAGTTAAGTAACAATCTATTGTTCTTGTTATAGTTGGAATACAAATGAATAACCTATCACTTAAATAACAAATGCCTATTTTATATACAAATTTCACATTACATTTATTCATATTCATTTGTTTTGCCTCTAGTCGGCAAGCACATATTCCATATTTGCTACTTCAATGTTTAATAACAGTAAGCCAATGCCGTTCAATACTTATATTTTAGTTATTTTACAACTAATCAATACTTACATTAATTAATATAATCAAAATGTATTTATTAATCAATACTTACATTATAAACTAGCGGCCCGCCCCGGCTTTACACAGTTTGTATAAAATTGCCTATATGTTTTTTGATAATGTAGCATTCTTATATTACAGATTTTTTTATCGGTCCATACTTTTTGAGTTTATTTGTTACAAACATACAAAGTTTTCCTCTTTATTATATTAGATAGATGTAAATTTGTAATTGCCAGGTAATGTTCAAATCTTGAAATTCTGGTCAACAAAAAGAGACAAAACCTTTTTTTTTTCTGTACTGCATTATGTGAGGAGGGGGACGTGGTGTCCATCGTATAATGACTGCAGTATGAAATAGGTAGTTAAAGTCCAAACGAGTGGCTACTCCACTACTTCCAGGCTTTCGAGAGAAAGAAAGAGGAAAAAAATCCGTTTTACAACGTTCCGTGAGTTGCTGGGATGTATTCAGGTGTATTGAAAGGGGCTTAACATTTATTTTGTTAATAGATTTATATTTGATCTCGTTTGTTGCTGAAGATTTTTTTCGTGTTGAAAGAAAATTTGTAATGCCAATGTTTATATTGATTAAAAACACTATAAAAAGTTTCAAAGGCTTCTCTTAATACTTTAAACTGAAAAATCTACTGTAAAAGTGACATCAAAACTCAGCAACCTAAGATTCCAGTTTCAGAAACTAACCGTTAATTTATTTTAATGAAATGTAAGTATGTTAAATACTGAAATCTTTCGAAAGTTTCAGCAAGGACTAAGTGCTTTTAAGTGCGGCACAGCGCCACCACAGGGCCCGCCGAGGGGGCCCGGCAGCGAGGCCCCCTCATTAAAACCCTGAGTCCGTGCCTGCGATATTTTTAACATTCCGTGATCTCCTTAGAACGAGAGTGTTTAAGTGCCTTGCTCAGCTGATTTTAACGTTTGCTTTTCCATTAAAAAAAAACATATTTTCTCTTCAAACTTTTTTGCCTTAATGAACGATTGGAAAAGTCTGTATTAATTGTTGCTTACATTATAAACGGGCGGGCCGCTAGTTTACGTTAAGCGAAACAATGCGTCTTGTAAATAACACAAAGTTCCGCTTCCGCCGGGATTCAAACACGGAACCTCTACCGTAGCCGTCGGCTGTTTAAACTACTGCACCATTGAGGACGTCTAATATTAATATTACACGTCATACATACCGTCCTAGTTCGGTACCAACATAGGAATGTATACATGCACCGAAACATACATATATTGTAGGTAGTGTATTCAGAAAGATCTTTTCACATCACTGTCTTTTCATCTCACCTGACACCTCGGATGCTGCGGGCTGTATCTCTATCAACACAAGATTGGGGACATTTTCCTTATTTTCTATTTACTACACACATATACACATACATACAAACGTTTTTAAAACAGTTGTATGGTCTGAAGTGAACGCTTTTATGATACATTTGATGAGGTTCCATTAAATCAGTTATTGATGTATGGATTTTAAAAGGTATGTAATAATAATACATGAATAATAAGCTTTATTTATTCCATTACATTAATTAGAATAGCATTTTGTTGTCATCATAAATTAAAACAAAAAATTTATCTATCAACTAGCAATAAATATTTATATTCAAAAGTAATAATTAATAATGTTGAGTTGAGTTAATAAAATAAATTGTGAGTATTTAAATTAAACTTGGTAAAAAGCTTCTTAGTAAAATATAAAAATCTGAACAATATATTAGAAGCCAACATCGGGAATTTCCTCAATTTTAATTGTTATTTTAAATTATTTAATGTTGTTATTTCTATGAAATCGAGTCGATGGACGTAAACCGATGTAATTTTTAGTAAATTTAAGATTTTTACAAGAAAAATCCTTTTTATACAATACTAAAATCTTAAATACTACGGCCTACGGAAACCGTAGCGCGTAGCCTCGTAGCAACTACAACTTTCCAATTAGTTTTGTAATCCATTAACTAAATGAAATCGACCTGTTACATTCAAATATTAATCTCTTATAAATCGTTTAAATAGAAATAGGATTGTGGATAGTTCTGGATTCGTTTAATTTAATAAAACGTTTACATTTGTTTTAAAAATGAATTATAAACTTAAAAATATTGCAAATTGTATATTAATAATTTACATACATACATTAATATGTAAATAAATTAAAGATTTACATTATAATTAAGGTACATACATAAGGTAATTACATCAAAATTCCAAGACCTCAGAGTAAATATTCGTCTACATCACACAAATCCCTCGAGCCGCGATTCGAACTGGATACCTAACGTGTCACAGTTAGCGGGTTGGCCGCTGCGCTACTAAGACTTTCAAAAACTTTATTAATAGCAACCAGTGACCACTATGAAAATGTAAAACTTACATAAATTTGTGGGGACAGTGCCTGTCCTGCTAACGGTACAGAATGAATTAGCGAGTCAGCAAAACAAACCGTTTAAAACGAATGTCCGACAAAGCACCGCTCCATTTGTATTTAAATACTGAGATTTATTTACTAAATTTGTTATTCAAATATCCGACGCTCTCTTTGTAAAGTGTTTTCTTTCTATTTTATTTCAAAATATATTGTTTTTGCACTTGTAGGACGACGATTTATTTATACTGAAATTCATGTAGTAGTACAACATGTTGTGTACCAGTAGTACATTATTTTAGTAAATTATTTTTGGTCGAATTAAATGAAAAGAACCAATCAACCTCGACCTCGGTGGCGCAGTGGTGTAAACAGCCGACTGCTACGCTAGAGGTTCCGGGTTCGAATCCCAGCGGGGGCGGGACTGTGTTATTTGCATGACGCATTGTCTCGCTTACCGGTCTTGTATGTTGTATTCTTATTTATTTAGTATATACCATATCGTTGCTTAGCACCTGTGATACAAGTTCTCACGATACTTAGTGCAGGGCTGAGTCAATGTGTGTGTCGTGATGTGGTTATTATTATTATTATGTATCCCTTTATTTAGAAGGAGATAACTTATTAGTTATATATAAAGTTCCACAATAAATATATTTGACATAAAATAAACGAATTCAGGTAGATATCGCCCCTACCTCGCCCTGGATCCGTCCCGACCCGACGCGGTCCCGGTGGGGACGGGGGACATGTGCGGTTGCGATATTGAAACCATAATTACAACGGAACTATTCGACCGATGCGAATTAAACTATGCACGGTGGAGAGAAAACTTTGCAGGAGGTTGGGTTTCAACACTCGGTCCCGATGCTATTGAGTTTGGGACATTGAAGGTTTGTGGTTAATTGCCTCGTATAATAACTAACCAAATTTGGTTAATTTTATTTTTTGGTAAATTCAACTTAATAATGTTTACTCAGCCCTGCAGTAAGTATCGTAAGAACTTGTGTCACAGGAAGTAAGTAACGAAATGGTATATACGAGTACTACATAGATAAGAATACAACATCCAAGACCGGTAAGCGAAAAAATGGTTCTTGCAAATAACATGGTCCCGCCCCCGCCGGGTTTCGAACCCTGAACCTCTAGCGTAGCAGTCGGCTGTTTGCACCACTGCGTCACCGAGTCGTCACACAAAATATTACATAGGATAAGAATGAATTGCAGTCTATGTACCAATTCTTAAAATAACAAATGCATTTTGTGATATCCTTTATTGTATTACTTGGACAAATATTTATTAGGTTTATTTATTAATAATTTAGTCATAATTTATAATTAATAATATGGTATTATAAAAGAGGAAACCTTTCATTGTTGGTTTGTATTGAATAACCTCCGAAATTACTGGGCCGATTTGAAAAAATCTTCCACAATTAGAATCCTACATTATGCCTGATGAATAAAGGCGATATAATATTTACAAAAAAGTTAACTACCTAAATCTACCCGTGCAAAGCCGGGGCGAGCCGCTATACTTTAATAAAACGCCACTATTACGAATAGCTTCTCAGTCCTAGAACATTTTTACCGCTGTTCCAACAAAAAATTAGCATTCTATGCGGCGACACACTTTAGAAGTGCTCGTAAAACTCATCTCCAGTATAAAATAACGTAAAAACACCTAGACATTTGTCCTGAATAGTCTAGAATACTGCACAGCAGCTATTCTCAAACTGTGCTGCGCGGAGCCCTAGGGTTCCGTTGAGAAATCAGATTTAAAAAAGTTTCGCAAATTAACAATAGATGGAACAGTAGCCGCCATTAACATCATGTAGCGATATTTTTCATCCTAATAATTGTAATATAGTTTACTTACAAACAGTCCTGCCAGACTAGACCAATGATTTTTTATATCGGAGTTAACACTTGCTATAAATGATTCTTGACTAAGGAATTTAACCTGTTTGTTCTTGATGATATATATTGTATGATTGTTTGTTTATTTGAATGAATTTGAAATCGGGACTCCCCATTTATCGTGTAAAAGGGAAATTCAAATAGAAAGTTTGAGAACCACTGCTGTAGAAGATCGAGCTAGCTCCTGTACCATTTATAGTGGAGACAAAGCGCGCATTAATTCATAATGAAGATAACAAAGGTTCGGAAGGAAGCGCCTTAGATTAGCCCCGCTGTGTACACAGATAGCTAGGGTGCGTTCGGATCTGGTGAATGAGACGCGAATGCTCGTTCGCTGTGATAGGAGACCTGGTTTTCCTTAGTAATTATACAGTGGGTAAGATTTTTTTGGGTCGGCGACGCGTGTGTCCATCGGCTACGGTGTAATTACAGTGGGTTTTTTGATGGGAAAGATTTTTTTAGGGTCGGCGACGCGTGCGTGATCCCCTGGTATGGCAAACGTCCATAGGCTACGGCGACTGATTGCCATCAGGCGGGACGTATGCTTGTATGCCGACGCAAACCAAGAAACAAAAAATACTTATTAAATAGGTGTCTACGTTATTTGTTCGTTTGAATTACTTAATAAGTTTTACAAGTGTGATGCACAAGATATCTATTCCTATTTTTTTTACATCAGCTGACGGTTCATGTGAACTGACCGGTTTGTGAGATCGACTCACACTTGACCGGTTTTTCTTGAATAATGTGTGAATGTGATCATTCAAATATGTTTAAACTTTAAACGCTAATGATGTCGTTTAATTAGCTAAAATATATGATTAATGTCGTTTAAGTTCATTGTGAGTTCGTTATAAGCTTCGGTTGCTGCTGACAAACGATTAAAACATTTGGAACAATATCTATCTTACAAGATACTAGCTCTTGCCTGCGACTCCGTTCGCGTAGAAGTCGAAAATGGTTCTAATAGGATTTTTAATTACTTGACATTCTATTTTAGAAAATTCTCACAACATCTCTATAGATTATAGCCAATTTGTTATTCTGGTGTATAAGCTACATTATTGTCAAGTTTTATTAAAATCCATTCCATCCATTCATGCGTGAATAACAAACATCCATTCAGCCATACATCCTTACAAACTTTCCCATTTATAATATAAGTCAGGATTTAATGTAAGAATTATGATAAGCTATAAATAATCCTATCAATAAGGTGATCCCGTAATGGGCAATAACTTTCATCGGCTGTCCTTATATCTAATGTATTTTTCACATATTATTTTATTACGTTAAGGGAAGTGCCTCTCACATAATAACTCAATAAATTCTCACACGCATTATACTTATTACGCTAAATATATTTAACTTATTGTTCAATACATTTTGATGGTTTATGTCCGAAACGATTCCAGTAGAAAATATTTTTTTGGCAAAATCAATTACAACATCGGTGTTATTAACGGCATCTTGTCTAATCCGTCATCGTGCGAGGCTCAATGTTTAATCAAATTGGCTGAATTAGGCTTAAAATATTGTAAATTGTTTGTATTTGTTATTGTAGCTGTTTTCGTATTCCTTGCCTTTGCTGGGCGATATTGTCGCTTCCCGACAAAGCACTTACAATAAATAAATAAAAAACTTTTATGCACGCTTAAAAACTAATTAGCGATAAAAAGAATGGAATTCAACCCCCAAGAGAGACTGCTACGCTAGAGGTTCCGTGTTGGAATCCCGGCGGGGGCGGGACTTTGTGTTATTTGCAAGACGCATTGCTTCGCTTATCGGTCTTGGATGTTGTATTCTTATCTATGTAGTATTCGTTGCTTAGCACCTGCGATACAAGTTCTTACGATACTTAATGCAGGGCTGAGTCAATGTGTGTGTCGTGATGTGGTTATTTATTTATTTTTTTATTTAAGAGTATATATATTTTTATACACAATCACGGGCAAACAAGCAGACGTTTCTCGTGATGGAAAGTGATACCGCTGCCTATTTACACGACGCCCTTGATGTCTGGAACGCTAATAGCACCGCCAATGCGTTGCCCATCGGTAAAGATGTAATGATAATAATAATATTAGCCAAAATGTAGGTTACAATGTTGTTACAAGTTAAGGAAGACCCGTACATTTACCTCTGAAAAGGTGTGCAAATGTTTGCTTACAATAGTCATATTTTTAAGAACAGTTACAAAGTAGAAACGTCTACATCAGAATTTACAATAGGCAGTTACAAATTAATTAAATAGTGTTACCAAACCATTATTGTTTTTGTTATGTTATACCTCTCGTGCTGGTAATTACACCGGCTCTCCAATCCTTCGAACCGAAACACAGCGAACTGCTTCACGTTGGAAATAGAATGGAGGGTGGTACCAAACTAGACGATCTCGCACGAAAATCTACTATCTGTAAAAATTATTTAGGAGTTGAATGTATAGAAATATTATCATAGTAATAGATATATATATATATATGTATATATATATATCTCTGTTAGAATTGTTATTGTGTCGTTTAGCGATATAGGCTACATAAATAAAATAAAAATGGGATAATTATTGAATTTTTAAATTTTCCTTTTATCAAACTTGGTTCGAACACATACAATTCACAGACTCACTCATCATTAAACTAACACACACTCACTATAGACATCACTTTCGACCTCTCTTTTGTTAGTCAATACAATGAAACCTTTTATGGCTTATGTCAAGATACTCATTTTTTAAACTGTTATCATGTGTTATCGGTAATATAAATTAAATAAAAAAGCAATTCAATATAAAATGTATACCAAATCGATACATTCAGTTGAAATGTTCGTATTCCGTGAAATCACTTCATTTGACATCACCTGAGAACGTTCACCTGTTTCTTGTATTATTTGATTTGTCTCCAGTCGCGCCTCCTGAAAGGAGCGGGTGTGAGCCAGCCCACCCGCTGGCCCACCCCCCGGCCTACTCTCAATTTAGGTGAAAGATGCTAGACGCCTTTTGACCCGATACTGTGATGTTATCGAATTATTAACTACCTAAATAAAGTGCTTGGCTTTGGTTTAACGGTTTAAAAATATATACCAAATTACATTATTTCAACAAATACGTATTCATGTTAGTATTCATGTCACCTAATCTATTACTAGGGCTAGTTCATGAAAATAAATTATAATAACAATCTACATATAAAACAAAAACAAATAAGAAAAATCCAAAATAGATAAGACCAACATCCAGTCAAAAGGCTGATCAATCTGATCACCTATCAAATCATTTTTAACTATCGTTTGGGTATTATTTTCGATGGTCAAGGTGGTAGATCTCGTCTGAGTTGGTACCAAGCTGCTTTCTATTTACAACGTGAAGCAGTTCGCTGTGTTTCGATTCGAAGGATTGGAGAGCCAGTGTAATTACCGGCACGAGAGCTATAACATCTTTACCTCTACACGGGCAACTCTTAGGGGTGCTCTTGGTGCTTCACGACATTAGGGGCAATGTTGTTAATAGGCGGCGGTATCACTTTCCCTCAGGGGAACCGCGTGCTTGTCTGCCCAAGAATAAAAAAAAAATAGAATTACCCAATGACAACATGATCAAGTTTTTGCGACCTCGGTGGCGCAGTGGTGTAAACAGCCGACTGCTACGCTAGAGGTTCCGGGTTCGAATCCCAGCGGGGGCGGGACTGTGTTATTTGCATGACGCATTGTTTCGCTTACCGGTCTTGGATGTTATATTCTTATCTATGTAGTTTATACAATATCGTTGCTTAGTTCCTGTGACACAAGTTCTTACGATACTTACTACAGGGCTGAGTCAATGTGTGTGTCGTGATGTGGTTATTATTATTATTAAGTTCATTGACCAAGCTTTTAGCAACAATAAACATCTCAAAGATGCAAATTAAAGCCAGCATCAATGAAATTATATTCTGCAATACATCTTAATTGGTTACTCGACTGAATTATTTGTTATTGTTATTCAGTAACATTGGCCTGCTTTCAGAAACCAATGATGTCTACCGTTTGGAGTTGTGGTTGCGACAAAATTATATTACACTGTATTCGTGTATTAGGTCGGGGAGAAATTTACTCGTATTTTGTATGGAAAATGCTCCGTTCATACAGAACTAGGGTGACAGCTGCCCTACGGTGTTCGATCCCTACCGGGTACTGAAATGAAAAGTAGTTTTCGTTCAAACGTGTTATCAGCTGCGTCGGTTGCCAATATCAATAAAACACGTGTTTCTTTAACTTGTTTTTTGAACAGTTCTTGCTGTTAGCTAATTAACGACATAATTGCAAGAAATTAAAACTACTTCAAGGATTAAAAAATCTTAATTTTGAATTTAAAACTATGTGCTAGTAATAGGCTAAGCCACACTATGTGTCACATTGTCACATTTGCAAAAGTACAAAATGTTTCTTACGCAGTGGTGTAAACAGCCGACTGCTACGCTAGATGTTCCGGGTTCGAATCCCGAGGGCGGAACTTGTGTTATTTGCAAGACGCATTGTTTTGCTGAACGGCCTTGGATGTTGTATTCTTGTCTATGTAGTATATACCATATCATTGCTTAGTGCCTGCGATACAAGATTATATCTTAGTGCAGGGCTGAGTCAGTGCGTGTGTCGTGATGTGAATTATTATTAAAATTACTAAGACCTAATTAATTATTTTCGGTACTTCGTAAGTTTATTGTTGTTTAATACTCACTATCGCTACTGCTTCGTTTGAAACTGAAACAAGTTGTGTAAACTGTCCGGAAATATAATTTTATTTCAAATGAAAACGTAACTCAATTTGTGACGACTCCATGTATTTCGTTCTTTCACAATAAAGGTGGCCTTTTCACAAATTACTTCCATCAACTTCTCCGGCGACATTTTCCACTGAAATTTCTCGAATGATTAACATCCCTTTAAATTCTCTTTTATCTTCTGAAAAAAAAATGTATCGTCATTATTTGCTAAAGTATATAAAGCGAAAATCCAATTACATAACGAAGGGAATTTCGTGAATAGAATTTAACTTTTTCTCCTTAAATTAAGGTGATGTGGAAATTGAACATTATCAGTTTTAAGCAGATTTGATACATAACTCAATAATTTTTCATTCAGGTTACGTATATTTCTATAGCCTTAGTTTTATAATAAACTGAATCGTGAGTTATGTATATGTTACCGGTCAAACTACATAGAAACATACGATATTAATTATTTTTATTGCAAGGTCAGCAATACTCTAATGAATCTGTCGTATGAAGAAATCTAGTCATTAACTGCTATTAAATTGATGTTTTAAATTTAATAGCATAAGTATGTTAATTGTTTTTATTTTTTTACATTTCTCATGTTTATCTTTTATTAAGCTCGAGCCACAGATTTTCTAGTAAGAGCCTAGTTTATTTATGACTATGAAAGATATGCAGTAAAATATTATTAGTTACATTCAACACAATAATAACAGCTAAAATATATAATTAATCTTACAAACTTCACATCACAAGATAAAACGCGCGCGGCGACGCGGGGCAACACTTAGTTAAGATAACAACCGGTATGTATTTTTTAGATTAGATACTTTCTTGTTTCATTCATTTTAGTGGGCAATTTTGAGGTTTTTTTTTGGATTTTCACTTTCAAGAAAAGCGCTTTCTCACCTCACCCTATAGCTCCGCTACTGTGTGATATAATACGCCATATGTTGTGTGTGCGATCTGCCCCGAGTATTTGCGGAACTTTCCTCGAGTTAAGTTTAAATCGAGCCTCGACTCGCGTCCGGTCGACAACTTCCAACAGTTTCACTAACTTCTGTAACAATTTCGGATCACGCAGTGAACGCGGAAACGTCGCGTTTAATCACACTTCTTACAATTTAATGGACATAAATTTTAATGTATCAATTTTTTTTGGATAATTAAGCTTCCCTTCAAGGCATGAGTTCCTGGAGAAGATTTAAAATCTATGCATTTTTAATTTTGCTTTACGTCTACCAGATTTACAACAAATATTTAGAACATGGCGATTTTATAATGTGAGTGTATAAATAGATCTACAATAAAATTGAAAATGAGAAAAGACTTCAGTTTGTTCACGCAACAAAAAGGGGTAAAAAAATATGGATACAAATAAAACCAATTCATCATGAATTTGTTACGCTATAAAATGCACATACACTACTTTTTCTGTGAGCCTACCCTAGCAGTTACAAATTTGTATGAATCTTTGTAAGGCGCCTCTAACGGATTGATGAGGAATTAAGAATGCTCGTACAAAATCACTGTAATCTACGTGACGTGTAGTAAAAATATGCAAACTCATGGTAGACACACTGTTCTAGTAGAAAATACTTTTTAACCGCCACATGTCCCCAGCCTAGTGCGTGGACTTCGATAAACTTCAACAACTCAGAGATAGTTCTATCTTCGCGTCTTCAATGACCAGCATTAAGGGAACTTTCTTTTATTTTATACCTCAATAAAATAAGTCTTCCTTACTCGAATAACTTGAATTTTACCACATGACCACCTGATGTTGAACGGTTACCATAGTTATATTAGACGGAAACTCATCGATCTATTTTTCAATGGTGACGTAATCAAGTGTTACATTTTGTCCTCACCAATCATCATTCATTCAGTCATTCATTTTTATTGAACAATCAAATATTTGGATAACTTTATGACAAGCAAATTTTTTACTTTATTTTATTTTATTTATTTAGGGACGTCTACAGCAAGTACATTACACAAACATATAAAAATCACATATTATAAACAGAAACTGATGTACATGCCTGTAACAGACGAACACAACATTTACAAAGGTTACACGCACATTATACTAAAATATAAACAGGTCACAAAGAAAAATAACATTGATTTAGATTAAACGATTACACAAAAGAAAGGAAAAAAAAAGAATTGAAATCTGAAAGATCCTGAACCTAATGAGAACTAATTTTTGCGACTCATGAAATATTGAAAAATATATATTTTTTTTATTGTTCCTTTAGTGAGATCTGTTGAGACAGCTTTCTGTACTGTTTCTAATGTTGAATTTACTTTAATGTGCGTGTTAATAGGACTGTCTATCCGTGAGCCTCCATCCGAAAGTGATACCACATTTAAAGTTACGTTTTACATGGGATTGTGTATCTATGAAAAAATTGTTTCCGGCGGGTCGGTGAATCTATTGCATACGAGATTTGAAGAACAAGAAACTACGGTCTAAAGTCCACACTCATATATTTTATCATTATCTTTGTTGCTGGAATCTACCTGTCTGTCGAGAATCACTTATGTTTCGGTTCGATATATTTAACCTGTACATGGGCAACGCATTGGCGCTGGCGGTGCTCTTGCCGTTGTAAGATATAAAATGCATTGTGTTATGGTGGTACCACTTGCTATCAGGCGAACCGTATGCTTGTTTTCTTGTAATTTTTAAAATATTCTGTATAGATAATTTTGCGATTTTACTATGGACCGTACTGAGTCAAACAAAAATTTGGTCTTAAACTGCGATGTTTAATCGTAGAGGACTCGAGTCCCGGGCTGCCATACATTATGGCTGCCATGTTCCTCATTGTGCCCGGACAGATTCGCAAACTGTAACACTGGGACTCAACATAAACATGCGTAATGCGGTGTGTAGCACCTCTGCAAACCCCCTCGAGGGAATACGGTGCGAGTTTATGTTGATATATATCCCATATCTAGTCTCCGTATCTAGTTAAATATATCTCAATAACTCGTTAAATCGCGTTAAGTTGTTAATAACACTGCTTTGCTTTGTGGCTCAAAAGTTTCCACATTAGATATTCGCAAACGTTGGACAATCGATAACAACCCGCAAACAACTTTTAAACGGTTTAACAATCCTATATATACATTTGTTAGTCAACTTCCAAATGGTCCAGTAATTTGAAACTCACGGGTCCAGACCACTTCGCTCACAACCCGCCCCTTTGGGCTT
This sequence comes from Choreutis nemorana, assembly GCA_949316135.1. Taxonomy (NCBI): domain Eukaryota; kingdom Metazoa; phylum Arthropoda; class Insecta; order Lepidoptera; family Choreutidae; genus Choreutis; species Choreutis nemorana. Next base: position 7,517,665 of record OX438618.1, read on the forward strand.
CGATCAAATTATTGAAAAACTTTCATTTTCGACTACAACCCTGATCACGTTATTGTTTTAATGAATCGAACGAATTGAGTTGAGTGAATGAATTGAAGGTGAGTTATAATGATTTGTTTGAAAAATATACGTTAAGTAAATCCTTAGGATCCATGTTTTTTAAATCATTTTGGTCGATGGCACTTTTAAAAAGAATTAATACGTCTCACATTTGCAATGACAAGGAAAAAATTACTACTTAGGAAAAAAAAAAAACTTTTTCAAGTGATTTATATAAAATACTAAGAGAAAAAGCTTCAAATACTAAATTCCATAAATAAATCCAAAGCATGGAACATTTATCGACACAATTGTAATTTTTACCCGTTAGTAGTTTTAGAGAGAGTCGGCGGAGAATGGTATGTTTAGAGACCACTAACGACCGTAGCATCTGATGTGGTCAGGTGTGGTCCGACCACAACTCAGCCACTACTACCAGTGGTCTATTTGTTTTTGAGCGTTTCAGTAAAATGTTTAAACTTTGCTTTTTGGATTAAACAATTGGGATCCTGTTTTTTATTAATTAATTAACATACTACAAAACGACAATTGTCATTTGAGAGGTTTAATTCTAATAATAATAGTAAGGCTGTATTTCTACTACAAAATAAACAATAATATTTACAAATACTTCGACGACGAACGTCGGTGGCGCTATTGTGTAATCAGCTGATTGCTACGCTAAAGGTTCCTGGTTCGAATCTCCGAACTTAGTGTTATTTGCGAGTCGAATTGTTTCGCTTTCTGGTTATGGATTTAGTATTCTTATCTATGTAGTACATATCGTATCGTTGCTTAGTGTACTTGCGATTCAAGATTAATACTTACTGCAGGGCTGAATCAATGTGTTTGTCGTGATGAAGTTATTATTATAATTAAACTAGATTTTTTAAAGGTACCTATGGTATCCCCTCCTTGGTGTAGGCTTCCCCCAGCTACTTCTATATCTTTCTATTTCTGGCCTCTGACACCCAGTCCGCTCCAGAGCTCTCAGCAAAAACGTCGTGCCATCTTTTTATGGGCTTACCGCTACACCTGATATGATCTCTTGGTATCCACTCAATTATCCTTCTTGTCCATAGGTTATCCTTTATTCTGGACTCAAGCCCTGCCCATTGCTATTAAAGAGATCTAACTCTTTTGTGGTCAGGTGTTCTTTCTCTTATTTTTATATTTTTGACACAAGTCTTTTCGAAATCAGTAAAAATAATCGTTTACCGATATTTAAAAACTTTGGTGGACAAAAGCTATATTTATTTTAAAAAAACAACGAATTCTACGTGTACAAAGTTACGGAAAGGCTACCTGTAATGAATGTGAATATTTTATATTTTTATTTTTTGATTTAGCACATCGTATCATATTCAATAATAAGAAAACTAGATTTATTATGTTTTATAAATTTTAATTTGTAATAGAAAATGATTGTATTTTGCATAATTTTTGTAATAATGAAAAAAGCAACTACGGAGGTTTCTTCCGGATTCTTTCGCGTAAAATAGCATTCCGAACCGGTGGAAGTAAAAAAGAAATAAGACGATTTGAAAGTGCTTATTTTAATACACTTTTAAGAAAAACCATTTTTACTTTGACTTTATTTGTTTATATAAATAGTAAAAATACGATGAAGCAAACATATTCAAAATTTCATGCAAAAAATCCCATGTATCAACAAATTGCTGATACCATTTTACATTTTAAAACGCCAATTTATTCGTGCAGTAAAATTTTATTTCCGCACGCAGCCATGTTTTACATAAATATTTATAAAAAAAACCCTAAATCATGTTGCATGTAATGAATGGCTCTCCAGTGACCCACTGACCCTAACGAAACCCTTGCACTATAAAACACCAGTAAAACAACGCCCTTAATGTTCTACCAGTGAAAGACAGAGACAATGCTATCTGGAACATAGCGACATCCCGCTCTAACGAACCAAAGCACAGGTACACACTGTCAGGGCTGTCACTTCACCCCTATGTCATAAACTATACAAACATGCTCACACGAAACGTGACTTGCATCGCAAATGTGGCGGGGAATTGAAAAATAAATCATGTCTTATGAAAAAGGAAATTAAGTTAAAGCGACAACGCTTTGGTTTAAAGCGCTTTCCAGCTGAGATTTTAACGGTTTAAGTGGTAAGTGGTGTTGCATTTGAAGTTTCAACGACACTTGCGAGTGACAGCCCTAGAGAGATGTCGCTGGTTGACATTTGATGTCGGGCCTTTTGAATACTGAAACTCATTTAGACTCTCTTGCTAATGAAAAAACATTTAAAAGAAAATTAAAACAGCTAGCAACTTACATGTTAAAGCAAAAAAGTTAACAGACCTTCGCCTAATAATGCTTTAAAATTTGAAAAAACTGTCGGTTGCTGAGTACGATTCCTGGAAAGGGATATACAATATTTTCAATAAAAAATCTAATCACTTGATATTGCTTAGAATATTACATAATCTGTAGAAGTGACCGAAGTCTTAATTAAGTTTTATATTGAATAGAAAAACAGATTAACCGAAAAATATAAATGGGTTTTACCTTACAATCGTGGACTGAAGGTAAATATATAGAGTTGATACAACGCCCTTTATTCTGATCACGTAGGATTTGAACAACGGCCTGCGCCTACTAACAACTTCGGCTATGTTAACTGGTTATCGTAAAAGCTAAAAGCATTACCTAATATCGGGGTTGTCCAACAATGGCATCTCATGATTGGAATACTGTGTGGTGACCGCTGCTTTGATCTGGTGGTGACACTTTAATCTAAGTCTTTATGTAACAATGCTCAATTTTTACTGTAAACTCATGACTACTTAAAAAAGGTAATACCTGTTTTATAATAATAAATGTGTTAAGGGTTCCGTATCCAATGTGGAAAATAGGGAACCCTTCCGCTGTCCGTCTGTCTGTCAGCGGGCGGACATGATATGACGATCATATGACAATATGACGTGATGGATATTGACATGAACTTTATCGCAGTCTCTCACCCTAAACTTCAAGATGTATTAGTGTATTGGTATCAAAACATGTTCATATAAAAAAATACACAATCTGGGCTTTCCTGCCGGTATCTTCCCCGACATAAATTTTCCGAACCGGTGGTCGAGTAATTTTTAAGAAAAAATTTAAATTCATTTGACGATTCTAAGTACTTTCTTTAAAGATTATGGAATAAAGTTATTTTGATTTTGGTTTTAATAGCTAGAGTCTTGACATTTGCAGATATTATCTATTTTGGTTGCCGCCATAACAAGAAATACTAAAAACATAAATAAATTAAAATTAATGCAATTGGCTCCCATAAACGTGATTTTTTTGTTTTTTTTTTTTGTATATTCTCGTTTCTTCTACGAAATAATATAAAAACACAATATTTAATCTTGTACGGATGATACGGAATCCTTCGTGTGCGAGTCGGACTCATACTTGACCGTTTTTTTGTAAAATTTGAAATTGAAGAAAATAATCCTCAGTTATGAGAAAAAAATGTTAAGCCTCTACATTACATGTGACATGTATCGATTCAGACATGAAGTAACCTGTAACTTAAGTATCACACCCCCTCTAATATTAGGTGGTCAGATTCCCTCGACCTTGGTCCTAACAGCGCTTCCAGCTAAATACCCCCTTCAAGTTGAAGCAGCTCTCAACTACAGACCCGGCGGCGCGCGTTACGAACACTTGCTATGTGAATTTTTAAGGTGTAATTAAAGGCTTTATTTTTCGAAATTGTTTCGTGCGGGAAGCGAGACATGTTTAATTAAATTTCTGAGTTTGGAATTGACGAGCCGAATTCAATAATTAGGCAAAGATTATTTGTGTCGCTTAAAGTGGCAAATGACTACAGTCAATTTATATATTTGTTAATAACAATAAGTTCTTTTAAATCGAAAATACATATTAAACACATCTAAAATAAACGACGCACACATAACAGATAGTTTTAATTAAAAATATTTGGTATTTTTAGTTAGTGTATTAAATAGCTAGAATAGACATTATATTCTTAAAATAGGAACATACTTACAGTTCAACAGTCAAAGTAAGCTGCAATTCTTGAGAGGAATCTCGCTAAATCTAACCTACCCAATAAACATTAAAGCCCTGGCAGATTAAGAGGGGGGCCAAGGGGCTCCAGCCACCCAGAAGCATCTCAGTTCTACGCATTTGTTGCCCTCACTTTGTTAAAACCTAAACCCCCAAAGCGTTTTTTTAAATTTTAATTCACATATTGTGACATGAGCTTTATCGCATTCACTCACTCCAGATTTTAAGATGTTTATAGTGGAACATGTTGATATACTAAATTACAGAACCTGGGGTTTCTTGCCGATATCTTCCCCAGCATAAATTTAACGAACCGATGGTGGAGTGATTAAAAAAAAAAAAATTCATTTGACGATTGATTGAATTCTCACAACGATTAGATAACCTCTTTAATTTTCCTTAGTCGAAATTTACTTTAAAATTTAATGTCGACAACTCTTGCTTTGAGATTGTAAAGGTCTGCAAATGAAATGTACGAAATTAAGCTACGTCATGAGAATAATGAGAGTTTTGTGTTTAATTAAATGTTTTTAACCCCGTCGTTGTCGACAGTAATGAGTCAGTATATGTATATATCTGTACTGTGACAACTGTTCATGTCAAAGGTTTCATTTTATGTCACATCGGAAACTTTGGCAATTTGAGTTTCAAAAAGATCTTCCTCATACATAAACACTGGTCGTAATTAATCCCTCGAGAATGGTAGGCAGAGGTTTCAACATCGTATTTCGCATGTTTATGTTAAGTCCCAGTGTGACAGGTTGCAAAACTGTCGCCAATATCCGGGCTCAATGAGGAACATGGCAGCTACCTGAGACTTGGATCCTCGATCTGTCTTATTTTGACGTGATATTAAACAGGATTTTTTTAGCCTAAAGAGCGAAGAAATGTTTTGTCTGTTTGTTTTTATGTATTTACTTTTGAAACGGCTCAATTAGATGTAGGTTTAGCGGTTGGAAGTAATTAACCAAAGTATATATTATAGCAATAAATATATATTTAATTACTAAAAATGTAAACTCAAAAACATTCAACAAACTCGTTTAGAACTTTATTATAACAATTTTGTATGATGCGGGATTCAATTAGGGGAGTGATTACTGTCTTTGTCGTTTCTTTCATTTGTTTTTGAGTTTTTAATTAAAATTTCCTAACGAAATTGTCGAAGCGCCGCCTGTCGTCACGGAGAGTCGGGTTGTTCGATCATCGTTTATATAGCTATTTGCTTTTGATTTAAAAAATCTGTAAAAAAATCAGGTAATAATATTTAGAAACACAGCCTCATCTATTGATAAGTTGAGAATACGAATTAAGAGCATTTTAAATTAATCTGTGTAAATTTTCAGACGTGTTCAACTATAAATTCGCATTTTTAAACCAAATATTAGTGAAATAAAGTAATTTCGCTGTTTTCCATAAGAAAAATTCAGGACTGTAAAAAAACTAAGAATACTAGTTAAACCTGCAAGCTTACCCTGTACCACGAGACCATTCCTTCTAGAATATTTCCCAATTTTTCCCCTTTTGAAATTTCTCTGTGTCTGAGCAAAGTAAAAGAAAATATCATTTAAATAGCTAGCTATCTTCATATTGTAACGCGAAAAATTGTAACAAACATCAAATTTACATAGGAGAACAAGATTATTTATCTCAAAGTCAAATTTTTCATTAGAATAGACTTCTAATGAGCACTTTCAAATCGTCATAATTTTTCACTATCATCGGTTCGGAATGCTATTTTATTTTTATTTGGGGAAGAATCCGGCAAGAAACCTGCGTAGTTGCTTTTTTCATTATTCAAAATGCAATAACTTACAATTTGTAAAACGTAATAATTCTAGTTTTCTAATTACCTGATGTGTAATCTTAGTGTTGTATTGTTACAGACCGAGAGTGTCCAGAACTGGAGCAACCGGAGATTGGGAAGGTGGCGATCGAAGGCAGGCTGTTTTCAAATAAGTACGTATTTCAAAACAGTTTTATGTATACTCATTATGTGTCAAATCAGCTACTTTACCTTTTATTTATTTTTTCAAAAGCTTAGGTTATAGGGAGCATTATACAAAGCTTGAAGCAGAGGGCACACTAGAAAATAACGTGGCATATTGTAAAGAAACAGATCGCAAAATGTCAATTATTCTTATGTTGTTTTATTACAAAGATTACAACTTACGCTAGTTCGCTAGCTCTGGCGCGAGATCATTGCTGTATAACGTTAAAAAACTTTAAACACGATTGAGCTCATTCACAAACTAAAGTAATTGTCATAATAATTTTAAAATGCGATCTTTCATCGTTTTTAGATGTAATTTTTCTAAATATTCGAGTCAGTATGCTTTTTAATTCAAAACTAGAAAATTCGGTTGCGTCTGAATTTACTGATTTTTTTGTTTAATGCGGGAAATTGACTATCTTGATTGGAATCTGCCACTTGCCGTGATGCGTGCACTGTAAGGGGAAGTCATTACATGGAGATTGCCCTCATTAATGTGTGCGTAACACGAAAACTGCCAGTCTTCAGTAGGACCAGGCTGCCCGCGGGCGACCTGATAGTGAATTCCCCGCTTCAGAGTAGCCACATTCTTCTAAACTCAATGAGAGCCCGCACACTGCACCCAATCATCCAACTCAACTTCAATTTCAAAAGCTTGACACACATCGACCAATGCAAGCTCGCAGACCTATTCAACGTATTCATCATAATTATGAACAGCATTTATTCATCCAGTTTAGCCATCCGATTGCAATTTGGAAGTGTGCTGGCACTCTTAGATTTTTTTCCTGTTATGTACCAAATGATTGATAATTGTTGTTTTTTTGTAGGGCGAAGTACTCTTGTCCACATGGCTACCACGTGGTAGGGTTGCAGAGCCGCAGCTGCCAAGCGGATGGACAGTGGGCCGGGCAACCGCCAGCCTGCAAGGAAAACAGTATGACCTCTTGCAGCCTACTTTCTATTTTTTATTCATCTCCATGGGCAACCTGATGGAAAGTTATCAACACCTGTTGACACAACGATGTCCTTGATATATTGCAACGCCATGAGCACTGCCCCTGTTTTGCCCAGCAGTAGTGAGTATTTAACACAACGGATATAGAAACTATAAAGATAATATTATTTTCATCAAATCGTTCCCACGCCAGGGTGTACTATGGACAAAGCTGGTGCTTTTAAACAGCTGCATTAGGTATAAGTTTATAGGATGCCACTGTTGTTTCTGGTTAATAGGAGTTGCAATGGTGGGACTGAGTCCTAGAGTTATGTTCCGATGCCTGTGATACGGGTTCAACAGCCCAAGTGCCTTTATAAGACTAAGATGACTCGTGCATAAAAATAATCGTTTCTCTATTTATTCATAGTTTAAAAGTAGAGTAAATCGCAAAGCTACTCTGCCGCTGTATTTAAATGTTGTCTTCTATACACCACAATTTTTTTCCGTCAGTCTACTGCCTGCAGCCGCCCAGCATAGAGCACGCACGTCACTCAGCCCTGCCCGAGCAGGCGACGTTCGACCTGGACGCCACGGTGCAGTACCACTGCCACACCGGGTACGTCACCAACGGCTTCCCGCGTGCCAAGTGCCTTGCCATCGAGGGCCAGGCCTCTTGGTACGGGCCGGATATCAGCTGCGAACGTGAGTACTCCATAAACTCATAATTTTTCAATATTTCACTATGTATGAATGTGATGCAGTGAGTACTGGTCTGATTCCACAGTAGGAACTGTTACTATCATAACGTTGATTCTACACAATAGAGATAATTATCTAACTGGCGATTTGATAGTTTAAACACAACTTAAATGCACAAAAAACAGCCGCTGTTTTAAAAAACATGTCAACTAAGATGAAAAGTGAAAGAAAACATATGTAGGTAATGTTTACGCATTTCACCAGATCCGACAGAAGCTTTATAGTTTTAGCTAATAATATGGCTAACTTGATATATATCGTGACAGCGCGGTCATGCGGTGCACCCGGTGATGTCCCGCACGGCTGGGTGACGGCGGAGTGCCACACCTTCGGGTGTCGTGCGGCCGTGCAGTGCGGACAGGGCTTCGAGCTGGTCGGCCGTCAGGAGCGCTACTGTCAGGCTGATGGGGCCTGGGCTCCTAAGGAACTACCCACCTGCGTCCGTGAGTACTCCCTCCACAACATGCCGCTACGGTGAGATGAGGCTGAATAAATATACAACACTATTAGGACATCAAGTACAGTTGATCTACCGATTAAATCCGAAAATGTTTAAAAATTCGATTAGACCGTTAATGTAGGATGTTCTTTGTTCGAAGACAGTTCCTTCAGCCTCATCTCACCTGGACAGGTAAACTGATTGATTTTTCCGCGTTAGCATTGCTTCGTGACAATGTAGTTGCCGGTGTTATGTCGTATTCATAATGAATGTTGCATGGTTTACTGTCGACTCACTCGTGAGAAGTTCCTAGCTCGCATGTTTGCTTCTCCGACGATCATGGCTGTCATTGTCTGCAATATCATTGTCATGACGCAATAGTTTGGATCTCCCACTTTTATTTGTTTTAATTTCTCAATTGCAACTTTTAAATTCGTTCAGTGATTCTAATACTCTGTTGTATTCCTCCGCTTATAAACTAGCCTTTGACTGATATGTTTTAACTCTCTGCTATTTCTAATCTAAATGCTTCTTATAACAAAGACAAAGTAATATCAGACGTTTATGCTATCTTGTGTAATTTAAGTAAAATTATAACTGCTTTTGTTTTTTTTTTAAATTTAATATTTAAATTTAACTTGACTAAATTCCAAGTGGGATATCCTCGTATTACCTAGTGGTAAAACCATAATTTAAACATCTTTTTTTTTTCTCCTTTCTTGCTGCTTTACAGAAGGAGAGAAGGGGAAAGTTTAGACGATTATAGTAGTTTAAACTATGTGATTATAAAATAATGTTTTACCATTTAAATTCTATTGAAGTAGCTCTTCCTTGATGTATTTCAAATGGCCATGATATAACTGCCTAAATAGCCGTAGACTTATATAATGTAGACTATCTTGCGTCGGCTTTTAACTAAATGTTGATCATTTAAAGAATTTATTGTAAAGTATGACAATGTCCAATATACTTGGTATTTACTCCGCTGTAGAGGAATAAATTAAAATATAAAACGTACATTGTTTCATTTTTACTGTCGCATGAAATTTTTGTGATCTTGAGCATGATTTTCCGCCATTTCATCTTAAACCTTTCTTTTCAATTCCATTTCCACCTTATCTAACAAAAAAAATACAAAACACCTGTAAACCAAGACAAAGATATCCATATCTAAACTAACGAGAACAGTAACGAATTATCTTCCAAAATAATTAATTTCAAAGAGCAACAGGTATCAGACGTCCACCTATGACGTCACTATTAACACTATAAACAGCGCCATCTGTGTTCAAGTGGTTAAAGCTAGTCTGTCGCCGTAGTGGTGACGCAGGTGCAGTGCCCCGCTCCGGAGGCGCCGCGCCACGGCAAGGCGGTGTACACATCGTGCGCGTACAACTCCGTCGTCTCCTACGAGTGCAAGTATGGGTACAAGTTGGTGGGAGACTCGACCAGGCGCTGCGGGGCCGATAAGAAGTGGTCCGGGACGCAGCCCGCATGTAAAGGTAACTATAGTACTAATTAGATTTAAATTAGCTTTATATACGGGTCTAGTAGAAACCAATGTTTTTCATCCCTGATATAGATTTAAAATGTCATATAAATCGAAAGAGCCGTTATAGAAAAACCTTTGTTCTTTCTTACTTATTACCGTGCAATTCTTTTGTCATGCCTAATAAGGGAAGAAAAAGTGATAGAAATGGAAATAAAGTGCAAAAAGAAGGTTAGGTGCTGAAGACATTGGATTACATTCCAGAGATAAACTGCGGCCATCCCGGGCAGCTGTGGAACGGCTGGCTGGAAAACATAGCATTGGGCACGGGACTGGGGGCGTCCATTATCTTCCGCTGCCAGGACGGCATGAGGATGGAGGGGAATGGCTCTGCTGTGTGTCAGAGCGACGGCACCTGGAGTCATCCACTGCCATCGTGTCTTGGTGAGAAGTAATTTGGTATACACGCGTATCAATGTAAAATTAAATGTGTCTTAAAGTTCCAAACATGAAGCTAAATACGATTTTCTTACCCACTTCCTGTTTTTTATAGTATATAGCAGGTATTCTTTTTAAGTTCATTCTGGAATCGGTTAAAATAAGCGAATAGGAATTTATACGGTACATACTGTGTTTCTACGTTGAATATGGTCGCGTGTTCCTTTGTTCCGCATACTTTACATGACTTTTAGTTACGTTTGGATTGGTTTATCCTACTTTACGGTTCCTGTTCATATCGTCCAGCTCCATGCGTGGTGCCGCACGTGTCGATGGGTCGCGCAGTGCTGGTGGCGAGCACCCGCGCCGCCAACGCCTCCGACACCACGCAGATCCTCGGCAGCTCCACCATGGTGCAACACGGTCAGTGGAAAAAATGAGAGTAATTGAACAAGCGAAACGAGTTAAGTTCTCAGAGTTTACTAGAGCAAACCAGCGTTTGTATGTATGTGGTGAAATAACATACATACATAAGTATGTTTGCATGTATGTATGTACAAATGTTTGTCCGACGATAACTCGAGTATCATTGATCGGATGGCCTTGAAATTTGGTAAGTGGAATCATTAAACAAACCGAATCATTAAGTTCAAATATGAGCCAAATAGGCCAAGGGGTATCAAGATATGGGGGAACCACTAGTATTTAATTTACATGTATACTATACATATTGATGTATTGTCAAGTTTGATGTATTGCACTGACTGTGCAGGAGAGTTGATTATGGTGGAGTGTGAGCGCAACTATGAGTTCCCGTCAGCGCACGCGGCTGCACACTGCAACAACGGCACCTGGACGCAGATACCACGCTGCCAGCCAGCCAGGTACTGTCACCACATACAATCTTCTCTATTTAGTATACCTTAATCTATTAATCTCATTTAAGACCTTTAAGCTTATACGATTACCTCTCTCTGTCATTGGGTAAACCATCTATCCATTAATAATCTGTTACAGCTACTTAGTGATTAAAAACAGAAGTACATAAAGAATAATTTGTGTGAATTGAAAATGGATATGTTTGGGGACCTTTGTCCAGCACTGTCTGTTCACCTGGTGGAATGTTAAAACTGTCTGACGATGCCCTTGATGCCTTTAAACTCCAAGAGCACCGCCAATACGCTGCCCACGTAGAGGTAATGTGTGACTGTATTGTACAGATGCAAGAAGTTGCCAAAGTCCCCTCGTAACGGCATGGTGATAGCTCCAATGACCGACCACGGCATGAAGGCTCGCTTCAGGTGCAAAGATGGCTTCGAGCTCAAGGGGAACCCCATCGTCGTCTGCTCCTTTGGGAACTGGACCGGAGAGATGCCCAAATGTGAAGAAGGTATATTTAAGACTAATGTCTCTTTAAAATACACCTTTCAGAAGGTTGTAGTTAAGGAGAATGCGGTTTCCAAAAGTCAAACAGTAAATAGATAGTATACGATTGATTTGTCCACTTTTGAATATGTTGTATATGTGTAAAAATGTATGAGATTAACTATTTTCGTACTTATCAATTAGTTTTTAATGACAACGAGTATCAAATGATTTGGCAAAATTAGATGAGGAAATAAATTAACAATAAACTCAGCACAACCCCAACCTAGTCCTGTCTATTAGTATTTTAACTTACTATTAAATAATAGCATGACAAATACTGAATGTTTCACGAAAACGCTTACCTAATATTTATATTTAGTTTATTAAATTTTATCAATTGAATGCATAAAAATGAATGATTAATGTAATTGATGATCAAAATAAATGGTTACTAAACATCTTAATTTGATATTATTTTATGTACATTTCATTATTGCAGTGTTTTGTCCGTTCCCTGGTTACATTGAGAATGGTAAAGTGTTACTGGTCGGCAACATGGGGCTGTACGACTATAGACCTTACGTCAAGAAGGTAAGACATACAATTACTTAACATCATTAATAGATAACCGTGTGACACTACTGTAAAAATATTTTGAGATGAAAAATAATAGAAATTGCTTGTCAAACTATGAAGACATCAATGCGTCTTCTGGCGTCAACTAAAGAAGCTGGCAATTTTATGTTTTTTATTTTGGTAAATAAACATAAAAGGAAATAGTTTTATTGTATTGTCATAGGTTTGTAACTAATCCTTTCAATTAAAAACCGTATTTTGAAAGACATTATTAATGTATAATATTGTTTTGAGACTAATCCGACATCAACATGAATGGTTTGTTGTAGGTGGTGAACAACAAGCAGATAATGTACGAGTGTGTGAAGGGGTACGTGCTGTCAGAGGGTGCGCCCGGAGCCACCTGCATCGGGGGGCATTGGAGCCCGAGGGAACTACCCAAGTGAGACACTGTTAATATGATTTATTAGCCTTCGCGTGAGTTCGTGGACGAGAAGTTCATGTTTCCTTTAAAAGCTAAATGTAGCATAATTTGCTTTCTAAGAAACAATCACCATGTTGCAAAATGTTATAGCAATCTGTTCAGCGGTCTTGACTTTAAAAGGCAACAAAATGTTATAGCAATCTGTTCAGCGGTCTTGACTTTAAAAGGCAACAAAATGTTATAGCAATCTGTTCAGCGGTCTTGACTTTAAAAGGCAACAAAATGTTATAGCAATCTGTTCAGCGGTCTTGACTTTAAAAGGCAACAAAATGTTATAGCAATCTGTTCAGCGGTCTTGACTTTAAAAGGCAACAAAATGTTATAGCAATCTGTTCAGCGGTCTTGACTTTAAAAGGCAACAAAATGTTATAGCAATCTGTTCAGCGGTCTTGACTTTAAAAGGCAACAAAATGTTATAGCAATCTGTTCAGCGGTCTTGACTTTAAAAGGCAACAAAATGTTATAGCAATCTGTTCAGCGGTCTTGACTTTAAAAGGCAACAAAATGTTATAGCAATCTGTTCAGCGGTCTTGACTTTAAAAGGCAACAAAATGTTATAGCAATCTGTTCAGCGGTCTTGACTTTAAAAGGCAACAAAATGTTATAGCAATCTGTTCAGCGGTCTTGACTTTAAAAGGCAACAAAATGTTATAGCAATCTGTTCAGCGGTCTTGACTTTAAAAGGCAACAAAATGTTATAGCAATCTGTTCAGCGGTCTTGACTTTAAAAGGCAACAAAATGTTATAGCAATCTGTTCAGCGGTCTTGACTTTAAAAGGCAACAAAATGTTATAGCAATCTGTTCAGCGGTCTTGACTTTAAAAGGCAACAAAATGTTATAGCAATCTGTTCAGCGGTCTTGACTTTAAAAGGCAACAAAATGTTATAGCAATCTGTTCAGCGGTCTTGACTTTAAAAGGCAACAAAATGTTATAGCAATCTGTTCAGCGGTCTTGACTTTAAAAGGCAACAAAATGTTATAGCAATCTGTTCAGCGGTCTTGACTTTAAAAGGCAACAAAATGTTATAGCAATCTGTTCAGCGGTCTTGACTTTAAAAGGCAACAAAATGTTATAGCAATCTGTTCAGCGGTCTTGACTTTAAAAGGCAACAAAATGTTATAGCAATCTGTTCAGCGGTCTTGACTTTAAAAGGCAACAAAATGTTATAGCAATCTGTTCAGCGGTCTTGACTTTAAAAGGCAACAAAATGTTATAGCAATCTGTTCAGCGGTCTTGACTTTAAAAGGCAACAAAATGTTATAGCAATCTGTTCAGCGGTCTTGACTTTAAAAGGCAACAAAATGTTATAGCAATCTGTTCAGCGGTCTTGACTTTAAAAGGCAACAAAATGTTATAGCAATCTGTTCAGCGGTCTTGACTTTAAAAGGCAACAAAATGTTATAGCAATCTGTTCAGCGGTCTTGACTTTAAAAGGCAACAAAATGTTATAGCAATCTGTTCAGCGGTCTTGACTTTAAAAGGCAACAAAATGTTATAGCAATCTGTTCAGCGGTCTTGACTTTAAAAGGCAACAAAATGTTATAGCAATCTGTTCAGCGGTCTTGACTTTAAAAGGCAACAAAATGTTATAGCAATCTGTTCAGCGGTCTTGACTTTAAAAGGCAACAAAATGTTATAGCAATCTGTTCAGCGGTCTTGACTTTAAAAGGCAACAAAATGTTATAGCAATCTGTTCAGCGGTCTTGACTTTAAAAGGCAACAAAATGTTATAGCAATCTGTTCAGCGGTCTTGACTTTAAAAGGCAACAAAATGTTATAGCAATCTGTTCAGCGGTCTTGACTTTAAAAGGCAACAAAATGTTATAGCAATCTGTTCAGCGGTCTTGACTTTAAAAGGCAACAAAATGTTATAGCAATCTGTTCAGCGGTCTTGACTTTAAAAGGCAACAAAATGTTATAGCAATCTGTTCAGCGGTCTTGACTTTAAAAGGCAACAAAATGTTATAGCAATCTGTTCAGCGGTCTTGACTTTAAAAGGCAACAAAATGTTATAGCAATCTGTTCAGCGGTCTTGACTTTAAAAGGCAACAAATTTGTTGGTTTGATCAAAATATCTGGATCTTAAATTATTTACTGACTCAACATAATTATAACTCCAAACAAGTCAAAATACCTTATGCTATTATTAACTCGAAGACAAAATAGGTTTCCTATAAGATTTTAATTGGTTCCAGATGCACCCTGTTCCAGCATCCCCGCATCCGATGGAACAGACGTCGCCGGTCCGTCGCCGAAACCGAAGTCCGACACAGACGATCAGCGTACTTAAGACAATACTACAACACATTACGACGACACTTAGACGACACTCACGCAGACATCGACAAACTTTACGACAAATACAATCATGACACACCTAAACCAACATTAAGACATGCAAATTTTAAGATCATGAAGAAATTCGATGCAGAATTCCAAGGCGAAGGTGATATGACGCCATCTGAAGGTGATGAGAATTTCCCAACGGCCATGTACACAGTGTTCAATGTACACGGAGAGCCAATTGGTCATAGAATGTATTCCTATCAACCTGTATACGAACCTGAAGAAGATGAAGTGATTCATGAGGATTCACAAGAATACGATGATTCTGATGAATTTGAAAACGATATTCCGCATGTTACAGTCTTAAGAGGAGGCTCGTTTCCCGATCACAGCGAGCAAAGTATGAATACTAACATAAACAGGCTAAAACACGAGTATTTTGAAAGGTACGTAGACAAGAGAAGAAAAAGATTTTCAAACAAAAGCGGCGAAGAAGATAAAAAGGAGATCAATATAGAATTACAGAGTGATGAAAGTAAAATAGAAACAACAGTTAAAACTACAGAAGCTACAACTGAACTAAAAGGAAGAGTGAAAAGGAATGTAAACACCGAAGAAGCGGACAGAGAAATGTGGACTCTAAGACCCATTACAGATGATTCAGAAATCAATGTAGCGATAGAAGAACTACTGAAAGTTTTGCCCTTGGAAAGTAGATCTGATAACGACACTGTGATTGAGGACCAGAGTCACGAGATGGCTGTGATCCCGCTTCAGTACCACAACACCAACTCTACTGAAGTAGACAACATCATAGACAAGAGAGATAAGAGGACCAGTAGGAAGACTGACAGACTCAACCAAACCACAGCTTCTGTACCTAAAACGTAAGCAAACAATTCTCTAGAATTTTGGTATTTGTAAGTGTACTTTATTATTCTTGTTCTAATCTCTTTTGAATAAGAAAAGTTTATCGTAATTGTTTTTTTTTTGGTCAATATTGTGTTATATGTAATTATTACAATTGTATTGATATTGATTAACTTCTCAATAATAGTATTTTAATGGAATGTTGACGTTTCCTAAACAAAGTTGAATGCAAACCCACACTTTAGATTTATCTTATATTCATTTCTAATTCCATTCCCAAGTGGTCACGAAGGGAAGGGTGCGAGATCCCAGCAGCAGTCAGAGCAGGCACCCACAGATGAAGAAGGACAAAGCACTGACAATAAGGAAGTAGTCGACGGTAACAAAACTGACAGCACTACGGAAAAGGGCAAGAAAGGTCGCCCCAAGAGCCCCTGCGAGCCCATCGAGAGCGAGCCCTATGTTAACATAGAAATTGTCAAGTTTGGGAGGGATCCGAATAACACTTTTAGCTCCGGTAAGTTATGTATTTTATTTTATACAACATCATTTGTATCAAGCAGACGTTTCACCTGATGGAAAGTAATACCACCGTCTATTGACACGACGGTGCTCTTGATGTCTAGAAAGAGCAATGCCAAGAGCACCGTCAGATATGTTCGGGGTTTGAATCCCGGCGGGAGCGGAACTTTGTGTTATTTGCAAGACGCATTGTTTCGCTTACCGGTCTTGGATGTAGTGTTCTTGTCTATGTAGTTTATTTATACCATATAGTCAGTTAGCACTTGTGACACAAGATTCTGAATCAATGTGTGTGTTGTGATGAAGTTTTTGCTAAACGCTCAGCTGGCGAAATCGTTACAGGCACAATAGTCCGCGTGGCGTGCGGTAAGGGCTACGTCCTGAACCTAGAACAGAACACGACCGCTAAATGCGTGCGCGGACGATGGAAACCAGACAAACCCAAGTGTGAAATACGTGAGTTTTACTTTATATGCTAAAACAACAAACAATGGAAAACTAACAATATTATGTACTCAATTAGAAACGATAAACCGAGCTTTAACATGACTTATTAAATTACAATCCTGACTGTTTGAAAGAATATGTAAGTAGCGTAAATTATATATTAAGTGCATATTGATCGCCCCTGCATTTGGAATGTTCTGCCTTGCTTTTGATCTGTGGATGACTACCTAACCCCTAAACTTGCATCGTGGAACCGTAATGCACTTTTCATCTCGTAGATACATACATAATTACTAAACTAATCTGATGCAAAGGTTATTTAATCATGCTGCCTTAACATTTTGCACTTGTCTATAGGCTACAGTGGTTGCTTACCATCAGGCGGGCTATTGCTTGTTGTATAAACAAGCTTATTGTCAAAATTCTTAAGATTTCACAAGTCTGTGAGATTTACTTTAAAATATATTTAAATTCACTAATCAACTTCAAACGCTTTTATGACGCGCCATGCTTTTCTCAAAAACTCGCAGCTTGGAAAATCTTAAGCATACCGGTTAGTGTGATCTGGCTGGCCATAATGGACCATGTCGCTCCCTACCGAACATTTAAAATAAATATAACATTTGTATTCAAAGAGGAGTTATTGTTACAGTCAAAACCTTAGAATGACACCGGTTAGAACGACTAAATGACGTGGCATAGCGTCCATGTTTATAGAGTTCCTACTGTATTTCTTTTATTTGTACCAGAGCCATGCCACGTGCCGAGCACAGAGTACGGTATATACACGCTGTCAGTGGAGGGAGGCGCGGGTGGTTCGGGCGTGGACGAACGCGAACTCAATGAAACGGACCCCGTGCCCAATGGACAGACTGTACAGTTCTCCTGTCAGTACGGGTAAGAACCACATCGACACTTTTGTGAACTTTAACCTGCCACTTTCATAGTCAAATTCAAATCATTTTTCAATCAAATGTACTCAAAGTAAGGGTTCCGGTCAGATTTTTCTTTTATTTACTGATTTTGTGACCGTCTTTTTATAGGACATGGGCGTTTCACTACTATAATCAAAAATTGGTCAACGACTATTGGTCGTAGGCAGGTAGTCTCAAGATGTTAAAGCCTCCGGGCCGCAGCACTCGTCAATTAGAACAAAAAAAAACATATTTACCAAGCTGTGTTAAAATTGCTTTGCAGATATAACGTCCAAGGCCCCGCCAACCTCCGGTGCTGGCTCGGCGAGTGGGCTGTCACCAGCATGCCTGAGTGTGTGCCAGGTCAGTACCAACTTAAATACTTTTTGACTGGTTTTATAATGTCTGAAACGTTGTACTAAATACAAACGCTATAGTTAAATTACCTACTGTTAAAATATAGTTGGAGTGTGATACGTTCTTGTGAGACGTGGTGTGTACGTGCGTACGTACCAAGCGTCGAAGTAGAAGTATGGATCGTTTTGTGGGGATAAAGATATTGAGTTCTCTGACGTATATGGTAATGGTGACTAATACAATAGTCCCCTGTTGTGGTTTCAGCGCCATGCTCGCTGCCCACGCTGTCGGGCGCGGTGTACGCGGCGGGCTACCGCGCGGGGCTGACGGTGGCGCACGGCGCGCGCGTGCACGTGGCGTGCGACGCGGCGCGCGGCCCGCCCGCCGACCTCACGTGCCGCCGCGGCAGGCTCATGCCCTCCGTCACTGACTTCTGCAGGCCGCTCGGTAACTACTGCACATAGTTATAACATCATGTTTGAATGTCATAAACCGTTGTAGGGACTTCGAATATGCGACGCTAGGCATTTCCTTGCTTTAGCCCCATAACGGTAGTGAAACATACAAAGCCAATCTGGGCTTGATGCCGATCTGGTTGGAGTGGTCGCTCTCTCTCTCGACCTTGATCTACCTCTAAATGGGTTCCTTCCCTTTCTCTGAACCTCGGTCCACAGTGCGGCGACTTCTAGTACCAATCTGTTCATGTTCGCGATGATTTCATTTGTGGTACCAGGTGCAGATGTACTACTTACAGTTGCCACTTCGCTTCACAGGTGACCTTGTTGTATGGTTTCCATCACCTTATCTGCGATGGCCGCTAAGTTGTCCAACTTTTGGTCCTGGCTTACAGTCAAAACTGCCCGAACCGGCGGTGGCAGGCGGCTTGCCCAGAGGTTGTGCACCGTTTCATCACTGGCTTGACAGTTGCGGCCTAGTTCCCTCATTTTCCGTAGCAGCTGCGACGGTTTTTGTGAACCCAGGTCCATCTCACTCACTAGCTTTTAAAACTGTCGCTCTGCTGAATCCTCATACACTTGCAGCAATCTATTCTTGATGGTGCTGTACTTATCTGTTTCAGGAGGATTAAAAACAATGTCGGAGACCTGTTGCAATGCCTCCCGACCCAGTTTTGAAACTACTAACTGAAATTTACAGTCATCGCCTTGTTTCTGTGGACTCATGGTAGCTTCGAACTGCGCAAACCATAGTCTGGGTAACTCTACCCAAAACTCCGGTAGTCTGAAAGACACTGATATGGACGCAGCTTCCGTCTCTGCGCCTTTCCCAGGCGTGCCCGCCGGTACCTTTCCCGTCGCTGGATTCATAGCCATTTTTCACACTAAAACAACTTCTATATTCCAGTTCACCCCCCCTAAGGTCACTCTCCGTATAATATTAAGATCACGTCGGGGTCACCAATTTAGGGGACCTTAGATACTATGGGGGTGATATTAAATGATAGAGCCATTGGTTCACTTTAACTGTTTACTAGTGTTCAAACACGTATTGACTTACACACGGTCTATGGGCGACTGCCTTACAAAAGAGATGCCTAGCGTCGCATATTCGAAGTCCCTACACCGTAATAAAGTTTTTTGACTATACTGCCTACATACAGTTAAAATATTACGATAAGTTTTATTGTTGCATTGTAATACGTACCGTGTGCGTGATAAAAATCAAGTAGGTATTCAAGTATTGAATAACTTTTCTAAACGGTGCTGACTACGCCAATAATAAGCAGCATTATAGAATCAAGAAATAGGCCAGGGTTTGTATTAATAGCAATTATAGACCTTTAAAATCCGCAAACTGTTAATTCCAAGAAAGTCGTGATCATACTCAAAATAATGCAAAAAAATGGGCACCCCTGCTTTTAAAAATCAGATCTGTATCTGCTGAAGTTAGTAAAACTTACTTTCTATTTCAATGTCTCCCACACCAAGAAGAAACCCATAATCACTCAACTCCTTGCCTCCACCCAGCGAACCTGTCCCGTCCCCGGCCGACGTCGGAGTACCAGCGCGGGTCGGACATCGTGAAGGAGGACGTGTCGGAGCTGGAGCCCGCCGTGGATAGCCAAACTGACCTCGACTGCGGCCCGCCCGCCAGGTAACTACCAAACACGACACACACGACTGTCACCAAACAAATAGCTAACACCGACACCAGACAACCCAACTGTCACCAATAAACAGACCAACATCTTAATCGAGAAACGCAAACGACAAATCCATCAGAAAGCCATTTATTGTTGACATAACACATAGAATACATACGTATGCTGATACACAAATGACTACACTCACATCAAAAACCATCTGTTATGAAATATTCAAGTCAATTTCCACTAGTACTTCATATTCCTTAAATTATTACTACTATACAATGCAACACTAGTCAAAGTGGTATATTTTTAGAAATTATTAATTTTTTATCAATAATTAACATAATTAAAGTTAAAAGCGTCCAAAAATTATATGTATCGGTGTTATTTTATATCGGGACGCATTGATTGGTAACTGCGCTTTCATTGTAGCTTTCGTGTTTCTTTGTTTGTCCTTTCCTTCAGTCACTGTCATAAGGACCAGGCTTTGCGAGCAGTCAAATTAAAACGACAACTGTCAATACAAATGCAATAGCATGCGAGCGGTCCTGGAGCTTAATAATGTTTATTTTTTGTGCTATTTAAAGTAAATAGAGCAAGTTACGTTAGGAGAATCTGACGATGAAATGGATTTGAAACTTTTTCTCTACGAGTTTTTACTATTCATCGAGTATTTTTTTGTGTGATTTGTTGATCCTAAACTTGTTAGTCAAACTCATTTCTCCGTTTCAATTAGCATAGAACGTAACTTGCTCTCCTCAGCTCATTCTAAAAGAATGAAACGAAGCAACAGAACAAAAAATAATGTTTTTGCAAAGAGTACGTTTCTTATTTGCTGGCTGGAAAGACTGAAGCGAGCTCAGGTGTACAGGGACGCCAAGCCCTGGTGAGAGCCTTATAGGTTCGGAATTTTGCTTCTTTCAACTATTAAATCATGTAAATCATTGTCGACATTCATTCCAGCTGCTATATCGCGGTTGGTGACACCTGCATCATCATCGCCCTCACTAATGCCTTCAACAGACTTCAAAAGATATTCAAAGATATTTTCATATAAATCAGTAACCAGACAGGGAAAGTCTGTTTTTGGTTGCTATTAGAGTTAAATATGGTGGGTGTGCAGTTTCGGTGACAAAAAGTAGCTGGTGTCCGACACAAGGCACACGTTTGCCCAACGCTTGAAGGTTCTGCTATAAAAGAACTTCTTAATGCGAATGATGTGGTCCGTCATGTTTGAATCTGTTTAAGGCATTCGTGTTTTGAATCTTTCGAAATCTAAGGAATTTACAAAAGTTTTCTCCTAATTTCTCGTATTACCATCACCATCATCGAATAGGGATGAACGATGCTCTGAACGTCCCGTCATACTCATCAACTTTTGAAGAATCAACAAATCCTCAGAAGGCAGGGCATAGTGGCAACACTATTCAGTAAAACTATTTTCTTGACATGTGATATCATTATTGTTGTTGTAATTGCGTGAAACGTCTTATTTTAGAGAATGTTTCAACTTCTCCTTATAGATGTTACTGTTTGACAATTTGCTAACGCAGAAAATAGTTTTACTTCCGTATATTTGATGAAACGCTAAAACTAACTTTGTTTTTAATTAAGACTTTAGGTAGGTGTATCGCCTGCTATTTGTATGGCGGCAGTTTTGGCTTTTTCATTTCTTGGCCGTGCTTCTTATCGTTTGCTGTTTTATTATAAAGTAGGTTGAGTGCATGGTTAACTGTTTTGTACGAGAAACAACTGTTTATGAAATGGATTTTCTTTCACAATTTTACCATTTTCGAGAGGTCCCGCAAACCTCGTTCAAATTTAATTATATGTAAAACTGCAGGGTACAGGGAACATTGGTGTACCGTGATGGTGAGGAGGTGAACGGTACTCTGGTACCGGAAGGGTACCCTCATGGTACCGAGATCACGTTTAAGTGTATTGCCTCTATAATGGGAGAAAAAACCACTTGGAAACTGATCTGCGAGCAAGGGAACTGGGTCGGGAAGAGTTTTAACTGCGGTGAGTTAGTGTTCATACTTGTTAGCATCATGGCTGAATTGATAAATGTTCTACTAATAACTATGCAAAGACGAACCTCTAAATAAGTTGTTCTACAATTAAGAATTAGTTTTTGATTCCACAAGAACAATAAGGAGAAAGGCAATACTAACAACAATTATGAAATATCTCGTGTGGTATATTTTCAGAGGAGCTGGAAGCCCAGAGCGAGGAGTTGCAGAACAACGACAGCTGCTTGTTCGACAACTCGGAGCCACACGTGGTGTCCTTCTACAACGACCTGGAGATCACCGAGACGGTCGAACTACCCGCTGGAACCACCATCATATCTAGGTATCTTTACTAACAGTAATAGTCATTCCGTGTATGTTTAAAAGAAGTGGTTTAGGTATTTTATGGCAAGCTAAACGTTTTCGCATTATGCGGTTAATAGAAAAAACTATAATATATAGCGCGTAAGTGATCACACACAGCTGGATTGCAGTATTGCGTCCACCTGTGAACCGCTTTGACTTTTCCTGGGCATTCATTATTCATTGATGCTAGAAACAAGCGGCCTAGGTGAGCCCTTTTAAAATACTCAGGAGAGGTCTTTTCCCATCTGTTTCGTATGATAACAATGATTTTATTATTGGTGTTTCGAAATCTGCAGATGCAGCGATATCGGCAAGTACGCGATGACTGGCTCCCAGAGCCGCAAATGCGTCGCTGGCCAATGGGATGGAGTCAAGCCGACCTGCTTCGGACTCAACCAAGAGAATGACTATGCAAGTGAGTACACTATACTTA
Organism: Choreutis nemorana; assembly: GCA_949316135.1. Taxonomy (NCBI): domain Eukaryota; kingdom Metazoa; phylum Arthropoda; class Insecta; order Lepidoptera; family Choreutidae; genus Choreutis; species Choreutis nemorana. The sequence goes on from OX438618.1 coordinate 7,540,565, forward strand.
TAATTTACACCCTAAAACCATGATAAAGTGTAAATGCGAAATGGTTTGCTGCGTTTTAACGGGCAAAGATTTATTTTAAGGTTATGCTTCAAATGGTCAGGGTTCGAATCCTAGCGAGGGTAGAATTTTATGTTAGTTCCAAGATGCTTGATTTCACTTATTGGTCATGGATCTAATATTGAAATGATTAATTAAGGGCAGAGTTTATTGTTATGTAGATTTATTTTTAGACACATTGTTTCGCTTACCGGTATTGGATGTAGTATTTTTAGCTATGTTGGTATTCCACATCGTTGTTTAGCGCCTGCGATTTAAGATTCTACAATCTAAACTCAGGGCTGAGTCTTGATGTGATTATTATTCTTTGCATTCTTGGTATAGTGGAGAAACCGCCGACGATCCTGTTCCGGTACACGTCGGGTCCGATCGCGCAGACCAACGACGGCAAGTTGCTCGTCTACCCGGGGACGGTACTGCACATGGAGTGCCTCTGGATGCGACGCTTCGGGAACCCCAAGTGGAACGTCACCTACACACATCCGGAGTATGTGTATCTTTTTTTTTTTCTTTGTATAGGAATTTTAATGCTACTACCGAACTATTTTTAATTAATGATCTTCTTCGGAACGGAGTTAAAGCACACTTATTATTCTTAAAGTCTTAGACAGTTAAATAATCCTCCTACTTTGGCTTCGTCTAAGTCAGGTAAAAATACTGATTTATTATTTTAATTATTTATTGTTGCAGCGTGGACCGCAAATACGTAGAAGGCTGGACAGAGGATCCCGGGCGTGACAGCCAGCTGGAGTACAGGCTCAGCATACTGGGCGCCGCCAGGGAGGACTCCGGTATCTACCGCTGCGAGACGCCCGCCAGGCAGAGTCACCACGTCGAGATCATAGTCGAAGGTGAGCCAGTAGTGACTGTGGGCCGGTGGTGCGGCTGTCGTGCGCTAACGGCAACGCGCTGCCGGCAGTATAGCACTAGGTGTAGTCAGTAATGGTGTGTGTGCAGACGTGCACTGCCCGCCGCTGCCGCTGCGGCGCGGGCTGGTGGCGCTGGGCGCGGACACGCGTCTGGGCGCGGTGGTGCGGCTGTCGTGCGCTAACGGCAACGCGCTGCCGGCAGTATAGCACTAGGTGTAGTCAGTAATGGTGTGTGTGCAGACGTGCACTGCCCGCCGCTGCCGCTGCGGCGCGGGCTGGTGGCGCTGGGCGCGGACACGCGTCTGGGCGCGGTGGTGCGGCTGTCGTGCGCTAACGGCAACGCGCTGCCGGCAGTATAGCACTAGGTGTAGTCAGTAATGGTGTGTGTGCAGACGTGCACTGCCCGCCGCTGCCGCTGCGGCGCGGGCTGGTGGCGCTGGGCGCGGACACGCGTCTGGGCGCGGTGGTGCGGCTGTCGTGCGCTAACGGCAACGCGCTGCCGGCAGTATAGCACTAGGTGTAGTCAGTAATGGTGTGTGTGCAGACGTGCACTGCCCGCCGCTGCCGCTGCGGCGCGGGCTGGTGGCGCTGGGCGCGGACACGCGTCTGGGCGCGGTGGTGCGGCTGTCGTGCGCTAACGGCAACGCGCTGCCGGCAGTATAGCACTAGGTGTAGTCAGTAATGGTGTGTGTGCAGACGTGCACTGCCCGCCGCTGCCGCTGCGGCGCGGGCTGGTGGCGCTGGGCGCGGACACGCGTCTGGGCGCGGTGGTGCGGCTGTCGTGCGCTAACGGCAACGCGCTGCTCGGCTCCAGCACGCTCACGTGTCGCGCTTCTGGAAACTGGAGCGCGCCGCTGCCGGTCTGCGAGAGTGAGTACATTTAATGTTTCCCAGTTTATTTCGTTGGTAGCATGTAAACTTAAAAAAAAAAACAGTATTTATCGGTATTATATCACAATATTTTTGTAGTTTTATATGTACCAAATTACAATACTTATTGTAATTTTTATTTCCTTTACTTTTAATTGGCTTTGCATATTTGCTATTTTACAAAAAGTTGCATAAAATGATTTGAGAAGTAAATTATCACACCTATCTAATTAATCGAAATTATGTATGAAAGCAAAAAGAATAAGGGTCTTATCTAACGTGGTTGCGATGCGTGCTGCGTTAGTTGTCATAGAGTTTTATACTTTACAAATCATAAACGTGCGCACACGAACTGCAAAGTGTGCTCTGGCAGTTAGAGAGCTCAGCGTGCGTGCGGCGAACATGCCATGAAGATGATATTATGGCATCGACGTCATTATTTTGTAGGAGCTCTCTTCGCGGCGTGTTCGGCGCACGTACGCCAGAGTTTATAATGTTGTGTTTCCCTTCATTCTATACGTAATGCTTATTTGGCGCTCTATAGGCGTGGAGTGCGGCGAAGTGGTGCTGCCAGCGCCGACAGGGCCGGGGCAGAGGCGCGCACGCGTGTCCGTGGTGTCGCGGGGCGTTGGCGGCCGCGCGGCCTTCAGCTGCGGCGCGGGCTGGGCGCTGCGCGGGCCCGCCGAGAGCGTCTGCTTGCCCGCCGGCGACTGGGCGCCGCCCTTCCCCGTCTGCACCGGTGCGTATGCCATTCGCCAACATACAATGCTTTGTTTTTCTGTTTGTAAGATAGATCATTTATAAGTCATTCAATGATCTACGAGTTTGTCATACATACTAATCAGGTGAGATATCAGCTGTCCATTAACAATAACAATAATAAGCAAAAAAGGACCGGAATCCATGTTACCTATCACATAATTCACCACCAAATGAAACATAAGTCAACGTTGCTATATTCAAATATTTGACTGGTACAGAGGTGTCGTGCCCGGCGGTGGCCCCCCCGGCAGCAGGCTACGTGCTGGGCCGCGGCCCGTACCGCGCGGGCGACGTGCTGCAGTTCCACTGCAACCCTGAGCACACGCTGCTTGGCCGGCCCATCCTCGTCTGCCAGGATTCCGCGCGGTGGAGCGACAAGCCTCCCACATGTAACTACTGCACACCTATAAGCCAACAATATATAACCTTGCTTATTTCTTATTGCTTAAGGGTCGATTTTCATTAAAGAACTTTCATTTGACATTCGCAAATAACATTGTTTTTTGGATAAAAAATAAAATAACTGAAGTCTGAACCTAGTCTCACCGGATAAAACACCAACACCCTTTTGGCTATCAATTTTATAGGGATAGAAATGGTGAGCCCACATAGAAATATTGCAAAGATTTATAAATTAAAGGAAGTTACAATGTTAAATTACCATTGCAACTCAATTCTTATATGCCACTGGTAATGATTATAATCATAGAAAGCTATCACCCTTTCTCAATTCTATTTTCTATAATCTCAATTTTCACCTCCCAGGGTATACACGTTCATTGTTCCATATATGTCCAGGTGCTCAAGCATGCACTTACCCCGGCACAACGATATCCGGGCGCATGTCGTCAGTGAAGTTCTACTACAAGATCGGAGAAACCATCACCTTCACCTGCGAGCCAGGGTACAGAATAAAGGGGGCTCCGATGCTTAGGTGCCTCAAGTAAGTATACCAACATAACATTATGCCTCTTTTCCGTTTGTTCTTGAATGATGTTATTTCTACTCCTTTCAAGGTATTTGGTTCATCCACTTCTTCTTCGAAACAACTTTCTCCAATTTCATAAATTATTTCACAGGAACAGAAAATGGTCGAACGCCATTCCCCTCTGCTCGCCCATCACGAACTACACGTCAGGTGACACAGTCGCCATGTATAACGGTGACATCGACGCCATGTTGTCGGACGGCGCCATCTTCCCCACGGACGTGCTGAAAACGCGGGAAACCACCGCCATATTGTCGCCGCAGAGCTACCAGGCCGCCATCACGAGGGTCGCCGCGACCAGGCTACTGCGGCGGGCACCCATTGACAACTACAAGAACAGAGTTGTCAGATTCAACAAGTTTCTACGCAGAGATGCTCTGAGATAAGATATAGAAATACAGCGGTGAGGCGTCGTGGTAGCTCGAAAAAATATTTAAATGTTTATGATATGAGTTTTGAGGAGTATAGATCGATAGGATTACTCGTAATTATAGTTATTGAGTTGTTTAAATAATTTTGTCAATTTTATTTAAAATGTTACTGTTAATTTATCTTTCAGTATACGTAGTGGTAATTTTGTATTTTAAAATCCAAATATATTTAAGTACTTAGATTGTATGAAAATGAAATTTAAAAATCAAGCGAGTTGATTTGTTCCCGTCCTGTATTCGTTAGAAATTATAATTGGTAAATATTTATTTATTAATTAAGCTTAAATACTCTAAAGCTCGTTATTGTAGTCATAAAAAGGATTTGATTAGATTATTGAATTAAGTATTCTTATTAGAAGTTTATTTTGAAAATCTATAATTTTCCATGCTGTTAGGAAAATCAACTTGTTTTAGTTATTTTTTCAACAAATTATTATTAGTTTCAAGTAATTAAATATAAGCTCATATTAGCTAGACCCTTTTTTTTTGGTTTTTGAGTACTTCCGTCTATCAAAATGTTTTCGAGTAAAAAAAAGGAATTGTAAATAAATTCGCTTTGCCAAAGAGATTTAGAGAATAATTTGTAAATGACTAGATAATTCTTAGCTGTAACCAAATTATTAGAATCAATGCAGAGTTAAGATGCATTACAAAACTAAACAATCTGGTACATAAATAAGCAAGACTTTAGAATGATATTGTAAATGATAAAGTTTCCGTTATTTTTATTGTATCCCAAATACTAAAACGTAAGCAACCGTAATATATTATAGTTATTGTGTATTTAAATAAAAATTAAACTAAAAATTCAAAGCAACGCACAAAAATTTGGACATCTTTAAACAAAAATGAAAGATTTTGTATGTATGTAAGACGGTTATTAAATTTTGGTTTATATGTATGAAATAATGTGCATATCATAGTTGTTATTATTTTAAAAATGTAAATAGAAAATTGGTTTTTAAAGTAAATGTAAGTAATTAATATAGTTATATATTCAGATTTCTGTCCGATAATAGAAATGAAGATTCAATTTATTTTTGATCTTTTATTTGCTTCATTTGTACGTTTATCGTCGACCTTGTGTGTCGGTTACACGCGAGTGACTGCTCCGGTGTTGAGAGCGTCCATCTGCTGCAGTTACAAACTTCTGTCAGCCAGGATTCTGCTACCCACTTGAAAGATGTTGGAAACAGGTTTGATAGGTGGTACATCTACGTGCGAGATGGGTTCTTTATATTTGCAGTGCTGTGTTTCGGTTTCAAGGATAGGAGAGCTAGTGTATTTGCCGGCACTAGAGATATAACATACCTCTACAATGGCAACGCATTGACAGTGATCTTGGCGTTCTCGACAAGTGTGACATCATAATTATCTTATTAACTTTAATTAAACTACGAGAAACTTAGGAATCTTTATATTGCATATTAATTTATATTAGTAGTAAATGGTGCTTCAAACGAGTTGACTACGTTTGATAAGACTTGGAAAGTGAAACAATAAAGAGGAATAATAAGGTACACGACAGTTCCTCGCTAAACTTCATATCGATTCAAGTAAAATTATTGGTATTGTTGGCTAGGTTTATCTTTCCTTACTCGAAAGCATTTTCAAAAACAAACTACAGAACGTTACCGTTTGGATCCACTAGATGGCGCTGTATAATGTTACATTTCTCATACCAAATTGCAAAGTCAATACGATCGAAGTTACGGGTAGAAAATAGTTCATAACAACCGTTATTGCAAAGAAACACAGAATTTTACTTGCAACCAAGTTATTGAAGGAAGCCAACTACTTAGCCAATAATAATAATAATAAACCACATCACGACACACACATTGACTTAGCCCTGCGTAATCGTAAGAACTTGTGTCAAAGGAACTAAGCAACGATATTGTATAAATTACATAGATATACCTACTGTATTCAAGACCGATTTCCACCCCGGGATTCGAACCCAGAACCTCTAGCATAGCAGTTGATTGTTTACACAATTGCGTCACAGAGGTCGTCAGAAGGAGCTGTCTTTTTACTACAGTTCGGAATATAGTACATTTCAAATGGAATGGATTATTATAGTGATTAGTACCAGCTATCCTAATTCCTCATTTATTTGGCGGCATATTGAAGGTTCGTACAGAGTAAATGCAGTCGCTAACAGCAATAGAAACTAACTCATAGTAAATACACTAGACAGTAGGCAAGGCAGACAGTGAGCGAACAAGTGGCGAGTCAGTCAGTCGATCGCGCGCCGCCTCGGTGATTGTACGCGTTTTAAAGTTTCACGTTTTCCCGCTAAAACGTTACAAACTCTCCGAATTTGTAAAATAAGAATTGGATACCTATCAAGATAGTGTTCATTACAAAGTGCGCACTGTTCATCGGATTTCACTTGGTCGTGTTTTGTGAACCATGGAGTAAAGTATGGCGTTAAATCAAAATATTATAAGGTAAGGTGGGTTAATAGATTTACTCATTTGGTCGCTAATGCATTCCCGCTGGCGGTCGGTCGTGGCGTTTAGATAAAATTCCATCCGATATACCTGAGCTATTGTTAACTACATTTTCCTATTTGAATTGATTTATCATGTTGTACTGAGGATGTTTTATTTTTCGTATTATCGGTGAACTACCCTCGAAACGCGAAATCCCTTCTTACCCGACTACGAGCAAAAAGGAGTGTTATGATTTTGACCGGTATGTACAAATGTATGTATTTAGTTTTTATATGCGTGTACGAATTTTATACTATTTTTAATAGGTTTTATTCGTATAATAAATAATTTTAATTAATACATGATCAAATAGTAAATAATTCCGTATCGCTAGAATCTTGAAAAGGATTAAACATTTTAGTTAATTACTTTTATTATATTGCATATTTAATATTAAACCGATTATCTACTTATGGTAAAGCTACAAGATTGGGCTGTTTATCTATATAAATAATGTGAGTTGTTTGTATAAATTGTGTAGGTAGAGGTATCGTATCGTGATAATTGTCATGGTTTTTTCCTACAATATATAATACGCTAGGGTTGCCAATCTTCCCGTTTCCCCAGGACATGTCCTGTTTTATTGGTGTCCCGGGACATCCTTAAGTGTTTTAAAATCGCCCAGATAAGTCAGCGCATTTCAAGGACTTTGTTAGGATTGAAAAGTATATTAGAGATACAATAAATCATAAAATTAGATGTCAGAATCGCCTGACCACAGGTTGATTTATTTTAAACTTGAAAAAAATTTACACATTCATGATTTTGGCAACCCTATAATAAACTCAATGCAAAACGAATTCTTAACTGAAATTCATGATTTTTTTCTGATTTTCATATATATATAAATAAGTAATTGGTCCTAGCTTCGAGGACGCAAAAATAGCTTGATAAATGATATAACTTATTTTAATTAAAAAAAAAATCAACAATGTTACAAGTATAATATGAATAGATCTGTTTTTTTGTTTTCAATTATTAAAAAAAAGTATACTAATTCCGAGAAATCAGCCAAGCTATTTAAGATTTAAGCCATGGTCTAACCTAAGTCTAACAAGGTTTAGTTTACATTATACAAAGTCAAATTCAAAATGTTTTCTGTTCGAATAATCGTCTTTTTTTTACTACCACCGATTCGGAATGCTATTTCTACTTGGAAGAATCCGGCAAGAAACCTCCGTAGTTGCATACTCCGTAGTTGTAGTCCGAAGATAGGACGACGAGCAAGCCAGTATCGAAGAACCTCTTAAATTAAATGCCTACTTTATTTATGTAATGGTAAAAACCGTCGTTCAACCTTGGATAGATCCGTCGCTGTCAGAAGATACGTACACAAAAACTACTGTTTTTATATCCGCTGGTAACATTTAGCCGCACTGACGGACGGACAGAGCAAAAAATTATGAGATTAGTCAAAAAAAAAATATATATACCCGTTTAGACAATATTAAAGTATTAAACAATATTTACGAACACGAAAGATGAGATTTTGCTCCCGACTTTATTCGATTGTTATTTCGTATTTTTATAAATATAACCCTTTGTTCATTAAAGTTAATTAATAGAATAACAGTATAACGTAATAAAAATAGTAAAATTAAAAGTGTGCACCAAAACTTACATGAGCCACAGACTACTCAAAACAGCTGAACAGAGAGATTAGGGTTTAGGTTAGGTGCAGAATAAAAACTACTGCAATATCTCGTTACTGTATGAAGGGCATAATAGCTTAGGACTGTAAAGCGTCTAGCTTTGTTGAGTGTTCAAAACATACTAGTGAAAGATGCTAACATCCACTCATCCTTAGTGGTACAAAAAGTCAGTAAGCAATGTCGCCTCTATGCATATGTATCTTAGTGCCTTTTTCCCTGAAATTTTTGGATTTTGATGAGTGAGAGAGATAAACTTTGACTTTATAATATGAGGATAATTTAAAATCCAACGCATAGCTACTTAAATAATATCCAAAAGCATAGAACTTTGCATAGTCAGAATTAACAGGTTGTTAAAATGAAAGAAATGCATTGAATTATTTCTATTAGTATGTAAAATATCGAAAATATTTAAAACAAAAAATTGATCCTTTGAATATGAAGGTAATTTTAAAAATGAATATTTTTAACGCTAATATTTTTAATGTTTGGTGTAGAATATAATATTTATACTGTAAAAGATAAACCACATTGGTTTTAATTCAAATTCTAATGTTAATTTTATGTAACTTCAAACGAAATTGTTCATTTGCGTGTACAACAACAAAAAAAATGCTTATCTACAGTGAAGTGAAACGTTTAATTTGCTACATTGGAACCTAAATGAATTATGCTTTTCGAGAAGAATAAATCCAGGCTCTGGACCACTATGGCCACTTATTTATTTTCGAATTCGTACATTTTCTAAAGCGTCTTTTCTTCAAATTCTTACTTCATCTTCTTTCAAAACCGTTCATTCGTCTACTACATTTCAGTTATATAACTCAAAATTTTAATTATATCATAAATGCAGTTATGTTGTTGGCTAATCCATTTTCAATAACTAATCGACACCTGTTTAAAAGTAGCTGATCCGATATTGTACTTGCGGTAAACCTCAGCACGAAGACAACGTCTACCTGCTGTTACATTGATGACGTATTAATTACTCATTAACTTTGCCTCATTCTAATCACCTTCATGATTTAAAAACAACTTATGACAGTTACGGATGAGATCAACGCAATCTGTCTTGGTTGGATTCGAACGATTATTTGATTTTTTTTATTTGATTTGATTATTTCATAATTTGGGCTAAAGAGGTCGCTTTCGCAATATTGAATTTGAACCGAAATATAATACATATGTAATGAAATTATATATTTCGAACCGTAAAATAAAATATGATCGGATACTGCCTAGGAATTGAAATGAGATCCATAAAAATCTTGCGAAAATTTGAGAAATTGTCCATGATATGTCATCGAATGGAAAAATATGCTTGAAGCGGCCTTATTAGTACTGCAGTACTACAAACGAAATATTTCATTAAAAGAAAGCTCTAAATAGAGACAACGTCAATCTGTTTCTGCTGTGTAAGTAAATAGTAATTAGTGGTCTTCACTGAGAAGATTACAACCAAGGTCGACAACATTGTATGTACACATACATACTATGTACATATATACTTTACCTGCGCGCCTGGTTACCTACTTATATACTTTACCTGCGTGCTTGGTTACCTACTTATATACTTTACCTGCGTGCCTGGTTACCTACTTATATACTTTACCTGCGTGCCTGGTTACCTACCTATATACTTTACCTGCGTGCCTGGTTACCTACTTATATATTTTTATGTAGTCGTGAAATGAGTTAACTATAGTGAGTATGAGTATTCATAGCTAATTACAAGTAGCGTTCAATTTAATATAATTACAAGTAGCGTTCAATTTAATATAACTACAAGTAGCGTTCAATTTAATATAATTACAAGTAGCGTTCAATTTAATATAATTACAAGTAGCGTTCAATTTAATACAAGTTGCATTCATTTTGTTACGATCGCATTTATACATAATTTAAGGTAAATAAATAATTTATTTGTTACACTTGAATATGCAGTAAAGGTTTAAATTGCATATAAAACAATCACTAGGTTAGTCACAGAAAATATAATTTTATTAAATAAAACTACATAAGTCGGATGAAATATATTTTTATTTACAACTGAGATTACGATTTACCGAAACATTTTCTGTAAAAAACAATCGATTGGTTTATTTATTTATGTATAAGGATAACAAGTGTTATATGCAACCTAAACATTATTTACACTATATATTTAACTTCGTAATTCGTTGCTGCAAACTTCAAAACCGACCAGCACGCAAATAATAATAATAATCACATCACGACACTCACATTGACTCAGCCCCGCACTAATATATAATCTTGTATCGCAGGCACTAAGCAACGCTATGGTATAAACTACATAGATAAAAATGCAACATCCAAGACCGGTAAGCCGCCGGGATTCGAACCCGGAACCTCTAGCGTAGCAGTCGGCTGTTTACACCTCTGCGCCACCGAGGTCATCATATCATAGTTTAACAAATTAAATTATTTAAAAAGTAAATGAAATCAGAGACTACAACTACTAAACAGCCCCGGATCTACGATTTTTTTGAACCGGGACTAATATTTGCAGATGCGCAGTTTGCTGTAATTTTTCACTGGTGACGGGTTTGATTATTACCGCTCTTTATTTTGGAATTTTCGCGCCCGCTTGCAGTGGCCGCCTGGGGCGTTTGCCCCGGTGTACAAGATCCGGGCCTGCTACTTAAAACTACTAAATTTGTATCATCCATCGATCGAAGACAAATCATTGCTAAAACTAAATCTCAGCAGTTATTTATTGCACACAAAACAATAACATTACCTGTCATATACAATATAAAAAATTACTAGTTTGCGAATGTATTGAAGGGTTTCATGTATAAATTAATATTGATCATCCACAAGAGTAAGCTATTTTCCGTTTAACAGAGCGCAGCCTCCGTGCGTCTGCGTCTGCGATGAGATGCGAGATAGCACGTGTCGGCTAATAGTCCGCATCCTTTACAGGCACGTGTGTTAAATATAACACGTGGCACAACTGCCGTCATTATTATAATTACTACCTACCAGTGCAGTCGCAGCTAGGAAAACATTCTACCTACTTAGGTATCCTTCACCAAGTCATTTTTTAAACTTAAAATAGGTTCTTTAAAATATACTTAACAAGCTGGATAGGGTTTAAAAGCGAACCACATCACGACACACACATTGACTCAGCCCTGCACTAAGATATAATCTTGTATCTTAGGCACTTAGCATCGATATGGTATAAACTACATAGATAAGAATACAACATTCAAGACCGGTGAGTGAAACAATGCATCTTGCAAATAACACAAAGTTCCGCCTCCACTGGGATTCGAAACCAGAACGTCTATCGTAGAAGACGGCTGTTTAAAAAACTGCATCACACTATCGTTAAGCCATTTTTTAATTGAAAATTTGGTGATAATATGAACAAAAATGGGAAAAAATCCTTTTGGTGTTTCATGACTTTATACTTTATACTCTGTCGTTTTCGATTGACTTTATACTCTCATTCAATTAAGTGAAGTCGATCTTAATTATATTAAAGTTAAATGTTAAAAGGACATCATATTAAATTATTATCTCTTAACATTTCATGCTTTTGTAAAGCGAAATATTTATTGACCTTTTAAACAAATGCAAGCGTCTGTTATGTACCATATTTATAGCAAGATAAATATAATTTTATAAAATTATTTCAAATTAATGTTAAGTTTTGATCCCTTTACTACCCACACACTCAGTCCTTAAAACAAAATGAATTTGAAACTTCATGGAAGTCGAATGGATTCTTAACTTTTCTTATTTTACCAAATTATTATAATTATACCAGTTCTCAAAAGAAACTTGATAAACAATAAGGAGACATTGTCTGTCCGTGTGTCGATACAAAGGCTAACCTTCAAGCGAATGTCTAATTTACAATGGCGAGTGACGAGCGACGCCGCGCGTGTGACTAATGCCTTAATTGCTTTGTTTTTCTTTACATTTAGGATGTGTTTACAAACGGAGATTTTTAATTAATTTAATTTGTTTTAAATTGCAGTTCGTAGGTGACTATAATAATGTTTTTGTGAACTTCGATCTGTGGGTTTTTAATAACATGAACGTCAACAACATTTTTGAAGTAAATATGTTTATCTTTTGTACTGTTAAAAAAGCTTAATAATATTTATTTTAATATATATATTTATATAATAGTTAAATTGCAATGTTAATAAAACAAGAGGAATCAAAGACTTGAACCTTTCAAACATTTTCACGGAACTAACACATGCGACTTATTCACACGACACTGACGATACGTTCATTAATTCGGCATTAAATAACATAACCACAAAGCTTTCAGCGTGAGCTTCACTGAATCCGTTTATATTTAAATGTAAATAAATTAACGAGTCACGATCGAACAATATTTAAAAGTGAATCGGTTTGACCTCAAACAGATTCGGGTATAGTTTTTTTGTGTTCGTGATGTGAATATAATTCGCGGACATATCCACATTATGACGTCCGTGATGGATCGACCCTAACGAGATCCGATGAAAACCTGTAAATAAGCGATGGCAATAAATTAAATTAGCATCTGACTGTACAGGTACCTGCAATTATGTTTTCGTGCTTCGATTGTTGATACTGAACATTAATTGAATTGCGTACCAGGTAGTTATGACCTTAGGTAAGTTATTACTATGACTGAAATCGCGACATGAATGTCAGACACAGTTTTACTGTTCACACTGATATATTTCATGAGCGCGTGTCACGATAATTAATGTCTCAATTAAACATTCGTGTTTACTGTTCGCATATAGACACACCACAATGTATACACTGAGTGTATAGCGCTATAGAGGAAGACCGCTTACGAGATGGCAAGACGAGGTAGTCAAAACGGCTGGCCATGATTGGAAACAGAAAGCTCGAGATAGGGATCATTGGAAATCACTGGAGGAGGCCTTTACCCGAGGAGGGGTTCTGGAAAACAAACCAAAAACTTAACACACCGTCAAAAACTTTATAATTAATACGTTCATTAAGTAAATATTAAAGTAGGTTAAGATAAGTCAAAACACTAATGTCATTTAGGTTTCCATGAAATACAAGGCTTTTTTATTTTTATTTTATTTATTTATAGTGTCCTGATGTTACCTATACTTATATTCTGTTGCAAAAGTTGCAGACACAAATCAATATGTTTCCTATGTAAAATCATTTTGTTTGTTGCGATCCCCTTTACAATGTTTATTCCATTTAATATTTTTCTATCTTTTGTTCAATAATTTTATTTATACTTGCGTATACCGACAAAGACTGCTTTGAAGCAATTTATTTTGACAATAGAACGTACAATATTTAACTCATTACCGTATAAATGTATCAACATAATAAATAAATCAACCTCATATTTATTCACAACAAAATAATAGTTTTTGACGATATTAATGTTTTAGCGCATTTAAACTTGTTAATTTATCAGTTGAACCCTTTTTGAGTAAAGTCGAGAATTAATTTGTCTGAGAATTAATCAATTGTTAAATTATACAATTAATTTTATTTGGTATCTATGAGATTTTGCACTAAAAAAATCATTCCATTTTATCTGTTCACCTGAGTTGGTTTTTGGTTAAACATACTTTGTTTTATGAAGTAAATAATTTAATCCTAAAAATAATTATCAAATTACATAAAATTTTACCGTTTATTTATAACAATGTAAGTACCTACCTTACCTAAACAATACTTGTGATATTTATGTAATACACTACAATGACATTTAGTGTTTGTTGCTGTAGTGGTTGCGAATGAATAGGAAATGAGCAATTTTACTCATCGCCATTGTAAAGTCAAGGTTAGGTGTTTAGTTGCTCCACGCTTATCTACAACCAATATTAGTTCCGACATCACGAAGAAATAGTTTACGCTTCTCGATAAACAAAATTTCAGACACTTATTTCGAATAAAATCCAAAATTTTAATAAAAATTGACAAAAGTGTTGTTCTGTAGTTATTACTTACTTGAAACACTTAGATTCGTTCTGAATATCGATCCTGGTTTTTGAATATATTAAGTATTTATTAAGAAAAATTTAAAACAATTAGTTAATTATAAAATGTTCATGGCAATAACTTTGAGCATATGGTTTCAATAGCAATGAGTATTTTGCCAGTGTCAAGCAATATTTACTATCAAGTTTTAATAAGGAACGAAATGATGATGAGATGAATAACGAAATGATAGATGGAATGATGAATCTGCCTACAGTATCATGCTAGTACAGTTACTGCAGCCTGTATTGAGTTACTTCAGAGATGAAGAATAGAACAGCCAAATCGTTGTATTTCGAATCCCACACTTGTACAGCACTACCGACATTTAAGTTAAAACATTAGCATATTATATATTAAATTCTGCTGATACACAAGAAAACACAGTAAAATAAGAAATTTTTTGCCGCCACTTCCCGTTCCCGCTGAGTTACCTAATGGTCTTTAACCCCACAGATCATTTTTATAAGTGTATCGTCATTGAAGCCATAATATTGACTATTTATGGATTTTCTCCATGTTTTCACTAAAGAAAAACCACAACAGCATACTGCAGTGAAACGACATAATGTACCATGGTTCCCATAGCGCGTCGTCATAACAACGGACTTGTTTACACGAATCATTGACAAACAAACGCGTCGAGCGTGTTTGTTGTGCTGCAAAACTGCAGGAAACTGAACAGGAATAAACAAACGCACGGACGGACATTGAGTAAAATTTGCCATAACAACATGTTGAAGACATGTTTCTTGGTAGTTATTGCGATTCATTTTTTTCTGCCTTTAACTAAATGGAGGATGAACAATTGTTGTTTTTCATTTTCTTTTAGGCCCCACAAGGCGGCAAAGTAAGCTTTTAGCTTGGATATAGTGGTGTCAAAACTGGAGAAGTTACTTCACGTAAATTATCTCTAATGGCTTATAGCTTGGATATAGTGGTGTCAAAACTGGAGAAGTTACTTCACGTAAATTATCTCTAATGGCTTATAGCTTGGATATAGTGGTGTCAAAACTGGAGAAGTTACTTCACGTAAATTATCTCTAATGGCTTATAGCTTGGATATAGTGGTGTCAAAACTGGAGAAGTTATTTCACGTAAATTATCTTTAATGGCTTATAGCTTGGATATAGTGGTGTCAAAACTGGAGAAGTTATTTCACGTAAATTATCTCTAATGGCTTATAGCTTGGATATAGTGGAGACAAAACTGGAGAAGTTATTTCACGTAAATTATCTCTAATGGCTTATAGCTTGGATATAGTGGAGACAAAACTGGAGAAGTTATTTCACGTAAATTATCTTTAATGGCTTATAGCTTGGATATAGTGGTGTCAAAACTGGAGAAGTTATTTCACGTAAATTATCTCTAATGGGTTTTTTTTTTGTATCTTTGAAACTTTTGTTTAGTAAGAAAATTGACAAATCCGACCCCATATCACGAAGAGGAATTTGAAAATATATATATTTTTTGGGCCTAACCAATTAAAAACGGAACCCTTATATTACGTGTACCTTAGTATACTTACATAAAAATTTATAAGAAAGTCCGCATAAACGTGTCCGCAAACGTCATCATCGCTAATTTCATGTTTAATATAAGTAAAAAAAGCAGCTACGTCCATAAAACGCGTGCACAAATCCTGCCGCGTCCCGGCGCCGTACAAGGAGGCCATAAAAATGCAGGAAGTCTCTTACTCCTTATGAATATACATATAAATACTGGATGTCGTCGTCGTGGTGTGTGTATCTATGTGTATAATACATGATGCTTCGTATATGCGCACGCGATGCGTCATGCACGATCAACCGGCTTCAGGGCTGGCGGTCGATATTTTTATTTATTGTGGAATGTAATTTTTTACCGGATTTCGTTTGTGCCGGATAGTGGCGACAGATTCGCTGATGTCACACTGGAACTCAGCATAAACATACGAAAAGCGGTGTGTAGCACTGCTGCCTACCCCTCTTGAGGGATAACGGCGTTAGTTTATGTGTGTGTGTGTAATTCTGTAACAGTTTTAAATTACAATTAAAATTTAAAGGGTTGAGTGACAAAAGGTTTATCAGGGTTATTAGGTTTTAGTTTCGTCGCAAGAATTGAAGCAGCTTGAATATCGACACCGTACTGCGAAGACCTCGTAGCGTTAAATTGAAATTTTTACAGAAGAAGCAAAAAACTTCCTCATATTTATTTATTCATGGAGACTAATTAATAATATTTATTGACCATTTGCCTATCGATGTAAAAACTGCAAATGTCTGTTGATCATACACCTGTTTTACAAATTTTAAATACAAGAAGCTGCTATAGGTATTCCGCATTTTTTTTCTTTATTTTCTAGGTTTTCAAAAAACGGTATAGATTTTTTAATACATTTGTTAAACTCCTGAAGTAACAACAGCAAGTTGTAACAGGCGTCAGATGAGATAATATAGTTACAAACAACTATAGGTTAAGTGATTCAATATCATGGCAATTTTTACACCTTTGTAGTAAACCTAAAACAGTTTTATTGATATCATATTGTTTATTTAACTTACTTTTTTACTAATATTAAGACCAAGAACGTGATATTACTACATAGTATAAACCAATGTCGCTTCTCACAGTCTGTCTCTATGTATGCTTAGATCTTTAAAACTAGGCAACGGATTTTGATGCGGTTTTGTAAATAATTTGAATAATTCAAGGTTAAGGTTTATATGCATATAATACTTGCATAATATTAGTGTGAAGCCAGGGCCAGTCGCTAGTATAGCATAAAACAAAACTGAAAACACATTACTGGTAACCCTAACTGAACTTCACACTCCACTTGCCCGTGCACAAATTGATCGCGCGCCATCCTCCGTCCCGCTTTAACGTAGCACAGTTAGTATTACACGTCCCTTTCCCTCGTAACTGTGGCCTGCGAACAGTTAGTCCACAATGAACGCTGTGATTGATGGCGAACCTCGCTCTTGGTTATTAATTTGAAAGGTAGGAAGTATGGGATTACCTGTAACCCTAATGCTTACTCAGCGATCAATATTGCTTGCAATAACTTTCGTGATAACCCTCATTTTTGCTTCGTCGGGTAAAAACTGATAAATATTATAAAAAGAAGGCTCAATGAGTATTCTTTTTAAAAGTATCCACGTGCAAGTTTGTTTGTTGGTTTTGTATAATCCAAGGGTTTCTGAGTTTGCAAAGGTCAACCCTTTCTCTGGTAAATGCTAATTTGTATCACTCCGATACTTATCAAAAATATACCTCTGTGGAGCACTGGTGTAAACAGCTGACAGCTAAGCTAGAGGGCGGGACTATTATTTGTAAGATTCGCTAATCGGTCTTGTACGTAGTATTCTTATCTATGTAGTATTTACCATATCGTTGCTTAGCACTTAGCTAAGACTATTTAATCTTACTTGGCGGAGTCAATGTATGTGTCGTGATGTGCTAATTATTTATTTCTTTACATGTACATAAAATCGAAAGATGCATCCAAAACATCAATGTCTTTTTAAAGACAACGCTATGACAGGTACTTAAACATGATACCTGGCATTTAGTATGATATCAATGACATCGTTTTAGCTTTTGTAAGGTTTCTAAGTAGAACATTTAATCGATTAATATCATTCGCCGCATTTATCTGGTATTACTTAGCTGTACTAAAGGCGATTGTAAAATTTCTACTCATCCCTATTTACGACGTGGTAGCTCATTGTCCCTGGATAATGGCGATAGATTCTCAGATATCACACTGGGACTCAATATAAATATGCGAAATGCGGTGTTTAAAACAGATTGGCGGAGGAATCCCTCTCGAGGGAATACGGTGTCAGTTTATGTTATGTTTATTAATTATATTTAGATTAAAATGTAATATTGCCAACGCGGCCTTTTAAGCTTTGGTTCAAATCAACAGTCAATTATAAAGGTGACGGATTGTTAGCAAACGGCCTTTCGTGGAGAAATAATGAGTTTTAGCTACAATTAAATTAGAAATGACACAATCAAACATGGCGCCGAGTCACAATGGGCCGCATTCATGGATACGACATTGAACTCGATACTAATAGCTGTTTTAATTACTTATTATAATTAAAATTAAGCCCTTCGTAAATTTTACGTCACAGTTTTTCATTAAACTATCTACCTTATATTGCCAGGTGGAACAATATACAATTTAGTATGGTAATTTAATGATGAGAAGGGTGACTATGGAATAGTGGAAAGCCAGCAGATTGACTTCGGGTCACTATTTGGACTAGTTAGGAGATAAACATGCTAAAAGACAACACCTCTCGGAGGCGAGCAGGATGAACTGTTTGCAAGTTATAGAGCAATGTATTTTGTAAAGTTTACCGTTCTTCCAAGCTTATATCTAGACAACCATTGGGAATAGGTAATTTTTATAGAACCAAAGATAAGGAGCATGGTATCAGCTTCCGTAATTCTTCACGACATAATTTCCTTTGACGCACCGTTTCATAGATATGAACAAAAAACCAAAAAATGGACCTTAGGCTAACCTCCGAGGGGACTTTTAGTATGTTTATCTCTTTAGAAATGTTCTAAGTCTACCTACCAGCTTTCCAGAGATAAAAAAAACCAACCACTAACTAACATTTACATTTCTAAGCGAAACTATGATTCTAGACTTGTTGCAATGATACCAGAAGATGAATTTACTAGTTGTTTTAAACTATTAGAAAGATTATTTACTTGAACAGAACTTTAATGACACAATAGGAACAAGTTTGAGGATGTACAATGGCTCGGCCGGAAAATTTGAGATATCAACGCGGAAAAACCTGACAACAAGCCATTATTTAACCTTGCTTACAGTGAATTGTAATTCAGAACATGTATCGTTCATATTCCACGGTCAAATGAGCTAGGACCTTATCTATTTTCTTTATGTCTTCCTTAAATGGTCGGGGTGTACTTCAAATTCAGTGGCGGATCAAGGTGGGGGCTCTGGACCCCCAAAAGCATCTGAAGTCTTCGGACTTGTATTCCTTACTTCGTTAAAACTTAATGTTGAGGTGAGGAAGCCTCTCCCAAAAAGCGTTTCTCAAAATGATCTTCAGTTTTGAGAGTGTACAGCTCCTCTTAATGACAATACTGGGTCCGCAAATGAAGTCAATCTTATTATTATAATCTTATAAATTGGATTATAATGAAATGGCGATCAGATCTAATAGGAGATTATTTGCAATGCTAGTAAACATTAACTTGCTTGATGAGTAACAAAGAGCAGCTTAATTATCATAATGTTTCACTTTCCCAACACTTGTACAGCACTACAGATATTCACTGGTTTTAAACACAAAATTCTGCTTATTGGTAAAGGAAAACAATGAAGGAAAATTGTTAGTAAAATTGATGAAGTAGTAAGTGCCGTTGTATAGGTCAAGTGGTATTGTATAAAAGTAATTATTGTAGGATGTAGTGATGTAACAGTGCAGACTGCAGACCTTGTCCCCGGTCCGGTGCACATTGTCGTGCCGCCGCCGTCCCGTGCTACTGGCGATAAATGCGTTTAGTTATGCTCACAAACCGTTTACTTTACTATTTACTACTAATTAACTGTTATAACTTTATTAGTCGCCGCTAAATTTGGTTTAGGTAGTATTATTTCAAAATACAATTTACCGACATTTTTATACACATACATAAACTTACGCCGTTATCCCTCGAGAGGGATAGGCAGAACAGCGGTGTGTAGCACACCGCTGTTCGCATGTTTATGTTGAGTCCCAGTGTGACAGGTTGCGAATCTGTCGCCATTATCCGGGCACATTGAGAAACATGGCAGCTACAACTTACGGCAACCCGAGACTCGAACCCTCGACCTGTCGGCTCGGATCGGTCGGTTATCCAAGGCACATAACAAACTGAGCTACCACGTCCTCCACACATTACACATACAGATACACACACATTACATAAAGTGTAGTAGTAGTAGTAGTAGTGGTGTAGTATTATATATAGTACATTTTTACATTATAATAATAATCGACTCATCACGACACACACATTGACTCAGCCCTGAACTAAGATATAATCTTGTATCACAAATTTGGTATAAACTACATGGATTAGAATACGGTATATTGTAGGTATACGAGTAGGTTTGATAAACCTTAGCTTCGATAAGGTAGCTTCGGTAAGTATTATACAGTCATATGTAATATTTACAACAGAAATCATCTGCTTAAAGCATCCCGCGCGTTCCCGACTACGAAGCAACAAAATAAAGCATTTTTCTGATGGGAAACTTTCCCTAGTTGGCTTCTATAATCTCCACGCTCTTGTTGATTCTGTTAAATACAAAGTAGCACGCGCATGAATATTTCGGTAAGTGAATTAATAAAAGGCACGAGTGCAGCCTTGAACCGCGGGATGCGACCTCGCATAGAAATGCGCGGGAATCAGAGCATGCACCAACGCGCACCGCCCGCGCGTAGTTACGACGCGACGCCGCGCACTCGGCTTGTAGAGGTGTGTGCATCACTACGTACATACATATTATTGTAGTTATAATAGGGAATAACCACCCTTATAATTGACCATTTTAGCGACTGTCCAAATAGTCAATGACTATTCCAAAGGCAAAATCTCGTCTTATTTACATCTTAAACGTTGTTTTGGCATATCCGTCCGCGAATTGAAAATTCTTAATTCGATTTCAGTATTTAAATTTGAATGCTTTTTCTTCCGGTTCTAGAAGTGATAATTCAACAGTCAGGATTCATTATTGTCTCTACTCCGATGAATGTAATCTGCTAATCCTGCAATACTGTTCACATCGCTACTGCTTGAAATGTTAAAAGTGTTGTCCAATGGTGGACGTGTTGTGATTGATGAAGCCCACCGTGCAAGTGTCCAGTCATGACACGGTGCGTCCAGCCGCGACTGACCATCATCATATCATCATTTAACGGATTACTCTATATAACATACCATTACACTGCCAATGGTTAGCTTTCTTCCAAGCAAGTTTCAAAACTCAAGAGAAATCACAGTTACATTTAATGGGATATTTTCTTTTTTCAACTCAACAGTTCTACTTTACATGAAATTTGTAGAAATTCATAATTACTGTTTATAAACAGAATAATTGTCCATTCGTACACACAACTTAATTCACAGTCATCATAATTTTTCTGATGAATAAAACAAGAATAAATCATAAACTTTTCGCTTTATGAGTTAATGACACAGAAGTTTAAGAAAATTGATGTGAAAGTGAATTAAAGAATAGTCAAAAACACCTTTAATATAAAATACAAATTATCTTAAACTCTGATAAGGTTTAATATGAAACTAACTTTAAACAAATTTGTATCCCCTATTCTACCAAAAAAAATCCTATTTAATTTACTTTTCATCAAATATAAATATAAACTCACGCCGTTATCCCTCGAGAGGGGTAGGCAGAGATGCTATATACCCCTTTTCGCATCTTTATGCTGAGTTTTGATTTTGAACCAGTGTGATAGGTTGCGAATCTGTCGCCACTATTCGGGCAAATTGAGAAACATGGCAGCTAAAAATTACGGCAACCCGAGACTCGAACCCTCGACCTGTCTGCTCGGGTCGGTCGATTATTCAAGGCATGTAACAAACTGAGCTACCACGTTCTCTAAATCAATAAAAAAATCAATAGACAAAAACTCAACGGTAACTAAATATGGATGTGATTTTGAAGTCTTATCCGATGCATGTTATTGCGAATTACAATGCACTACATACTGTCAGTATTTATAATGTTTTGGTTATTATATCCTGAGGTAGTGGCTGATCGAGGTATTGGGTTTGTAGGGGACTAAACAGTTCAATCATTTACAGAAATTACGACCTGTTTTAGAAACTCAGATGCTTTTGGAGGGGGCGCAAGCCCCCTAGCCCCCTCTCTAGATCCGCTAGTGTCGTAAGTAGTATTTAATGTCATATAAAATAAGATGACTTAATTAAAAGATTGTGGTTACAATAAGTGTAGGGTTTAAGTATGTGTATGAATAATATTTTTATGATTGTAACGTGTGATTCACCAGCCTGCTTATCAGTCAATGCTACGCGGCCACTCACTCTGCAGCACACAAGCTGCATTGCCTTCTGTATTTGCATTTATCGTGAAATATTTGCATTTATACTCGTTTAGCTACAACCGGTGTTATTTACGCTTGTTATTACTAAATCTGTACAAAGTATAATATTAAACATTACCAGAAGATTAAGATAAATTAGAATTGTAATCAATTGGGTCAAACGTCGTTGTGTAATAAATAGGTAATCAGCTCTTATCAAAACGTAAACAAAACGTGTTGAACGCAATGACTCAAACATTAATTAGGATTTTTTTAAATCTAACCGATGTTATCTATTTTCAGGTATCTTCCGACGCAGCAGGCTGTGTAGTTACTGAGTGAGATAAACCTACTTAGTTTAGTGAAGAAAAAAATTAGTGCGTTCTATTCAGTGCCATGGATTCATGGGTTTTGGCCAAGCATTCTTCTTGTGCTGAGGTGAAGTGAGTTGTGTATGCTAGAGGTTAAGGTGTATTATGATGTTCGAGTATGGGTGATTCAGTGAAAGTGCATAAGACCTGCGTGCGGGTCCACTCGGCTGACGATGAGGAGGCTCGGGATGAGGTGGACTCCGACCTGCCGAAGCGGAACCCTTTCATTCGGGTGAGTTCATCGCGTTTCACGGTTTGCCTGACGTCAGCTGGCTTTCTAACTTGCGATTACTTACCTACTTGTGCTTTGGTTTTACCAAAAAACAAATACTCATTACCAACTAAAGATATTGTTCTAAATATAGGTAATTCCGGATGCTCAAAGCTAAAACCAGCTCCGATATTATAAAACAAGTTCAGTGATATAGTGAAATAATGGATACAAACAATCACATTCGGGAAAAAAGAGTTTACATTGTGCAATAAAACTATGTTTATAATAATTTTATTAATTTAAAATCAAAAACAACCACAATATGACACACACATTGACTCATCCCTACAGTAAGACTAAAGAATCTTGTGTCGCAGGTGCTAAACAACGATATGGTTTAAACTGCATTAATAAGAATACTACATGCAAGACCGGTAAACGAAACAATGTGTCTTTCAAATAAAACAATGTTCCGCCCCCGCCGGGATTTAAACCCGGAATCTGTAGCGTCAGAGTACTGAGGTCATCAATTCTCTATGGTTGTATACATCTTCATAAACAGCACACAGCATCCGACTGATGATTGTGTTGAGTTAAAGAGATAATTGGCACAATTGTACCAGTTTTTGTGAAAATTGTCAAAAAGAAATGCCTGCCTCCAGTGGACGGCATCAGGTGAGGCGTCTGCATGTTTGCCCGTGTTGTTGAATAAAAAATGATAATATTATGTTTAAGGTTTATTGGGTTCCTACATTTCCTTCATCATATTTCTATCTGTTAATGGTTTTTTAAGGTATTATATAATAAATATTGTACAGCAATGGTCCACCATGGCAGCTGGCTTCTGTATGTGTAATTCCAAGGAGCGGTCAATTAGTAAATGTTTGAGCGTAAGAAGGTGATTTTCTAGATTTTTCTCTGATTGCACAACTGCAGCTCCGGCGACTAGTAGTTCTCATAGCATCTACTTTGTTAAGATGATTGTACACTGTAACACACTAGCACTACACTAGAAGATTGCGGTATTTTTTGAATGGAATGCGATAAATATTACCTATAGTACTAAAACACTAGGAAAATACTAATTAAATTTGTAATTTACTTGTATTTGTAACACGTCTGCCGTCAACCTTAAAATTCAAATACTATTTTCGTCAGATTGTTTTTCTATTGTATTTTAATTATGAAAATCGAAAACTATTAGTGGCTGCATTTTTAATTTATAACGATTACTTATTAAATCTGATAAAATCATAATCTTCAAAATATGAGTTTGTATGTTTGCATGTTGTTGTGAACTAGTTGTCAAAATGTCGACAGCCGCAGGCGGCGGCTAGTGCTGGTTGCATTCCTCAGGTGAGTGCAATCAAGTCAGTGTAGACGCGGCCTTACTATGCTGTACTAACAGGAATGCAAGTAAAAGTCAGCCGGCATTCCTACAACGTTTGATTCGATAAATTATTTTATCCCTACTACTAGTCAACCCGCCCTGACTTCACTTTAAACTAAATAAAATATCAGTCTTTACTCAAGATTGTCCCTACAAAATTTCACTGAGATTGGTTCAGCAGTTTAGCCGTGGAAATGTATCACGCGGACATCCTTTAACATTAATTTTGTATTAGTATGTATGGAACACGTTAGTGGTAGGACAAGCCAATTTACTAGGAACTGCATATTAATTCCATACACATCCCATACAGGAAGGTACACCTAACTCATGGTCTTGTGTGTGAGTAATTTGTATTAAAGCATGAATTATGAAGTTAATGTTAATTCAACTGCGGGGAGGACTAGCAAGTGGATATTTGGTTAAACTTTACTTCAATACTGCATAAATATGTTGATTTATAAATGTCTTAATTTATAAATATCACATAAACATAAGTTCACGCCGTAATTAATAAACTAGGCAGAGGTCGCATTTCGCATGTTTATGTTGAGTCCCAGTGTGACAGGTTGCGAATCTGTCGCCACTATCCACGCACGATGAGGAACGTGGCAGCTACGCAGACCGACGTTTTGACTACCTCGTTGGCGCAGTGGTGTAAACAGCCGACTGCTACGCTAGAGGTTCCGGGTCCGAATCCCGGCGGAGGCGGGACTTTGTGTTATTTGCAAGACGCATTGTTTCGCTTACCGGTCTTGGATGTTGTATTTTTATTTATTTAGTATATACGATATCGTTGCTTAGCACCTGCGATACAAGTTCTTACAATACTTAGTGCAGGGCTGAGTCAATGTGTGTGTCGTGATGTAGTTATTATTATTATTAAATATTTATACTCACTTAAAAATAAATAATAAAATGTGCGGCAACCCAATATTCGAACCCTCGACCTGTCGGGTCGGGTCGAACCAAGGCACGTAACAAACGAGCTACCACGTCCTCATTAATAAATATATTCATAAACTAGATAAAAATTGATCTTAATCAATGAATCAATTGAATTAAAAAAAAATTGGTGACAATTTATAAAATCGTACATTGAATAATTTTTTTTATATTTTGTTATTGTACTACATAGTTAAAATAACTACAGGTAGGTTTAACAACTTTGAGTCGTATTACAGAACAACTTGTTTTTAATTTAATAAAATGCGTAGGAAAACGTAGTGGGCTGTATAAGTGAATATCAAAAATGCATAGAAACCGACAGTGAATTTCCAAGAATCATTTCCTAACTATTAGGAAAGCTGTCCACATACAATTCCCTTTGAGGAAATATAAGCAAACTACAACTTTATGGCTGAAGAAATAGAAGCTATTGCTAACTCTTGGGAAATAGTCGTAGGGCTAAATCCAGTTGGTTTGGTAACGTGTAATTGACCAACACGTCGACCAACATGTTCGACCAACAGGGTACACTCTCTCTTGACTCTTAAATAAACAAACTGCTAATCTTTATTTACCTCGTCAAATGTCGAGATATACGAAAATGGCGTTCAACATATTGCAACATTTTTGTTAGCTATGTATTTACTAAGCAAAGTTTTTAAGTTATAATATTATCATGATTGTGCATTGTGATTGATTGGGATGTGTGTAACTTATATTATTTTGAACTCGTTTTCGGAAATATTTTGTATCAAATAGGTATCAATTTATCAAAATCCAATATATCATATCTCTGAGGTATTTCAAAGAAAGAAAGCTCAACGATTGTTATTTTGCCCCCCTCGGTAACGGTTACCAAGTTGAGTAATTAAATACAATAATTATCGCATTTCTCCTCGGAACGGACACGGCGTTTTACATAAAAGTTATAATTAATGTCCAGAGAAAGTTGTCGGGCGCACATGTCATGAGATTTGGGGAATAATGGAGTGTTTTGTAAACATGGTATTGTTTTGTGTCATTGACAGCGACGCGTGTGAAACAATGAACACTTGAGTTTCTAGCAAATGGACGCTTAGAGCGAACGCAGCCATTCAAATATAACTTTTAACTATTAATTCTCGCTCGTTATTATCAAAGCTTTAGTTTTTATTTTTCAAGTTACGAAATTTTCATCAACTCGCTTCTCTTTGATAAGTGAACGCCTTGGGATGGGAGCTTTTTAGGAAAAAGTACTCAATGATACCCATGGATTAATGATCGGTTGTCGCGGTGCTCCTACAGCGGAGACCAATCATTAATGTGTGGAATTATCTTTTTTATTTGTCAATATTTTTAATCTGTGATTATAATATGATTGAATTGATTTTTCTGCTATTCATTTTATGATGACAACGAATAGGTATCGCTTTCTATATAATATTTTTGGGAAAAGTCGGGGAGGATACATATTTACACATGAGACCTATGCATTATTACGAAAGCAATTTATTTATTAAAAACAGATAGATATTCTATCATTTATTCAAAATAAAACTCCGCAGAAACTTCGAAATGTATTTTTTACGAGATAGGCTTGGCATTGCACAAACCAATGGGGTCATATAAATACTTGGCTTTGCAGCTAAGAATGCTTCATCAATCAATCAATAGTACACCTTAAGCTCGTGTTTTAAAGCCTGTTTTAGGTTGTTTTATTAGACGTAGAGTTGTGATTGGGACAGTTGCATGTGAACTGTGTGCACGCAAGAGCTGCAGCTCGACAAATTACTGAGTCGGTTCTATTGATGTTACTGCAACTATTAGGAAATGCATTTGATTGCACTAATCTGGTGATTTGTGTAGAGACCTTGCAGTTCTCTGTGATGCCTGTATTTGTTATCACAACCGTGCTCGTCAGTTTTGGTTCTATAACAAATGTAAGCATTCGATGAGGTCGGTATCTGTGATGCCTGTATTTGTTATCACAACTGTGCTCGTCAGTTTTGGTTCTATAACAAATGTAAGCATTCGATGAGGTCGGTATCTGTGATGCCTGTATTTGTTATCACAACTGTGCTCGTCAGTTTTGGTTCTATAACAAATGTAAGCATTCGATGAGGTCGGTATCTGTGATGCCTGTATTTGTTATCACAACTGTGCTCGTCAGTTTTGGTTCTATAACAAATGTAAGCATTCGATGAGGTCGGTATCTGTGATGCCTGTATTTGTTATCACAACTGTGCTCGTCAGTTTTGGTTCTATAACAAATGTAAGCATTCGATGAGGTCGGTATCTGTGATGCCTGTATTTGTTCATCACAACCGTGCTCGTCAGTTTTGGTTCTATAACAAATGTAAGCATTCGATGAGGTCGGTATCTGTGATGCCTGTATTTGTTCATCACAACTGTGCTCGTCAGTTTTGGTTCTATAACAAATGTAAGCATTCGATGAGGTCGGTATCTGTGATGCCTGTATTTGTTATCACAACTGTGCTCGTCAGTTTTGGTTCTATAACAAATGTAAGCATTCGATGAGGTCGGTATCTCTTAGTTACTATTTTCCGAATTTTCTTACCTCGACCTCAGTGGCGCAAAGTGTTAACAGGCGACTGCTACGCTAGAGGTTTCAGGTTCGAATACCGGCGGAAGCGGAAGTTAGTGTTAGTTGCGTTGCGTAGGGCCTGCTGAGACAAAATTTTATATCTTAGTGCAGAGCTGAGTCAATGTATTTGTCGTGATATAGCTAAGTATTATTTTTCCGACTGCGGCTGAGCCAAAAAATGAGGTTTTATTTGTACTTTTAAATATTAGGTCTTGCAATGATTGAATATCACTTTATTCTTATTATGAAATTATTGAATGATCTAAAATTGATTTAATTTCTTTAATTTAACTCTGATCACTGGATGTCTTGTTTTTATTTAAGTGACGCGGTGTGGGCGTAGGTAACGCCTGTCAAAATAATGACATTGACATTCCGAATATTGTGGCGAATAGTTTAATATGTCTGATATTAAATGTACAGCGTGTTGAATCGATCACCTGCAATCAAGTATATTGGCTTATAGCTTATAGATAGATATAATCGAAGGTCGTATGTATACAACCTTGCTTATTTACAGTACCTACGCCTTTCTATGTAAATGCCATTATATTATGTAATACATGCCGTGTCATGAGGTCGGGGTAATAAGACAATTGCCCTCCCTGGTTTGGTGGTCGTTCTAAAATTGAGTTTACCCATCCTCGTTTTAAAATCCATTTTCAAGTTTTTTTTCGTTTGTTTTGCGTTGGCTGGAGAAAAACTGGCTCATATCAGAAATGGACTTTATGATTAAGGTTTAAAGAGCTTTATTCTCATGAAATATATAATAATCACCAAGAGATTTTACATATTCCAAAATTAAACATTATACGTAATTACAGTAGGCGTGTCAAATACTTGCTGTCGCAGCTTTAGCTTCTTTTTAAATATATTTATGATTTCACAAGTTGACACATCATCTGGTAAGTTTAAATAAAACTCTGCCCCCTCGAATAATATTGTCTTTTCCCATAGCTAGTCCTCGGACCTCGGTGTATGACATATGTTGTACTTAAAACTGTTATATTGTCCATATTCTTTCAATGTTTAAACTACTGAATCATGTAATAAACTTGTAGGACCTGTAGGAAATAAGTTTGCTACTAGTGATGCATATTTAAAGTATATCTTAGCTAAATGCTAGCGACACCAAAGCCATCACTCGCCGTTTCTGATAGTTTAGCACTAGCAATCAGCAGGTACAAAATGTTTGGATTGTATTTAAATTTACCGCCCACGTCCTCACACTGATGGTTCATTGTCCAAACACCAATTACTCGGTCGATGTCTTCAATTACTTCTACCATTAACTATGACATGATAAGCCTCTTACGTCACAACCTAGATATATTCATTGGATTGAAACTGAAACAATACTTTAATATTAAAACTTATTAAAAACGAGGCGGTGAGCCTAATACAATGAAATGTATATTATGTTAAACTACTGGTAAACATTAAACATTCATATAACGTTGGAAATTAATATTTTATAATATATATAAAAATATATATTGATTATTTTCAACGCATACTCACACAGGCACACTTTTTAATTTATGATGTGGATATCATGTACACGAGACATTGATTTCAACACCTGTCTGTCCGTCGATCTGTGGAGGCATCATCTGTGCATGCGCCGGTTGCCATGGTAACGCGAGAAGTAATAACTGTTGTATCCAAATGTCACCGGGTTCCCATCCTCCGGCGGAGCGGCAGAGGTGCGGGTGCGGGGGTCACGCATCATGCCACACGAGTGTTACTTAGTCATTTATTGGTACTTACATTTAAAGGCAGAGATACCTAGAATACTAAGCGGTGATTTTCTGTTTACAATCTGAAGGTTCTGTAGATATAATTGTTAATTAAACTTAGGTAGTAAACACAATTAGATGCGGAATTCGAAACGTGAAGTTTTTATACAAACAAGCAACCTGATGGAAAATGATACCACCGCTTATTAACACAACGATGCCTCTGATGTCGTGGAATGGCAAGAACAGTGCCTACGCGTTGCCCATGTAGAGGTTAAGATGTTTTGCCTCTCGTGCCAGTAATTACACGTTGTAAATAGAAAGGAAGGTGGCACCAACCCAGACGATCATCAATAATCATATAAATTCATGTGAACTTCAGATAAACAAATTAGTTGTCTTTAACTTAATGTTTAGGTACTTACCTGCATCGTTTGAGTTAAATAAATTCAGGCCTTTCGACCACGTAATCACTAGGAGCTCTGGCGGTCTAACCCAAATGTATGGTTCTATTACATTTGCTCGCAGGCGCCCTGACGGAGACTTGCGATTACCTTGGTTAGCGGAACTACCACTAAGTTAATTTATTTTTTGTCCTGTAACCCTCGTCACCCCATGCTATCACATGGTAAAACTACAGGCAGGACTACAGCCTGAGTATTTGCAAGAGGAAACTTCTTTGAAAGCGAATATCTTGAGCATAAACAACGCTTAGCTTTTATGTGCCGGATAGTGGCGATAGATTCGCACCCGTCACACTGGGACTCGGCATATACATGTCAAACGCGGTTTGTAACACCTATGCCTACCTCTCTCGAGGGATTACGGCGTGAGTTAACGTGTAATGTAAGTTTGATTTCCAAAACAGTCCTCTATTGAAACGAGCTGTATAGTGTAGATTGCGTAATTAAATAACTTACAATCATGACAGTAACTTTACACTGTTGACTGCGCAAGTGCACTTTGATTCTGTTTGTCCTTGGCTGCATTCCGATTGGTTGAATGACTCTATGGATTGTTGGTTGATAAAGATAAGTAAACAATGATGGATTTACTGCTCGAACAGATTCAATAAGATCAATAACAATTGTCTTTATGGTTTCTACGCATAAATGGAATGATTTCATAAGTCCGTAGGTTGATATATTAACGTTCGTTCTTAATTACTGAATTGAGTAATAAACTTAATTGTATTAATATTTTATTAATTACATTTTGATAAAGGTATCCTGATCGAGCTAGATCATTAATCTTAAGTAAAGTGAATGTGAGCAATTATTTAACAAAGTTTGAGCGCCTAAAGAAAAAATAAAGCAAAAACAATAAATCGTAAATTTGCATTTACAATTACAGCAGGCGTTTTATAATGAAGGAGTACTTTTAACTGACGATAGCAATAATTATCATTTCGAAATTGACCTTTTGAATGTGGCGGTCTTACCATAGGCGTCGTCAAGAGAGGAGGGAGGACAAAGAGCTGCTTCCCTACACATAACAAAATGGTACAGTCTACCAGTCAGTCGAGTCAGTGGTGGTTTGTGAAGCTATAAAACATGGACTTGGACATTAGATAGTTTGCACTATAAATGGAACATGGGCCGAAACGGTGTAGTACCCCATATGACCGAACCGCAGCCATACTCAATAGTTAGCTATAACAATTTCAGATTAGAATATTTTTATTTCCGTTTGGTTTTATTTTAAACTCATTTTAAGAGACGAATATTTCCTTTCATCTAAATGATTGAATATGATGAGCTTTCATGTTTGTGGCATTTCGCTCTTCATTCTGCAACTACATTAATGTACATGAGGTGAAAAAACGGAATAGTCAATGACTGGCGATGTAGTGCTCGATGGGGCATAGACTTATGCAGGCAGGCATGGCTCGTCATAGACAACAATACAGTATAGAATGTACTAGTTACATAGGTTTTACAAGCTGGCAATACTTGCTATTAAAAATATCGAGCCTTTTCAGGGAGAACATCGTAAGCGACAAAAGTTTTTTTTTAATATCTTCTGAATCAGATAGTTTTACATTTTATTTTGATAACTATAAGCTTAATTTCTATTTTCGTAAATTATAACAACTATTCTCATTAATTAATACTAAAGAACCTCTATCGTATCTTTATATGTAAAAAAGGGAATAGTTGTTTATGACGTTTTCCTAAAAAGGCTTGACATGTAACGGTATCAATTTGAAAAACCCATGATTTGGAAATGTAGTTGAATTTCAGAAATATTAGATTATTATTAATAAAGATAAATGAGTTTAGGTTCAGCATTCATTAAATAGTAAGCTAGGTGAAAAAATAAGTATTGTAAAACCCGATCTGACCCGATTTGATGGTTTGAAGCGCTACAATCGGCGAAATACTTTAACATTTTGAAGCTCACTTGTTTAATTGTCATAGACTGTGACGTCATATCAAGCAAAATGTTGGCACTGCGGACTTTTTCCTTATGGTAAGTAAACTTACTTACTTACTTATGGTAAACTTACCATAAGGATGGAATCTAATTTAAGATAAGTTTTAAATTAGATTCCATGTTTACATTCATTTTCCCATTGAACTCATACTATATTTTGGGATAATATTACATTCGATGTAGGTACTCGTCATTAGATATTTACGGGTCCAGCTGTAGATGTCTGTAGCTCTGTGGTTGCGGTCAAGTAGTTCCCTCTGGCTTCCGTATTTACCGGCAGAGTGAGGTGAGGATGGCCCTCTTAAGGCGACGCGCTTCCATCATGAAGTTAAACTATTTGCATTTATATTTTTTAAATTACTTGTGACATTTTAAAACGCACGGCTTTTTGACTGCAATTTTTAAGAGTTATTTTCATCGCCGAACGCTCCTAAATTAAATGCAATATGAACATTGAAAATTGCAGTAAACCAACATAAAATCCCGTTCATAAATAAGAAGCTTATTTGCTTTATTCGAAAGCGATAGTCTAGTTTTGACACGTCTCCCAGGCCTCGTCAACTCAAATGGGCCATTAAAAACTGAGGCGTTTGACTCTGAATTTAGGTTTTTTTTTTGGATGTCGTTTAAAAAGAGCTTAGAAGTAATTTGGTTAATAATGTAGTCTAGTTCGTCGCCTTAAACCAACTGTACAATTGTCTTAGTAGCGTCTCGGCGGGGCGCAGTCAGCTCGCGCGCACTCTCTCGCGACCGCGCCGGTGTAAGCACGCGCGCACACACGCTCACGATACGATTTTTTTTTTCTAAATTACTACCGGTAATTCAGTGAATACAGTTTACGAGTGACATTTTTTTCCCTGTGAAAAACAAGTGTTGCCACACGTTAACGAAGTAGAAAGTAAAGGTGGTGTGACAAGTGTTAAGAACTGTTTTCGCGGCTTCTTTAAACATAGTTACAAAAAAAAACAATGTTAATTTAAATGTATATTGTCTTTACTATTTAATACAACGTGGTAGACGGTTGCATTATAATTGTAATGTATTCGTTAATACTCGTACTGTTGTTGTTTAGTGGGTGATGGTTTGGTAGGCCTGCGTTGTTGGTTGTGTTGCCGTGGTATGATGACTTGCGCACTTTCATCTAACTGACCGCTTTTTAAGTAAAACTAATTCAGTGCCGGCTGCTTTACGGTTTTAATAACTCGGTACAAATTAAACTTGTAACGAGATGACGGGCAAGAAAGCGACCGAATTTCGACTCGTTTCGACGAAATTACACGATTTGATGTTATTTTTTTTTATATATAACAAGAAGGTTTATAATCTTGCGATACATATGTATTACTTCTATTGAACTACAAAGTTATGTTAACAATATTTTTTTTTAGCTATTATTACGTTTACGTTACCAAAATTTGATTTTAATCTTGATGATGTAAGAATTTTGAGTTAGAGAGGTATATTTCATATTATTCTTGTAACACTTTTTCTCGTCTTCACTCACGTATGCACTTTCTATAAGGTCAGGTAGTACATGCAGTGCTCGGGAGTTGAACCTGGTATCTCCTTTCTCGTAAACCTCTCTCGTGCTGCTGGGTCAATGGGACGACATTTCAGTATATCCGCTCACATTACAAAAAAATATCATTTTATCAAACTACACTAATAAATAATCACAAATAAAAAATGAAAATAACCTGAAATCGAAATTGACTGAAATATTTAAAAAACTTTTCTGTGCAAGTACTTGTACACAAGTAAACAGTGCAGGGCTACTCAACCTTTTTCCGTTAAACATAGATTTTTAAACTGTTGTCGAGTCGTTGAAAACGATTTTAAATAGATAGATATTGATAGACACAAAAAAAAAAATTAAGGCCTCCATTTAACAGTAAATAAGGTAGTTATTGTCTAATTTGTTAACTTCTGTAATATAATTGTAGGTCCTGTTACAGTGAAGTGTAATGTAGATAGGTGATTTGTGAATGATGTGAACTGTTTTATCCTACATAGAACTGATATATCGTTAAAATGATGAAAATGGCGAATGTTATTATGGTAAGTTTACAAACATTATTATTAGCTTTATTAATGATGATATAGTGTATCAGCTAAGAATAACCACGAAACGTTTTCATTCATTTACCATCATTTAAAATTCAAACAAGTAGGTAATACATAAACACAACTCAGTTCAACTAACAACAAACTAAGTTCAAGGCGAGTCCATGAAGACTGTATAGGTACAGTAAATAGTAAAATCCAAACAAAGCCGGTGAAATCGCGTGCAGTCTGTAGCAAACTACACTATATACGTTATAGTTTATAGCGTAGCATGTTTAAAATGATTCCAATATCGAATGTTATGTATTTCGCGTGCAGTTTTAACTGTAATTTTTTATGTTTTACAACTTCATTGAAAAATAAATACTTTTGTACTTATGAGCGATTTTTAAATATAAGATTGAGATGCGTTGTTAGCAGCGGATTGATCTAATTTATCACCTCCTAGTTGAGCTACCTCAGATTCGCATTAACAACCCCTGGACCACTTTCAATTAATCCCCGTAGATACCGCTACAGGCGTAGATTTGAAAGAGTTTTAAATTTTGTCAATTTGGAAAAAAATCACATAACAATCCGTATTTTTTTCCGTTCAAAAGATGAATTAATAAATAACGCCCTATCTCTTAGCTATATAAATCTATTACCTGCAAAATTTCGGTTTCATTATCATAAAGTTAACTCCAAACCCTCAACTTCATCTTCATTAACTCAGTAGTTTTGGCTGTGTGTCGATAGTCAGGACGTCAAGGATATTATATAATCCTTGACGTTGTGATGTAAAAAAACGATATTTATGCGGTATTTTAGCATCGATCTGTGTATGTAGTGTAGGTACGAATACAGAGTTGTTGATACGCTCGGAGTTGTGAATCGACATGCGATCGCGTGATCTGATCGTCTTACTGACTTGGATGGATGTCTGATACTCTCTTACGTTCCATTAAATCATAATTCCATCACACATATATGTTCATGAAATCTCAATGAAAGCGTGCACTCGATCGTTTCTTACATAAAAATACGCACTTGCATACTGATTGACAATTTAAAATAAATCTCACCCTTGCTAGCTTACAGCTTGCAGCGGAATGTTATGTACGAGTATTTATTGTTTTTCAATATTAAAACAATCAAAAGATTTGAGTTTTTAGCTTGACTTCGATCTTTAAAAAGATTGCAGATTTGTGGTGTTGAGTTGCTGAACACTTCAAAGTATCAGCGGCGTAAAAAAGTTCGATATGGCATATCGGATCTAAATCTGAATTTGATTCATACGTCAAACCGTAAAATGTCCACAATGCTGAATAGCTAGTGTCAGATATTCATACAGACTAGCGGCCATGTTGCAAAAAATAGATGAAATTGAGTATGATTATTTGTAACGATTTCTGAAAATGAAAATAATCTGAAATACTCAATTTTCCGCAATTATGAGAAAAAATACGAAGTAGACATAAGTATTTCTATGTATATGTATGTATGTATGTATGTACAAAACATCTCAGCTTATTTTAGCAAAATATATTTATTCATTGTTCCCCAAATATAATACAACATGGCCGTAGATGAGGACGTCGTAGCTCAGTTTTTTGCGTGCCTTGGATAAACGACCGACCCGACCCGACAGGTCGAGGGTTCGAGTCTCGGGTTGCCGCATATTGTAGCTGCCATGTTCCTCATTGTACCTGGACAGTGGCGACACAAACAAAACCTGTCACAACATAAACGTGCGAAATGCGGTGAGTAACACCTCTGCTCTCGAGGGATTCATTTCTGCGTGAGTTTATATATATTATGTAGGGAAATAATCAGAGACAGGCATCTTATATCTTTTAACTGTATATAATCATTAGCAATACACAAGGGAGTAAGCTCGTTAGTCCCGGGAAGTGTTGTAAGCAGTGGACAGTGCAGCGGGGGTGCGGGGTGCAGGGGGTGCGGGGTGCGGCGGGTGCAGTCACACTGGACCGCCGCGTTTCCTGCCGATATAAATTAACCTGTGCCTGCCTACTACTTAGTCATAGCACAGCGAAATGCATGGAGCATGCTACGATTACATTTTTAACATTGTTTTTGGTGAACTTTAGGCCTGGTGGTTTACCTTTTTTAGGATTTATCAGGAAAACTTATAATCACAGACAATTAATCAATTATTTCTTTAAGTGTGATAAAATTTACCTAAATTTACATAGGAAGTGCTGCTTAAAAGCATAGTGTCCTCCACATGTGTTCCGTTGTACCACATATCTTAAAAACAAGATGTGATAGAAACAAAATACTTGTACTACCGATATACTACTAGTATATAGTAATAACCTGATTACTATCGTACTAGGAAACTTAAATAACGAGCAGGATTTTGGGCACCAGAATGGTGTCACGCAGTCTGATTGTTGATTACCATTCAGCTGACTGTTCAAGTTGCAAATACAAAAACCTTAGAGGCACCGTTCTCCATTAATATCCCTAAACTGACAAGATCGTTCTCCTTGTTCTGTTCCAAGTTCAAATCAAAAGTTTTGTAATTTAAAAAAAAAAACCGGTTAATTTTGGGTTTTTGTCTGATAAAAATATCTTGATCAGGCACAATTAAAGCCGCTTCGGAATTCCAATAAAGAAATGAACATTCTTCACTATTGTTTTATAAAAGTATGATCGTGTCCATGCATTTCTATGTCGTATATCTCGAGGTCATCGCTCCAAGACATGCCGCCGCCGGTTGCATAATATCAGTCCCCTGACAACAGATACTCTATATCGATCTAACGACAACACATCTATCTATCGCACTAACTATACACGCAACTACTGTAGTATACTGACAACCTGTTTTATTGCACTGTACAAGTTTAGATCGATAAATATTAAGTATAGTTTGCGTGGTGCATGCAATGCAACCCTCACATATCAGATTGTAAAACGTTTTACATCTCTGCAATGATTTTATCTATAAGATGTAAATGCTGAGATTGCGTGTTGGTATTTTTGTTACGTACATAATTGAAGAAATTTTGGAGTTAATTGTTTTTTATTGATTTCTTGGAATATGTTCTAATATAACTCAAAGTGAAATTTTACCTATATTAATAAATTCTAAAACTTGGAGGACGTGGCTTAGTTTGTTACGTGCCTTTGTTAACCGAACAACCCGGCCTAATAAGTCGAGGGTTCGAATCTCGGTGTGCCGGTAGTGGCGACAGATTCACAACCTGTCACACTGGGACTCAACATAAATATGCGAAAAGCGGTGTGTAGCACCTCTGCCTTCCCCTCTCAAGGGATAACGGCGTGAGTTTATGTAAAACTAATCATTTGAACTGAATTTTCAAATAGTACACTATGCAATATAATGGTAATAGTACACTATGCAATATAATAGTAATAGTACACTATGCAATATAATGGTAATACATGTATTTCTTAATTAGGTGAGCTTTAAAAACTTGAGAAAAATCAAAAAGGAAATTGATTCGATTAAAAAATCTGGTTTTATTGAGAGTTTGACAGGAAACGGCTCGGACCTTGTAATAGTTGTTATTGGCGTTACGGTATTCAATCGAAATTGGGTCAGCATGTCCGAAACCCATGTGAGAGGTCGTCAGCCTCGGTACGAGCTGCAAGTAATATCTGAGAACATACTACATACATACAAATCAATGGAGGTAGTTAGCTTGTTAATTTTGATTGATAAATAGTAACTGTAATTTTATTAGTTGAAGTAATCGAACCTGAATGTGTGAGAAATGTGCTTTTAACTACATTTACACTGGCGTTGGCTGTGATGGTGAAAAATTTTTTTTGGTTGTGAAATCAAAATGTAGGTACTTGTGTGTATAATTTTTGAAAATATCTGTTGATTTAAAAAAAATACAGCATCCTACATGTTATTGGAACATCTTTGATATTTTCTAAGAGGCTTGAAATACAATGATAGATAGCTTCTTCAAAACCAATATTTAATTCGACTGTTAAGGTTAAAACAATATCAGGAGTTGTTATTTGGTCAATGTCCCCAAACTGAGTTGGTATACTCTGCAGAACCGGTTGAGTTCTATCAGAATCGGTACAGTTATACCTGAACACGTTACCTGACTTAACTAAAATATTTATTTATTGTAATGTCTTCAATATCGCATTAAAATAAATTCTTAGCAACGATAACGAAACACGTCTATAATCGAAACTTTTTAAAGAGAACGTCGTAAGCGATAATCAGCTTTTTAAAAAGAGACGTTTTTAATTATTTTATCAGTAAACTTACTGACTATCATTTACGATGGTACTTTTATTGCGCAAGTTTTGTGAATTAACAATAAAGCTTAAAAGTTATCGTAACAAAATGTAAAACTGTCAGATTAAGATATTACGAGAAAACCACAACGTTCTAGAGTTTTGTCGCTTACGACAATGTTTTTCCTGAAAACGCTTGATATGCTTTCATATATTTTTACTTCTCAGATCATCTACTTTGTACTTATTACTAATATTGGTTATAGTAACAACTAATATTATAATAATTTTGGTTCCCATGTTGCATTTTCACGATCTTGTTTTGTATTAGTCTGTATGTGTATGAATTGGTTAAAAGTTGAGGTCGAAACATCTACATACAAGTTGTATGGCGAGAAGAAATTAAGTTATAATATGTTTTTTGCATAAGCAAGTGAATTGAAACCTCTCGTCATTACATCTCGGCACTTCACTTTCCAACAAAACATTTCCATTGCTAAATATATTAACGTACCAATGTGTGAGGCAGTGTAGGTACACACAGGCTGACGGAGCGACAAAGTTTTTATTAGATAAGTTATATATTGTTTAGATCAACTGAGTTAACCATTGCTGTTCGCGGGCCGCCAGCATTTCAATGATGACAAAGCTTTTTGTTAACAATGTTTTCTTTGTACAGTTTTTCTTAATTTTTTAAAAGTAAATTTGATAACTCAAGATGGGTCTATTTCAAATGCCAGGTGGGCCGCCGGTGTCAGGTCTCAGGTTTAGATGTTAGCTTTAATACTGACAATGAATCATGCATTTGCAACGTAGAGTGGACAAAACCTTAAACTATTGCAACCAGATCAACTGTTTGTCGACATCCCCCGGCACGTGTGCGCGTGCCCTTAAATCCCTGTCATCACAATTTAATGAACACATGACGTAACGTTATATCTGACACCTCTACTAATAGTTGTCATTTGCATCGCTTTATATAACACCAGTGCTGGCTCCAAGCACATAAAGAAACAGTGTTCATGTCTTGTCTTCCACGATGGAGTGTCATGAGACACGGAGACATGATGTAATGATACAATGTACGTAGTGATTGGTTATCAATGTGATTGTTTCTGACGTGACGACAATCATGGTGTTAGGAAAGTGCGACGCCCACACCGACAGGTACCGTGTCCGTCTATATGTTATATATGTATTATGTGTCTATATGTATTTAGTTTTTGTTTATTATATGTGTTAATATATATGTTTGTATCCCTAAATAACCATACCATCAAAATTATATTTAATTATGGTAAAACTTGCTTGATGACATTTGGATGTTGAGTTGTTGATTTATGTCAATTTATTATGTCCCTGATTGATGATTTTGTGCATATTGCAGATATACTGATACAATATGTCAAACTGTATATTCACCATGAAATCACCGCTGTAATCATTTGTATTGTCGATTGCAAACGACAGCAACTTTCCCGTGTTAGATATAAAGTATTTCTGAAAGTGACCGGCCGTGGCGATGATGCTGCGATCATCTCGCGAGATCTCTGTATAGGCCATTCATCTCTCTTTTCATATCGTAGCAATCTGTTTAGCAACTAATTACGATATACCTAATTAGAATAACGTTTTAGCTAATACTGTTCATTGACAAATTACTTGAATTCGTTTACATAAATAGCTTATTAGATTACTTTGTCCTTTTCTTCATTTAAATTAAGACGTTAAGATAACTTATATATATATAAAAACCACTGATGTACTCCGGTAGTACGATTCTGAATGATAATAGCAGCTTTAGATACTTGTTTTCTATTACAATGTATCTTCATAAAAGGGCTATAATGAATCTTTCGCAATATGTACGTACGTACAGTAAATACGTACATATTACATTATTCTTAGATAAAACTAAAGTAGACCACCAATTGTATCGTCGCTTAGTATTCATGTACCACAAGCGGAATTTATTTATATTGGCTATTTAACAGCTACGCTCTGCTGAACTAAGTAAAACTGAGCTCTGTCCACATGCCAAGGAGAAAACACATTACCCGAACCTCAAACACAGCTCATAACTCAACCCAGTGGAACAATGTGCACTCCAGCACCATGAGAAATGATACCAGCGTTATACAGACATTATTACACTTTCTTTCTTTTATTACTTTAATATATTACTGTGATTATTTTCGTAAATGTCCGCGTTAACGCCACGAACGCCCAACTAAAATACAAAATAATAACAACATTATTGCTGTCTCGCGTTAAATATACTGTTTTTTAAAGAAATAGTTAATTCGAGATTACCAAAGGTGAAATGAATTAATGTGAAATACAACTTTATGGAATGAATGGAAAAATAGTTTGGGATTTTAAAGTAAAAGTTTTCTTTTATTCGTTTAAGTAATAACACAAATGCCTCAATGTTCCGTGACTTGTTATTTTACAAGCTCTTAGGTAGACTTAGATTTAAAAATCTATATTCATAACAATGAAATGCCTATTACTAACAATCAGAAAATATGTCAAATCAAATACCATACGATTACAGTTATAATAATATACCATATGATTACAGTTTAACTAATTATTTTTAATTTGCGTTGTGCATATCATATTTTAACCACGTTATCCTCAAATTCTTTAACAGTTATCGATCTAAACGGTAGGATTACAACCGCGTTGGAATTTATGTTAGCTGTAACCCCGGTGATTATGTGTTGTCCAATTACAGTATGTATCCATTGCATCGTGTATCGTGTGTCAGTCAGTGCGGAGCTTGTTAGTTGATCCGTGGCCACTCGTTACCTGTTTGCAACTCAATGTGTGCTTTAATACACTCTTATTCCACCTCTGCTACATAACTCTCGTCGTATTCCACCTCTGCTACATAACTCTCGTCGTATTCCACCTCTGCTACATAACTCTCGTCGTATTCTCGAAATTGTCTACAGTTCTCAGATGTTTCCTTGTTTGCAGTCCTGGTAGATAAGCTAAAAGCAGATCTCAATGCGGCAAACCGTAGTATTAAATAGTAAAACTGTAGGTGTCTCTTGCTATGCTATGCTATGCTTGCATATGCAGCTTTGGGCCATTCTACGTACGTCTACGGGGCAGCAATACCAGTGTTGTGAAGGTGATGGCTGAATGCGGGGAGTATGGTTGGTTGTCCGAAATTAACATCGTTTATTTAAACTGAGTACTACAGTATTGTGGTAGGTATCACCGATAATGCAGCCCTCATTATCTGTCCAAGCAGTAATCAGTTTAACGAAGGCAATTAACAATGTAGCCCCACATCGTCGCACGCGATGCACGGACGAACGCTCGTCTAGAAATCTGCGACGATTGCGTCACTAAATATATACATACGTAATTAATATATCCAATATTAATTCGCGGCACAACCTACCACTGTAACCCCTACTTGCCAGAACTGAAAGTGGGCCTTTAAAAAAAAATTAAGAATTAAATGCTTGCAGGCGTTTAGGTCAATATTTTTTATTTTAGCAACTGTTTTCTAACGTTGAAAAGCTTGTACTGTAGAATAAAGGTTATTTAAAGCACCTAGGTGGTCTTCAGCGATACATTCTGAAAAAAACATATTTAATGGTAAAACTCATTTTACTTATTAGGTTCAAAAAGTTCATTAAAATTCAGTTTGGTGCGTTCGTTATTCAATCACATTTGTAACGCTCGATCCGTTCTCAATCCATTCACACTTTCCGATTCATACATAATTCTACTTCCTTACATTTCATTAACATATTATTCTATAGGCTCACATCTACCTGTACTTTTCACGTTTTGTTTGATTTTTGTTATTGTCAAGTGCATCGCTATGACATTAATTAAGAAAGTACAGCGCACGTGTCACAGCCTGCTTGCTATATGGATCGCAGTCGACCGACGCGTCGATAGCATCTCAACAATACACATTAACACCTGGAAAAGTGTTTAACTGTTCAGTTTAATTACTTTGTTTTAATGTAACATCATCTACAGCTGTCAACTCTTATTTTCACTGTAATCTCTCGTCAAGTGCTATTTAACTGTGTTATAATTCGACGTCGCGATGACCATCCGCGGCTTAGGTGAAAGACAACTATGTAACACCGTGACCAAACTAATTAATGCGTATAATGTTACAGTATTACAAGGTTTGCACGGCGAGCGTGTCAAAAATAGTAATAATTTGCGGCGATTCCGACCACAACGGAGAAAGCGAAGTGAAATGACCATAGAAGGTACACACAGACCGACTGACAGGCCACAATTAGTAGGTAATGTTAGAAGGCGTGCGCAAATAGAAAACTTTCTAGCTCCATCCTTATTAAGTACTCAAGGGAACAGCTTGCTTACTGGCAATGATAGAGAACGACGAAGATAGGTCGTAATTGTTAAATAAGTTGAGCGCCAGAGACCTTGTGTATAAATAATAAATAAATAAACACATCAAAACTATTTTAAATTTTATTCAAAAATGTGTCATTAAGTTGAAGTACTTTACATTATTTTGTTGTCAATGCTGGTTTTGAGATTCCATGATTCTGGTTCGGCTATTTATGGAATCAATTGTAACGCTTGAATGTCAACTTAGATATGTATGTAGCTACAGACATCACACACACAATGTTGAATATTTCCATGCGACCTACTCATCTATAGCGCTGTTTTGTTAGAAAAGCTTTCCTCTTACTTATTTAGAATCAAAGCTTGCATCTTGCAACCAACCTCATTTGAAACCGTTCATTATATCACAACAGTCATATTTTTTCTTAAGTAATATCTGATTTAATTATGTTTCGATAAGTAACAAAACTGCAAGAGTTGCAAATCTCAACAAGTTGCCAATCTCACACGAACGGCATCGTGTTTACAAAAACCACTGGACCGGGTTACGTAAACATTCATATTGATTGACCTCAAAATTAAATCTGAATTCTTTTATAATTTATTAAACTGACTCGTGTTTTTATCTTGACATTGCTAATTAAAGATGGCTTCACTGGGACCCGGCGCTTTATTTGTAAAATCTTAAGTGCTAGGACTTCACAGACGTGCGTTACACTAAATCGACCACCAAACCTACACGGAATCGATAAATGTAAATTTAAAGGAATTTATAGACCTTAAGACATCACACACGGCGGAAAATGCGTTCACAGGCGGCCACTATGTTTATAATTATGTACAAAGCTGCCATCTGTGAAACGTAATTCCCGCTGCAGCGCACGTCTGTGTCCTTTAAATTTTGATTTATTTTTGACTAAATCAAACTTTGAAGTGGGTGAGGATTTTTTTCGATCACTTTTCCGATGTTTTAATAGTTATCCTGCTATTTGGAACTAAACCTAATCCGACAAATCGAAGTTCATAGAAAACGGTCCTGCTTTATTGAAATCGTGTATCCAACCCTTTTGTGAACTAACCCGACTTAATTAATTCAGCTTTACATCTAGAAATTTGTACGTGTTCTGTGTTTATATTACAGTATTTAAGCTTAGGACAACAGTAACCTATACCTACTGCTTTCACGACATATTCAACATTTATCTAGAAAGTTCACGCTCGAGTCTCTAATCTTCATGTACTCGTAGGTACATACATAGTAAGTACACTCCCTTTTCTTGTACAGTTCCGTTTGATGTTACTATTAGATTTAATTTATTTCGATAAGTATTAGTATTGTTCTGTAACCTTAGAAGCTCTTTATTTATTTTTTTCTACCTATTTATTATTATGGAAACTATTCAAGTTATTAGAGGTTAGAAAATGTAATTAGTAAGTATCATAGTGTATATTTCGGTGAAGGTAGTTAGTTACAGCATTAGCTAATCAACAAACGA
The DNA here is from genome assembly GCA_949316135.1 of Choreutis nemorana. Taxonomy (NCBI): domain Eukaryota; kingdom Metazoa; phylum Arthropoda; class Insecta; order Lepidoptera; family Choreutidae; genus Choreutis; species Choreutis nemorana. The sequence goes on from OX438618.1 coordinate 7,584,625, forward strand.
TCATCGCATTCACCGCTCATTGTTTATGTTACGTGCAATATGTTTTGCAATCTATTGTTTGATAAATAAGTGTGCGTCTGTGTTTATATGTTACTCACTCGAACTCTTTTTGTGGTTTTGATTGCTATTTCGTCTAGGGAATCATTTTGAAATACCCATTTCAGTTATTGCTACAAAAAGAGACCTGCCTTAAATTGAAGAAGCGTAAGTTTGTGCCTCGTACTGTACGTTCGACTATATTGTGCTATTTTGATTTATATTTTATATGCTGAAATAAAGGAAAACATCTCGACAAAACCTGCATCACGTAAAAGTTGTTCGTGTTGAAGCAGCATGTGGTTTTAGCATTTGCAGTAGTCTTAATTTTATATTTTTGAACAATAGGCAACGATAATACGTAAAACGGCCTCGTGTTTGAGAAGTACATTAGAGGCTGAGTGAGAGCTTGTTTGATGTATTTTTATAATTTTAACTTTCTTCGGGGAAAACTATTTACCATATTTTTCTCTTGTATTATCTTTCAACTACTTTACAAAGCGTTTATTCATGTTCAGACTCGATTACTTTATTACATAAGAGAAACGTTTTATTGCAACGCAAATAAAAACTATTCAAATTTACCTAATCACGTAGTAGAGAACAAACAGATTGCTTGCATCCTGGATGTAGCTGTAAGAAATCGTAAGATAAACACCTCATTTGTATAGTTAGTGGAGATCATTAAGGAATGCTGCAGTTTGTAACTTCAATGCCGCCTAGCGTTTGCATTACTTGTACACGTATATACATAGCTGCGTTATTACATTTGTAGTTTGTATTATATTATATACTGCCAACTGCTTTTGTTGTTGGAAAAACAGTTTTATTTATTTATATATTTTATTACTTATGTCAAAGCCAGTATAATGTTTAAGTATTCATTTTAATTTTACATTAATTAGTAATGTGTAAATGTATTTTATTATATTGTCTTGTTACGCCTGCACCATAAATGTTGTGTGCATCTGTAATTGGCGTGTACACTAGACTATGCACCCTTATAATAAAATATTGTATGGATTTATGTACACGCTGTTGCCAATTTCAATAAATAAATAAGTATCTATTCTAAAATTTTCCTATCTGAATATACTTTAGTATAATATAGACATTAAGTAACAGCAATTTGTAAATGAAAAATCAAATTAAATAAAAAACGATGCAAATACGAAAAACAGAAAATAAGATGCAAATATTATCGTATAAAGGTGAATCTATTAACTATAGTTAAATCAATTAACACGAAGTTACGAAAATTTATAAAAGACATGACAGGTCATCGCTTTGTTAATATTCTTTATATTTAGCACCATAGTTGACCATAATTTGATCGTTCCGCTGTTGTGCGCAATAGATGTAACAGTGGATGTTGTCTCGTGGACATTATAATATGTTGCGGTATGTTTGCGACAAGTTGCGGATGTCCACCCGCGGTCCACCGTCCGTCTCCTATTACAAAATCACCGGCCATTAATGTCTAACCACATATCACTCACATAACCGTTGCCTAATACATAGTTAACATACGCCTTCACTTCTCCATTCCCGATTCTAATGTCAAAGTTTATTTGTTTTTCATTCTTTATGCAAAAGATATTGGATATGTTTATTGATATTATATCAATTAGCTTTTATAATATGTAAGCAAACTAGTGACGAAGATTTTGTAGAAGAAAAAATATGACCGTCGTTTCAAATTCAAATTCACTGAAGCGTTAATTTTATAGTATTATTATTATTTAATATTTACCTGTCTAAAGATGTTAAGTCCGTTGCTTCAAACATAACCTCACACGAACTGACGATCTTGTGCAATCAATAAGATTGAGAAATTATTAATTATAACGTATGGTGTCGACGATGTAGCAAGAACGTTAGAACAATGTGCGGCTGCAGTAAGTACGGGGGTATGGCTCCAGGCTGCAGTAAGTACGGGGGTATGGCTCCAGGCTGCAGTAAGTACGGGGGTATGGCTCCAGGCTGCAGTAAGTACGGGGGTATGGCTCCATCGATTGAAGGTACATAATAGCTACGTTACATAAGTGAGTCTAATCCAACAACGATCTGTGGATCAATCAATGCGATCGATGGCCCGGAACGACTTCCGCTGCTGCGATCGAGGACGAACTGATACCTACACTAGTACAATTCCAATCGATAGAACAACGATTAAAATAAAGATATTATCTTAACTGAGAAGATTAATATATACAGAAATTGGAACTGAGATCATTTGACTGTCGATCCGATGGGAAACTTGTACAATTTCGCCATTTTGGTTGACAAATTAATGGGATAGTTCCCCTTATTAGTGGAATAATAATTAAAAATACTTAACCTATACCACTATATGGCGGCATATTGCGTTAAATTATTTGTTTCTATTTCATGCAAAGTGACTTGTGATATTTTAGTGTCGTGGTCACCACACTTCTACAATAGAAAAGACACACCACTTAACATATTTTGCTTACAACAGTATTTCACCAATGTTTATTGCATAGATTTCAAAGACAATTAAATAATTTAAAGTAATTAAAGTAACTTTGCTTAAAAGTAAGTTAATTAAATTGTAAGAGTACACAATGGCTGTCAATTTTAAGAACAATGAAATGAAGATGTTTCGCGCTAACCCAACTAATGTAAATCGTGGAACGTTACCGAGGCAACGCAACTGCGGAGAATCACATCAAACTGTGCATTGTGTTGGAGTTACTACAAGCAACGCCACACGATGCTCTGTGTACGTAATGTTAGCAAATACATAGGAACGCAACACCATAAACCACACCTCCACCAATACACTATAGGTGAGGTGAATGCCATACAATATGAGTGTGTATTATATTGATTAAAGAAAACCAACTACGCAGGTTTCTTGCTGGATTCTACTCTGTAGAAATAGCATTCCGAACCGCAGGTAATTTATTTATTTATTAAAAAAAGATCACCAACATAGTGTACACTCATTCATACAATTAAATAACAATCACAGTACAAAAACAAGTCAAATGTCACTATAAAAAAGGTGAAGACTGCATGCAAGAAAAAAAAAAGTCAAACATTTAAAACATCAAAAAAAGTAATTCAAAATTACTTTTTAAAAGTATATTTGGATAGAAAATATTGTAAGTTTGAGTTTATGCTAAGAGTATGTATCGTCGAATGAAACTTGTTGTTTACTTATTTGTCTGTGTTGAATTAGATTTTAAACAAAATGTAGCCTTAGTCTGATCATCCATTCTAAATATTTATAATAAATGTAGCCTTAGTCTGAACATCCATTCTAAATATTTATAATAAATGTAGCCTTAGTCTGATCATCCATTCTAAATATTTATATTAAATGTAGCCTTAGTCTGATCATCCATTCTAAATATTTATAATAAATGTAGCCTTAGTCTGATCATCCATTCTAAATATTTATAATAAATGTGGCCTTAGTCTGATCATCCATTCTAAATATTTATAATAAATGTAGCCTTAGTCTGATCATCCATTCTAAATATTTATAATAAATGTAGCCTTAGTCTGATCATCCATTCTAAATATTTATAATAAATGTAGCCTTAGTCTGATCATCCATTCTAAATATTTATAATAAATGTAGCCTTAGTCTGATCATCCATTCTAAATATTTATAATAAATGTAGCCTTAGTCTGATCATCCATTCTAAATATTTATAATAAATGTAGCCTTAGTCTGATCATCCATTCTAAATATTTATAATAAATGTAGCCTTAGTCTGATCATCCATTCTAAATATTTATAATTAAAGTTTTGATTTCGATTTCAATTGTTTCGACACAGCAACTTTGAAGACTTACAAACATTGCTTCTTTGATTACTAAATTTAATCATAAATATAGCTAGAATATAATTTGTACACACACACACCGGCTAGCCAGAGGTAACTGAACGCTTACATTATACAAGGAATCTTTGAATCGTAACAACTATTAACGGTGCCAGAGATACGAGAAATATGAAATGCTGTATTGTACGAGCACATATCGGGTGTTAAATAACTAAAGGCGTTGTTGATATACATTATGGAGTTATCAGTAACCTTCACTTTAATTCAAATCACACTACATGTACGTTATGTTTGTCACTTTTCACAATGTTATAGAGATGTTATACCTTATCCAAATATTTTATAAAATTATATTATAATATACATATATATATATCTATGTTATAGCTTTTAGAGATCGATTTATTTACAAGATAAAAATAAAATATAATAATAACATTAAAAACCTCTATAATCTAATAATCATGTGTACAATGGAGTGTGCCCATAGCTCTGGCTGCATTTCCACGCTGTATAGTGATGCTTAATCTTTGATCGAAACGCAGACCAGCGTTACGGTCACAACTCTATATTTGATATCCTGTCTCTCTATCCAATCCTTGGAACTAATAATCGCTTTGCAAAGCTCTACAAAATAAAGAACCAATTAACTGGAATCATACTGATATTTAGTTTTGATTCCTCTGTTCGGGGTTCAGTTACGTGATGGACATCATTGTCTCATAATTCTATCCACGCGTCCACATTTATTAGTATGTCGAAACTATTGCAAGACGTGATCGTTTGAAATGTATTGTATATTACGTACCAGCAGTCACCTTCATCAATTGCTGAAAATATTCCATGTCACGAAGGAGGTTAGGCTATCGTTGTGGTTAGTCATGTACATGGACAACGTTCAAATGTGCGTCAACTATTTACTGAACAAACTCGACGTTACGCACACTGAAACAAACTACACGTACACGCCTGTCAAAACTAACACATCCATAGTCGAGCATTCTTAGTGAGATGTAATAACTGCACCATCCAAGCGTAACTAATGTACCCACTACCATACCATACACGATCGCCATATATGGCGACTACAATTACTTATGTAATATAATACTACAGTGGAACACATTGTAATGTATTTTTGGCGTGACCATATTACGACTCGTAATTCATGGGTTTGAAAAACAACATTGAATAAAGTATGGGTTTGCTAAATGTATCGGATGTAAGTGTGCAATTTTAAATTGGTTTCATTAGATTTTGAGGTTGAATGATGTGGTCGCGTTGTAACACACCGGTAGAAGATATATTAAAGAAATAGTAAATTTAAGAATGTATCTGTAATTATATCAGTAAGTAGTTGATGTTCTTACCTACATGCACAAGAGTGTATCTTAGACTAGGACCTACTGAAAGTAAATTTAATCTCCCATTGGTTTTCACGAATAAATCAAAGCGTTTTCGAAGGTTTCTATTTATTTATTGCTATCTCTAATCTAAAAAAAACACTTACAAAATTGTTCCATTTGCCATTCAAGGGCATTCTTATGTAAGTCCATGCGATATGTATGTATGTATAGGTGCAGGGAAGTGCAGCGTGGTGGTGTTGTACATTGTAGTGTATCCTGTATTGCTAGGCGCGGGTATCGAACCCGCGGCGGCCATTGTAACGGGACCACGCTTCCTACTACACAGACCCTGCACACTCACAACAGTACTCCTTATACTGCACTCTGTTACTTGCTCCTTAGTAGATGTAAACTGACCCCGAAATCTGAAATCCCCGAGATATAACAATAAAATGATATTTATCGCACGTATTCCGGGATTAAAACAGTATTTTTGAACAAATATGTCGACTTTTAAAGGTTTAATTAAAATGCAAAGCAGCGATACAACATACACTGTTTGCATTAAATATATTTTTAGTCTTATTTATTATAGAAGTAAACTTGTTTTCAAATTGTTTCTACGATTGAGCTTTTAGTTAGTGCTATACATACATATATATATATATATATATATATATCTAATGTGTATGTTTATTTGTTCACAGGTAAGCATTACATTCTGCTGAATTTGAATGAATAATATAACAAAATGGATGGTCAGGTTTTTATTTGTACTATTGAGAAGTCTTAATTCGACCAAATCTTATTTAAAATACTATTGATTCTGTATTTGGGAATAATACCTCCTTTATATTAAAGTCAAAATATATGGTACATGTAGACAAACACATTGGTCAGTATTCTACTGATCGAGTAGAGTGAAACCTGGAGAAAAGTAGCAATCTCACCCACCACGGCACCGGCGTCATGCACCGCTGCATACAAATGACCGTTGATCCTCCCCCTCCCCACTCCTCCACCCCTCCCCTACTGATTACACATGCAGCACGGGAAATGCACTTATTAAACTAGGCTTGAACCTGTGTCGCCTTGAAGCCTTCATTACACACCGATGTCACTTTAAGAAAATAGGAAAATACTTCATGCGATAAGGAAAATGGTCGCTAAGTGAGCCAAGCTACATTTAATTTGGATAAAAAATCCGTTACTGTAGGTACGTCGAGTTACATTGAAGATGGGCAGGTAATTTTAAAGTAAAGAATGTTTTACTTCCTTTCTGAAGTAAAACATTCAAAGAAATGGTAACACCAAGGAAGTTAATATAGAGGTTCAAGTTAATATAGAGGTTCATAGACATAATTAAATGCTTTAACACATAAATAAAAGTAAATGTAAGCGTTAACAGGTCTTCTCGCTGCATCACGCGCGAAGCCACATAGCCGACATAGCACTGGTGAGTGAGTCAAGGCCTTAGTACTAAACAAATCATGGGTGTAATGATACTGTAAGCGAGGAGCAATGACCACGCAGCATGGAGGGCTTCATTAACAATTAAACAGTAGACGCCGCGCGGTAACGGGACCGGTCGCCCCGCGATTTACTAGTCATTTAGTATCACAACAAGGTGGACGGACGATCTTGTCAGTGCTGCAGGGAGCCGCTGGATGCTAGCGGAACAAGATCGCTCTGTACAGAGCCATTTAAGGGCCTTTGTCCAGCAGTGGACGTCTGCCGGCTGAAAATGATCTCACATTTTATAGTTTATATATAAATATAATTCATAATTCAGTTTGTATTTAGCCATTGCTCAACCTCGACCGTTGTGAACAATTAGAGTAGGTAACTCATTTCAATTTGAAAATGTTCATTCTAACTGGTTTGGTAACGATTGATTTATTTTTAGGGACAAAATCCTTTGTTTTAATTGGTAGCAGAAATAATTACCATTAAATATCTTATTACCTACTTCACTTCGCTTTACCGTCACGCAAGACTTGCTCGGACACAATAAACAAAGTTGTGCAACGAAAATCTGTTGTAGATAATGAGAACCAAATAAAATGTACCAGCAAGCACAAACCCTCTGCACTTGTAATCACGATCTACAGATGTCAATCTTTCTCGAAAGAAGCACACGATATTCGGAATAAAATTAAATAGGTATGAGTGATGCACACAAGCACAGCATTTATAATGATTCTTATCCTATCTGAGTGAGCCTTGCAACGTCAGAGGCGATATTACAAACCCCGTAACTACAATAACTCCTTGTTGAATTTTGTACAAGCTACATCTCCACTCTGTCTACTACATTTGGTTGACATAACCCGCAAGCTCTTCTCCAATAATCACCATAGCCATATAAAACAGATACCCGTTCCACATTAACATTAACCACGTTACAGTAAGTAGTCGGCTGCGTCCCGCACGTGCTCCGTACGAGCGGGCGGCGGGCGGTTGCTGTATTACTATAATCACGTCCACGCACCGCACGCGCCGCGGCCACGCCCCGTGTTGACCTTATGCTTCAAACAAGCTGGGACACACCACTGTTATTACCGGCTCCTCTTAAATGCACAGTTTAAATGTTAACTGTTATAGACATTGCCTTCATATATATATGAAGTACTCATGTTGCCGTGTTTAGCTCTATCCGCCTTATTAATGGAAACGTGAAAACTCGGTTGAGTTACTGCAAAGTGCCGCATTGGATGCTTTACAGGTACATATTATGACAAACAAGGACAAGGACCGCTCAATAACGTTACCTATACAAGTTTATAACACCACTAAATAATAATAATGTTTTATTCATATAAAAGGTACATAACCTAAATATCAGTGGCCGGAGCCTCCTTTTAGCTTAATGTACCCTAATACAAGATTTATAAATACCACATGTGAGACACGAACCTTACCAAAGAGTAGACTTCGTTTCTTTATCACTAATTTAACAAAAATTCATCGCGATCGTGTCGATTTCAAATAAGTCGATCACAGGACAAGGGGACTCATAATAACCGGTTCTATAGAGATCTGATTGAATTTGCGTTCACATTATGCAAAAGTCTTAATTTAACATTTAAACACGATACCAGCTAGAACTGTTAAGTAATACGTTAATACTTAATTATGAATACATTTGAATACATCCAAACATCAAGTCAGACACAAAAAAACTAGTCTATTATTAATAATAGCGAGATGTGGTCTCATGCGTGTGGTTCAGTTCATATTATTATGCAGTAGTTTCAATAAAGCCACTTGCGGATCCAGGGTAAGGCTAGGGGGCTCAAGCCCCCCACAAAGGTCGCGAGATCTACTGACCCTACTTAATTGAAACCCAAAATTAGTAAGGTCAGGCCCCCCAATAAAGAACGTTTCTAAAAAAGATCATCATTTTGTCAGGGGTTGACGTGTGAGCCCCCCAAACATCTTTCCTGGATACGCCAGCGAATTCAGCCTAGCTGCATCCATGCAAAAATGCAGCTATGTTTCTTGAAGCGAAATATTAAAATTGTCCGATTAGCATGCGACTAGCGGTACAACACACGACTACACAGCACTGTATCGGTGTTACAGCAATGTAGTTTATACAAATATTACGCTTGCAAAAACAGAACAAGTCAATACATTTGTCCGTTACTATAAAACAATATAAAAACCTATTTCAAACATATCCGTTGCAATATTTAGGTATTTTCCTGACAAGAAAGCTACACGATGGAACTACATTAAATATTATTTTCAATCAAGTAAATTCAAATCAAACGTATGAACCTTCTAATAATATAATATAAACAGTCATGTTATGTTATTATATAGTTGTTATGTGTTGTTGTCTTATGTTAATAAGCTTTGCAATATGTCAATGGTTGAGTTCAAATCCGGAAGCGATACGGTTAGAAAGCTCTCAACGTTAAACAAAACCGTATACATCAGACAACCAAATCAACAATCACATTACAAGTGATACATTATAAGTACGTCCTTTTACCGATGCCGGATAATAAAGGAAATTAATTAAATGTATACTTTATTACTGTTTATGTCAATACTAAACATGTTGTGGTGCTCACTTGTGATATCAATTCTCAAAAGTTGCTGCGGAAGGATAGGAGTGGAGGGAGTAAAGGTTACCACCAAATGGTCCCTTAAAATAATTAAAGCAGTCAATGTAATTACACTTGTATAATGTTGTTGTTATAAACATGTTTCATAACAAATGTACGAGTAATTTAGTAATCCAGCCATGTACTTCGATGTTATTTACTTTCAATTGACATACGCGTTGGTATATAATGTGTTCGCCTTGTTCGATAGCTTGCGATATATTTTCGAGTTATGTTCTGCCAATACATAATACCGTGTAGTAATAATTGTCCAACGCATGTACTTAGCGGCCATTAACCTACATTATATGAACTTAACTACCATTTACAAGCAATTCCATACATGTTTGATCGAATTATTTTAAAAATAAAATTTAATAATTCACGTTGGAAAGTTAAAACAGCTCTGACAAACTATTTACTACTTTTAATCTGACTTGAATTTAATAATGACAACATAAAGATATATTTTAATAGGTAGGTACGACATGAACAGGGCCATTAGTCTTTATAATATTTTTAGAATCAGTGTTTAATGAAATTAGAAATCAATTCAAACACAGCATCATCATGATAGGTGCACGAATAGGGAATGGGCACAATCTGGCAAAGATTATGATAAAACGTTAAATTTGACGATTTTTTTTAATATGTTTTTTTCTCTCTAAGTCTTTTATTTCAGTGTAAAATTGCGTTAGAATTTAAGGGTTTTTTTGCTTTATTATTTTTATGTTTAAAAATTATCAACATAGTGTACACTTAATCATGCAATAGGGAATATGCATAAAATTTAATTTGAATATTCAATGAATTTATCGTAAAGTATGTGGAAATAGCATATTTACAGCGAAACAGAATAAGGATTGAACGATAAGCTCGCTCATCAGAACAACCTTTTCTATAGAAGTTGTATGACGCTTGTGTACTTTGACGTCATTGCACATATCCGATCTTTCTGTGTAACCTTAACTACTTTGAAGCTTTATAACTTAGTTAATAAGTTCGTTATTTGAGAAAACATAACGGAATTGTCGATATGTAAGCTATCGAATTATAATAATTAACTAAAACATGTAAAGCATATTCCCTATTGGAGAATAATAAAAGTATAAAATAAAAAAGGTGAAGACAGCATGCAAGAAAAAAAAATCCAGGCAAAGAATAGTGTCGAAACATATCATTACTTAAACATAACACAAATTACAGTAAAGCAATAATAACAAGCGACACGACATAACAATAATGCATCAATAATTTAATAGATATTACGTACAAGTGACTGTGTCAGAAGTACAATATCACAACTTAAAGAGGCTTTAATTCCAGGTACTTTGTCCGCAAAAATATCGATTTTTACTGTCTTTTAGTCTTTTTATTCGTTAGTTTGTCTGTAGTTGTAGATATAGGTTTTCGTTTATTAACATTCAGCTCTGGTCTCGGTAACTTGTCACGAGAGCAAGTGACAGTGAATGCGCGTGCGCCGGCACTGGAATGCCGACACTATTTACACATTGTCAACTCTAACTCCTACGCAGTAAGGACCAAGTTACACGCGGTTAGAAAGAGGGTTTGATTTAGATTCCATCGACACAGCAAATTGCAACCGAAGATAGAAATCTCCTGAGACTATTTTTTAATTTGCAAAAAGTAAAATCGGTTACACAACCTACCTCAACAACTTCATCAGTACATCGTTTAAAATACAAAGCGGCTCTTATTTTAGGTAAGTCTTACATTATTTAGCTTCACATGAAGTCAATATACAATTATAGATGAGGTTGTACCATTCTTTGGAGGCGTAAAGGCTAGAGCACAGCAAGGCCGTTTGGGGTACGGTAGCTATGCGTTTGATTGCGTTAAGGAGATATGAAAACAAGAGTAAAAACATTTCGAACTGTCCCCTCGATAACAGGGTGACGAAATAAATCATTTAAAGGCGTCCAAAAGCAATCCGTCTGCGGTACGTCTGCTATAAAATTACAACTCTTAAATGTAAGCACAAATGTACGTAAATAGTACCCGATGTTGGCAGGCGCGGCGTGATAAATGCGGCGGTAGTGGTTTGTGAATGTCGTACGTAAGTAATAATATCCGATGCGGTAATTGTGGAGGGCGATTAATGAGAATGCTTTCTCTGCGAAGGCGCGGCTTCGATACCCGACGCAACCGACATTTGTCTCTGCGCTCAGTGCTACGCTCGGACCGGACATACTTTGTATGAACCATAACAAAAACAAATCCAAAATATTCAACGAAAGACTCCTTACGAAGTTGTTTCTTGTTTTATCGAAACCCCGGTTTAAACACGAAAAAAACTAGTAACTTTTTTTTCCCTAGAAAATACCTTTAAACATTTTGTGCCACTAAAAACCCCCAAAACACTAGAAATTTCCCTAAATTTGGGGGGAAAATCCTTAAGTTATTAACCGTGGTAGGCAAAGGACTTCGAAAACAACAAATAGGCCTGTCTAACAATAAACCATAGTGAATGTGTAATGCAACGTGTATACATATAGTACACATGTATTGAGTGTATGTGTGTGTTCGTGCAGGGCTCGGACCCGCGCGTGGCGACGTGCCGCGGCAGGCTGCAGACGCGGCGCTGTCAGCTCAACCAGGAGATCAACAAGGAGCTGCGACTGCGCGCCGGCGCCGAGAACTTATTCAAGGTATGCTTATGTTAACTCCGAAAACGCTCATTCAGCAAAAAAACTGTTCTCGACGCGATAAAAAGCCATGTGCATTGCTGGTCTAACACACACACTCACATAAAAAGCCATGTGCATTGTTGGTCTAACACACACACTCACATAAAAAGCCATGTGTATTGCTGGTGTAACACACACACTCACATAAAAAGCCATGTGCATTGCTGGTCTAACACACACACTCACATAAAAAGCCATTTGCATTGCTGGTCTAACACACACACTCACATTAAAAAGCCATGTGCATTGCTGGTCTAACACACACACTCACATAAAAAGCCATGTGCATTGCTGGTCTAACACACACACTCACATAAAAAGCCATGTGCATTGCTGGTGTAACACACACTCACATAAAAAGCCATGTGCATTGCTGGTCTAACACACACACTCACATAAAAAGCCATGTGCATTGCTGGTCTAACACACACATTCACATAAAAAGCCATGTGCATTGCTGGTCTAACACACACTCACATAAAATAACACTATCCATAACTTATCCTTCTGCTATAACCAGTGCCTACACATAATGATGTCACCTTGGTGATTTTACCACAGCACACTAATTCTAATATTTTTGAGTAAACATCGCTAAAAATTACTTTTCTCATCGAATTAACTGAAAAAGCCGCATTGAAGCTGAGCCCACAGTCATTTGATTTATACACACACATACACATACACACACACAGATAAATTTATATGTAAAAACAAAATTTTATATAATAATTGTTGAAGTGCCACGTCACTGCTTGCCATTAAATTTATTTCACAGTTAGTTTTGTGAGAGTTTTTCTAATATATTTCTAAAGATGTTAATCACACAACCAACGCGTCTCAGACTTTATTACTTCAATACGTTTTAACATTAAATGTTAGTTAATTAAAACATTTCACATTCGGAACCGAACAAAGAACAATGAACCGGTCGCTGTTGTTTAACACAAATATTATAATGCAAGCGTTCGTAGAATATTCACAAAAAAGTTCAGTATTTAGGGTAGGGGAAAGGAACGAGTTCGGTCACTTGTATTGGATCTAAGACAAGAACATTACAAGTGATCATTGCTGACCATCGTCCCTCATGTCGACCGAACCAAATTCAAAGCATGAACGTAATATGCACAAAGCTAAGATAAATCTCCGTATACATGGCCACGGAACAACTTGTCCTGTTTAGAATTTGTTTGTTATGTGAAGTTTTATGTGTGGCAGTCTTTGTAATACCCAATTCATTGAACGCCAGTATGAAATAAATCCTAGAAGATTTATAATTATTTTTAATTCTATCAAAAACAGTTTTCACAAGTAACAATTACAGTTTAGAACAAAATATTTCATTTACATTGAATAAAACTTCTCAAATATACACGTACATACACACACACACACACACACGTTAAGTTACTTACATACATGCATGTAATTTACGTTTCTTTACAAAGTACAAAATCCTAACTCAAGTCGCCACACAAAAGACTTCAACGACAACTTTGAACTTAAACTCGCTTCAGTTCATTTTTAAGCATTGTTTTTTTTTAACATGAAATAAAAGTAATAGCAAACATTATAATAATAGGTTTGAAAAATATATTTCAACAATTTCATTGCTCATTATTAAATTTAAAATATCTAAACAGCATCCATAGTAAATGTTCACAAACCTCATTCCTTGGTAGATCTTGAGCTGTCGTTATTGTGACTGTCTCATCTAACTGAACCTCTTACTTCAAACTAATCTGACCTAAATCTACCTCCATCTCACTTACTTACTACGTACGATACAACATTATACATATATACGACTGAATGCAAAACATAAACGTCATCATTGTTGGTAAATCTGAGCAGTACATGTTCGTCTTACAATTTGTTTGTTCAGTGACCATGTGTGTGTAGGGAGGCGACCCCAAGGTCACGGGTCAGGGACCCCTGCCGCTCGGGGGGCGTGGGGGGATGCAAGAGGTCGCCGGGGGGACAAGGGGTCACGGTCTGATCACCACCGCGTCTTCAACTCAAACACCAGCTCAAGACGATGAGAACAAAGAAATAGAATTCTAAATTGATGTTTTCCTAAGAAAAGCTCTTCGTGATGGTAGTACAATTAAATAGACTTTTGAATTGATTTTTTTTACTGACTTCTTGATGAAGCAAATGAATAAACAAATAAATCACTAAAAAGCTCAATAAATAATGATGAAGTTTAACAACAAAGATCAGATGGCATCCTCTATCCATGCATGGTTTGAATTTGAACAGAATTTTGTTTAAAAGATATATTTTACTTACAAACTCATACTCCGTATCATCTCGTTTTGTTCAATAAATTGATAACGCAATGTTCATTTACTAAAATTGCCAAAACTTTCGAACACACCAAATATGGTATGTTTAAGGACGTCGTTTATTTTTAAAACTTTCAAATTAACGTCTCCCAAATAAGTACCTTCATTTCATGCTCGTATTTTATGCAAATTGCGGTTTCTACAAGAAATGCTGCACCATTGTTATCGTTCTGAGTGGTTTTAATTGATACAATTATAGTGATATAAATGTGATTAATTTATGTCGCAGGAATAGAATACTAAGTCAGTGGGTAGATAGTACGCTTGCTTGCAACGCTGAGGATCCGCTAAATACTAACTCTTATTCAAATTAGCTTCTTCGGTCTCATTTCATTTTCTATATTTTTAACTATAAGTGTAAATGTTGATACCATGCCGCAAAATAACTTATTTGTAAATAGTCTGTCGACATTTATTCGTAATTTTATGTGTGTGTGTGTGTTCCAGGCGACGACGAATAGGAAGCTCCGTGAGACGGTGGCGCTGGAGCTGAGCTTCGTCAACTCCAACCTGCAACTGCTGAAGGAACAGCTAGCTGAACTCAACTCCTCCGTCGAACTCTACCAGAGCGACAGGTCAGACTAACTACCCATACTCTAGCTACCTCCAATAACTAAAGAAAGGTGGTTTTCAGAAACAAAACAGTTGATGGCCTCTATGGCGCAGTGGTATAACAGCTGACTTCTAAGCAACAGGTTCTGGGTTCGAAACCCGGCGGGGCCGGAACTTGCGGGTGGAGCCTGATTTGAACGAATTATTTCGCTTTCCCGTCTTAGATGTAGTATTCTTATGTATTGTATGTAGTATATACCACATCGATGCAAAGCAAATCGTTGTAATCAGTACGTGTGTCGTGATGTAGTTGATTTTATTAAAACTTTCGATGACAATTCAGACAATCGAATATTTTAAAGGATACTTTTGCTATAAATTGTATTGTTGTAGCAACTAAAACATGGCCGTTACATGAGTACACGTACGCAGACGGAGTTGTGTGACCTCAATCACTCTGTCATAAGTAATTTTGAAGCTATGCTAAGAACTAGACTATTACTAGACAAGAATGTTGCTGCAACTATAGTGATCTTCGTGTTATCCAGCTCCCTTTGTAAAACGACTGAAATATGCCTGTATTTGTGTGTCTGTGCGTGTATACTGTGTGTGTGTGTGTAGGATATGACGATGTCCTTAAACGTAATCACGTCATTACCATCATTAACTATCATTCATGGTTTTTGCACAGCACTACTTGTCTCCCGCACATGGAACGTCGAACACACTCCATGTTCATATTAAAATTGCATTATTTCTCTCTTAAGTAGATAAAAAAAAAAATAACATACTTAATCATTTGATATTTCCTTGTGTAGTTAAAGCCATTTTTCTTTGTTTCCAAAAGAAAGTAACATTCCGTGACAGTTACCTATATTTTTATGATCCCTTTAAATGAGTGAGAAGCGTTACCGCTCGCTTCTCCATCGTATGAGACGGTGCATTATAATTTTATCTTTATTCATGTAAAATATGATGTATTATGTAAATTCTTAACGTCCGAATCGATTCGAGGCTATAAATAAGCGCCATACTCATCTCACCGCCTCATTATTATACTTACTTATCATTTTCTTTACAAGTGCTGCTTTAATCAATTCAATTTTCAAAATTCCGAACTTTTTAGCAGCAACCTCGGTACTTTTATCGTACAAGGTATGCATTAATTACAGCGAGAATTAGTTATCGGGTATATTAGATGTTACTGGCTGTGAAGCATGACGGATTAAGGCTTCGGGTTTGTGATCTAGTAATTAGTTAGTTGTGTAGAAACTTTAATGGTTTATGTTTTTTTTTTATCAATTGATTTCAACTAATTATAATAACTGTTTGTTTCCCAAATCAAGTTAAGCTAGAAATGAGAAAGTGTGTACACAACACACGTGTGTGTGACATCGTTTATGAATTAAAGAGAAAAATTACAACTATAGTGTCTATAATAGATAAGTTCACCTTCATCTTGTAAGTATGATATAATTATTACGGACGTTCATCATCAGCCGGCCGCTGCCTCATCCTGCATCATTATATATTTTTCTGCAACTTAAATAAATTTTATGTATTAAGCGTAAACGATAATTAAACCAGCAATTTGTTGTTAGTAATGATTTTTATTACAGTTATTAACAACAATAAATTTCAAAAGTTTGTCATCCTACGCGATCAGATCATATAAATACAAGCTAATGTGATTTGCCCTGTGGTGTTCGTGTAATGAATACTTTCATATCACATTATGTCTGATTCATTTTGATTTATAACTCATCAGATTTTGTAATGAGATGTATAAGATCGTCTATTTCGATATAGAAGCTACGAGTATATAAATCTGTTTGCAAATTCATATTACTTTATTTGCAAATATGAGCACAATAGATGTTCTTTTAAATATGTAGTATCAACAATATTTCATCGTTAGGCATGTGTAGGCATGTGTAGGCATGTGTAGGCATGTGTAGGCATGTTACATGATAATGAGCAGACATTATTGTTTTGGGTATATAGCGAAAGTCTATATAAATATGTTCTATCTTACAAATAAGGTTCGGCTATGGTTGATATATATATATATATATATCAATGTATTTATATTATATAGTATATTTATGTATTTATATATGCAAAACGTTTTAGTGTGCTTTACCTCTTTATTGAGCAAACTCAAAACCTAACACAACCTTAGTTGAATATAGTTATATAGTGAGATAGAGTAACAATATCAGATGAAGCGGAGTCAGGGCGGGTCAGTTGTTAATTAATAATGTGATTTCAATGTGAAAGTATGTCCGCCTGTTTATACACTATATACTTGTCTTTGATCCGGTCTTGTGGAATGTTGAAAGAGAGTACTTGCATCTACTCATAGCTATACCAACTTATCACATTTGCAGTTTGTTTAAATAAATATATATTATACCTACCTGTACCTGTGACTATATTTACATTAACTATCCACTGCATAGATAACGTACGTATATATTTTCACTATAACACTCTCTGGTATGTGTGTCGAATATTTGTTTGAAATACTTCATTCATATAATTTATTTTCAATTGATATAAATCATTCAACAAATGAATGTGTATGAGTTACTTTCAATAAACAATAGTTCATAGAGCAATCTAAGTAAAAGATCATATGAAATGCCCGCGAGCGGTCCGTGAGAGACGTGTCTACCCGCGTCAGTCAGTATAATAGGTGCTTGTAGGTTAGTATGAATGTTCCTCATTCATATCGAACTACTTTTCTGTTATTTCTATTTGTCTTCGACTAACAATAATAACGCTACAAAAACTAAACCGCACTCGAGAACAGAGATTTTAATTAAACTAATCCGTTCACAAGATACGTATTTAATTAAATTTAAGAAAGACCCGACAAAAAGTGTAGTTTCCGCCATTGTTATTGTTTCCCGCGCTTTGTACACGCCATCTTGTGACCGACCATTCGCGCGGGAACTCATGCGTCTTACTGACTGCTACTGAATGTTAAAGTCTTATCAGCACAATCACATACCAGCACACGTTACCTGCAGTGGGACATTCTTTGTTATCCTATAATGTCTCGCATCTAATTTATCTGTTATTAATGTTCCAGTAAGGATTGCGTAATGCCGATGGTGCCACTCGGGCTGAAGGAGACCAAGGAAGTGGACTTCAGGGAGCCGTTTAAGGACTTCATTCTCGAGCACTACAGCGAGGACGCCGCCGTCTACGAGGACGCCATCTCTGACTTCATGGACATGAGACAGGTATGCTCGCTTAATACAAATATTTTGAAAAATGCATGAAATCCTCAATGCATCTAAGTACCTACTAACTTTTAATTTCTAGTTTGATGCTGTTAAATAACTGTTGCTGTGGGCAACATGTCTGTTGTTACGCATAATTGGTAAATAAATAACTTACCACGCAGCCTCTTAATGTGGGAATCTAAAAAGATGGAATAATGCCGACAGGTTAGGATGCCATATCTCTCAACTATTCGTAACAATTAGCTGCCGAACTGTCCTTTGATTTTGCTATAGTCCAGCTTTGTTTAAATTCAATGTATCGTGTTCGTATCATTAGGTAATGGTTGTATTGTATGTTGGTTGCAGGCGATGCGCACACCGGTACGTTCGACGGCGGGTGCGGCGCTGTTGTTCAAATACTACAACCACCTGTACTACATCGAGCGGAGGTTCTTCCCGCCCGACAGGTCGCTCGGCGTCTACTTCGAGTGGTTCGACTCTCTCACAGGTAATTTCTCGCTTATTTTATCCTTGATTACCATAAGTAAAAGTTGATTAATCTTTAGAAAGGGCTTAACGAGTTTTCTTGCTCGAATTAAAGCAATAAAAGTATAATTGCGGACATATTATAAGCATAATATTCTTATTCTTAAGTGACGTAAGCAAACTTCCGCAAATACTACTTCTGATGGTCAAAGGTGTACAGGATACTGATCTGATTGTCACAAGGCAAGTCGTGGACACATGTGAATGTAACGTATGTGTTGTGTTGCAGGCGTGCCGTCGTGCCAGCGCACGGTTGCGTTCGAGAAGGCGTGCGTGTTGTTCAACATCGCGGGCATCTACACGCAGATCGGCGCCAAGCAGGAGCGAGGCACGGGCGCGGCGCTGGACGCGGCCGTGGACGCGTGGCTGCGGGCGGCCGGCGCGCTGCGCTACGTGCACGACAACTTCACCAACGCCCCCTCCGTGGACCTGGCCGCCGACACGCTGCTGGTGCTCACCGCGCTCATGACGGTACACCCGCACTGCCCCACACCGCCTCCGTGCAGTGGTGGTTATCACTCTAGAAATTTCCTTCCATAAATGGCCAGCTCATTGCAATTTCAACTGACACAACCGTAACGACACGTGCATTACTATGTTGTAGGCTCAGGCGCGCGAGTGTCTGCTGGAGAAGCTGCAGCTGCAGGGCGCGGCGGCGTGCGGTGGCAGCGCGGACCCCGCCATGTGTCTCGATCTGGCGCAGGAGTGCGCACAGCTCGCGCTCTCTTACACGCAGCTCTATGAAAAGGTAACACTCGACACTCACTGCATATAAGAATCATCAAATGGTAATGCAATAGAATCTTGTCAAATATATGTCCTACTGACGTCATCAGAAGCTAAAAAGCACAGATTGACATAACCAAAATGACTACTGCTCATTAGACTAGGTATAAATAAATACTAGTTTACTTCTATTGTGTTTGTAATGTGGTTATGCGTTTGTAGATGCAGTTGGATGGAGTGTTCAATTACGTGCCATACTCGTGGGTCTCACTGGTCCACATCAAGACTGAATTCTATAAAGGTAACGTATTTTTTTTTCCAATTTTACTGGTCAAATATTATTGCGGCATGTATAGCACGTATTTATTGTGTCGTAGGGCTGTGCCACGAGTACGTCGCGCGCGGGCTGTCGACTCCTGGCACCGAGCTCGCGGACAGACTGGACAAACTCTACGTTAGCGGATATGACGCCGCCATCGACGGTAACACTACTTTTACATTAACATTCAATGATGTTACGACTTTCTGAGAGCTTTAAATAATGTCAGCTTCACTTTGCAGAGAATGGGATGTCGTGCCTGATGCGTGCACACGCGTGTGAGGCGCTCGCGCTGTACGAGGAGGCGGCGCGGCTGCAGCGCATGTGTCGGTGAGTGTCGCGCGAGCCGCGTGTGTGTAGGCAGCCCGGAGCGGGCTAACGCGAGCGTGTTGCTTGCAGGGAGCTGCGGACGAAGGAGTCGCTGAGCCGGCTGGTGCGAGCGCGCGCCGACGCCGTGCGAGCGCGCCGCCTGCACGCCGGCCGCGACGACGCCCTCGACGACCTCATGGACGCGCCCGCCGTGCTGCGTGAGTGTGCACATACCTAGTGTTCGGTCTGCTTGTATTGCGCTCTTCTATTATGTCCTCTTCTCTGATCGACAGCCTCCTCGAAGTTCCAACTGACGTTGACTCCGCCGGATTTCTCCCAGCACCGGGTGGAAGACCTGTTCAAGTCCCTCGGTCCAATCGCTGTATTCTCTGCGAAGCGCCACTGGAGTGCACCCCGCCTAGTGCAGCTGCAGCGGAGTGAATCGGGACGGACGCCGCCAGACCGGACCGGACTCGCGCGCCGGACGAGCTCGAGACGAGACCGCTCCGAGGACAATAGCGCCTACTACGGCCGCGACGACGAACGACGCGTCACCAAACAGAACGGTGTCTACATCACCGACTACAACGGCGACGACTACCACCCCGAGATAATTGATTACGACAAGTACGAGTACCGGAGCAAACTCAACGGCGACTCCACCGAGAACGGGGTCAGGCCTGGTGACTATGTGAACGGCAAGGCGAAACAGAGGGAGAGGAGGAAGGAGCCGCTGCGGAGGGCGGCCAGTGAGTTCAACGTGTCATCGGAGGGGGGCAGGCCCGAGGAGGGGGAAGGATTTGGCTTCTCCGTGCGGGGGGACGCGCCCGTCGTCATCGCAGCTGTAGAACCAAACTCACTAGCAGACGTAAGTGCAAGTCTATGAACTTTATTTTAGCATAAATTTGGGTAGTAAAGTTAGTTTAACTTGAGGGTAATTTGTCTCAAGATCAACAAAGATTATGCAAAAAAGTTGATTTTGATTGATTTAAAATGGTCTAGTTAGCATTTCAACAAATAAGTAAATTCTGATAAGTTCAGTTTTATCTTATAATCGAGCATAATGCAACATAGCATGCATTGCTGGAGTCTTGCTAACATTGAGCCATGTGATTTGCTAGAGACAGATAGAATGTGTTTCTTCTAAGTTGGAAAGCTTATGATGTGTAAGCTAAGTAGCAAGGATTTACTAGGCGTGTGTATTGTTGCAGATCGCGGGTATGCGCGAGGGCGACTTCATAGTGTCAGTGGGCGGCGCGGACGTGAAGTGGAGCTCACAGCAGCAGGTGGTGCGGCTGCTGCGGCGCGCCGGCCGCGTGCTGACGCTGCGGCTGGCCTCGCCCATGGACGCGCGCGAGCGGCCGGCGCCCGGGGGCGGCGCGGGGGGCGGCGCGGGGGGCGGCGCGGGGGGCGGCGCGGGGGGCGGCGCGGGGGGCGGCGCGGGCGGGTCGGGGTCGGTGTCGGTGGCGTCGTCGTCGTCGTCTCGCGGCTCGGGCCCGCGCCCGGCCCGCCGCGCGGCGTGGAACCCGTTCCGCCGCCCGTCCGCGCGGGCCAGCGCCCACAGCGACCACACCGACGTGTTCTACCGACACCACCTCACCGCCTCCACGCTGCACTCGCACTGACCGAGCGGTGCGGTGGTGTAGCTCGCTGACTCGCAGAGCTCTACATACGATTTATTTTAAGGAATTATAAACGCCTATTAGTATGACTTGATACCAAATAATCGATAGTATCTAGTTTGTTATGAAATTAATTATGTTTTAGCTATGAATTAGAATGAAATACGTACTTAATATTATTGTAATAAAAGTCAGGGTTTAAGGATATGTTGTATATATAGCTATGACTGCGGGTTATTGGTGAATGTGTTTGTTTGTAACGAGCCGGTTGGATCGGTTGCGGTTGTTGCGGTCGTTGTGGTGATATAGTTTAAATTATTTTGTTAACATTACATTAGTGTTGTGAAGCAAGTGTTGCTGTGCAACTAATATATATTTAGGCTTTCTAAATATATACTTAGCCTTCGAAGACTTCACACATATCGGCTATGACGTCCAAAGTATCATATGTAAATGTATATAAACATTTTTAGCATTCTTATTTATTTTTCATTCCTAATTATTATTTAAATACTTACTGTTTGTTGTTAAATACGATTTATTTTTTAATGAAATGTTTTTTTTAATACTTTTTTTTCTCATCTATTACAATTTGAACGGAACATGCGGAATGTTATGTTGTAATTATGTTATCACGAAGCTGTCACCTCTTTATTAAAATATCAAGATGTGTGCAGTCGACGTCATCATTAATTATTGTATTGTTTATATCAATCATCTGCTGTCTCGCTGATTTATTTAAACGCGAAGTTGCTTTCGTTGATGTTCAATGGTTTCATTGCACCGCGCAGTCAGGGGAATGCATTTTGAGAGCTCAAAATATGTTCCTTATCAAGATGGAACCCAAAATCAGTCATTAGTATTTGACTTTGTACCGTCGCTTATACTTTGTTAATGGTAATAAATGTTTGCGTTATAAATAAATACGATTGCTTTAGGTTGAATCGTAATATAACTTAATTAATTTAGTTGAATTATAAAAAAGTTTAATTTTGGTTGTGATCGATTTAATGCTATAGATAATTATGTTATTGATCGCACCCGAAAAACAAGTTTTTGAGTTTATTATTTAGAAATGTATACCTACACCTAAGCACATAGAAATGTTGTTACTGTAAAAATAATTAAGAGTACCATATATTATCATGTAAACTGTATAAAATGTAAAAATTGTTATAATAAATGAATATATTATTGAAAGTAAAGGATGTCTGTTATTTCATTGATTATCCCCCGCCTTTCATTCACTTGAGTTCAATTGATAATTTAACGTGAGACAATGTATAACGCATTTATGGTAAATTCATATACCGCATCTAACCGTCAGTCTAAAACATAACATAATAAACTCACCGTTAATAATAACTTTTAGATCAGAATGGAGAATAAGCATTATAAAAACACTCCGAACAATCAAAGATTTTAATGAATTTTAAAATCACACAATCAACCGTAACAATTCAAATACAGTGAACACAGGAATATTTAAATCAGACAAAACCGCCTCGACCGAGAGTTGCCAGTAAGTGACGGGCTCGAGCTACCCTCCCTCCCTTGTTGAACGATTTTGCCGATAGGTGGCGTCTTTGTGCCGCGTCCTCTTTATTACTCAATCACATTCTATTCTAATACGGTCTCTCCTGACATCGGTGCGTCCTCGCCCGAATTTGCGTTCATTGTACTTGGGGTCGCTTCATGTTCCCTTTGAGAAGGTCCAGCAACTTGAGTCATCTCATCATTAGAATTATCACCGAAAACAGTAAAAGCAAACAATTCACATGAAAAATGGCCGACAAAAATGTAGCAATGCCATTGTATTATAATATTTCACAATTGTACAGTAGAGCCCTCAGGTTACTGACAAAGTCTTGAAGGTAGATCCACCAACGAGCGACCCTAGGGAGCAGATCCTTCTTGCGCTGTGTGAGCTTCAAGGCATTGCAGTCTGTGACAACTTTGAAATGTAGACCTATAAGGTTATGCCAAAAATGTTGCAGTGCCTTGACTACTGCCAAACCCTATCGCAGATGCATCAGTGTGGACTTCCGTGGGCAAGGAATGGTCGAAAATAGATAACGCTGGTTCGCTCACAAGATGCTCAACGATTTCTTTACGGACTTTTTCCTGATCATCACCGCAGGTAAAAGTAACATCTTTACAGCTAAACAGAGAAACTGCCTTACTTGTTTGACATTAGTAGGCGGCGGCTGACCATTACTAATAGTTCTACCCAAGTACTCTATTGTATCAGTCTAAAAAGTGCATTTCTTCAAATTTATACAAAACCCTGCCTTCGTTAATGTACAAACTTCCCTTAAGGTTGATAAACCTTCCTCGATAGACACGCTCAGTATTAAAACGTCATCAATATAAACCAAAACCCTACCAGACTCGATACCCTCGCAGGCACCTCTATTGACCGTTGAAATGCAGGAGTTGCAATCATGGTCCATGAAATGTAGATTCAGAACATAAACTATTTCTTAGCTAGCTTTTATCAGTTGGGTCTTTGTTGCAACTCCAGTAGTTCATGTAGTAACTTTACTATATTTTAATTCAATAGGACTACTTAAGTAGGTACTTGTTTATTGTTATATTTCGTCTGTATAAAATGTTTTATTGACATCTGTAGATATTATATACATTTATTTTTTGTAACATTTTATACTATAACTAAGATTGTAATATAAGATTGTATTATGATATTGAAAAGAGCAACTACGGAGGTTTCTTGCCGGATTCTTCCCCGTAGACAGGCATTCCGGTGGTTGTTTAAAAAGAATTTTGACGATTTAAAAGTACTTATTTTAAGTCCATTTGAATAAAACAATATTATTTTTTTATTTTGATTTTGATAAAAGACCGCAAAGTATTGGATATGATACGTTGGTATACTACAGGGGCGTTAGCCAAGCCATATGGCATCTTCAAATACTCGAAGTGACCCTCTGGTGTCACAAACGCGGTTTTATGTATAGAGGCGCTATCCATTTTGATCTGGTGGAACCCGGTGGCCATATCTAAGCTCGTAAAATACTTACTTTTGCCTAACCGGTCTACGTAATCATCAATAAGAGGCATCGGATAGCGATCCTTTACAGTGACGGCATTCAATACACGGTAATCGACACACATCCTATCACTACCATCCTTCATTTTTTTTACTAGCAATATAGGACTACAATAGTCAGACTCTGATTCTCTAATGATTTCTTTATCTACAAAATCTTTAATTATTTCGCGGACTTTTAGTTTTTCTTGATGGGATAATTTATAAGGTCGGTAAGCAATAGGTGAATCGTTGGTAGTATGTATGTGCATCGATCCCGTTGTCACAGTTGAAGTAGCCGTCCCCGTTATGAAGTGATCCGGAAACTCATAGAGAATCAATTTTAGGCGATCACGATCGGTACCCTCCGTGTATTTATGTAGGTCACGGGCTGTGATGGTTGTGCGACAACGTTAAAAGTTGAGGCTGTGCGAGTAACTTTTTTATCACAATTGAGAACGAGCATTAAAAAAAAACACTTTTTGCTTTTTCTTACCCTAGTCACCATTTTTTTTTTGACGTTTCTAAACTATTTATGTCAAAACCAAATAATTTTTTGCTTACTTATTATGAGGATACCTCGATAAAAACCGGAGGAGTCAACCTCGTGAAAAAACACGGGCGTGCCGTGGTGTAGGTTAGGTTAGGTTTTTTTTTTGTGGGCCACTTTGTGTGACCCTAACATTGTGATCTTACCCCCAACATTGTGATTGGGGCCTACTATTACTTCTTCCCTTTCAAACTAATTCTCGCTCACATTCTGGCCTCTTTATCATGCTTCATACATTTTCTTTCTAGCATTCTTCACCTTTTACACTTTATGAGTGGATTGACTACTCTTTGCCAAATTTTGGGGGAAGTACTTACCACTACGTGGTTAAGGAGGGAATTGCTAGCCATCTTCCTGTATTTTATTTGGACTCTGGTTTCTTCCCCATCTAGTCCCTGGAAGATGTCCTTGTTTAAAACCTTTCAAGATGTTTTCGTCGGTGTTTGAAGCCAAGACGTCTCTCAGGATGAGGAGAGGGTCTTTGTTTTTTATCTCTTCGACAGAGAGGGTATCAGTTCGGCCGAGGATAACAGATTTTGAATTGAGGCGTTCCTCTCTAGATTTGAAGGCCATTATCACCTTTCGTCCTTCGCCTTTCGGACCCTCTCTACCTTGACCCATCCCTCTTTAGCGTCGACGACCTTTCTCAGCTTTTCGAGGACCTCCTCTCCGGTGTCCAGCTCGTTTTTCGAGCTGATCACCACGGAGTGGAGGGTTTCCCTCTTGGGCAAAGGTTCTGCTGAGGTTATGTCGGCATATGTAGCCTTTGGGATAGCCTCTATGTGCTTCTCCAGATCCTCCCCAAGACGCGTCATCCTCTCATTGTGCTCCTGAATGAGCCTGCTATGTACCCGTATGCTTTGTATTAAGTCTATGCTATCATGTTGTACTTGAGGCGTTACGTTGGTCGGGTTTGCAGTCTCTTAAAAATAAATTATTGTAAAAGTCATAAATTCAGGTCTCAAATTATAAATTTTACATACATTTTTGGAATAACTATAGCTATTCAGATACAGGAGGTGCTTAAATCTATATGGAATCACATTTTGTGGTTACTTAAACTATGTCAGGTACTATGTGTCAACTATAGAGTCGACTCTACTTTTTCAAAAAGTAGCTCTACTTTTTGTCACCAGAAATGGAGACCCTCAAATGACTATAGTCCAAACCGCGTCTCGATCGACCCCGCGGTTACTGAGATATCAGGTCCCGAAGATTTTCAAGATGGCTGCCAATATGGCCGCCAAGTCCTAATAACGTCGTATCTCCTTCGATTTCTATCGCAGAAGGCAGCGCAAGGGTTCGCTGAATTTGCCCCGTCGTGCCCCACAACCTTGCTCGGTTACTTTTGAGCAAAAAATTTGCTACGCAAAAAGCGACTCTAAAGGGTTGGAAACTTCAGCCCTCTGCGACCTAAATCTCCAAAGTTACGAGGGGCCCCGATATCCCACAAAATAATTGGAAACGCGCTGAAATGCCGCAACTTCGCCAATTCTAGCCCCAAAAAATCGGGGTTTGGCTTAGTATTACTTACTATGGCTGCCCGACACTTCCCAGGTGTAAAAAATTGCCCAAAATTTTAAAAGTCAAATTTTGGGAGGGGGGGGTCAAGGCCAGCTCAGGAAGAAGGAGGGTGACACAGTGAGACCTGTAGTAAAAATCCCAAGTTTGTAGCCTCAAAAATGGCGAAGCTACCCCACTCCGAAGATTTCCAAGATGGCGTCCAAAATGGCCGTCAAAAACCTAAATCCACCTGATTTGGACTAAATCGAGCTGAGTTTGGGCTCGTTAAATAGGGCTTTAAATGCTCAGTCTAAATCTTATACTACTTATATTCTAAGTTCACCCCTGGAATTTTAAACCCCTAAAAACATGAAATTTTTAACAATTATTAATTAGTTGAATATAAAAAATGGAAAATAAATTATTTTTAAAATGGATTATTAAAATACAAAAAGTGTTCAATTTTTTGAGCCTAATATCAAATTCGATCCACCGATTTTTATAAAAATTAAAACTAAAGTAGGTCTCGCCGTCCCTCGTCGTATGGCGTCAAAACTTTGGGGTGTCGTCGATTTCTTTTTGATGTTATGAATTTTTGAAAATTTGTGAAATTTTAAAAACCTTGTAACTTGATGGGGGATGGTCGGATCTTAACAAACAGTGGCAATGTATGGTGCTCCCATATGGTCGGATACCCTGAATCCACGCAACAAGTCCCTGCTGCGGAAACTGCAGAGAGTTATGGCGATCAGGGTGATCAGGGGGTACCGTACAATCTCATACGACGCGGCGTGTGTGCTGGCTCGGAGCATGCCCTGGGATCTTGAGGCAAAGATCCTCTCCAGCGTGCACGCTCGCGTGTCGGAGATGCGGTCAAGAGACCAGAACCCGGCTCCAGAGGAGGTACAGCGCTGGCGAAAGACCGCGCAGTAGGCCGCCCACCTAAAGTGGGTTGAGAGGTTGGAGGAGCCAAGCGCCGGCCGTGACATAGTCCAGGCTGTGAGGCCAGTGATGAGGGAGTGGCTGGACAGAAAGCACGGGGTGATTACCTTCCACCTAGCGCAGGTTCTCTCTGGGCATGGCTGTTTCGGGAGATACCTGTGCAATGTGGCTGGGAGGGAACCAACCACCGTGTGTCATGAGTGTGGAGCGATAGAAGATACGGCGCAACATGTGCTCGCCGAATGCCCAGCATGGGCAGTACAGCGGGCTGAGCTGGTTGCGGCTGTAGGTGCAGACCTGTCGCTGTCAAGCATCATTCCGATTATGATTGGCAGCTGGAGTGCATGGAATGCCGTCACTGCCTTTTCTGAGGTAGTGATTAAGAGAAAGGAGGATGCGGAGCGCGCACGAGAGGAGGACTCATCGTCCGCCCCAATGTGCCGCAGGAGGACCGGGCGAAGGCGGCTAGCCCACAATCGCCTGCCCTTGGGCGGACCTCTGAGTAATTGATATGGGGTTATCGGTTACTCAGAGTAAGGTTTTGTGCACTGTGTTTCGTGTGCAAGCCTGTGGAGAAACAGGGAGACTACATCCCAGGAGGGTCCGAGAGGACGAACTCACGCTTACCATTTGGCGAGAGCGAAAGCGTCCCCAAAGGTTGCGGGAAGACGGGGATTTTTTAAAATAAAATAAACTATCTGCTAGAAAATTCTGAAATCTTGCTTAATAACTACACTCTATTGTATCTATAAATTGGTGTCGAAAAAACCAGGTGTCGTCGATCGTTCTGAAGACAATTTTTTGAAAAATAGGTAAATTTTAAAAACCTTGTAACTTCTTCGAGGGTTCTTGGATTTTGAAGAACGAAGTGTCCAGTATCTTGTGTGAACGAGACGCGTCGAATTCCGTAGTTAGTTTTGACGCAACACCGCTGGATCATTGGGGTGTGGCCACGCCCAAACTTGTTTTTTTGCCTTTTTTGGGATGAACCCCTGGAGCCAGGTTCGCAAAAATTTGCAAAAACCCGAAGATCGACAGGGGCTTGGTGGCCGCGAAAAAATCCGGGTGGGGTATCACTTTAAATCTTGCGCCGCACGCACTTTTAGTTTTAAAATTTTGAAAATTTCACTTTTTTCACCATAACTTTCGGAAAAATGGTGATGGCGAAAAACTGATTTCACTATCGGGTGCGCACAAAAAACCCTCGTCTTTTGATTATATCACTTGTCAAACTCTGGCCACTTTTACCAATTTTTCGGATTTTTCAAGTACGGAGCTCTCACAAAAATGATCCGATTTCGACCGCGGTCGGGGGGGAACTCGGTTAGGTTAGGTTAGGTGTTTTTTTTTTTTTTTGGGCCACTTTGTGTGACCCTGCTCCTACCCCCAACATTGTGATTGGGGCCTACTGTTACTTCTTCCCTTTCATACTAGTCATCACTAGTGATCACACTTTACTCTCACATGGGGGCCGCCGCAGTGACTGCACAAATCCTCCTTTTCCACACAAAACTTTTTGCCGTGGCCGAACCCTAGGCACCTGGAGCACTGGAGTAATGGGGACTGATCAGCGACCCTGACCCTTTGGAGGTCGATGTGTAGTGCCCCCGCTTCCAGTGCTCTCTTCCAAATTTCAGGCGACGTACTCATTACAATGTGGTTTGTATGTGGGTTTCGTGCCTTTTTTCTATATTTTATGGTCATTCGGGCCTCCTCCCCGTCGAGACCGCGAAGAATCTGTGGGTTTTGATCCCTGATCGCCCTCAGGACTTCCTCATCAGTGTTAATTGAGAGGACGTCCCTAATGATCAGGAGCGGGCCCCGGTTCTTCGTTTCCTCGACGGACAGGGAGCCCG
The DNA here is from genome assembly GCA_949316135.1 of Choreutis nemorana. Classification (NCBI taxonomy): domain Eukaryota; kingdom Metazoa; phylum Arthropoda; class Insecta; order Lepidoptera; family Choreutidae; genus Choreutis; species Choreutis nemorana. Next base: position 7,614,206 of record OX438618.1, read on the forward strand.
ATTTTTCAAGTTTTTCCCGTACTTTATTACGGTCCTCCTTGGTCGCGAAACCCATCACCACCTTGGCACCCTTTGCTTTCCTGACCCTCTCCACTCTTACCCATCCCTCCTTGGCCGCTACCGTCTTACGGACCCTCTCCAAGACCTCTTCACCGGTTTCAAGTTCATTCGTGGATGAGACTATAACCGAGTGAAGTGTTTGTAATGGCTTGGAGACAACGGCTGCGTATGAGGCTGTCGGTGGAGCGGGGGGGCTGGAAAGGATCTCCCTGTGTTCTTTCAAGGAGATCCTGAGCTCCGTGATCTCCTTGGAGCTCTCCGTAAGAAGGCGCCCGTGCTCAAAGATTGCATTTTTGAGCTCACTGAGGTCCTCCCTCTCTTCGAGCGGTGGTGGTAGCTGGGCTACTTTTGTGGGTTCACTCCCCTCCCTGCTTGCTTCGGCCTCCTTTACCAATCTGTACAGGGACTCCAGAGCTGCCATTACCTCATTTTTGATCTCGGTTTTGAGATTTCTGGCACTGTTGAGGTGCAGTTTCGCCTTTAATAGGCAAGCTCTGGCCTCAGCTGTCAGGCTGGTGTACTTTTTCTTGGGTGGGGGCGGAGTTTTTCTTTTGAAATCATCTAGGGAGGGAGGGGTCTGTGCGGAAGGCGAGAGTTCCAGCTGTTTTTCTTCCATTGCTTCGACGCTCTTTCTAACCCTGGAGGACTGTGGCTTCCGTGCCTCTGCTAAGGTATTTGGGTCGGCTCTTGTAGGGGGAGTTCTCATTGCAAACATTTTAGGGGTAGGAGTTTAGATTAGAATTGTTAAAAACTGTATATTATAACTTAATTTATAGAGGTTTAAAATCGGATTAAAATATTATTGATAAAATAAACAGGTACAGTTAATAACAATATCACAATTTCTTATTAGAACTAAATCAGTACTTATTATCGAAGTCTTAAAACTAAAAGTGTTGACTCAAAAGAGTACAACAGTCAATCACAGATAAGTCTTAAAACTAATACTATTATACTCAATAGAGTATTATGGTCACTTAAAAACTAATCTTTTTAAGTATATAATTATGTAATTCTTACAGCTAGCACTCAAAAGAGTGCTATGGTCGAGTGTGAGGCCGGGAAGTTCTTTGAGAAGATCATAGCTTCCCGAATCCTGCAGCACCTCGAAAGCCAGGGGCCGGACCTGGCCGAGGTCCAGTTCGGCTTTCGAACCGGTCGGTCTACGGTGGACGCGGTGGCTGGCCTCAAGAGGTGGACTGAGGCGGCCACAGCACGAGGGGAGGCTGTTATCGCGGTGTCGCTCGACATCGCGAACGCTTTTAACAGCCTTCCCCATGAGTGCATAGAGGCGGCACTCAAATTTCACGGAGTGCCCCTCTACCTCCGAGCCTTAGTGGAGGACTACCTTCGCGAGAGGGTGGTCCTTTACGAGGATGGACGGGGGCGCGTCCAGTCGTGGTCGATGGCGGCAGGTGTACCCCAGGGGTCCGTGTTGGGACCCCTACTATGGAACTTGGGGTACAACTGGGTTCTGCGGGGCGAGCTCTTGCCGCGGACGGAGGTCGTCTGTTTCGCGGACGACACTCTGGTCGCTGCAAGGGCTCGCGACTGGAGGGATGCGGTCAACCTTGCGTCGGTCGGCACTTCGCTGGTCGTCCGGCGCATCCGCATGCTGGGGCTGGAGGTGGCTCTCGCTAAAACGAGAGCCATGGCGTTCCATGGCCCCAGACGCGGAACCCCTCCGGGGCTCCGGGTCCGAGTGGAGGGGGTCCGTGTTCCGGTCGAGGTGTGTATGAAATACTTCGGCTTGATCTTGGATCCCCGGTGGAGTTTCGAGGAGCATTTTAAGCTCCTGGATCCCCGGCTCTGCGCAGCCGCCGCCGCCCTCGAACGGGTCCTCCCAAACGTGGGGGGGCCCAATGCATCGTGCCGTCGGCTGTACCATAATGTGGTACGGTCGATGGCGCTGTACGGAGCCCCGGTTCACCCCCCGCACAAGGGCCCTCTTGCGCCAACCGCAGAGGGTCATCGCGACCCGGACCGTGCGAGCGTATCGCACGGTCGGACACGAGGCGTCCTGCGTCCTTGCAGGTACGCCTCCGTGGGAGCTCGAGGCCCTGGTTCTGTCCAGGGTCCATCGGGCTAGGGTCGCCGCACGACTGAGGGGGGAGCGCCCCGTTCTTGAGGAGGTGAGACGGGTGCGCACCCTGGCGAAACGGGAGGCCGTTAGCCAGTGGGGAGAGGCACTCATGGCCCCGCGTGCCGGCCACCGGACGGTAGAGGCAATCCGTCCGGTGTTGGAGGAGTGGGTTGGGCGCCGGCACGGCAGCCTCACCTATCGCCTTGTGCAGGTACTGACCGGACACGGATGTTTCGGTCACTACCTGCACAGGATCGCCCGGCGGGAGGAGTCACCGCGGTGTCATCATTGTGACGCCAATGATGACACAGCCGAGCATACGCTCTGCGTGTGCCCGGCCTGGCGATCTGAGCGCCGCATTCTTCGTACGGCGCTCGGCGGAGGTGTCCTTTCGCTCCCAGCCATGGTCAGTGCTATGGTTGGGAGCCAAGGGATCTGGGAGGCTGCGGTCTCCTTCTGCGAGAGCGTAATCTCGGTGCGCTTGCGCGCCCGAGTGGAGCTCCCATGGCTTCGGCTGTGGTCGAGCGTGGCTTGCGTGGTAGTGATGGCGGTTCGCTGCCTGAACCCGTGAGTGTCTGGGGGGTTCGAGTCCCCCCATCATATGACGAGGAAGTCCCGAAAGGGCGACCGTGGGTGGTGCCTGCGGTAGTAACCTAACGGGATCCCGCTGGGTGCCACCACTAAGCGGTGACGCGGAAACGCCGGAGTGGTTTTAGTGGGTATGCCCGTGACCGTGGTTCGGTCCGATGGAGAGCCCCACATACCCCCTGGTTCCACCGGGGGGATGCATAAGGTCGCATTTCCACTCCGTCAACAAAAAAAAAAAAAAAAAAAGGTTCCCCCCCGATGTGCTGTCACCTTGTCGAGGTGGGGGGGCTTGAAGGTTCCGTTGATCCTCCAAGGCTATGCCGGCAGAGTTACTCATACCGGATTGGCTTGGAGGGGAGGGGCTGGACCAAGAACAGCACAGCTTCGGCGGGGCCCTTCATGGGCCTGTCTGGCGAGGTGGGCGCGCCTAACCGGGAGGTTTCGGGCGCGCTGACGGGAGAGCGTACTCCCGAAAAAAGCGACGACGATGAGGTGACATCGGAGAGGACAAATCATGAAAAAGTCTGCTTGTGAAAAAAGTCCCCGGGCGGGTCCCGCCCTTCTGCTCCGGCGGAAGGAAGCCTCACGTTATACGGGGGAGGCAGCAACAGACTCGGAGGTCAGTGTCCCACTGGCCCCCGTGAACGACAACCTGGCGCTAATAATGACAAACGATCGGCTTGTGATTATGGCATTGATGATTCGGCGGTGGTGGTCATCTCCCAGAAGGAGAGGGCCACTGCTGACAGACACGGCGTGATGATGGCAAACATGGCCAGAGAGAGGCAAATCGACGAAGAGCTTGATAGGCAGTTCCGCGAGGAGCTTGAATCTCTGGGGCTCGGACTTGATGACTCGTACTGCTCGGACGCCAGCCTGGCGTCGGATGTCTCGCGGCGTTCTCGCGCTTCCGTAAGCGTCAGGCTCGGGGAGGAGGGGCCAGACTTAGAACAGCACACCCCGGCGGGGCTCTTCATGGGCCTGGCAGGCGGGAATGGGCACGTCCACGTTTGGGCGTGCTGACCGGGGAGCTCACCCCGGAAAAAAGAGACGGAAGCTGTAGAGCAGCGAGGGTTTTATTTCATGGAAAGGTCCCATCAGAAAATAAGTCCCCGGGCGGGTCCCAGCGATGGGGAATCCCGCGCTTTTACCTCACAGGTGGAAGGCAGCCTCACGTACTACGGGGGAGGCAATGATGGACTCGGAGGCCGGCAGGATTCCGGTCGACGTGAGCAACAACTTGGCACTCCTATGGACAAAGACTATGCGCGTAAATATGGACTTGATGACTCGCCGGTGGTGGTCGTCTCCCAGAAGGAGAGGGCTGTCGCTGAACGACATGGCGTGATTATGGCTAATATGGCTAGAGAGAGGGAGATCGATGAAGAGTTGGACAGACAGTTCCGTGAGGAACTGGAATCCATCGGACTCGGTCTCGATGATTCGTACTGCTCGGACGCCAGCCTGGCGTCGGATGTTTCGCAGCGTTCTCGCGCTCCCGCAAGCGCCAGGACTGGCGCCCGAGTAGGGAAGAGGAGTAGACGAAACTCGTCTGAGGAGTCGGACGAGGATGTGATGGGCCCACCTAAAAAGGTGGCTCCCAAAGTGAAGGGCCGAGGCCGCCCGCCCACGACTGGGCAGTATGTGGGGCTGGCTAGAGCTAAGGCTGAGTTGAACGCCGCCAAGGAGAAGGCGTTGCGGCTCGAAGTCGAGGAGGAGATGGTACGGAGAGGGGAGCAGGTAAAGGAGGCCATTGGCAACTTTTGCATGGCATACCCCGACCCAACACCGGACGATGCCCCGCAGACGGCGGGGCAACTAGAGAAAATGGTCCAGGACTCAGTGGCCATCATCGAAAAGGTGGCCACGAAATCCATGAACCTGAAGGGAGGCTTCGTTAAGTCCTTGAAGGACGCTGCATTTACCATCTCGGTCGCAGTGTCCCAACTCAAGGCCCGAACCATGTCGGAGGAGGTGGCGAAGTTGGAGGCCGCAAATGCGCGGCTCACAAGCCAGTTGGCGGAGCTGCGCAGGGAGGTCGCCGAGCTTCGGCGGCAGCCCGTCGCCCCAGCCGAGCCACAGCCCAACATAAAGGAGTTGTTGGAGGAGGTCTCGCGCTCCAACATAGCACAGTTCAGTGCGATGTTGGAGACGAGGCTTGCCAGCATGGAGAACCGGATCCCGCCGGAGCCCCAAATGCTGGGCCCTCCTAATATCGGACGTGACAGGCAGGCCGACGTCGCGGCCCCTGATGTGTCAGTAATGACTTCCCAGGGCAGCCAAGAGCGGTCTGCCAGGAAGAAGAGTGCCACCGCGGGCACTTCTGCCCCAACCGCTACTCCCCGAAAGGGGAAGAGGAAGGAGAAGAAGAGCCTCGCGGCCAGAGAAGCGACAGCGGCAAGAGCTCCCGTTTCGCTCCACACCGCCCCTGTGGGGGAGACGTGGAGCGAAGTGGTGAAGCGAAAGTCGAAGAAACCGAAGACGACGGAAAAGACTACCAAGTCTGCTCCAAAAAAGAAGACGTTCCGGCTTCGGCCACCCCGTTCTGAGGTTGTATGCCTCGACTTACAGCCAGGTGCTCTGGAGCGGGGAGTACAGCACCGCGACATAATCGCTGAGGCCAAGAAGCACCTTCGTCTTGAAGACGTTGAAGCTCTTGGCATCAAAGGCGTGCGTTTCCGTGGTGGTGCGAGTGGTGCGAGGTTGCTGGAGGTCTCGGGGGAAGGTGCGCCCGAGAAGGCAAACTCCCTGGCTGCGAAGCTAAGAGAGGTCTGGGACGCTACCAACTTTCGGGTCCATCGGCCAATGAAGAGGGTGGATCTGCGGGTGAAGGGGCTGGACGATTGTGTCACCCCAGAAGAAGTGACGGCAGCTCTCGCGAGGGATGGAGGCTGTGATGTGGCGGCGATTAAGACGGGTAGGGTTACCAAATGGTGCACCCTATGGGTAGCCTGTCCTGTGGCCGCCGCCAAGAAGGTGGTGGGTGTTGGTCGGCTCCGGGTGGGCTGGGTTATTGCACGAGTTATGGTGTTGGAACCCAGGCCACTCAGGTGCTTCAAGTGCCTTGAGGCCTGAGGAAAAAAAAAAAAAAAAAAAAATTTGGTTAGGTTAGGTTCTCCCCCGATGTGCTGTCACCTTGTCGAGTTGGGGGGGCTTGAAGGTTCCGTTGATCCTCCAAGGCTATGCCGGCAGAGTTGCTCATACCGGATTGGCTTGGAGGGGAGGGGCTGGACCAAGAACAGCACAGCTTCGGCGGGGCCCTTCATGGGCCTGTCAGGCGAGGTGGGCGCGCCTAATCGGGAGGTTCAGGGCGCGCTGTCGGGAGAGCGCACTCCCGAAAAAAGCGACGACGATGTGGAGTCATTGGAGTGCTTTTTATCATGGAGAGGCCTATTAAGAAAATAAGTCCCCAGGCGGGTCCCAGCAATGGGAAATCCCGTCCATCCGCTGCGGCGGGTGGTTGCTCCGTGTACTATGGGGGGAGCATTAATAGCCTCGGAGGTCAGCTGTCAGCTGGCCCCCGTGAACAACGACTGGACTCTGAACTGGATGTAGCATCTGCACGCGAAATTGGTACTGACGAACTGGCGGTCGGTGTGGTCTCCCAGAAGGAGGTTACACCTTCCAAAGACAATGGCAAGAAGAAGGACTGCCGGCGGGGTGGTTCCTCTGACTCTGGTTCGGGTAGGGAAAGGGTCTCACCCTTCAACCCACCCCCAGAACCATCAAATGTCAAGAGGCCGAGGGGGCGTCCGCCCACTACGGGGCAATATGTGGGATTGGCCCAAGCTAAAGCGCGGTTCAATGCTGAAAAGGCGGAGCAACTCCGCCTTCAGGCAGAGGAGGAGGTACTGGGGAGAACCCAGAGGCTTAAAGATGTTACTGCTAGTCTGCGCCGTCCTGTGGGTAGCTCTGTACCTCAGGTGGAGGACACCGACCTGTCGGTGGCCCTGGAGAAGGTAGTGCTGGACTCTGTAGGCATCATAAAGATGGTGGCTACTAAGTCTAGCAACCTAAAAGGAGGGTACGTGCGGTCCCTCAAGGATGCAGCTGAGTCCATAAAGGGTGCAGTTGCTGAACTGAGGACCCGCTCAATGACTGAGGAGGTGAGAAGGCTGGAGGATGCTAACGCCAGGCTCAGCAACCAACTTGCGGAGGTGAAGCGCGAGATGGAAGAATTGCGGAAACGAACGCTGTCGGAAAGTGAGTCGCCAAATCTCAAACGGATGCTAGAGGAGCTCTCTTCAGCGAATATGCAACAGCTTCGGCTGTTGCTGGATGCGAGACTGGAGACGATCGAGAGTCGACTGCTGTTGGAGTCGAACCATCGTGCCTCAACGGCAACGTCGGCGGTGGATAACGTAGAACTGCCTCCTCAGCCTCCCCCCGAGCCCGCTGTGTTGACACAGATTCAAACTGGGGCAGAAAAGCCTAATACAAAGAAGGCTGAAGATCGCGGAAAACAAACTGCGAAAAAAGGAAAAAAGAAGAAGAAGAAAAAGAATATGGCAGCTTCGGAGGCAGCTTCTTCTAGAATCGCGGAAAATCATGAGAATATGGGTGCAAAGGTGGCACCGCCAACGGAGAAGGCGTCATGGAGCGCTGTGGTGAAATGGGGAGCCAAAAGCAGCGGGCAGGCAAGTTTTCCCAGGCCTTCCAGTCAGGCTAAGCCCACTGCTTTAAAGAAGTCCACTACCCAGCCGAAAAAATCCACGGGTCGGATGCTCCGGGAGCCGCGTTCAGCAGCAGTCGCCATCACCCTGCTACCAGGTGCGAGAGAAAAGGGGGCCCCTTATGAGAAGGTCTTTGCCCAGGCCAGGCAAGCCATCCACATCGGTGACCTTGGCATTGAGGCGATGCGCTTTCGAAGTGGGGCTACTGGGTCAAAGATCCTAGAAATTTCAGGTGACGAAGCCCCTGAAAAAGCCAATGCCCTGGCTGAGAAGCTGGCGCAGGTACTAGGTGCTGAGGTCGTCCGGATTCATCGGCCCATTAAAAGAGCTGACATACGCGTTACCCAATTTGACGACAGTGTAACAACGGAGGAGATTGTAGCAGCGGTGACCATGCAGGGCGGATGTGCTCCGGCGGAAGTGAAATCTGGTCAAATGTCTCGTGGTCCATCCAGGGCGGCATCGATTCGTCTTAGCGTTCCGGTTTTCGCTGCCAAAAAAGTTGAGTCGTTGGGCAGAATCCAAGTTGGATGGGTATCGGCAAGGGTCCTATTAATTGAGCCCTCAATAATGCGCTGCTATCGGTGCCTTGAGCCAGGGCATGTAGGGGCTCAGTGTCGAGGGGCTACAGATCGGAGCAGTCTCTGTTATAGGTGTGGTAAGCCTGGGCATCAAGCGCGTGCCTGTACGGCGGATGTGCCGCATTGTCCTATTTGTGCAGATGCGGGGAAACCAGCAGCTCACTCGGTAAGGGGGAAGGGCTGTCCGAGTTTTTCCAAATATAATTACGGAAGCCAGACGAGGCTGAGGAGGTATGCCAAGAGACCTCTGCAGAGCACCCAGGTAAAGCGGGTTCCTCGGATGCTGCGACCCCCAGACGAAAACCCCCCCCAAGGGCCAGAGTCTATGCGCCCGCTGGGTGGGGATGAGACAGAGTCCTGCAGAGTTCTGCAAGACAATAGGGCGGCTGTAGTGGTCCTTGAAAGACTAAAGCTACCCGCTGCCCAAGAGGAGGGGTCTGCAGTCATTCATAATGTTTCAAGTCCTGCAGACAAATATTAATCACTCTGCCAGGGCTCAGGACCTCCTGCTCCAGAGTCTGGCAGAACGACAGATACAGGTGGCTATCGTTGCAGAGCCCTATTATATCCCCCCTAGGGATAATTGGGTGGGTGACACGGCGGATTCAGTAGTAATCATTGTGCAAAATGCTCTGGGTGCTCCCCTTGTTGACAAAGTCTGGAGGGGTCGTGGGTATGTGGCGGTCGTCCTGGGGCGGACAATGGTTGTGGGTGTTTATTTCTCCCCCAATCGTAGTCCGGCTGAATTTGAGCGGCTGCTGGTCGAGGTTGGAACTGTGGTGGGTCAGCGGACCACTTCCTCTGTGCTTGTTGCTGGGGATTTCAACGCGAAGTCCTTGGCGTGGGGATCTCCAGCAACAAATGCGCGGGGTCGGGCTTTGGAGGGCTGGGCTGCCTCCACTGGTTTCGTGGTGGTGAATCGGGGGACGGTCCATACTTGTGTGCGGCAGCAAGGTGGGTCGATTGTAGACATTACGTGGATCACCGTGGGGTTTTAGTCGGTAGGCAGGGCTTTTCCCTGAGTCCGACATACTCCTTCGTCTCCCCCCGGAGCGGAGGAGATGCATGAGCATTTCCCCACGTACAAAAAAAAAAAAAGGTTAGGTTAGGTTCCCCCCCGAAGTGCTTTCACCTTGTCGAGGTGGGGGGGCTTGCGCGTCCCTTTGATTCCCCGAGGCTATGCCGGCAGGGTCACCCATACCGGAAGGCTCGGGGAGGAGGGGCCAGACTAAGAACAGCACACCCCGGCGGGGCTCTTCATGGGCCTGTCAGGCGGGAATGGGCACGTCCACGTTTGGGCGTTCTGACCGGGGAGCTCACCCCGGAAAAAAGAGACGGAAGCTGTAGAGCAGCGAGGGTATTATTCATGGACAAGTCCCATCAGAAAATAAGTCCCCGGGCGGGTCCCAGCGATGGGGAATCTCGCGCTTCCACCCCACAGGTGGAAGGCAGCCTCACGTACTACGGGGGAGGCAATGATGGACTCGGAGGCCGGCAAGATGCCGGTCGACGTGAGCAACAACCTGGCACTCCTATGGACAAAGACTATGCGCGTAAATATGGACTTGATGACTCGGCGGTGGTGGTCGTCTCCCAGAAGGAGAGGGCTGTCGCCTAACGACATGGCGTGATAATGGTTAACATGGCTAGGGAGAGGGAGATCGATGAAGAGTTGGACAGACAGTTCCGTGAGGAACTGGAATCCATCGGACTCGGTCTCGATGATTCGTACTGCTCGGACGCCAGCCTGGCGTCGGATGTGTCGCGGCGTTCTCGCGCTCCCGCAAGCGCCAGGACTGGCGCCCGAGTAGGGAAGAGGAGTAGACGAAACTCAACTGAGGAGTCGGACGAGGATGTGATGGGTCCGCCTAAAAAGGTGGCTCCAAAAGTGAACGGCCGAGGCCGCCCGCCCACGACTGGGCAGTATGTGGGGCTGGCTAGAGCTAAGGCTGAGTTGAATGCCGCCAAGGAGAAGGCGTTGCGGCTCGAAGTCGAGGAGGAGATGGTACGGAGAGGGGAACAGGTAAAGGAGGCCATTGGCAACTTTTGCATGTCATACCCTGACCCAACACCGGACGATGCCCCGCAAACGGCGGGGCAGCTAGAGAAAATGGTCCAGGACTCAGTGGCCATCATCGAAAAGGTGGCCACGAAATCGATGAACCTTAAGGGAGGTTTCGTTAAGTCCTTGAAGGACGCTGCATTTACCATCTCGGTCGCAGTGTCCCAACTCAAGGCCCGAACCATGTCGGAGGAGGTGGCGAAGTTGGAGGCCGCAAATGCGCGGCTCACAAGCCAGTTGGCGGAGCTGCGCAGGGAGGTCGCCGAGTTTCGGCGGCAGCCCGTCGCCCCAGCCAAGCCACAGCCTAATATCAAGGAGTTGTTGGAGGAGGTCTCGCGCTCTAATATTGCACAGTTCAGTGCGACGTTGGAGACGAGGCTTGCCAGCATGGAGAACCGGATCCCACCGGAGCCCCAAATGCTGGGCCCTCCTAATATCGGACGTGACAGGCAGGCCGACGTCGCGGCCCCTGATGTGTCAGTAATGACTTCCCAGGGCAGCCAAGAGCGGTCTGCCAGGAAGAAGAGTGCTACCGCGGGCACTTCTGCTCCAACCGCCACTCCCCGAAAGGGGAAGAGGAAGGAGAAGAAGAGCCTCGCGGCCAGAGAAGCGACAGCGGCAAGAGCTCCCGTTTCGCTCCACACCGCCCCTGTGGGGGAGACGTGGAGCGAAGTGGTGAAGCGAAAGTCGAAGAAACCGAGGGCGACGGAAAAGACTACCAAGTCTGCTCCAAAAAAGAAGACGTTCCGGCTTCGGCCACCCCGTTCTGAGGTTGTATGCCTCGACTTACAGCCAGGTGCTCTGGAGCGGGGAGTACAGCACCGCGACATAATCGCTGAGGCCAAGAAGCACCTTCGTCTTGAAGACGTTGAAGCTCTTGGCATCAAAGGCGTGCGTTTCCGTGTTGGTGCGAGTGGTGCGAGGTTGCTGGAGGTCTCGGGGGAAGGTGCGCCCGAGAAGGCAAACTCCCTGGCTGCGAAGCTAAGGGAGGTCTTGGACGCTACCAACTTCCGGGTCCATCGGCCAACGAAGAGGGTGGATCTGCGGGTGAAGGGGCTGGACGATTCTGTCACCCCAGAAGAAGTGGCGACAGCTCTCGCGAGAGACGGAGGTTGTGATGTGGCGGCGATTAAGACGGGTAGGGCAAATAAAGGCTAAAACCTTTGCTGCGGCAGTTGGTACTCCTGTGGCCGAGCCTCAGGTGTCGAAGGAGGAAACAAAAGGGAAAGGGAAAGGCAAGGGAACTAAGGCACTCGATGCTCCTTCAAGCCAGGTTGCCAGCACATCTGTGGCATCCAATCCTGCGCCTGCCCCCAAACCATCAGGAAACGAATGGACCCCAGTTGTTGGAGGTCGTAAGGCAAGACGCAAGGCGAAAGGCAGGGCGGCGGCTAAGCCGCAGCAAAACTCCCAGGGCAAACCTGGCAAAAAGCAGGCGAAGAAAAATCGTAAGCCCAAGTTGAAGGCTCCACGCTCGCCGGCAGTGGTCATTATGCTGCAGCCGGAGGCGCAAGAGCGAGGGCTTACTTATGCCAACATCCTCCTCAAGGCACAGGAGTCTGTTAATCCCACTGAACTAGGGATCGAGGGAGTAAGATTTAGAGAGGGGATCACGGGTTCTCGCATCCTTAATCTTCCGACCACGGCCACGGAGGAGCAAGCTGACCAACTGGCTTGTCAAATCAGAGACGCCTTAGGCGATGCTGCCAGAGTCTCCAGGCCTGTAAAGTGCGTTGACCTGCGTCTGTTTAACCTGGATGACACCGTCACTCCAGAGCAGGTCCTTGCACAGGTGGCAAAGGTGGGCTCATGCTCGCCTGAGCATGTTAGGGTCGGGCAGATGCGTCGTGGCGTTGGTGGTATGTACACAATATATGTGTCATGCCCTGTGGCTGCGGCCAAAGTTTTGCTGAAGGAGGGACGTATCTGCGTCGGTTGGAGCATTGCCCGCATTGAGGCTCTGGAGGCACGGCCGCTTAGATGTTACCGATGTCTCGAAAGGGGGCACACCAAAGCCCGATGCACGGCCATGATAGACCGCAGCGATATCTGCTATCGCTGTGGTAAAGCAGGCCATATAGCGGCATCGTGCTCCTCGGCACCAAACTGCCCGATGTGCGCGGAGGCGAAGCGGCCCGCGTCACATGCTATTGGCAGCAAATTGTGCCAAGCCCCAAGGCGAAAAAGACCAGCGACCGAGACACCGGCCGGCGATTCTCAAAGAGGCATACAGCAGATGCCTCAAGTAGATGTGATGGACACCAACAATGTCTAGTTCGCCGATCTACCATCTTCTCCAGGCGAACTTAAACCACTCTGCTGGCGCACAGGACTTATTCGTGCAGTCAATGGCGGAGTGGTCCATTGGCGTTGCGGTAGCTGCCGAGCCATACTTTATTCCTAACCGTTACAACTGGTTAACGGCGTTGGATAGGTCAGTGGTGATTGTAGGTGGGTCGGATTACGCTTCCCCACCGCTTTCGTTTGTCGAAAGTGGTGCCGGATTTGTGGTTGGCAAGTGGGGGGAAATGGTGCTTATAGGGGTCTATTTCTCTCCTAACAAAACATTGGCAGAGTTTGAAGTCTTCCTGGATCTTTTGGGTGCTGCGGTGAATCGTGCGGCCCCATTACCAGTTGTCGTTCTGGGAGACTTTAATGCGAAGTCAATCGCCTGGGGTTCCCCCGTTGCAGACCAGCGCGGCGACGCGGTTGAAGAGTGGGCCATTTCATCTGGCCTATCTCTGCTCAACCAGGGGAGGGTTAATACCTGTGTCCGGCTGCAGGGCGGATCTATCGTAGATCTGTCCTTTGCTTCACCTGCAGTCGCTCAACGTGTCGTGGGATGGAGGGTCCTGGAGGGGGTGGAGACTCTTTCGGACCACCGTTACATCCGATTTGATGTCTCCCGCTCTCGGGGAGTCTTCAGTCCCGACGTGCCAACAACATCTGGCTCGCCGTTTCCAAGATGGGCACTTAACCGCATGAACCGCGATCTACTGGTAGAGGCTGCAATAGTGCAATTATGGTTTACACCATCATCTACCGCACAGAACGCACCAGTGGAGGAGGGCACGGTATGGCTGGCTAACGCAATGACCGAGGTCTGTGACGCGGCCATGCCACGTGTAAGGCGTCGACCAACGAAGCGCGGAGTCTACTGGTGGAACCAGGAGATCGCTGGTCTTCGGGAGAACTGTATCGTGGCCCGAAGAACCTATACCAATCACCTTAGGCAACGTAGGCGTAACGTTGCGGATGATGGCCCGCTTCACGAGGCGTACAAAGACGCGAAAGCGGCGCTCAAGGCGGCGATTTGCCAATCAAAAGATCGCGCAAGGGAGGAGCTGCTCGAGGAGTTAAACCGAGATCCCTGGGGGCGCCCTTATCGTTCAGTTCGTGGGAAACTACGTGACGCCGGCCCCCCAGTGGTTGAATCTCTCAAGCCTCCTCTCCTTGAGTCTGTCGTTGCGGCGTTGTTCCCCACGAGACCGGCGTTTGTTCCACCGCATATGGCTCCGTCAGCAGATGTTGAGGATGCCGCAGTACCACCTGTCACTACCGGTGAGCTGGGTGCAGCATTTTTACGGCTCAGGGGTAAAAAGACAGCCCCTGGACCTGATGGAATCCCGGGGAGCGCCTGGGTCATTGTGGAGGAGTTGTTCGACGAAAGGTTTCGGGGTCTTTTGGATTGTTGTCTCCAGTCTGGTCGCTTTCCATCGAAATGGAAGACAGGACGGCTAGTCCTCTTAAAGAAGGAGGGGCGGGCGTTTGACTCTCCGTCGGCATATCGGCCCATCGTGCTTCTTGATGAGGCCGGTAAGCTCTTCGAGCGCATTTTGGCGTCCCGCATCAATGAACATCTTGGTGCGGGCGGCCCTGATCTATCTCCGTGTCAGTACGGGTTCAGGGTCGCACACTCCACCATCGACGCCATTCTTAGCGTGAAAGAGGAGACGCAACAGGCAGTGTCGCAGGGCAAAGTGGCTTTGGCGGTATCGCTTGATATCGCCAATGCCTTTAACAGCCTGCCATTCGAGGTGATTGATGAGGCACTTCGGTATCATCGGCTACCTAACTACCTGCGGCGCATACTCCACGATTACCTGCGGGGTAGAAGTGTCGTATATGTTGGCCGTGATGGACTTCTCCGTAGCAGAGGAGTGTCGTGCGGTGTCCCACAGGGATCGGTCCTCGGGCCACTCCTGTGGAACATCGGTTACGACTGGGCCCTTAGAGGTGCCCAGCTCCGAGGTATTAGCGTTACGTGTTACGCTGACGACACGTTGGTCGCCGCTCGTGGTGCCGATTTTGAGGCGACAGCCAGATTGGCCACAGAAGGTGTCACCCACATGGTGAACAGGATCCAAAAGCTTGGCCTGAAAGTGGCGATTGAGAAGACGGAGGCCCTTTACTTCTACGGCCCTCGCCGGAAGCCGACTCAAGGTGCTCATCTGCTCATTGATGAAGTGCGAATCAACATCAGCTCGTGCATTAAATATCTCGGGCTGTTTGTTGATCCCAAGTGGAGTTTTCGCGAGCATTTCCGGCGGCAGTCCCTGAAGCTGGTGAAAACGGCTCACGCGCTTGGTAGCCTATTGCCAAACATCGGTGGCCCCAGTTCCAGCGCGCGCCGGCTTTATACTGGCATCGTACGCTGCATGGCGTTGTACGGGGCACCAGTGTGGGTGGACGCCCTTAGTGCCTTAGTGATACACGGTTACCGCACCGTGTCTTTTGAGGCGGCCTGCGTACTTGCGGGGACTCCCCCATGGGAGCTGGATGCGGAAGTGCTGGCATCTGTGTATAAGCAGAGAGCCGAAGCACACAGCCTGGGCAGTAGAGCGACGCCCGGGGCGTTGACCCAATGGCGAAGGCGCGCTCAGAGGATGGCTCTGCTGAAATGGCGACAACGTCTGGAGCATCCATCTGCTGGCCATTTGACCATAGGAGCAATTCGGCCTGTCCTAGAGCGATGGGTCAATCGCAAGGAGGGTGGGCTCTCCTTCCGCATCACGCAGGTCCTCACCGGACATGGATGTTTCGGTGGCTACCTGCACAAGATCGGTCGGGAGCCTACAATGGAATGCCATGAGTGCGGTGCCGGTGCTGACTCGGTTACGCATACATTGGCTCTCTGCCCAGCATTCGATAGCGAACGCCAGGAACTCCTCCCTGCTATCGGACCCGACCTGACGCTGTCGGCCGTGGCTAAAGCCATAGTTACGAGCGGAAGGTCAAGGGACGCCTTCGCCTCCTTCTGCGAGAATGTCATCTCTCGGAAAGGGACGGCAGAGAGAGCGAGAGAGGATGACCCGCTATCAGTCGCGTCGCGACGCAGACGAACGGGTCGTCGGAGGCGGCTGCATGGGCTGTTGCACCCATCGTAGCCCGGCGCGGGGGTATCGTGGCCCCGCACCAAAGCCTCAAGGCGGCAGGCGCCCCTCTCACATCCGGGAGGTGAGGTGCCATGGCAAGACGGAGGGCCTTAACAGGCCGCCGCACAGTCCGCGAATGGCTTTTAAAGTTCTCGTGGCAGCGGTTGACGGATGTCCCTGGGTTTTAGTGGGTCAGGCAGACCATCGCCCATCCCCACACACCTCCCGGTGCTCGCAACAGCTCGGTTGAGACGGTCTGAAAGCAGATTTCCCAGGGTGAAAAAAAAAAAAAAAAAAAAAAAAAAAATTTTGTAACCTAACTTTCAATATTCAAACAAACACAACTCTCTCAAAACTCATCCAATCTTTGTAATTCCTACAGATTCGGAATCAGGGTGTGCTTTTCATTCGAACTGCATACCCAGATCAGCGGATTTCCGAAATTTTTTGAAAAAACGTCTTTTTTGTATGGAGAAAAGTTTACCTAAGCCCGGTCAAACTTGCATGACACAACTTTTTCTTATCGGATCTATGTTCGATTTCTTCGTAGGGAATTGTTTATTTTAGTCCTAATAGCCTATCCTTAGTGTCCTTTAGTGTTTTCATGACGATTCAGTCATAAATTTTCATAATTTCACATCTTCAAATTTTCATATAAATTCATATTAAAATCAGTTAAAGTCCATAATCTACCTCTTAAATCTAATAAATTCATTTTCTCTTTCGGCAGTATTCTGCGCGGCGGTGCTAGTCACCTGTCCCCGTTGAGTTTTCTCCCGAATCTCCTATAGTTTTCCTAAATTCTCAACTAAACCTATTTTTTGTAACCTAACTTTCAATATTCAAACATACACAACTCTCTCAAAACTCATCCAATCTTTGTAATTCCTACAGATTCGGAATCAGGGTGTGCTTTTCATTCGAACTGCATACCCAGATCAGCGGATTTCCGAAATTTTTTGAAAAAACGTCTTTTTTGTATGGAGAAAAGTTTACCTAAGCCCGGTCAAACTTGCATGACACAACTTTTTCTTATCGGATCTATGTTCGATTTCTTCGTAGGGAATTGTTTATTTTAGTCCTAATAGCCTATCCTTAGTGTCCTTTAGTGTTTTCATGACGATTCAGTCATAAATTTTCATAATTTCACATCTTCAAAGTTTCATATAAATTCATATTAAAATCAGTTAAAGTCCATAATCTACCTCTTAAATCTAATAAATTCATTTTCTCTTTCGGCAGTATTCTGCGCGGCGTCAAAATTTTATCGTGGTTAGGTGACTAGCATTGCCTCGTCAATATTCAACCAACTAAAACAGAAATCTAACTGTATTTAAAAAAGATATTCAAATTTATGTCAAAAATATTTGTATTTCCAAAACGATTTTGAAAGACTGTCAAAAAAATCCGAATTTGAAGGTTCAGGGTATGCAGTTCGACACGGATGCACTCCCTGATGCCGAAAATGAAAGTTTCGTATCGATCGGTCAATATCCGAGCGAGTTATTGAAAGTTGAAAGTCAAAAATTGAGTACTGATTGATATATCAGTATAAGTGAAAATTTTGAAAAACCAATGTGAAATGTTGTCAAAATTTTAACGTGGTTAGGTGACTAGCATTGCCTCGTCAATATTAAACCAAATAAAACAGAAATCTAACGGTATTTAAAAAAGATATTCAAATTTATGTCAAAAATATTTGTATTTCCAAAAGGATTTTGAAAGACTGTCAAAAAAATCCGAATTTGAAGGTTCAGGGTCTGCAGTTCGACACGAATGCACTCCCTGATGCCGAAAATGAAAGTTTCGTATCGATCGGTCAATATCCGAGCGAGTTATTGAAAGTTGAAAGTCAAAAATTGAGTACTGATTGATATTTCAGTATAAGTGAAAATTTTGAAAAACCAATGTGAAATGTTGTCAAAATTTTAACGCGGTTAGGTGACTAGCATTGCCTCGTCAATATTAAACCAAATAAAACAGAAATCTAACGGTATTTAAAAAAGATATTCAAATTTATGTCAAAAATATTTGTATTTCCAAAACGATTTTGAAAGACTGTCGAAAAAATCCGAATTTGAAGGTTCAGGGTATGCAGTTCGACACGGATGCACTCCTTGATGCCGAAAATGAAAGTTTCGTATCGATCGGTCAATATCCGAGCGAGTTATTGAAAGTTGAAAGTCAAAAATTGAGTACTGATTGATATATCAGTATAAGTGAAAATTTTGAAAAACCAATGTGAAATGTTGTCAAAATTTTAACGTGGTTAGGTGACTAGCATTGCCTCGTCAATATTAAACCAAATAAAACAGAAATCTAACGGTATTTAAAAAAGATATTCAAATTTATGTCAAAAATATTTGTATTTCCAAAACGATTTTGAAAGACTGTCAAAAAAATCCGAATTTGAAGGTTCAGGGTATGCAGTTCGACACGGATGCACTCTTTGATGCCGAAAATGAAAGTTTCGTATCGATCGGTCAATATCCGAGCGAGTTATTGAAAGTTGAAAGTCAAAAATTGAGAACTGATTGATATATCAGTATAAGTGAAAATTTTGAAAAACCAATGTGAAATGTTGTCAAAATTTTAACGTGGTTAGGTGACTAGCATTGCCTCGTCAATATTAAACCAAATAAAACAGAAATCTAACGGTATTTAAAAAAGATATTCAAATTTATGTCAAAAATATTTGTATTTCCAAAACGATTTTGAAAGACTGTCGAAAAAATTCGAATTTGAAGGTTCAGGGTATGCAGTTCGACACGGATGCACTCCTTGATGCCGAAAATGAAAGTTTCGTATCGATCGGTCAATATCCGAGCGAGTTATTGAAAGTTGAAAGTCAAAAATTGAGTACTGATTGATATATCAGTATAAGTGAAAATTTTGAAAAACCAATGTGAAATGTTGTCAAAATTTTAACGTGGTTAGGTGACTAGCATTGCCTCGTCAATATTAAACCAAATAAAACAGAAATCTAACGGTATTTAAAAAAGATATTCAAATTTATGTCAAAAATATTTGTATTTCCAAAACGATTTTGAAAGACTGTCATAAAATCCGAATTTGAAGGTTCAGGGTATGCAGTTCGACACGGATGCACTCCCTGATGCCGAAAATGAAAGTTTCGTATCGATCGGTCAATATCCGAGCGAGTTATTGAAAGTTGAAAGTCAAAAATTGAGTACTGATTGATATATCAGTATAAGTGAAAATTTTGAAAAACCAATGTGAAATGTTGTCAAAATTTTAACGTGGTTAGGTGACTAGCATTGCCTCGTCAATATTAAACCAAATAAAACAGAAATCTAACGGTATTTAAAAAAGATATTCAAATTTATGTCAAAAATATTTGTATTTCCAAAACGATTTTGAAAGACTGTCAAAAAATCCGAATTTGAAGGTTCAGGGTATGCAGTTCGACACGGATGCACTCCCTGATGCCGAAAATGAAAGTTTCGTATCGATCGGTCAATATCCGAGCGAGTAATTGAAAGTTGAAAGTCAAAAATTGAGTACTGATTGATATATCAGTATAAGTGAAAATTTTGAAAAACCAATGTGAAATGTTGTCAAAATTTTAACGTGGTTAGGTGACTAGCATTGCCTCGTCAATATTAAACCAAATAAAACAGAAATCTAACGGTATTTAAAAAAGATATTCCAATTTATGTCAAAAATATTTGTATTTCCAAAACGATTTTGAAAGACTGTCAAAAAATCCGAATTTGAAAGTTCAGGGTATGCAGTTCGACACGGATGCACTCCCTGATGCCGAAAATGAAAGTTTCGTATCGATCGGTCAATATCAGAGCGAGTTATTGAAAGTTGAAAGTCAAAAATTGAGTACTGATTGATATATCAGTATAAGTGAAAATTTTGAAAAACCAATGGGAAATGTTGTCAAAATTTTAACGTGGTTAGGTGACTAGCATTGCCTCGTCAATATTAAACCAAATAAAACAGAAATCTAACGGTATTTAAAAAAGATATTCAAATTTATGTCAAAAATATTTGTATTTCCAAAACGATTTTGAAAGACTGTCAAAAAATCCGAATTTGAAGGTTCAGGGTATGCAGTTCGACACGGATGCACTCCCTGATGCCGAAAATGAAAGTTTCGTATCGATCGGTCAATATCCGAGCGAGTTATTGAAAGTTGAAAGTCAAAAATTGAGTACTGATTGATATATCAGTATAAGTGAAAATTTTGAAAAACCAATGTGAAATGTTGTCAAAACTTTAACGTGGTTAGGTGACTAGCATTGCCTCGTCAATATTAAACCAAATAAAACAGAAATCTAACGGTATTTAAAAAAGATATTCAAATTTATGTCAAAAATATTTGTATTTCCAAAACGATTTTGAAAGACTGTCAAAAAATTCGAATTTGAAGGTTCAGGGTATGCAGTTCGACACGGATGCACTCCCTGATGCCGAAAATGAAAGTTTCGTATCGATCGGTCAATATCAGAGCGAGTTATTCAAAGTTGAAAGTCAAAAATTGAGTACTGATTGATATATCAGTATAAGTGAAAATTTTGGAAAACCAATGTGAAATGTTGTCAAAATTTTAACGTGGTTAGATGACTAGCATTGCCTCGTCAATATTAAACCAAATAAAACAGAAATCTAACGGTATTTAAAAAAGATATTCAAATTTATGTCAAAAATATTTGTATTTCCAAAACGATTTTGAAAGACTGTCAAAAAATTCGAATTTGAAGGTTCAGGGTATGCAGTTCGACACGGATGCACTCCCTGATGCCGAAAATGAAAGTTTCGTATCGATCGGTCAATATCAGAGCGAGTTATTGAAAGTTGAAAGTCAAAAATTGAGTACTGATTGATATATCAGTATAAGTGAAAATTTTGAAAAACCAATGTGAAATGTTGTCAAAATTTTAACGTGGTTAGGTGACTAGCATTGCCTCGTCAATATTAAACCAAATAAAACAGAAATCTAACGGTATTTAAAAAAGATATTCAAATTTATGTCAAAAATATTTGTATTTCCAAAACGATTTTGAAAGACTGTCAAAAAATCCGAATTTGAAGGTTCAGGGTATGCAGTTCGACACGGATGCACTCCCTGATGCCGAAAATGAAAGTTTCGTATCGATCGGTCAATATCCGAGCGAGTTATTGAAAGTTGAAAGTCAAAAATTGAGTACTGATTGATATATCAGTATAAGTGAAAATTTTGAAAAACCAATGTGAAATGTTGTCAAAATTTTAACGTGGTTAGGTGACTAGCATTGCCTCGTCAATATTAAACCAAATAAAACAGAAATCTAACGGTATTTAAAAAAGATATTCAAATTTATGTCAAAAATATTTGTATTTCCAAAACGATTTTGAAAGACTGTCGAAAAAATCCGAATTTGAAGGTTCAGGGTATGCAATTCGACACGGATGCACTCCTTGATGCCGAAAATGAAAGTTTCGTATCGATCGGTCAATATCCGAGCGAGTAATTGAAAGTTGAAAGTCAAAAATTGAGAACTGATTGATATATCAGTATAAGTGAAAATTTTGAAAAACCAATGTGAAATGTTGTCAAAATTTTAACGTGGTTAGGTGACTAGCATTGCCTCGTCAATATTAAACCAAATAAAACAGAAATCTAACGGTATTTAAAAAAGATATTCAAATTTATGTCAAAAATATTTGTATTTCCAAAACGATTTTGAAAGACTGTCGAAAAAATCCGAATTTGAAGGTTCAGGGTATGCAGTTCGACACGGATGCACTCCCTGATGCCGAAAATGAAAGTTTCGTATCGATCAGTCAATATCCGAGCGAGTTATTGAAAGTTGAAAGTCAAAAATTGAGAACTGATTGATATATCAGTATAAGTGAAAATTTTGAAAAACCAATGGGAAATGTTGTCAAAATTTTAACGTGGTTAGGTGACTAGCATTGCCTCGTCAATATTAAACCAAATAAAACAGAAATCTAACGGTATTTAAAAAAGATATTCAAATTTATGTCAAAAATATTTGTATTTCCAAAACGATTTTGAAAGACTGTCAAAAAATCCGAATTTGAAGGTTCAGGGTATGCAGTTCGACACGGATGCACTCCCTGATGCCGAAAATGAAAGTTTCGTATCGATCGGTCAATATCCGAGCGAGTTATTGAAAGTTGAAAGTCAAAAATTGAGAACTGATTGATATATCAGTATAAGTGAACATTTTGAAAAACCAATGTGAAATGTTGTCAAAATTTTAACGTGGTTAGGTGACTAGCATTGCCTCGTCAATATTAAACCAAATAAAACAGAAACCTAACGGTATTTAAAAAAGATATTCAAATTTATGTCAAAAATATTTGTATTTCCAAAACGATTTTGAAAGACTGTCGAAAAAATCCGAATTTGAAGGTTCAGGGTATGCAATTCGACACGGATGCACTCCTTGATGCCGAAAATGAAAGTTTCGTATCGATCGGTCAATATCCGAGCGAGTTATTGAAAGTTGAAAGTCAAAAATTGAGAACTGATTGATATATCAGTATAAGTGAAAATTTTGAAAAACCAATGTGAAATGTTGTCAAAATTTTAACGTGGTTAGGTGACTAGCATTGCCTCGTCAATATTAAACCAAATAAAACAGAAATCTAACGGTATTTAAAAAAGATATTCAAATTTATGTCAAAAATATTTGTATTTCCAAAACGATTTTGAAAGACTGTCGAAAAAATCCGAATTTGAAGGTTCAGGGTATGCAGTTCGACACGGATGCACTCCCTGATGCCGAAAATGAAAGTTTCGTATCGATCGGTCAATATCCGAGCGAGTTATTGAAAGTTGAAAGTCAAAAATTGAGTACTGATTGATATATCAGTATAAGTGAAAATTTTGAAAAACCAATGTGAAATGTTGTCAAAATTTTAACGTGGTTAGGTGACTAGCATTGCCTCGTCAATATTAAACCAAATAAAACAGAAATCTAACGGTATTTAAAAAAGATATTCAAATTTATGTCAAAAATATTTGTATTTCCAAAACGATTTTGAAAGACTGTCAAAAAATTCGAATTTGAAGGTTCAGGGTATGCAGTTTGACACGGATGCACTCCCTGATGCCGAAAATGAAAGTTTCGTATCGATCGGTCAATATCCGAGCGAGTTATTGAAAGTTGAAAGTCAAAAATTGAGTACTGATTGATATATCAGTATAAGTGAAAATTTTGGAAAACCAATGTGAAATGTTGTCAAAATTTTAACGTGGTTAGGTGACTAGCATTGCCTCGTCAATATTAAACCAAATAAAACAGAAATCTAACGGTATTTAAAAAAGATATTCAAATTTATGTCAAAAATATTTGTATTTCCAAAACGATTTTGAAAGACTGTCAAAAAATTCGAATTTGAAGGTTCAGGGTATGCAGTTCGACACGGATGCACTCCCTGATGCCGAAAATGAAAGTTTCGTATCGATCGGTCAATATCAGAGCGAGTTATTGAAAGTTGAAAGTCAGAAATTGAGTACTGATTGATATATCAGTATAAGTGAAAATTTTGAAAAACCAATGTGAAATGTTGTCAAAATTTTAACGTGGTTAGGTGACTAGCATTGCCTCGTCAATATTAAACCAAATAAAACAGAAATCTAACGGTATTTAAAAAAGATATTCAAATTTATGTCAAAAATATTTGTATTTCCAAAACGATTTTGAAAGACTGTCGAAAAAATCCGAATTTGAAGGTTCAGGGTATGCAGTTCGACACGGATGCACTCCCTGATGCCGAAAATGAAAGTTTCGTATCGATCGGTCAATATCCGAGCGAGTTATTGAAAGTTGAAAGTCAAAAATTGAGTACTGATTGATATATCAGTATAAGTGAAAATTTTGAAAAACCAATGTGAAATGTTGTCAAAATTTTAACGTGGTTAGGTGACTAGCATTGCCTCCTCAATATTAAACCAAATAAAACAGAAACCTAACGGTATTTAAAAAAGATATTCAAATTTATGTCAAAAATATTTGTATTTCCAAAACGATTTTGAAAGACTGTCGAAAAAATCCGAATTTGAAGGTTCAGGGTATGCAATTCGACACGGATGCACTCCTTGATGCCGAAAATGAAAGTTTCGTATCGATCGGTCAATATCCGAGCGAGTAATTGAAAGTTGAAAGTCAAAAATTGAGAACTGATTGATATATCAGTATAAGTGAAAATTTTGAAAAACCAATGTGAAATGTTGTCAAAATTTTAACGTGGTTAGGTGACTAGCATTGCCTCGTCAATATTAAACCAAATAAAACAGAAATCTAACGGTATTTAAAAAAGATATTCAAATTTATGTCAAAAATATTTGTATTTCCAAAACGATTTTGAAAGACTGTCGAAAAAATCCGAATTTGAAGGTTCAGGGTATGCAGTTCGACACGGATGCACTCCTTGATGCCGAAAATGAAAGTTTCGTATCGATCGGTCAATATCCGAGCGAGTTATTGAAAGTTGAAAGTCAAAAATTGAGAACTGATTGATATATCAGTATAAGTGAAAATTTTGAAAAACCAACGTGAAATGTTGTCAAAATTTTAACGTGGTTAGGTGACTAGCATTGCCTCGTCAATATTAAACCAAATAAAACAGAAATCTAACGGTATTTAAAAAAGATATTCAAATTTATGTCAAAAATATTTGTATTTCCAAAACGATTTTGAAAGACTGTCATAAAATCCGAATTTGAAGGTTCAGGGTATGCAGTTCGACACGGATGCACTCCCTGATGCCGAAAATGAAAGTTTCGTATCGATCGGTCAATATCCGAGCGAGTAATTGAAAGTTGAAAGTCAAAAATTGAGTACTGATTGATATATCAGTATAAGTGAAAATTTTGAAAAACCAATGTGAAATGTTGTCAAAATTTTAACGTGGTTAGGTGACTAGCATTGCCTCGTCAATATTAAACCAAATAAAACAGAAATCTAACGGTATTTAAAAAAGATATTCAAATTTATGTCAAAAATATTTGTATTTCCAAAACGATTTTGAAAGACTGTCGAAAAAATCCGAATTTGAAGGTTCAGGGTATGCAGTTCGACACGGATGCACTCCTTGATGCCGAAAATGAAAGTTTCGTATCGATCGGTCAATATCCGAGCGAGTAATTGAAAGTTGAAAGTCAAAAATTGAGAACTGATTGATATATCAGTATAAGTGAAAATTTTGAAAAACCAATGTGAAATGTTGTCAAAATTTTAACGTGGTTAGGTGACTAGCATTGCCTCGTCAATATTATACCAAATAAAACAGAAATCTAACGGTATTTAAAAAAGATATTCAAATTTATGTCAAAAATATTTGTATTTCCAAAACGATTTTGAAAGACTGTCGAAAAAATCCGAATTTGAAGGTTCAGGGTATGCAGTTCGACACGGATGCACTCCCTGATGCCGAAAATGAAAGTTTCGTATCGATCGGTCAATATCCGAGCGAGTTATTCAAAGTTGAAAGTCAAAAATTGAGTACTGATTGATATATCAGTATAAGTGAAAATTTTGAAAAACCAATGTGAAATGTTGTCAAAATTTTAACGTGGTTAGGTGACTAGCATTGCCTCGTCAATATTAAACCAAATAAAACAGAAATCTAACGGTATTTAAAAAAGATATTCAAATTTATGTCAAAAATATTTGTATTTCCAAAACGATTTTGAAAGACTGTCAAAAAAATCCGAATTTGAAGGTTCAGGGTATGCAGTTCGACACGGATGCACTCTTTGATGCCGAAAATGAAAGTTTCGTATCGATCGGTCAATATCCGAGCGAGTTATTGAAAGTTGAAAGTCAAAAATTGAGAACTGATTGATATATCAGTATAAGTGAAAATTTTGAAAAACCAATGTGAAATGTTGTCAAAATTTTAACGTGGTTAGGTGACTAGCATTGCCTCGTCAATATTAAACCAAATAAAACAGAAATCTAACGGTATTTAAAAAAGATATTCAAATTTATGTCAAAAATATTTGTATTTCCAAAACGATTTTGAAAGACTGTCGAAAAAATCCGAATTTGAAGGTTCAGGGTATGCAGTTCGACACGGATGCACTCCTTGATGCCGAAAATGAAAGTTTCGTATCGATCGGTCAATATCCGAGCGAGTTATTGAAAGTTGAAAGTCAAAAATTGAGAACTGATTGATATATCAGTATAAGTGAAAATTTTGAAAAACCAACGTGAAATGTTGTCAAAATTTTAACGTGGTTAGGTGACTAGCATTGCCTCGTCAATATTAAACCAAATAAAACAGAAATCTAACGGTATTTAAAAAAGATATTCAAATTTATGTCAAAAATATTTGTATTTCCAAAACGATTTTGAAAGACTGTCCAAAAATTCGAATTTGAAGGTTCAGGGTATGCAGTTCGACACGGATGCACTCCCTGATGCCGAAAATGAAAGTTTCGTATCGATCGGTCAATATCCGAGCGAGTTATTGAAAGTTGAAAGTCAAAAATTGAGAACTGATTGATATATCAGTATAAGTGAAAATTTTGAAAAACCAATGTGAAATGTTGTCAAAATTTTAACGTGGTTAGGTGACTAGCATTGCCTCGTCAATATTAAACCAAATAAAACAGAAACCTAACGGTATTTAAAAAAGATATTCAAATTTATGTCAAAAATATTTGTATTTCCAAAACGATTTTGAAAGACTGTCGAAAAAATCCGAATTTGAAGGTTCAGGGTATGCAATTCGACACGGATGCACTCCTTGATGCCGAAAATGAAAGTTTCGTATCGATCGGTCAATATCCGAGCGAGTAATTGAAAGTTGAAAGTCAAAAATTGAGAACTGATTGATATATCAGTATAAGTGAAAATTTTGAAAAACCAATGTGAAATGTTGTCAAAATTTTAACGTGGTTAGGTGACTAGCATTGCCTCGTCAATATTATACCAAATAAAACAGAAATCTAACGGTATTTAAAAAAGATATTCAAATTTATGTCAAAAATATTTGTATTTCCAAAACGATTTTGAAAGACTGTCGAAAAAATCCGAATTTGAAGGTTCAGGGTATGCAGTTCGACACGGATGCACTCCCTGATGCCGAAAATGAAAGTTTCGTATCGATCGGTCAATATCCGAGCGAGTAATTGAAAGTTGAAAGTCAAAAATTGAGAACTGATTGATATATCAGTATAAGTGAAAATTTTGAAAAACCAATGTGAAATGTTGTCAAAATTTTAACGTGGTTAGGTGACTAGCATTGCCTCGTCAATATTAAACCAAATAAAACAGAAATCTAACGGTATTTAAAAAAGATATTCAAATTTATGTCAAAAATATTTGTATTTCCAAAACGATTTTGAAAGACTGTCGAAAAAATCCGAATTTGAAGGTTCAGGGTATGCAGTTCGACACGGATGCACTCCCTGATGCCGAAAATGAAAGTTTCGTATCGATCGGTCAATATCCGAGCGAGTTATTGAAAGTTGAAAGTCAAAAATTGAGAACTGATTGATATATCAGTATAAGTGAAAATTTTGAAAAACCAATGTGAAATGTTGTCAAAATTTTAACGTGGTTAGGTGACTAGCATTGCCTCGTCAATATTAAACCAAATAAAACAGAAATCTAACGGTATTTAAAAAAGATATTCAAATTTATGTCAAAAATATTTGTATTTCCAAAACGATTTTGAAAGACTGTCGAAAAAATCCGAATTTGAAGGTTCAGGGTATGCAGTTCGACACGGATGCACTCCTTGATGCCGAAAATGAAAGTTTCGTATCGATCGGTCAATATCCGAGCGAGTTATTGAAAGTTGAAAGTCAAAAATTGAGTACTGATTGATATATCAGTATAAGTGAAAATTTTGAAAAACCAATGTGAAATGTTGTCAAAATTTTAACGTGGTTAGGTGACTAGCATTGCCTCGTCAATATTAAACCAAATAAAACAGAAATCTAACGGTATTTAAAAAAGATATTCAAATTTATGTCAAAAATATTTGTATTTCCAAAACGATTTTGAAAGACTGTCAAAAAAATCCGAATTTGAAGGTTCAGGGTATGCAGTTCGACACGGATGCACTCTTTGATGCCGAAAATGAAAGTTTCGTATCGATCGGTCAATATCCGAGCGAGTAATTGAAAGTTGAAAGTCAAAAATTGAGTACTGATTGATCTATCAGTATAAGTGAAAATTTTGAAAAACCAATGTGAAATGTTGTCAAAATTTTAACGTGGTTAGGTGACTAGCATTGCCTCGTCAATATTAAACCAAATAAAACAGAAATCTAACGGTATTTAAAAAAGATATTCAAATTTATGTCAAAAATATTTGTATTTCCAAAACGATTTTGAAAGACTGTCGAAAAAATCCGAATTTGAAGGTTCAGGGTATGCAGTTCGACACGGATGCACTCCTTGATGCCGAAAATGAAAGTTTCGTATCGATCGGTCAATATCCGAGCGAGTTATTGAAAGTTGAAAGTCAAAAATTGAGAACTGATTGATATATCAGTATAAGTGAAAATTTTGAAAAACCAATGTGAAATGTTGTCAAAATTTTAACGTGGTTAGGTGACTAGCATTGCCTCGTCAATATTAAACCAAATAAAACAGAAATCTAACGGTATTTAAAAAAGATATTCAAATTTATGTCAAAAATATTTGTATTTCCAAAACGATTTTGAAAGACTGTCAAAAAAATCCGAATTTGAAGGTTCAGGGTATGCAGTTCGACACGGATGCACTCTTTGATGCCGAAAATGAAAGTTTCGTATCGATCGGTCAATATCCGAGCGAGTTATTGAAAGTTGAAAGTCAAAAATTGAGAACTGATTGATATATCAGTATAAGTGAAAATTTTGAAAAACCAATGTGAAATGTTGTCAAAATTTTAACGTGGTTAGGTGACTAGCATTGCCTCGTCAATATTAAACCAAATAAAACAGAAATCTAACGGTATTTAAAAAAGATATTCAAATTTATGTCAAAAATATTTGTATTTCCAAAACGATTTTGAAAGACTGTCGAAAAAATCCGAATTTGAAGGTTCAGGGTATGCAGTTCGACACGGATGCACTCCTTGATGCCGAAAATGAAAGTTTCGTATCGATCGGTCAATATCCGAGCGAGTTATTGAAAGTTGAAAGTCAAAAATTGAGAACTGATTGATATATCAGTATAAGTGAAAATTTTGAAAAACCAATGTGAAATGTTGTCAAAATTTTAACGTGGTTAGGTGACTAGCATTGCCTCGTCAATATTAAACCAAATAAAACAGAAATCTAACGGTATTTAAAAAAGATATTCAAATTTATGTCAAAAATATTTGTATTTCCAAAACGATTTTGAAAGACTGTCAAAAAATCCGAATTTGAAGGTTCAGGGTATGCAGTTCGACACGGATGCACTCCTTGATGCCGAAAATGAAAGTTTCGTATCGATCGGTCAATGTCCGAGCGAGTTATTGAAAGTTGAAAGTCAAAAATTGAGTACTGATTGATATATCAGTATAAGTGAAAATTTTGAAAAACCAATGTGAAATGTTGTCAAAATTTTAACGTGGTTAGGTGACTAGCATTGCCTCGTCAATATTAAACCAAATAAAACAGAAATCTAACGGTATTTAAAAAAGATATTCAAATTTATGTCAAAAATATTTGTATTTCCAAAACGATTTTGAAAGACTGTCGAAAATATCCGAATTTGAAGGTTCAGGGTATGCAGTTCGACACGGATGCACTCCCTGATGCCGAAAATGAAAGTTTCGTATCGATCGGTCAATATCCGAGCGAGTAATTGAAAGTTGAAAGTCAAAAATTGAGTACTGATTGATATATCAGTATAAGTGAAAATTTTGGAAAACCAATGTGAAATGTTGTCAAAATTTTAACGTGGTTAGGTGACTAGCATTGCCTCGTCAATATTAAACCAAATAAAACAGAAATCTAACGGTATTTAAAAAAGATATTCAAATTTATGTCAAAAATATTTGTATTTCCAAAACGATTTTGAAAGACTGTCAAAAAATTCGAATTTGAAGGTTCAGGGTATGCAGTTCGACACGGATGCACTCCCTGATGCCGAAAATGAAAGTTTCGTATCGATCGGTCAATATCAGAGCGAGTTATTGAAAGTTGAAAGTCAGAAATTGAGTACTGATTGATATATCAGTATAAGTGAAAATTTTGAAAAACCAATGTGAAATGTTGTCAAAATTTTAACGTGGTTAGGTGACTAGCATTGCCTCGTCAATATTAAACCAAATAAAACAGAAATGTAACGGTATTTAAAAAAGATATTCAAATTTATGTCAAAAATATTTGTATTTCCAAAACGATTTTGAAAGACTGTCGAAAAAATCCGAATTTGAAGGTTCAGGGTATGCAATTCGACACGGATGCACTCCTTGATGCCGAAAATGAAAGTTTCGTATCGATCGGTCAATATCCGAGCGAGTTATTGAAAGTTGAAAGTCAAAAATTGAGAACTGATTGATATATCAGTATAAGTGAAAATTTTGAAAAACCAATGTGAAATGTTGTCAAAATTTTAACGTGGTTAGGTGACTAGCATTGTCTCGTCAATATTAAACCAAATAAAACAGAAACCTAACGGTATTTAAAAAAGATATTCAAATTTATGTCAAAAATATTTGTATTTCCAAAACGATTTTGAAAGACTGTCGAAAAAATCCGAATTTGAAGGTTCAGGGTATGCAGTTCGACACGGATGCACTCCCTGATGCCAAAAATGAAAGTTTCGTATCGATCGGTCAATAACCGAGCGAGTTATTGAAAGTTGAAAGTCAAAAATTGAGAACTGATTGATCTATCAGTATAAGTGAAAATTTTGAAAAACCAATGTGAAATGTTGTCAAAATTTTAACGTGGTTAGGTGACTAGCATTGCCTCGTCAATATTAAACCAAATAAAACAGAAATCTAACGGTATTTAAAAAAGATATTCAAATTTATGTCAAAAATATTTGTATTTCCAAAACGATTTTGAAAGACTGTCAAAAAATCCGAATTTGAAGGTTCAGGGTATGCAGTTCGACACGGATGCACTCCCTGATGCCGAAAATGAAAGTTTCGTATCGATCGGTCAATATCCGAGCGAGTAATTGAAAGTTGAAAGTCAAAAATTGAGTACTGATTGATCTATCAGTATAAGTGAAAATTTTGAAAAACCAATGTGAAATGTTGTCAAAATTTTAACGTGGTTAGGTGACTAGCATTGCCTCGTCAATATTAAACCAAATAAAACAGAAATCTAACGGTATTTAAAAAAGATATTCAAATTTATGTCAAAAATATTTGTATTTCCAAAACGATTTTGAAAGACTGTCGAAAAAATCCGAATTTGAAGGTTCAGGGTATGCAGTTCGACACGGATGCACTCCCTGATGCCAAAAATGAAAGTTTCGTATCGATCGGTCAATAACCGAGCGAGTTATTGAAAGTTGAAAGTCAAAAATTGAGAACTGATTGATCTATCAGTATAAGTGAAAATTTTGAAAAACCAATGTGAAATGTTGTCAAAATTTTAACGTGGTTAGGTGACTAGCATTGCCTCGTCAATATTAAACCAAATAAAACAGAAATCTAACGGTATTTAAAAAAGATATTCAAATTTATGTCAAAAATATTTGTATTTCCAAAACGATTTTGAAAGACTGTCGAAAATATCCGAATTTGAAGGTTCAGGGTATGCAGTTCGACACGGATGCACTCCCTGATGCCGAAAATGAAAGTTTCGTATCGATCGGTCAATATCCGAGCGAGTTATTGAAAGTTGAAAGTCAAAAATTGAGAACTGATTGATATATCAGTATAAGTGAAAATTTTGAAAAACCAATGTGAAATGTTGTCAAAATTTTAACGTGGTTAGGTGACTAGCATTGCCTCGTCAATATTAAACCAAATAAAACAGAAATCTAACGGTATTTAAAAAAGATATTCAAATTTATGTCAAAAATATTTGTATTTCCAAAACGATTTTGAAAGACTGTCGAAAAAATCCGAATTTGAAGGTTCAGGGTATGCAGTTCGACACGGATGCACTCCTTGATGCCGAAAATGAAAGTTTCGTATCGATCGGTCAATATCCGAGCGAGTTATTGAAAGTTGAAAGTCAAAAATTGAGTACTGATTGATATATCAGTATAAGTGAAAATTTTGAAAAACCAATGTGAAATGTTGTCAAAATTTTAACGTGGTTAGGTGACTAGCATTGCCTCGTCAATATTAAACCAAATAAAACAGAAATCTAACGGTATTTAAAAAAGATATTCAAATTTATGTCAAAAATATTTGTATTTCCAAAACGATTTTGAAAGACTGTCATAAAATCCGAATTTGAAGGTTCAGGGTATGCAGTTCGACACGGATGCACTCCCTGATGCCGAAAATGAAAGTTTCGTATCGATCGGTCAATATCCGAGCGAGTAATTGAAAGTTGAAAGTCAAAAATTGAGTACTGATTGATCTATCAGTATAAGTGAAAATTTTGAAAAACCAATGTGAAATGTTGTCAAAATTTTAACGTGGTTAGGTGACTAGCATTGCCTCGTCAATATTAAACCAAATAAAACAGAAATCTAACGGTATTTAAAAAAGATATTCAAATTTATGTCAAAAATATTTGTATTTCCAAAACGATTTTGAAAGACTGTCGAAAAAATCCGAATTTGAAGGTTCAGGGTATGCAGTTCGACACGGATGCACTCCTTGATGCCGAAAATGAAAGTTTCGTATCGATCGGTCAATATCCGAGCGAGTTATTGAAAGTTGAAAGTCAAAAATTGAGTACTGATTGATATATCAGTATAATTGAAAATTTTGAAAAACCAATGTGAAATGTTGTCAAAATTTTAACGTGGTTAGGTGACTAGCATTGCTTCGTCAATACTAAACCAAATAAAACAGAAATCTAACGGTATTTAAAAAAGATATTCAAATTTATGTCAAAAATATTTGTATTTCCAAAACGATTTTGAAAGACTGTCAAAAAAATCCGAATTTGAAGGTTCAGGGTATGCAGTTCGACACGGATGCACTCCCTGATGCCGAAAATGAAAGTTTCGTATCGATCGGTCAATATCCGAGCGAGTTATTGAAAGTTGAAAGTCAAAAATTGAGTACTGATTGATATATCAGTATAAGTGAAAATTTTGAAAAACCAATGTGAAATGTTGTCAAAATTTTAACGTGGTTAGGTGACTAGCATTGCCTCGTCAATATTAAACCAAATAAAACAGAAATCTAACGGTATTTAAAAAAGATATTCAAATTTATGTCAAAAATATTTGTATTTCCAAAACGATTTTGAAAGACTGTCGAAAAAATCCGAATTTGAAGGTTCAGGGTATGCAATTCGACACGGATGCACTCCTTGATGCCGAAAATGAAAGTTTCGTATCGATCGGTCAATATCCGAGCGAGTTATTGAAAGTTGAAAGTCAAAAATTGAGAACTGATTGATATATCAGTATAAGTGAAAATTTTGAAAAACCAATGTGAAATGTTGTCAAAATTTTAACGTGGTTAGGTGACTAGCATTGCCTCGTCAATATTAAACCAAATAAAACAGAAATCTAACGGTATTTAAAAAAGATATTCAAATTTATGTCAAAAATATTTGTATTTCCAAAACGATTTTGAAAGACTGTCGAAAAAATCCGAATTTGAAGGTTCAGGGTATGCAATTCGACACGGATGCACTCCTTGATGCCGAAAATGAAAGTTTCGTATCGATCGGTCAATATCCGAGCGAGTAATTGAAAGTTGAAAGTCAAAAATTGAGAACTGATTGATATATCAGTATAAGTGAAAATTTTGAAAAACCAATGTGAAATGTTGTCAAAATTTTAACGTGGTTAGGTGACTAGCATTGCCTCGTCAATATTAAACCAAATAAAACAAAAATCTGACAGTATTTAAAAAAGATATTCAAATTTATGTCAAAAATATTTGTATTTCCAAAACGATTTTGAAAGACTGTCGAAAAAATCCGAATTTGAAGGTTCAGGGTATGCAGTTCGACACGGATGCACTCCCTGATGCCGAAAATGAAAGTTTCGTATCGATCAGTCAATATCCGAGCGAGTTATTGAAAGTTGAAAGTCAAAAATTGAGTACTGATTGATATATCAGTATAAGTGAAAATTTTGAAAAACCAATGTGAAATGTTGTCAAAATTTTAACGTGGTTAGGTGACTAGCATTGCCTCGTCAATATTAAACCAAATAAAACAGAAATCTAACGGTATTTAAAAAAGATATTCAAATTTATGTCAAAAATATTTGTATTTCCAAAACGATTTTGAAAGACTGTCAAAAAATCCGAATTTGAAGGTTCAGGGTATGCAGTTCGACACGGATGCACTCCCTGATGCCGAAAATGAAAGTTTCGTATCGATCGGTCAATATCCGAGCGAGTTATTGAAAGTTGAAAGTCAAAAATTGAGTACTGATTGATATATCAGTATAAGTGAAAATTTTGAAAAACCAATGTGAAATGTTGTCAAAATTTTAACGTGGTTAGGTGACTAGCATTGCCTCGTCAATATTAAACCAAATAAAACAGAAATCTAACGGTATTTAAAAAAGATATTCAAATTTATGTCAAAAATATTTGTATTTCCAAAACGATTTTGAAAGACTGTCATAAAATCCGAATTTGAAGGTTCAGGGTATGCAGTTCGACACGGATGCACTCCCTGATGCCGAAAATGAAAGTTTCGTATCGATCGGTCAATATCCGAGCGAGTAATTGAAAGTTGAAAGTCAAAAATTGAGTACTGATTGATCTATCAGTATA
This sequence comes from Choreutis nemorana, assembly GCA_949316135.1. Lineage (NCBI taxonomy): Eukaryota > Metazoa > Arthropoda > Insecta > Lepidoptera > Choreutidae > Choreutis > Choreutis nemorana. The sequence continues at coordinate 7,648,428 of OX438618.1, forward strand.
AGTGAAAATTTTGAAAAACCAATGTGAAATGTTGTCAAAATTTTAACGTGGTTAGGTGACTAGCATTGCCTCGTCAATATTAAACCAAATAAAACAGAAATCTAACGGTATTTAAAAAAGATATTCAAATTTATGTCAAAAATATTTGTATTTCCAAAACGATTTTGAAAGACTGTCGAAAAAATCCGAATTTGAAGGTTCAGGGTATGCAGTTCGACACGGATGCACTCCCTGATGCCGAAAATGAAAGTTTCGTATCGATCGGTCAATATCCGAGCGAGTTATTGAAAGTTGAAAGTCAAAAATTGAGAACTGATTGATATATCAGTATAAGTGAAAATTTTGAAAAACCAATGTGAAATGTTGTCAAAATTTTAACGTGGTTAGGTGACTAGCATTGCCTCGTCAATATTAAACCAAATAAAACAGAAATCTGACAGTATTTAAAAAAGATATTCAAATTTATGTCAAAAATATTTGTATTTCCAAAACGATTTTGAAAGACTGTCGAAAAAATCCGAATTTGAAGGTTCAGGGTATGCAGTTCGACACGGATGCACTCCCTGATGCCGAAAATGAAAGTTTCGTATCGATCAGTCAATATCCGAGCGAGTTATTGAAAGTTGAAAGTCAAAAATTGAGTACTGATTGATATATCAGTATAAGTGAAAATTTTGAAAAACCAATGTGAAATGTTGTCAAAATTTTAACGTGGTTAGGTGACTAGCATTGCCTCGTCAATATTAAACCAAATAAAACAGAAATCTAACGGTATTTAAAAAAGATATTCAAATTTATGTCAAAAATATTTGTATTTCCAAAACGATTTTGAAAGACTGTCAAAAAATCCGAATTTGAAGGTTCAGGGTATGCAGTTCGACACGGATGCACTCCCTGATGCCGAAAATGAAAGTTTCGTATCGATCGGTCAATATCCGAGCGAGTTATTGAAAGTTGAAAGTCAAAAATTGAGTACTGATTGATATATCAGTATAAGTGAAAATTTTGAAAAACCAATGTGAAATGTTGTCAAAATTTTAACGTGGTTAGGTGACTAGCATTGCCTCGTCAATATTAAACCAAATAAAACAGAAATCTAACGGTATTTAAAAAAGATATTCAAATTTATGTCAAAAATATTTGTATTTCCAAAACGATTTTGAAAGACTGTCATAAAATCCGAATTTGAAGGTTCAGGGTATGCAGTTCGACACGGATGCACTCCCTGATGCCGAAAATGAAAGTTTCGTATCGATCGGTCAATATCCGAGCGAGTAATTGAAAGTTGAAAGTCAAAAATTGAGTACTGATTGATCTATCAGTATAAGTGAAAATTTTGAAAAACCAATGTGAAATGTTGTCAAAATTTTAACGTGGTTAGGTGACTAGCATTGCCTCGTCAATATTAAACCAAATAAAACAGAAATCTAACGGTATTTAAAAAAGATATTCAAATTTATGTCAAAAATATTTGTATTTCCAAAACGATTTTGAAAGACTGTCGAAAAAATCCGAATTTGAAGGTTCAGGGTATGCAGTTCGACACGGATGCACTCCTTGATGCCGAAAATGAAAGTTTCGTATCGATCGGTCAATATCCGAGCGAGTTATTCAAAGTTGAAAGTCAAAAATTGAGTACTGATTGATATATCAGTATAAGTGAAAATTTTGAAAAACCAATGTGAAATGTTGTCAAAATTTTAACGTGGTTAGGTGACTAGCATTGCTTCGTCAATACTAAACCAAATAAAACAGAAATCTAACGGTATTTAAAAAAGATATTCAAATTTATGTCAAAAATATTTGTATTTCCAAAACGATTTTGAAAGACTGTCAAAAAAATCCGAATTTGAAGGTTCAGGGTATGCAGTTCGACACGGATGCACTCCCTGATGCCGAAAATGAAAGTTTCGTATCGATCGGTCAATATCCGAGCGAGTTATTGAAAGTTGAAAGTCAAAAATTGAGAACTGATTGATATATCAGTATAAGTGAAAATTTTGAAAAACCAATGTGAAATGTTGTCAAAATTTTAACGTGGTTAGGTGACTAGCATTGCCTTGTCAATATTAAACCAAATAAAACAGAAATCTAACGGTATTTAAAAAAGATATTCAAATTTATGTCAAAAATATTTGTATTTCCAAAACGATTTTGAAAGACTGTCGAAAAAATCCGAATTTGAAGGTTCAGGGTATGCAGTTCGACACGGATGCACTCCTTGATGCCGAAAATGAAAGTTTCGTATCGATCGGTCAATATCCGAGCGAGTTATTGAAAGTTGAAAGTCAAAAATTGAGAACTGATTGATATATCAGTATAAGTGAAAATTTTGAAAAACCAATGTGAAATGTTGTCAAAATTTTAACGTGGTTAGGTGACTAGCATTGCCTCGTCAATATTAAACCAAATAAAACAGAAATCTAACGGTATTTAAAAAAGATATTCAAATTTATGTCAAAAATATTTGTATTTCCAAAACGATTTTGAAAGACTGTCATAAAATCCGAATTTGAAGGTTCAGGGTATGCAGTTCGACACGGATGCACTCCCTGATGCCGAAAATGAAAGTTTCGTATCGATCGGTCAATATCCGAGCGAGTAATTGAAAGTTGAAAGTCAAAAATTGAGTACTGATTGATCTATCAGTATAAGTGAAAATTTTGAAAAACCAATGTGAAATGTTGTCAAAATTTTAACGTGGTTAGGTGACTAGCATTGCCTCGTCAATATTAAACCAAATAAAACAGAAATCTAACGGTATTTAAAAAAGATATTCAAATTTATGTCAAAAATATTTGTATTTCCAAAACGATTTTGAAAGACTGTCGAAAAAATCCGAATTTGAAGGTTCAGGGTATGCAGTTCGACACGGATGCACTCCTTGATGCCGAAAATGAAAGTTTCGTATCGATCGGTCAATATCCGAGCGAGTAATTGAAAGTTGAAAGTCAAAAATTGAGTACTGATTGATATATCAGTATAAGTGAAAATTTTGAAAAACCAATGTGAAATGTTGTCAAAATTTTAACGTGGTTAGGTGACTAGCATTGCCTCGTCAATATTAAACCAAATAAAACAGAAATCTAACGGTATTTAAAAAAGATATTCAAATTTATGTCAAAAATATTTGTATTTCCAAAACGATTTTGAAAGACTGTCGAAAAAATCCGAATTTGAAGGTTCAGGGTATGCAATTCGACACGGATGCACTCCTTGATGCCGAAAATGAAAGTTTCGTATCGATCGGTCAATATCCGAGCGAGTAATTGAAAGTTGAAAGTCAAAAATTGAGAACTGATTGATATATCAGTATAAGTGAAAATTTTGAAAAACCAATGTGAAATGTTGTCAAAATTTTAACGTGGTTAGGTGACTAGCATTGCCTCGTCAATATTATACCAAATAAAACAGAAATCTAACGGTATTTAAAAAAGATATTCAAATTTATGTCAAAAATATTTGTATTTCCAAAACGATTTTGAAAGACTGTCGAAAAAATCCGAATTTGAAGGTTCAGGGTATGCAGTTCGACACGGATGCACTCCCTGATGCCGAAAATGAAAGTTTCGTATCGATCGGTCAATATCCGAGCGAGTTATTGAAAGTTGAAAGTCAAAAATTGAGTACTGATTGATATATCAGTATAAGTGAAAATTTTGAAAAACCAATGTGAAATGTTGTCAAAATTTTAACGTGGTTAGGTGACTAGCATTGCCTCGTCAATATTAAACCAAATAAAACAGAAATCTAACGGTATTTAAAAAAGATATTCAAATTTATGTCAAAAATATTTGTATTTCCAAAACGATTTTGAAAGACTGTCGAAAAAATCCGAATTTGAAGGTTCAGGGTATGCAGTTCGACACGGATGCACTCCCTGATGCCGAAAATGAAAGTTTCGTATCGATCGGTCAATATCAGAGCGAGTTATTCAAAGTTGAAAGTCAAAAATTGAGTACTGATTGATATATCAGTATAAGTGAAAATTTTGAAAAACCAATGTGAAATGTTGTCAAAATTTTAACGTGGTTAGGTGACTAGCATTGCCTCGTCAATATTAAACCAAATAAAACAGAAATCTAACGGTATTTAAAAAAGATATTCAAATTTATGTCAAAAATATTTGTATTTCCAAAACGATTTTGAAAGACTGTCGAAAAAATCCGAATTTGAAGGTTCAGGGTATGCAGTTCGACACGGATGCACTCCCTGATGCCGAAAATGAAAGTTTCGTATCGATCGGTCAATATCCGAGCGAGTTATTGAAAGTTGAAAGTCAAAAATTGAGTACTGATTGATATATCAGTATAAGTGAAAATTTTGAAAAACCAATGTGAAATGTTGTCAAAATTTTAACGTGGTTAGGTGACTAGCATTGCCTCGTCAATATTAAACCAAATAAAACAGAAATCTAACGGTATTTAAAAAAGATATTTAAATTTACGTCAAAAATATTTGTATTTCCAAAACGATTTTGAAAGACTGTCATAAAATCCGAATTTGAAGGTTCAGGGTATGCAGTTCGACACGGATGCACTCCCTGATGCCGAAAATGAAAGTTTCGTATCGATCGGTCAATATCCGAGCGAGTAATTGAAAGTTGAAAGTCAAAAATTGAGTACTGATTGATCTATCAGTATAAGTGAAAATTTTGAAAAACCAATGTGAAATGTTGTCAAAATTTTAACGTGGTTAGGTGACTAGCATTGCCTCGTCAATATTAAACCAAATAAAACAGAAATCTAACGGTATTTAAAAAAGATATTCAAATTTATGTCAAAAATATTTGTATTTCCAAAACGATTTTGAAAGACTGTCGAAAAAATCCGAATTTGAAGGTTCAGGGTATGCAGTTCGACACGGATGCACTCCTTGATGCCGAAAATGAAAGTTTCGTATCGATCGGTCAATATCCGAGCGAGTTATTCAAAGTTGAAAGTCAAAAATTGAGTACTGATTGATATATCAGTATAAGTGAAAATTTTGAAAAACCAATGTGAAATGTTGTCAAAATTTTAACGTGGTTAGGTGACTAGCATTGCTTCGTCAATACTAAACCAAATAAAACAGAAATCTAACGGTATTTAAAAAAGATATTCAAATTTATGTCAAAAATATTTGTATTTCCAAAACGATTTTGAAAGACTGTCAAAAAAATCCGAATTTGAAGGTTCAGGGTATGCAGTTCGACACGGATGCACTCCCTGATGCCGAAAATGAAAGTTTCGTATCGATCGGTCAATATCCGAGCGAGTTATTGAAAGTTGAAAGTCAAAAATTGAGTACTGATTGATATATCAGTATAAGTGAAAATTTTGAAAAACCAATGTGAAATGTTGTCAAAATTTTAACGTGGTTAGGTGACTAGCATTGCCTCGTCAATATTGAACCAAATAAAACAGAAATCTAACGGGATTTAAAAAAGATATTCAAATTTATGTCAAAAATATTTGTATTTCCAAAACGATTTTGAAAGACTGTCGAAAAAATCCGAATTTGAAGGTTCAGGGTATGCAGTTCGACACGGATGCACTCCCTGATGCCGAAAATGAAAGTTTCGTATCGATCGGTCAATATCCGAGCGAGTTATTGAAAGTTGAAAGTCAAAAATTGAGAACTGATTGATATATCAGTATAAGTGAAAATTTTGAAAAACCAATGTGAAATGTTGTCAAAATTTTAACGTGGTTAGGTGACTAGCATTGCCTCGTCAATATTAAACCAAATAAAACAGAAATCTAACGGTATTTAAAAAAGATATTCAAATTTATGTCAAAAATATTTGTATTTCCAAAACGATTTTGAAAGACTGTCATAAAATCCGAATTTGAAGGTTCAGGGTATGCAGTTCGACACGGATGCACTCCCTGATGCCGAAAATGAAAGTTTCGTATCGATCGGTCAATATCCGAGCGAGTAATTGAAAGTTGAAAGTCAAAAATTGAGTACTGATTGATCTATCAGTATAAGTGAAAATTTTGAAAAACCAATGTAAAATGTTGTCAAAATTTTAACGTGGTTAGGTGACTAGCATTGCCTCGTCAATATTAAACCAAATAAAACAGAAATCTAACGGTATTTAAAAAAGATATTCAAATTTGTGTCAAAAATATTTGTATTTCCAAAACGATTTTGAAAGACTGTCAAAAAAATCCGAATTTGAAGGTTCAGGGTATGCAGTTCGACACGGATGCACTCCCTGATGCCGAAAATGAAAGTTTCGTATCGATCGGTCAATATCCGAGCGAGTTATTCAAAGTTGAAAGTCAAAAATTGAGAACTGATTGATATATCAGTATAAGTGAAAATTTTGAAAAACCAATGTGAAATGTTGTCAAAATTTTAACGTGGTTAGGTGACTAGCATTACCTCGTCAATATTAAACCAAATAAAACAGAAATCTAACGGTATTTAAAAAAGATATTCAAATTTATGTCAAAAATATTTGTATTTCCAAAACGATTTTGAAAGACTGTCGAAAAAATCCGAATTTGAAGGTTCAGGGTATGCAGTTCGACACGGATGCACTCCTTGATACCGAAAATGAAAGTTTCGCATCGATCGGTCAATATCCGAGCGAGTAATTGAAAGTTGAAAGTCAAAAATTGAGTACTGATTGATATATCAGTATAAGTGAAAATTTTGAAAAACCAATGTGAAATGTTGTCAAAATTTTAACGTGGTTAGGTGACTAGCATTGCCTCGTCAATATTAAACCAAATAAAACAGAAATCTAACGGTATTTAAAAAAGATATTCAAATTTATGTCAAAAATATTTGTATTTCCAAAACGATTTTGAAAGACTGTCGAAAAAATCCGAATTTGAAGGTTCAGGGTATGCAGTTCGACACGGATGCACTCCTTGATGCCGAAAATGAAAGTTTCGTATCGATCGGTCAATATCCGAGCGAGTTATTGAAAGTTGAAAGTCAAAAATTGAGTACTGATTGATATATCAGTATAAGTGAAAATTTTGAAAAACCAATGTGAAATGTTGTCAAAATTTTAACGTGGTTAGGTGACTAGCATTGCCTCGTCAATATTAAACCAAATAAAACAGAAATCTAACAGTATTTAAAAAAGATATTCAAATTTATGTCAAAAATATTTGTATTTCCAAAACGATTTTGAAAGACTGTCAAAAAAATCCGAATTTGAAGGTTCAGGGTATGCAGTTCGACACGGATGCACTCCCTGATGCCGAAAATGAAAGTTTCGTATCGATCGGTCAATATCCGAGCGAGTTATTCAAAGTTGAAAGTCAAAAATTGAGAACTGATTGATATATCAGTATAAGTGAAAATTTTGAAAAACCAATGTGAAATGTTGTCAAAATTTTAACGTGGTTAGGTGACTAGCATTGCCTCGTCAATATTAAACCAAATAAAACAGAAATCTAACGGTATTTAAAAAAGATATTCAAATTTATGTCAAAAATATTTGTATTTCCAAAACGATTTTGAAAGACTGTCGAAAAAATCCGAATTTGAAGGTTCAGGGTATGCAGTTCGACACGGATGCACTCCTTGATACCGAAAATGAAAGTTTCGCATCGATCGGTCAATATCCGAGCGAGTAATTGAAAGTTGAAAGTCAAAAATTGAGTACTGATTGATATATCAGTATAAGTGAAAATTTTGAAAAACCAATGTGAAATGTTGTCAAAATTTTAACGTGGTTAGGTGACTAGCATTGCCTCGTCAATATTAAACCAAATAAAACAGAAATGTAACGGTATTTAAAAAAGATATTCAAATTTATGTCAAAAATATTTGTATTTCCAAAACGATTTTGAAAGACTGTCGAAAAAATCCGAATTTGAAGGTTCAGGGTATGCAGTTCGACACGGATGCACTCCTTGATGCCGAAAATGAAAATTTCGTATCGATCGGTCAATATCCGAGCGAGTTATTGAAAGTTGAAAGTCAAAAATTGAGTACTGATTGATATATCAGTATAAGTGAAAATTTTGAAAAACCAATGTGAAATGTTGTCAAAATTTTAACGTGGTTAGGTGACTAGCATTGCCTCGTCAATATTAAACCAAATAAAACAGAAATCTAACAGTATTTAAAAAAGATATTCAAATTTATGTCAAAAATATTTGTATTTCCAAAACGATTTTGAAAGACTGTCGAAAAAATCCGAATTTAAAGGTTCAGGGTATGCAGTTCGACACGGATGCACTCCTTAATGCCGAAAATGAAAATTTCGTATCGATCGGTCAATATCCGAGCGAGTTATTGAAAGTTGAAAGTCAAAAATTGAGTACTGATTGATCTATCAGTATAAGTGAAAATTTTGAAAAACCAATGTGAAATGTTGTCAAAATTTTAACGTGGTTAGGTGACTAGCATTGCCTCGTCAATATTAAACCAAATAAAACAGAAATCTAACGGTATTTAAAAAAGATATTTAAATTTACGTCAAAAATATTTGTATTTCCAAAACGATTTTGAAAGACTGTCATAAAATCCGAATTTGAAGGTTCAGGGTATGCAGTTCGACACGGATGCACTCCCTGATGCCGAAAATGAAAGTTTCGTATCGATCGGTCAATATCCGAGCGAGTTATTGAAAGTTGAAAGTCAAAAATTGAGTACTGATTGATATATCAGTATAAGTGAAAATTTTGAAAAACCAATGTGAAATGTTGTCAAAATTTTAACGTAGTTAGGTGACTAGCATTGCCTTGTCAATATTAAACCAAATAAAACAGAAATCTAACGGTATTTAAAAAAGATATTTAAATTTACGTCAAAAATATTTGTATTTCCAAAACGATTTTGAAAGACTGTCAAAAAAATCCGAATTTGAAGGTTCAGGGTATGCAGTTCGACACGGATGCACTCCCTGATGCCGAAAATGAAAGTTTCGTATCGATCGGTCAATATCCGAGCGAGTTATTGAAAGTTGAAAGTCAAAAATTGAGTACTGATTGATATATCAGTATAAGTGAAAATTTTGAAAAACCAATGTGAAATGTTGTCAAAATTTTAACGTAGTTAGGTGACTAGCATTGCCTTGTCAATATTAAACCAAATAAAACAGAAATCTAACGGTATTTAAAAAAGATATTCAAATTTATGTAAAAAATATTTGTATTTCCAAAACGATTTTGAAAGACTGTCGAAAAAATCCGAATTTGAAGGTTCAGGGTATGCAGTTCGACACGGATGCACTCCTTGATGCCGAAAATGAAAGTTTCGTATCGATCGGTCAATATCCGAGCGAGTTATTGAAAGTTGAAAGTCAAAAATTGAGAACTGATTGATATATCAGTATAAGTGAAAATTTTGAAAAACCAATGTGAAATGTTGTCAAAATTTTAACGTAGTTAGGTGACTAGCATTGCCTCGTCAATATTAAACCAAATAAAACAGAAATCTAACAGTATTTAAAAAAGATATTCAAATTTATGTCAAAAATATTTGTATTTCCAAAACGATTTTGAAAGACTGTCGAAAAAATCCGAATTTAAAGGTTCAGGGTATGCAGTTCGACACGGATGCACTCCTTAATGCCGAAAATGAAAATTTCGTATCGATCGGTCAATATCCGAGCGAGTTATTGAAAGTTGAAAGTCAAAAATTGAGTACTGATTGATCTATCAGTATAAGTGAAAATTTTGAAAAACCAATGTGAAATGTTGTCAAAATTTTAACGTGGTTAGGTGACTAGCATTGCCTCGTCAATATTAAACCAAATAAAACAGAAATCTAACGGTATTTAAAAACGATATTCAAATTTATGTCAAAAATATTTGTATTTCCAAAACGATTTTGAAAGACTGTCGAAAAAATCCGAATTTGAAGGTTCAGGGTATGCAGTTCGACACGGATGCACTCCTTGATGCCGAAAATGAAAGTTTCGTATCGATCGGTCAATATCCGAGCGAGTTATTCAAAGTTGAAAGTCAAAAATTGAGTACTGATTGATATATCAGTATAAGTGAAAATTTTGAAAAACCAATGTGAAATGTTGTCAAAATTTTAACGTGGTTAGGTGACTAGCATTGCTTCGTCAATACTAAACCAAATAAAACAGAAATCTAACGGTATTTAAAAAAGATATTCAAATTTATGTCAAAAATATTTGTATTTCCAAAACGATTTTGAAAGACTGTCATAAAATCCGAATTTGAAGGTTCAGGGTATGCAGTTCGACACGGATGCACTCCCTGATGCCGAAAATGAAAGTTTCGTATCGATCGGTCAATATCCGAGCGAGTAATTGAAAGTTGAAAGTCAAAAATTGAGTACTGATTGATCTATCAGTATAAGTGAAAATTTTGAAAAACCAATGTGAAATGTTGTCAAAATTTTAACGTGGTTAGGTGACTAGCATTGCCTCGTCAATATTAAACCAAATAAAACAGAAATCTAACGGTATTTAAAAAAGATATTCAAATTTATGTCAAAAATATTTGTATTTCCAAAACGATTTTGAAAGACTGTCGAAAAAATCCGAATTTGAAGGTTCAGGGTATGCAGTTCGACACGGATGCACTCCTTGATGCCGAAAATGAAAGTTTCGTATCGATCGGTCAATATCCGAGCGAGTTATTCAAAGTTGAAAGTCAAAAATTGAGTACTGATTGATATATCAGTATAAGTGAAAATTTTGAAAAACCAATGTGAAATGTTGTCAAAATTTTAACGTGGTTAGGTGACTAGCATTGCTTCGTCAATACTAAACCAAATAAAACAGAAATCTAACGGTATTTAAAAAAGATATTCAAATTTATGTCAAAAATATTTGTATTTCCAAAACGATTTTGAAAGACTGTCAAAAAAATCCGAATTTGAAGGTTCAGGGTATGCAGTTCGACACGGATGCACTCCCTGATGCCGAAAATGAAAGTTTCGTATCGATCGGTCAATATCCGAGCGAGTTATTGAAAGTTGAAAGTCAAAAATTGAGTACTGATTGATATATCAGTATAAGTGAAAATTTTGAAAAACCAATGTGAAATGTTGTCAAAATTTTAACGTGGTTAGGTGACTAGCATTGCCTCGTCAATATTGAACCAAATAAAACAGAAATCTAACGGGATTTAAAAAAGATATTCAAATTTATGTCAAAAATATTTGTATTTCCAAAACGATTTTGAAAGACTGTCGAAAAAATCCGAATTTGAAGGTTCAGGGTATGCAGTTCGACACGGATGCACTCCCTGATGCCGAAAATGAAAGTTTCGTATCGATCGGTCAATATCCGAGCGAGTTATTGAAAGTTGAAAGTCAAAAATTGAGAACTGATTGATATATCAGTATAAGTGAAAATTTTGAAAAACCAATGTGAAATGTTGTCAAAATTTTAACGTGGTTAGGTGACTAGCATTGCCTCGTCAATATTAAACCAAATAAAACAGAAATCTAACGGTATTTAAAAAAGATATTCAAATTTATGTCAAAAATATTTGTATTTCCAAAACGATTTTGAAAGACTGTCATAAAATCCGAATTTGAAGGTTCAGGGTATGCAGTTCGACACGGATGCACTCCCTGATGCCGAAAATGAAAGTTTCGTATCGATCGGTCAATATCCGAGCGAGTAATTGAAAGTTGAAAGTCAAAAATTGAGTACTGATTGATCTATCAGTATAAGTGAAAATTTTGAAAAACCAATGTAAAATGTTGTCAAAATTTTAACGTGGTTAGGTGACTAGCATTGCCTCGTCAATATTAAACCAAATAAAACAGAAATCTAACGGTATTTAAAAAAGATATTCAAATTTGTGTCAAAAATATTTGTATTTCCAAAACGATTTTGAAAGACTGTCAAAAAAATCCGAATTTGAAGGTTCAGGGTATGCAGTTCGACACGGATGCACTCCCTGATGCCGAAAATGAAAGTTTCGTATCGATCGGTCAATATCCGAGCGAGTTATTCAAAGTTGAAAGTCAAAAATTGAGAACTGATTGATATATCAGTATAAGTGAAAATTTTGAAAAACCAATGTGAAATGTTGTCAAAATTTTAACGTGGTTAGGTGACTAGCATTACCTCGTCAATATTAAACCAAATAAAACAGAAATCTAACGGTATTTAAAAAAGATATTCAAATTTATGTCAAAAATATTTGTATTTCCAAAACGATTTTGAAAGACTGTCGAAAAAATCCGAATTTGAAGGTTCAGGGTATGCAGTTCGACACGGATGCACTCCTTGATACCGAAAATGAAAGTTTCGCATCGATCGGTCAATATCCGAGCGAGTAATTGAAAGTTGAAAGTCAAAAATTGAGTACTGATTGATATATCAGTATAAGTGAAAATTTTGAAAAACCAATGTGAAATGTTGTCAAAATTTTAACGTGGTTAGGTGACTAGCATTGCCTCGTCAATATTAAACCAAATAAAACAGAAATCTAACGGTATTTAAAAAAGATATTCAAATTTATGTCAAAAATATTTGTATTTCCAAAACGATTTTGAAAGACTGTCGAAAAAATCCGAATTTGAAGGTTCAGGATATGCAGTTCGACACGGATGCACTCCTTGATGCCGAAAATGAAAGTTTCGTATCGATCGGTCAATATCCGAGCGAGTTATTGAAAGTTGAAAGTCAAAAATTGAGTACTGATTGATATATCAGTATAAGTGAAAATTTTGAAAAACCAATGTGAAATGTTGTCAAAATTTTAACGTGGTTAGGTGACTAGCATTGCCTCGTCAATATTAAACCAAATAAAACAGAAATCTAACAGTATTTAAAAAAGATATTCAAATTTATGTCAAAAATATTTGTATTTCCAAAACGATTTTGAAAGACTGTCAAAAAAATCCGAATTTGAAGGTTCAGGGTATGCAGTTCGACACGGATGCACTCCCTGATGCCGAAAATGAAAGTTTCGTATCGATCGGTCAATATCCGAGCGAGTTATTCAAAGTTGAAAGTCAAAAATTGAGAACTGATTGATATATCAGTATAAGTGAAAATTTTGAAAAACCAATGTGAAATGTTGTCAAAATTTTAACGTGGTTAGGTGACTAGCATTGCCTCGTCAATATTAAACCAAATAAAACAGAAATCTAACGGTATTTAAAAAAGATATTCAAATTTATGTCAAAAATATTTGTATTTCCAAAACGATTTTGAAAGACTGTCGAAAAAATCCGAATTTGAAGGTTCAGGGTATGCAGTTCGACACGGATGCACTCCTTGATACCGAAAATGAAAGTTTCGCATCGATCGGTCAATATCCGAGCGAGTAATTGAAAGTTGAAAGTCAAAAATTGAGTACTGATTGATATATCAGTATAAGTGAAAATTTTGAAAAACCAATGTGAAATGTTGTCAAAATTTTAACGTGGTTAGGTGACTAGCATTGCCTCGTCAATATTAAACCAAATAAAACAGAAATGTAACGGTATTTAAAAAAGATATTCAAATTTATGTCAAAAATATTTGTATTTCCAAAACGATTTTGAAAGACTGTCGAAAAAATCCGAATTTGAAGGTTCAGGGTATGCAGTTCGACACGGATGCACTCCTTGATGCCGAAAATGAAAATTTCGTATCGATCGGTCAATATCCGAGCGAGTTATTGAAAGTTGAAAGTCAAAAATTGAGTACTGATTGATATATCAGTATAAGTGAAAATTTTGAAAAACCAATGTGAAATGTTGTCAAAATTTTAACGTGGTTAGGTGACTAGCATTGCCTCGTCAATATTAAACCAAATAAAACAGAAATCTAACAGTATTTAAAAAAGATATTCAAATTTATGTCAAAAATATTTGTATTTCCAAAACGATTTTGAAAGACTGTCGAAAAAATCCGAATTTAAAGGTTCAGGGTATGCAGTTCGACACGGATGCACTCCTTAATGCCGAAAATGAAAATTTCGTATCGATCGGTCAATATCCGAGCGAGTTATTGAAAGTTGAAAGTCAAAAATTGAGTACTGATTGATCTATCAGTATAAGTGAAAATTTTGAAAAACCAATGTGAAATGTTGTCAAAATTTTAACGTGGTTAGGTGACTAGCATTGCCTCGTCAATATTAAACCAAATAAAACAGAAATCTAACGGTATTTAAAAAAGATATTTAAATTTACGTCAAAAATATTTGTATTTCCAAAACGATTTTGAAAGACTGTCATAAAATCCGAATTTGAAGGTTCAGGGTATGCAGTTCGACACGGATGCACTCCCTGATGCCGAAAATGAAAGTTTCGTATCGATCGGTCAATATCCGAGCGAGTTATTGAAAGTTGAAAGTCAAAAATTGAGTACTGATTGATATATCAGTATAAGTGAAAATTTTGAAAAACCAATGTGAAATGTTGTCAAAATTTTAACGTAGTTAGGTGACTAGCATTGCCTTGTCAATATTAAACCAAATAAAACAGAAATCTAACGGTATTTAAAAAAGATATTTAAATTTACGTCAAAAATATTTGTATTTCCAAAACGATTTTGAAAGACTGTCAAAAAAATCCGAATTTGAAGGTTCAGGGTATGCAGTTCGACACGGATGCACTCCCTGATGCCGAAAATGAAAGTTTCGTATCGATCGGTCAATATCCGAGCGAGTTATTGAAAGTTGAAAGTCAAAAATTGAGTACTGATTGATATATCAGTATAAGTGAAAATTTTGAAAAACCAATGTGAAATGTTGTCAAAATTTTAACGTAGTTAGGTGACTAGCATTGCCTTGTCAATATTAAACCAAATAAAACAGAAATCTAACGGTATTTAAAAAAGATATTCAAATTTATGTAAAAAATATTTGTATTTCCAAAACGATTTTGAAAGACTGTCGAAAAAATCCGAATTTGAAGGTTCAGGGTATGCAGTTCGACACGGATGCACTCCTTGATGCCGAAAATGAAAGTTTCGTATCGATCGGTCAATATCCGAGCGAGTTATTGAAAGTTGAAAGTCAAAAATTGAGAACTGATTGATATATCAGTATAAGTGAAAATTTTGAAAAACCAATGTGAAATGTTGTCAAAATTTTAACGTAGTTAGGTGACTAGCATTGCCTCGTCAATATTAAACCAAATAAAACAGAAATCTAACAGTATTTAAAAAAGATATTCAAATTTATGTCAAAAATATTTGTATTTCCAAAACGATTTTGAAAGACTGTCGAAAAAATCCGAATTTAAAGGTTCAGGGTATGCAGTTCGACACGGATGCACTCCTTAATGCCGAAAATGAAAATTTCGTATCGATCGGTCAATATCCGAGCGAGTTATTGAAAGTTGAAAGTCAAAAATTGAGTACTGATTGATCTATCAGTATAAGTGAAAATTTTGAAAAACCAATGTGAAATGTTGTCAAAATTTTAACGTGGTTAGGTGACTAGCATTGCCTCGTCAATATTAAACCAAATAAAACAGAAATCTAACGGTATTTAAAAACGATATTCAAATTTATGTCAAAAATATTTGTATTTCCAAAACGATTTTGAAAGACTGTCGAAAAAATCCGAATTTGAAGGTTCAGGGTATGCAGTTCGACACGGATGCACTCCTTGATGCCGAAAATGAAAGTTTCGTATCGATCGGTCAATATCCGAGCGAGTTATTCAAAGTTGAAAGTCAAAAATTGAGTACTGATTGATATATCAGTATAAGTGAAAATTTTGAAAAACCAATGTGAAATGTTGTCAAAATTTTAACGTGGTTAGGTGACTAGCATTGCTTCGTCAATACTAAACCAAATAAAACAGAAATCTAACGGTATTTAAAAAAGATATTCAAATTTATGTCAAAAATATTTGTATTTCCAAAACGATTTTGAAAGACTGTCAAAAAAATCCGAATTTGAAGGTTCAGGGTATGCAGTTCGACACGGATGCACTCCCTGATGCCGAAAATGAAAGTTTCGTATCGATCGGTCAATATCCGAGCGAGTTATTGAAAGTTGAAAGTCAAAAATTGAGTACTGATTGATATATCAGTATAAGTGAAAATTTTGAAAAACCAATGTGAAATGTTGTCAAAATTTTAACGTAGTTAGGTGACTAGCATTGCCTTGTCAATATTAAACCAAATAAAACAGAAATCTAACGGTATTTAAAAAAGATATTCAAATTTATGTCAAAAATATTTGTATTTCCAAAACGATTTTGAAAGACTGTCGAAAAAATCCGAATTTGAAGGTTCAGGGTATGCAGTTCGACACGGATGCACTCCTTGATGCCGAAAATGAAAGTTTCGTATCGATCGGTCAATATCCGAGCGAGTTATTGAAAGTTGAAAGTCAAAAATTGAGAACTGATTGATATATCAGTATAAGTGAAAATTTTGAAAAACCAATGTGAAATGTTGTCAAAATTTTAACGTGGTTAGGTGACTAGCATTGCCTCGTCAATATTAAACCAAATAAAACAGAAATCTGACAGTATTTAAAAAAGATATTCAAATTTATGTCAAAAATATTTGTATTTCCAAAACGATTTTGAAAGACTGTCAAAAAATCCGAATTTGAAGGTTCAGGGTATGCAGTTCGACACGGATGCACTCCCTGATGCCGAAAATGAAAGTTTCGTATCGATCGGTCAATATCCGAGCGAGTTATTGAAAGTTGAAAGTCAAAAATTGAGTACTGATTGATATATCAGTATAAGTGAAAATTTTGAAAAACCAATGTGAAATGTTGTCAAAATTTTAACGTGGTTAGGTGACTAGCATTGCCTCGTCAATATTAAACCAAATAAAACAGAAATCTAACGGTATTTAAAAAAGATATTCAAATTTTTGTCAAAAATATTTGTATTTCCAAAACGATTTTGAAAGTCTGTCATAAAATCCGAATTTGAAGGTTCAGGGTATGCAGTTCGACACGGATGCACTCCCTGATGCCGAAAATGAAAGTTTCGTATCGATCGGTCAATATCCGAGCGAGTTATTGAAAGTTGAAAGTCAAAAATTGAGTACTGATTGATAAATCAGTATAAGTGAAAATTTTGAAAAACCAATGTGAAATGTTGTCAAAATTTTAACGTGGTTAGGTGACTAGCATTGCCTCGTCAATATTAAACCAAATAAAACAGAAATCTAACGGTATTTAAAAAAGATATTCAAATTTATGTCAAAAATATTTGTATTTCCAAAACGATTTTGAAAGACTGTCAAAAAAATCCGAATTTGAAGGTTCAGGGTATGCAGTTCGACACGGATGCACTCCTTGATGCCGAAAATGAAAGTTTCGTATCGATCGGTCAATATCCGAGCGAGTTATTGAAAGTTGAAAGTCAAAAATTGAGAACTGATTGATATATCAGTATAAGTGAAAATTTTGAAAAACCAATGTGAAATGTTGTCAAAATTTTAACGTGGTTAGGTGACTAGCATTGCCTCGTCAATATTAAACCAAATAAAACAGAAATCTGACAGTATTTAAAAAAGATATTCAAATTTATGTCAAAAATATTTGTATTTCCAAAACGATTTTGAAAGACTGTCAAAAAATCCGAATTTGAAGGTTCAGGGTATGCAGTTCGACACGGATGCACTCCCTGATGCCGAAAATGAAAGTTTCGTATCGATCGGTCAATATCCGAGCGAGTTATTGAAAGTTGAAAGTCAAAAATTGAGTACTGATTGATATATCAGTATAAGTGAAAATTTTGAAAAACCAATGTGAAATGTTGTCAAAATTTTAACGTGGTTAGGTGACTAGCATTGCCTCGTCAATATTAAACCAAATAAAACAGAAATCTAACGGTATTTAAAAAAGATATTCAAATTTATGTCAAAAATATTTGTATTTCCAAAACGATTTTGAAAGACTGTCATAAAATCCGAATTTGAAGGTTCAGGGTATGCAGTTCGACACGGATGCACTCCCTGATGCCGAAAATGAAAGTTTCGTATCGATCGGTCAATATCCGAGCGAGTAATTGAAAGTTGAAAGTCAAAAATTGAGTACTGATTGATCTATCAGTATAAGTGAAAATTTTGAAAAACCAATGTGAAATGTTGTCAAAATTTTAACGTGGTTAGGTGACTAGCATTGCCTCGTCAATATTAAACCAAATAAAACAGAAATCTAACGGTATTTAAAAAAGATATTCAAATTTATGTCAAAAATATTTGTATTTCCAAAACGATTTTGAAAGACTGTCGAAAAAATCCGAATTTGAAGGTTCAGGGTATGCAGTTCGACACGGATGCACTCCTTGATGCCGAAAATGAAAGTTTCGTATCGATCGGTCAATATCCGAGCGAGTTATTGAAAGTTGAAAGTCAAAAATTGAGTACTGATTGATATATCAGTATAAGTGAAAATTTTGAAAAACCAATGTGAAATGTTGTCAAAATTTTAACGTGGTTAGGTGACTAGCATTGCTTCGTCAATACTAAACCAAATAAAACAGAAATCTAACGGTATTTAAAAAAGATATTCAAATTTATGTCAAAAATATTTGTATTTCCAAAACGATTTTGAAAGACTGTCAAAAAAATCCGAATTTGAAGGTTCAGGGTATGCAGTTCGACACGGATGCACTCCCTGATGCCGAAAATGAAAGTTTCGTATCGATCGGTCAATATCCGAGCGAGTTATTGAAAGTTGAAAGTCAAAAATTGAGAACTGATTGATATATCAGTATAAGTGAAAATTTTGAAAAACCAATGTGAAATGTTGTCAAAATTTTAACGTGGTTAGGTGACTAGCATTGCCTTGTCAATATTAAACCAAATAAAACAGAAATCTAACGGTATTTAAAAAAGATATTCAAATTTATGTCAAAAATATTTGTATTTCCAAAACGATTTTGAAAGACTGTCGAAAAAATCCGAATTTGAAGGTTCAGGGTATGCAGTTCGACACGGATGCACTCCTTGATGCCGAAAATGAAAGTTTCGTATCGATCGGTCAATATCCGAGCGAGTTATTGAAAGTTGAAAGTCAAAAATTGAGAACTGATTGATATATCAGTATAAGTGAAAATTTTGAAAAACCAATGTGAAATGTTGTCAAAATTTTAACGTGGTTAGGTGACTAGCATTGCCTCGTCAATATTAAACCAAATAAAACAGAAATCTAACGGTATTTAAAAAAGATATTCAAATTTATGTCAAAAATATTTGTATTTCCAAAACGATTTTGAAAGACTGTCATAAAATCCGAATTTGAAGGTTCAGGGTATGCAGTTCGACACGGATGCACTCCCTGATGCCGAAAATGAAAGTTTCGTATCGATCGGTCAATATCCGAGCGAGTAATTGAAAGTTGAAAGTCAAAAATTGAGTACTGATTGATCTATCAGTATAAGTGAAAATTTTGAAAAACCAATGTGAAATGTTGTCAAAATTTTAACGTGGTTAGGTGACTAGCATTGCCTCGTCAATATTAAACCAAATAAAACAGAAATCTAACGGTATTTAAAAAAGATATTCAAATTTATGTCAAAAATATTTGTATTTCCAAAACGATTTTGAAAGACTGTCGAAAAAATCCGAATTTGAAGGTTCAGGGTATGCAGTTCGACACGGATGCACTCCTTGATGCCGAAAATGAAAGTTTCGTATCGATCGGTCAATATCCGAGCGAGTAATTGAAAGTTGAAAGTCAAAAATTGAGTACTGATTGATATATCAGTATAAGTGAAAATTTTGAAAAACCAATGTGAAATGTTGTCAAAATTTTAACGTGGTTAGGTGACTAGCATTGCCTCGTCAATATTAAACCAAATAAAACAGAAATCTAACGGTATTTAAAAAAGATATTCAAATTTATGTCAAAAATATTTGTATTTCCAAAACGATTTTGAAAGACTGTCGAAAAAATCCGAATTTGAAGGTTCAGGGTATGCAATTCGACACGGATGCACTCCTTGATGCCGAAAATGAAAGTTTCGTATCGATCGGTCAATATCCGAGCGAGTAATTGAAAGTTGAAAGTCAAAAATTGAGAACTGATTGATATATCAGTATAAGTGAAAATTTTGAAAAACCAATGTGAAATGTTGTCAAAATTTTAACGTGGTTAGGTGACTAGCATTGCCTCGTCAATATTATACCAAATAAAACAGAAATCTAACGGTATTTAAAAAAGATATTCAAATTTATGTCAAAAATATTTGTATTTCCAAAACGATTTTGAAAGACTGTCGAAAAAATCCGAATTTGAAGGTTCAGGGTATGCAGTTCGACACGGATGCACTCCCTGATGCCGAAAATGAAAGTTTCGTATCGATCGGTCAATATCCGAGCGAGTTATTGAAAGTTGAAAGTCAAAAATTGAGTACTGATTGATATATCAGTATAAGTGAAAATTTTGAAAAACCAATGTGAAATGTTGTCAAAATTTTAACGTGGTTAGGTGACTAGCATTGCCTCGTCAATATTAAACCAAATAAAACAGAAATCTAACGGTATTTAAAAAAGATATTCAAATTTATGTCAAAAATATTTGTATTTCCAAAACGATTTTGAAAGACTGTCGAAAAAATCCGAATTTGAAGGTTCAGGGTATGCAGTTCGACACGGATGCACTCCCTGATGCCGAAAATGAAAGTTTCGTATCGATCGGTCAATATCAGAGCGAGTTATTCAAAGTTGAAAGTCAAAAATTGAGTACTGATTGATATATCAGTATAAGTGAAAATTTTGAAAAACCAATGTGAAATGTTGTCAAAATTTTAACGTGGTTAGGTGACTAGCATTGCCTCGTCAATATTAAACCAAATAAAACAGAAATCTAACGGTATTTAAAAAAGATATTCAAATTTATGTCAAAAATATTTGTATTTCCAAAACGATTTTGAAAGACTGTCGAAAAAATCCGAATTTGAAGGTTCAGGGTATGCAGTTCGACACGGATGCACTCCCTGATGCCGAAAATGAAAGTTTCGTATCGATCGGTCAATATCCGAGCGAGTTATTGAAAGTTGAAAGTCAAAAATTGAGTACTGATTGATATATCAGTATAAGTGAAAATTTTGAAAAACCAATGTGAAATGTTGTCAAAATTTTAACGTGGTTAGGTGACTAGCATTGCCTCGTCAATATTAAACCAAATAAAACAGAAATCTAACGGTATTTAAAAAAGATATTCAAATTTATGTCAAAAATATTTGTATTTCCAAAACGATTTTGAAAGACTGTCGAAAAAATCCGAATTTGAAGGTTCAGGGTATGCAGTTCGACACGGATGCACTCCCTGATGCCGAAAATGAAAGTTTCGTATCGATCGGTCAATATCAGAGCGAGTTATTCAAAGTTGAAAGTCAAAAATTGAGTACTGATTGATATATCAGTATAAGTGAAAATTTTGAAAAACCAATGTGAAATGTTGTCAAAATTTTAACGTGGTTAGGTGACTAGCATTGCTTCGTCAATACTAAACCAAATAAAACAGAAATCTAACGGTATTTAAAAAAGATATTCAAATTTATGTCAAAAATATTTGTATTTCCAAAACGATTTTGAAAGACTGTCAAAAAAATCCGAATTTGAAGGTTCAGGGTATGCAGTTCGACACGGATGCACTCCCTGATGCCGAAAATGAAAGTTTCGTATCGATCGGTCAATATCCGAGCGAGTTATTGAAAGTTGAAAGTCAAAAATT
Source organism: Choreutis nemorana (assembly GCA_949316135.1). NCBI lineage: Eukaryota > Metazoa > Arthropoda > Insecta > Lepidoptera > Choreutidae > Choreutis > Choreutis nemorana. Next base: position 7,669,969 of record OX438618.1, read on the forward strand.
GAGTACTGATTGATATATCAGTATAAGTGAAAATTTTGAAAAACCAATGTGAAATGTTGTCAAAATTTTAACGTGGTTAGGTGACTAGCATTGCCTTGTCAATATTAAACCAAATAAAACAGAAATCTAACGGTATTTAAAAAAGATATTCAAATTTATGTCAAAAATATTTGTATTTCCAAAACGATTTTGAAAGACTGTCGAAAAAATCCGAATTTGAAGGTTCAGGGTATGCAGTTCGACACGGATGCACTCCTTGATGCCGAAAATGAAAGTTTCGTATCGATCGGTCAATATCCGAGCGAGTTATTGAAAGTTGAAAGTCAAAAATTGAGAACTGATTGATATATCAGTATAAGTGAAAATTTTGAAAAACCAATGTGAAATGTTGTCAAAATTTTAACGTGGTTAGGTGACTAGCATTGCCTCGTCAATATTAAACCAAATAAAACAGAAATCTAACGGTATTTAAAAAAGATATTCAAATTTATGTCAAAAATATTTGTATTTCCAAAACGATTTTGAAAGACTGTCAAAAAATCCGAATTTGAAGGTTCAGGGTATGCAGTTCGACACGGATGCACTCCCTGATGCCGAAAATGAAAGTTTCGTATCGATCGGTCAATATCCGAGCGAGTTATTGAAAGTTGAAAGTCAAAAATCGAGTACTGATTGATATATCAGTATAAGTGAAAATTTTGAAAAACCAATGTGAAATGTTGTCAAAATTTTAACGTGGTTAGGTGACTAGCATTGCCTCGTCAATATTAAACCAAATAAAACAGAAATCTAACGGTATTTAAAAAAGATATTCAAATTTTTGTCAAAAATATTTGTATTTCCAAAACGATTTTGAAAGACTGTCATAAAATCCAAATTTGAAGGTTCAGGGTATGCAGTTCGACACGGATGCACTCCCTGATGCCGAAAATGAAAGTTTCGTATCGATCGGTCAATATCCGAGCGAGTAATTGAAAGTTGAAAGTCAAAAATTGAGTACTGATTGATCTATCAGTATAAGTGAAAATTTTGAAAAACCAATGTGAAATGTTGTCAAAATTTTAACGTGGTTAGGTGACTAGCATTGCCTTGTCACTATTAAACCAAATAAAACAGAAATCTAACGGTATTTAAAAAAGATATTCAAATTTATGTCAAAAATATTTGTATTTCCAAAACGATTTTGAAAGACTGTCGAAAAAATCCGAATTTGAAGGTTCAAGGTACGCAGTTCGACACGGATGCACTCCCTGATGCCGAAAATGAAAGTTTCGTATCGATCGGTCAATATCCGAGCGAGTTATTGAAAGTTGAAAGTCAAAAATTGAGTACTGATTGATAAATCAGTATAAGTGAAAATTTTGAAAAACCAATGTGAAATGTTGTCAAAATTTTAACGTGGTTAGGTGACTAGCATTGCCTCGTCAATATTAAACCAAATAAAACAGAAATCTAACGGTATTTAAAAAAGATATTCAAATTTTTGTCAAAAATATTTGTATTTCCAAAACGATTTTGAAAGACTGTCATAAAATCCGAATTTGAAGGTTCAGGGTATGCAGTTCGACACGGATGCACTCCCTGATGCCGAAAATGAAAGTTTCGTATCGATCGGTCAATATCCGAGCGAGTAATTGAAAGTTGAAAGTCAAAAATTGAGTACTGATTGATCTATCAGTATAAGTGAAAATTTTGAAAAACCAATGTGAAATGTTGTCAAAATTTTAACGTGGTTAGGTGACTAGCATTGCCTCGTCAATATTAAACCAAATAAAACAGAAATCTAACGGTATTTAAAAAAGATATTCAAATTTATGTCAAAAATATTTGTATTTCCAAAACGATTTTGAAAGACTGTCGAAAAAATCCGAATTTGAAGGTTCAGGGTATGCAGTTCGACACGGATGCACTCCTTGATGCCGAAAATGAAAGTTTCGTATCGATCGGTCAATATCCGAGCGAGTTATTGAAAGTTGAAAGTCAAAAATTGAGTACTGATTGATATATCAGTATAAGTGAAAATTTTGAAAAACCAATGTGAAATGTTGTCAAAATTTTAACGTGGTTAGGTGACTAGCATTGCTTCGTCAATACTAAACCAAATAAAACAGAAATCTAACGGTATTTAAAAAAGATATTCAAATTTATGTCAAAAATATTTGTATTTCCAAAACGATTTTGAAAGACTGTCAAAAAAATCCGAATTTGAAGGTTCAGGGTATGCAGTTCGACACGGATGCACTCCCTGATGCCGAAAATGAAAGTTTCGTATCGATCGGTCAATATCCGAGCGAGTTATTGAAAGTTGAAAGTCAAAAATTGAGTACTGATTGATATATCAGTATAAGTGAAAATTTTGAAAAACCAATGTGAAATGTTGTCAAAATTTTAACGTGGTTAGGTGACTAGCATTGCCTTGTCAATATTAAACCAAATAAAACAGAAATCTAACGGTATTTAAAAAAGATATTCAAATTTATGTCAAAAATATTTGTATTTCCAAAACGATTTTGAAAGACTGTCGAAAAAATCCGAATTTGAAGGTTCAGGGTATGCAGTTCGACACGGATGCACTCCTTGATGCCGAAAATGAAAGTTTCGTATCGATCGGTCAATATCCGAGCGAGTTATTGAAAGTTGAAAGTCAAAAATTGAGAACTGATTGATATATCAGTATAAGTGAAAATTTTGAAAAACCAATGTGAAATGTTGTCAAAATTTTAACGTGGTTAGGTGACTAGCATTGCCTCGTCAATATTAAACCAAATAAAACAGAAATCTAACGGTATTTAAAAAAGATATTCAAATTTATGTCAAAAATATTTGTATTTCCAAAACGATTTTGAAAGACTGTCAAAAAATCCGAATTTGAAGGTTCAGGGTATGCAGTTCGACACGGATGCACTCCCTGATGCCGAAAATGAAAGTTTCGTATCGATCGGTCAATATCCGAGCGAGTTATTGAAAGTTGAAAGTCAAAAATCGAGTACTGATTGATATATCAGTATAAGTGAAAATTTTGAAAAACCAATGTGAAATGTTGTCAAAATTTTAACGTGGTTAGGTGACTAGCATTGCCTCGTCAATATTAAACCAAATAAAACAGAAATCTAACGGTATTTAAAAAAGATATTCAAATTTATGTCAAAAATATTTGTATTTCCAAAACGATTTTGAAAGACTGTCGAAAAAATCCGAATTTGAAGGTTCAGGGTATGCAGTTCGACACGGATGCACTCCCTGATGCCGAAAATGAAAGTTTCGTATCGATCGGTCAATATCAGAGCGAGTTATTCAAAGTTGAAAGTCAAAAATTGAGTACTGATTGATATATCAGTATAAGTGAAAATTTTGAAAAACCAATGTGAAATGTTGTCAAAATTTTAACGTGGTTAGGTGACTAGCATTGCCTCGTCAATATTAAACCAAATAAAACAGAAATCTAACGGTATTTAAAAAAGATATTCAAATTTTTGTCAAAAATATTTGTATTTCCAAAACGATTTTGAAAGACTGTCATAAAATCCAAATTTGAAGGTTCAGGGTATGCAGTTCGACACGGATGCACTCCCTGATGCCGAAAATGAAAGTTTCGTATCGATCGGTCAATATCCGAGCGAGTAATTGAAAGTTGAAAGTCAAAAATTGAGTACTGATTGATCTATCAGTATAAGTGAAAATTTTGAAAAACCAATGTGAAATGTTGTCAAAATTTTAACGTGGTTAGGTGACTAGCATTGCCTCGTCAATATTAAACCAAATAAAACAGAAATCTAACGGTATTTAAAAAAGATATTCAAATTTATGTCAAAAATATTTGTATTTCCAAAACGATTTTGAAAGACTGTCGAAAAAATCCGAATTTGAAGGTTCAGGGTATGCAGTTCGACACGGATGCACTCCTTGATGCCGAAAATGAAAGTTTCGTATCGATCGGTCAATATCCGAGCGAGTTATTGAAAGTTGAAAGTCAAAAATTGAGTACTGATTGATATATCAGTATAAGTGAAAATTTTGAAAAACCAATGTGAAATGTTGTCAAAATTTTAACGTGGTTAGGTGACTAGCATTGCCTCGTCAATATTAAACCAAATAAAACAGAAATCTAACGGTATTTAAAAAAGATATTCAAATTTATGTCAAAAATATTTGTATTTCCAAAACGATTTTGAAAGACTGTCAAAAAATCCGAATTTGAAGGTTCAGGGTATGCAATTCGACACGGATGCACTCCCTGATGCCGAAAATGAAAGTTTCGTATCGATCGGTCAATATCCGAGCGAGTAATTGAAAGTTGAAAGTCAAAAATTGAGTACTGATTGATATATCAGTATAAGTGAAAATTTTGAAAAACCAATGTGAAATGTTGTCAAAATTTTAACGTGGTTAGGTGACTAGCATTGCCTCGTCAATATTAAACCAAATAAAACAGAAATCTAACGGTATTTAAAAAAGATATTCAAATTTATGTCAAAAATATTTGTATTTCCAAAACGATTTTGAAAGACTGTCGAAAAAATCCGAATTTGAAGGTTCAGGGTATGCAGTTCAACACGGATGCACTCCCTGATGCCGAAAATGAAAGTTTCGTATCGATCGGTCAATATCCGAGCGAGTTATTGAAAGTTGAAAGTCAAAAATTGAGTACTGATTGATATATCAGTATAAGTGAAAATTTTGAAAAACCAATGTGAAATGTTGTCAAAATTTTAACGTGGTTAGGTGACTAGCATTGCCTCGTCAATATTAAACCAAATAAAACAGAAATCTAACGGTATTTAAAAAAGATATTCAAATTTATGTCAAAAATATTTGTATTTCCAAAACGATTTTGAAAGACTGTCAAAAAATCCGAATTTGAAGGTTCAGGGTATGCAGTTCGACACGGATGCACTCCCTGATGCCGAAAATGAAAGTTTCGTATCGATCGGTCAATATCCGAGCGAGTTATTGAAAGTTGAAAGTAAAAATTGAGTACTGATTGATATATCAGTATAAGTGAAAATTTTGAAAAACCAATGTGAAATGCTGTCAAAATTTTAACGTGGTTAGATGACTAGCATTGCCTCGTCAATACTAAACCAAATAAAACAGAAATCTAACGGTATTTAAAAAAGATATTCAAATTTATGTCAAAAATATTTGTATTTCCAAAACGATTTTGAAAGACTGTCGAAAAAATCCGAATTTGAAGGTTCAGGGTATGCAGTTCGACACGGATGCACTCTCTGATGCCGAAAATGAAAGTTTCGTATCGATCGGTCAATATCAGAGCGAGTTATTCAAAGTTGAAAGTCAAAAATTGAGTACTGATTGATATATCAGTATAAGTGAAAATTTTGAAAAACCAATGTGAAATGTTGTCAAAATTTTAACGTGGTTAGGTGACTAGCATTGCCTCGTCAATATTAAACCAAATAAAACAGAAATCTAACGGTATTTAAAAAAGATATTCAAATTTATGTCAAAAATATTTGTATTTCCAAAACGATTTTGAAAGACTGTCGAAAAAATCCGAATTTGAAGGTTCAAGGTATGCAGTTCGACACGGATGCACTCCCTGATGCCGAAAATGAAAGTTTCGTATCGATCGGTCAATATCCGAGCGAGTTATTGAAAGTTGAAAGTCAAAAATTGAGTACTGATTGATATATCAGTATGAGTGAAAATTTTGAAAAACCAATGTGAAATGTTGTCAAAATTTTAACGTGGTTAGGTGACTAGCGTTGCCTCGTCAATATTAAACCAAATAAAACAGAAATCTAACGGTATTTAAAAAAGATATTCAAATTTATGTCAAAAATATTTGTATTTCCAAAACGATTTTGAAAGACTGTCAAAAAATCCGAATTTGAAGGTTCCGGGTATGCAGTTCGACACGGATGCACTCCCTGATGCCGAAAATGAAAGTTTCGTATCGATCGGTCAATATCCGAGCGAGTTATTGAAAGTTGAAAGTCAAAAATTGAGTACTGATTGATATATCAGTATAAGTGAAAATTTTGAAAAACCAATGTGAAATGTTGTCAAAATTTTAACGTGGTTAGGTGACTAGCATTGCCTCGTCAATATGAAACCAAATAAAACAGAAATCTAACGGTATTTAAAAAAGATATTCAAATTTATGTCAAAAATATTTGTATTTCCAAAACGATTTTGAAAGACTGTCGAAAAAATCCGAATTTGAAGGTTCAGGGTATGCAGTTCGACACGGATGCACTCCCTGATGCCGAAAATGAAAGTTTCGTATCGATCGGTCAATATCCGAGCGAGTTATTGAAAGTTGAAAGTCAAAAATTGAGTACTGATTGATATATCAGTATAAGTGAAAATTTTGAAAAACCAATGTGAAATGTTGTCAAAATTTTAACGTGGTTAGGTGACTAGCATTGCCTTGTCACTATTAAACCAAATAAAACAGAAATCTAACGGTATTTAAAAAAGATATTCAAATTTATGTCAAAAATATTTGTATTTCCAAAACGATTTTGAAAGACTGTCGAAAAAATCCGAATTTGAAGGTTCAAGGTACGCAGTTCGACACGGATGCACTCCCTGATGCCGAAAATGAAAGTTTCGTATCGATCGGTCAATATCCGAGCGAGTTATTGAAAGTTGAAAGTCAAAAATTGAGTACTGATTGATAAATCAGTATAAGTGAAAATTTTGAAAAACCAATGTGAAATGTTGTCAAAATTTTAACGTGGTTAGGTGACTAGCATTGCCTCGTCAATATTAAACCAAATAAAACAGAAATCTAAAGGTATTTAAAAAAGATATTCAAATTTATGTCAAAAATATTTGTATTTCCAAAACGATTTTGAAAGACTGTCGAAAAAATCCGAGTTTGAAGGTTCAGGGTATGCAGTTCGACACGGATGCACTCCCTGATGCCGAAAATGAAAGTTTCGTAACGATCGGTCAATATCCGAGCGAGTTATTGAAAGTTGAAAGTCAAAAATTGAGTACTGATTGATATATCAGTATAAGTGAAAATTTTGAAAAACCAATGTGAAATGTTGTCAAAATTTTAACGTGGTTAGGTGACTAGCATTGCCTCGTCAATATTAAACCAAATAAAACAGAAATCTAACGGTATTTAAAAAAGATATTCAAATTTATGTCAAAAATATTTGTATTTCCAAAACGATTTTGAAAGACTGTCGAAAAAATCCGAATTTGAAGGTTCAAGGTATGCAGTTCGACACGGATGCACTCCCTGATGCCGAAAATGAAAGTTTCGTATCGATCGGTCAATATCCGAGCGAGTTATTGAAAGTTGAAAGTCAAAAATTGAGTACTGATTGATAAATCAGTATAAGTGAAAATTTTGAAAAACCAATGTGAAATGTTGTCAAAATTTTAACGTGGTTAGGTGACTAGCATTGCCTCGTCAATATTAAACCAAATAAAACAGAAATCTAACGGTATTTAAAAAAGATATTCAAATTTATGTCAAAAATATTTGTATTTCCAAAACGATTTTGAAAGACTGTCAAAAAAATCCGAATTTGAAGGTTCAGGGTATGCAGTTCGACACGGATGCATTCCCTGATGCTGAAAATGAAAGTTTCGTATCGATCGGTCAATATCCGAGCGAGTTATTCAAAGTTGAAAGTCAAAAATTGAGTACTGATTGATATATCAGTATAAGTGAAAATTTTGAAAAACCAATGTGAAATGTTTTCAAAATTTTAACGTGGTTAGGTGACTAGCATTGCCTCGTCAATATTAAACCAAATAAAACAGAAATCTAACGGTATTTAAAAAAGATATTCAAATTTATGTCAAAAATATTTGTATTTCCAAAACGATTTTGAAAGACTGTCAAAAAAATCCGAATTTGAAGGTTCAGGGTATGCAGTTCGACACGGATGCACTCTTTGATGCCGAAAATGAAAGTTTCGTATCGATCGGTCAATATCCGAGCGAGTTATTGAAAGTTGAAAGTCAAAAATTGAGAACTGATTGATATATCAGTATAAGTGAAAATTTTGAAAAACCAATGTGAAATGTTGTCAAAATTTTAACGTGGTTAGGTGACTAGCATTGCCTCGTCAATATTAAACCAAATAAAACAGAAATCTAACGGTATTTAAAAAAGATATTCAAATTTATGTCAAAAATATTTGTATTTCCAAAACGATTTTGAAAGACTGTCGAAAAAATCCGAATTTGAAGGTTCAGGGTATGCAGTTCGACACGGATGCACTCCTTGATGCCGAAAATGAAAGTTTCGTATCGATCGGTCAATATCCGAGCGAGTTATTGAAAGTTGAAAGTCAAAAATTGAGAACTGATTGATATATCAGTATAAGTGAAAATTTTGAAAAACCAATGTGAAATGTTTTCAAAATTTTAACGTGGTTAGGTGACTAGCATTGCCTCGTCAATATTAAACCAAATAAAACAGAAATCTAACGGTATTTAAAAAAGATATTCAAATTTATGTCAAAAATATTTGTATTTCCAAAACGATTTTGAAAGACTGTCGAAAAAATCCGAATTTGAAGGTTCAGGGTATGCAGTTCGACACGAATGCACTCCTTGATGCCGAAAATGAAAGTTTCGTATCGATCGGTCAATATCCGAGCGAGTTATTCAAAGTTGAAAGTCAAAAATTGAGTACTGATTGATATATCAGTATAAGTGAAAATTTTGAAAAACCAATGTGAAATGTTGTCAAAATTTTAACGTGGTTAGGTGACTAGCATTGCCTCGTCAATATTAAACCAAATAAAACAGAAATCTAACGGTATTTAAAAAAGATATTCAAATTTATGTCAAAAATATTTGTATTTCCAAAACGATTTTGAAAGACTGTCGAAAAAATCCGAATTTGAAGGTTCAGGGTATGCAGTTCGACACGGATGCACTCCCTGATGCCGAAAATGAAAGTTTCGTATCGATCGGTCAATATCCGAGCGAGTTATTGAAAGTTGAAAGTCAAAAATTGAGTACTGATTGATATATCAGTATAAGTGAAAATTTTGAAAAACCAATGTGAAATGTTGTCAAAATTTTAACGTGGTTAGGTGACTAGCATTGATTTGTCACTATTAAACCAAATAAAACAGAAATCTAACGGTATTTAAAAAAGATATTCAAATTTATGTCAAAAATATTTGTATTTCCAAAACGATTTTGAAAGACTGTCGAAACAATCCGAGTTTGAAGGTTCAGGGTATGCAGTTCGACACGGATGCACTCCCTGATGCCGAAAATGAAAGTTTCGTAACGATCGGTCAATATCCGAGCGAGTTATTGAAAGTTGAAAGTCAAAAATTGAGTACTGATTGATATATCAGTATAAGTGAAAATTTTGAAAAACCAATGTGAAATGCTGTCAAAATTTTAACGTGGTTAGATGACTAGCATTGCCTCGTCAATACTAAACCAAATAAAACAGAAATCTAACGGTATTTAAAAAAGATATTCAAATTTATGTCAAAAATATTTGTATTTCCAAAACGATTTTGAAAGACTGTCGAAAAAATCCGAATTTGAAGGTTCAGGGTATGCAGTTCGACACGGATGCACTCCCTGATGCCGAAAATGAAAGTTTCGTAACGATCGGTCAATATCCGAGTGAGTTATTGAAAGTTGAAAGTCAAAAATTGAGTACTGATTGATATATCAGTATAAGTGAAAATTTTGAAAAACCAATGTGAAATGTTGTCAAAATTTTAACGTGGTTAGGTGACTAGCATTGCCTCGTCAATATTAAACCAAATAAAACAGAAATCTAACGGTATTTAAAAAAGATATTCAAATTTATGTCAAAAATATTTGTATTTCCAAAACGATTTTGAAAGACTGTCAAAAAATCCGAATTTGAAGGTTCAGGGTATGCAGTTCGACACGGATGCACTCCCTGATGCCGAAAATGAAAGTTTCGTATCGATCGGTCAATATCCGAGCGAGTTATTGAAAGTTGAAAGTAAAAATTGAGTACTGATTGATATATCAGTATAAGTGAAAATTTTGAAAAACCAATGTGAAATGCTGTCAAAATTTTAACGTGGTTAGATGACTAGCATTGCCTCGTCAATACTAAACCAAATAAAACAGAAATCTAACGGTATTTAAAAAAGATATTCAAATTTATGTCAAAAATATTTGTATTTCCAAAACGATTTTGAAAGACTGTCGAAAAAATCCGAATTTGAAGGTTCAGGGTATGCAGTTCGACACGGATGCACTCTCTGATGCCGAAAATGAAAGTTTCGTATCGATCGGTCAATATCAGAGCGAGTTATTGAAAGTTGAAAGTCAAAAATTGAGTACTGATTGATATATCAGTATAAGTGAAAATTTTGAAAAACCAATGTGAAATGTTGTCAAAATTTTAACGTGGTTAGGTGACTAGCATTGCCTCGTCAATATTAAACCAAATAAAACAGAAATCTAACGGTATTTAAAAAAGATATTCAAATTTATGTCAAAAATATTTGTATTTCCAAAACAATTTTGAAAGACTGTCGAAAAAATCCGAATTTGAAGGTTCAAGGTATGCAGTTCGACACGGATGCACTCCCTGATGCCGAAAATGAAAGTTTCGTATCGATCGGTCAATATCCGAGCGAGTTATTGAAAGTTGAAAGTCAAAAATTGAGTACTGATTGATATATCAGTATGAGTGAAAATTTTGAAAAACCAATGTGAAATGTTGTCAAAATTTTAACGTGGTTAGGTGACTAGCGTTGCCTCGTCAATATTAAACCAAATAAAACAGAAATCTAACGGTATTTAAAAAAGATATTCAAATTTATGTCAAAAATATTTGTATTTCCAAAACGATTTTGAAAGACTGTCAAAAAATCCGAATTTGAAGGTTCCGGGTATGCAGTTCGACACGGATGCACTCCCTGATGCCGAAAATGAAAGTTTCGTATCGATCGGTCAATATCCGAGCGAGTTATTGAAAGTTGAAAGTCAAAAATTGAGTACTGATTGATATATCAGTATAAGTGAAAATTTTGAAAAACCAATGTGAAATGTTGTCAAAATTTTAACGTGGTTAGGTGACTAGCATTGCCTCGTCAATATGAAACCAAATAAAACAGAAATCTAACGGTATTTAAAAAAGATATTCAAATTTATGTCAAAAATATTTGTATTTCCAAAACGATTTTGAAAGACTGTCGAAAAAATCCGAATTTGAAGGTTCAGGGTATGCAGTTCGACACGGATGCACTCCCTGATGCCGAAAATGAAAGTTTCGTATCGATCGGTCAATATCCGAGCGAGTTATTGAAAGTTGAAAGTCAAAAATTGAGTACTGATTGATATATCAGTATAAGTGAAAATTTTGAAAAACCAATGTGAAATGTTGTCAAAATTTTAACGTGGTTAGGTGACTAGCATTGCCTTGTCACTATTAAACCAAATAAAACAGAAATCTAACGGTATTTAAAAAAGATATTCAAATTTATGTCAAAAATATTTGTATTTCCAAAACGATTTTGAAAGACTGTCGAAAAAATCCGAATTTGAAGGTTCAAGGTATGCAGTTCGACACGGATGCACTCCCTGATGCCGAAAATGAAAGTTTCGTATCGATCGGTCAATATCCGAGCGAGTTATTGAAAGTTGAAAGTCAAAAATTGAGTACTGATTGATAAATCAGTATAAGTGAAAATTTTGAAAAACCAATGTGAAATGTTGTCAAAATTTTAACGTGGTTAGGTGACTAGCATTGCCTCGTCAATATTAAACCAAATAAAACAGAAATCTAAAGGTATTTAAAAAAGATATTCAAATTTATGTCAAAAATATTTGTATTTCCAAAACGATTTTGAAAGACTGTCGAAAAAATCCGAGTTTGAAGGTTCAGGGTATGCAGTTCGACACGGATGCACTCCCTGATGCCGAAAATGAAAGTTTCGTAACGATCGGTCAATATCCGAGCGAGTTATTGAAAGTTGAAAGTCAAAAATTGAGTACTGATTGATATATCAGTATAAGTGAAAATTTTGAAAAACCAATGTGAAATGTTGTCAAAATTTTAACGTGGTTAGGTGACTAGCATTGCCTCGTCAATATTAAACCAAATAAAACAGAAATCTAACGGTATTTAAAAAAGATATTCAAATTTATGTCAAAAATATTTGTATTTCCAAAACGATTTTGAAAGACTGTCGAAAAAATCCGAATTTGAAGGTTCAAGGTATGCAGTTCGACACGGATGCACTCCCTGATGCCGAAAATGAAAGTTTCGTATCGATCGGTCAATATCCGAGCGAGTTATTGAAAGTTGAAAGTCAAAAATTGAGTACTGATTGATAAATCAGTATAAGTGAAAATTTTGAAAAACCAATGTGAAATGTTGTCAAAATTTTAACGTGGTTAGGTGACTAGCATTGCCTCGTCAATATTAAACCAAATAAAACAGAAATCTAACGGTATTTAAAAAAGATATTCAAATTTATGTCAAAAATATTTGTATTTCCAAAACGATTTTGAAAGACTGTCAAAAAAATCCGAATTTGAAGGTTCAGGGTATGCAGTTCGACACGGATGCATTCCCTGATGCTGAAAATGAAAGTTTCGTATCGATCGGTCAATATCCGAGCGAGTTATTCAAAGTTGAAAGTCAAAAATTGAGTACTGATTGATATATCAGTATAAGTGAAAATTTTGAAAAACCAATGTGAAATGTTTTCAAAATTTTAACGTGGTTAGGTGACTAGCATTGCCTCGTCAATATTAAACCAAATAAAACAGAAATCTAACGGTATTTAAAAAAGATATTCAAATTTATGTCAAAAATATTTGTATTTCCAAAACGATTTTGAAAGACTGTCGAAAAAATCCGAAGTTGAAGGTTCAGGGTATGCAGTTCGATACGGATGCACTCCCTGATGCCGAAAATGAAAGTTTCGTATCGATCGGTCAATATCCGAGCGAGTTATTGAAAGTTGAAAGTCAAAAATTGAGTACTGATTGATATATCAGTATAAGTGAAAATTTTGAAAAACCAATGTGAAATGTTGTCAAAATTTTAACGTGGTTAGGTGACTAGCATTGCCTTGTCACTATCAAACCAAATAAAACAGAAATCTAACGGTATTTAAAAAAGATATTCAAATTTATGTCAAAAATATTTGTATTTCCAAAACGATTTTGAAAGACTGTCGAAAAAATCCGAATTTGAAGGTTCAGGGTATGCAGTTCGACACGAATGCACTCCTTGATGCCGAAAATGAAAGTTTCGTATCGATCGGTCAATATCCGAGCGAGTTATTCAAAGTTGAAAGTCAAAAATTGAGTACTGATTGATATATCAGTATAAGTGAAAATTTTGAAAAACCAATGTGAAATGTTGTCAAAATTTTAACGTGGTTAGGTGACTAGCATTGCCTCGTCAATATTAAACCAAATAAAACAGAAATCTAACGGTATTTAAAAAAGATATTCAAATTTATGTCAAAAATATTTGTATTTCCAAAACGATTTTGAAAGACTGTCGAAAAAATCCGAATTTGAAGGTTCAGGGTATGCAGTTCGACACGGATGCACTCCCTGATGCCGAAAATGAAAGTTTCGTATCGATCGGTCAATATCCGAGCGAGTTATTGAAAGTTGAAAGTCAAAAATTGAGTACTGATTGATATATCAGTATAAGTGAAAATTTTGAAAAACCAATGTGAAATGTTGTCAAAATTTTAACGTGGTTAGGTGACTAGCATTGATTTGTCACTATTAAACCAAATAAAACAGAAATCTAACGGTATTTAAAAAAGATATTCAAATTTATGTCAAAAATATTTGTATTTCCAAAACGATTTTGAAAGACTGTCGAAAAAATCCGAGTTTGAAGGTTCAGGGTATGCAGTTCGACACGGATGCACTCCCTGATGCCGAAAATGAAAGTTTCGTAACGATCGGTCAATATCCGAGCGAGTTATTGAAAGTTGAAAGTCAAAAATTGAGTACTGATTGATATATCAGTATAAGTGAAAATTTTGAAAAACCAATGTGAAATGCTGTCAAAATTTTAACGTGGTTAGATGACTAGCATTGCCTCGTCAATACTAAACCAAATAAAACAGAAATCTAACGGTATTTAAAAAAGATATTCAAATTTATGTCAAAAATATTTGTATTTCCAAAACGATTTTGAAAGACTGTCGAAAAAATCCGAATTTGAAGGTTCAAGGTATGCAGTTCGACACGCATGCACTCCCTGATGCCGAAAATGAAAGTTTTGTATCGATCGGTCAATATCCGAGCGAGTTATTGAAAGTTGAAAGTCAAAAATTGAGTACTGATTGATATATCAGTATAAGTGAAAATTTTGAAAAACCAATGTGAAATGTTGTCAAAATTTTAACGTGGTTAGGTGACTAGCATTGCCTCTTCAATATTAAACCAAATAAAACAGAAATCTAACGGTATTTAAAAAAGATATTCAAATTTATGTCAAAAATATTTGTATTTCCAAAACGATTTTGAAAGACTGTCGAAAAAATCCGAATTTGAAGGTTCAGGGTATGCAGTTCGACACGGATGCACTCCCTGATGCCGAAAATGAAAGTTTCGTATCGATCGGTCAATATCCGAGCGAGTTATTGAAAGTTGAAAGTCAAAAATTGAGTACTGATTGATATATCAGTATAAGTGAAAATTTTGAAAAACCAATGTGAAATGCTGTCAAAATTTTAACGTGGTTAGATGACTAGCATTGCCTCGTCAATACTAAACCAAATAAAACAGAAATCTAACGGTATTTAAAAAAGATATTCAAATTTATGTCAAAAATATTTGTATTTCCAAAACGATTTTGAAAGACTGTCGAAAAAATCCGAATTTGAAGGTTCAAGGTATGCAGTTCGACACGGATGCACTCCCTGATGCCGAAAATGAAAGTTTCGTATCGATCGGTCAATATCCGAGCGAGTTATTCAAAGTTGAAAGTCAAAAATTGAGTACTGATTGATATATCAGTATAAGTGAAAATTTTGAAAAACCAATGTGAAATGTTGTCAAAATTTTAACGTGGTTAGGTGACTAGCATTGCCTCTTCAATATTAAACCAAATAAAACAGAAATCTAACGGTATTTAAAAAAGATATTCAAATTTATGTCAAAAATATTTGTAGTTCCAAAACGATTTTGAAAGACTGTCGAAAAAATCCGAATTTGAAGGTTCAGGGTATGCAGTTCGACACGGATGCACTCCCTGATGCCGAAAATGAAAGTTTCGTATCGATCGGTCAATATCCGAGCGAGTTATTGAAAGTTGAAAGTCAAAAATTGAGTACTGATTGATATATCAGTATAAGTGAAAATTTTGAAAAACCAATGTGAAATGCTGTCAAAATTTTAACGTGGTTAGATGACTAGCATTGCCTCGTCAATACTAAACCAAATAAAACAGAAATCTAACGGTATTTAAAAAAGATATTCAAATTTATGTCAAAAATATTTGTATTTCCAAAACGATTTTGAAAGACTGTCGAAAAAATCCGAATTTGAAGGTTCAGGGTATGCAGTTCGACACGGATGCACTCCCTGATGCCGAAAATGAAAGTTTCGTAACGATCGGTCAATATCCGAGCGAGTTATTGAAAGTTGAAAGTCAAAAATTGAGTACTGATTGATAAATCAGTATAAGTGAAAATTTTGAAAAACCAATGTGAAATGTTGTCAAAATTTTAACGTGGTTAGGTGACTAGCATTGCCTCGTCAATATTAAACCAAATAAAACAGAAATCTAACGGTATTTAAAAAAGATATTCAAATTTTTGTCAAAAATATTTGTATTTCCAAAACGATTTTGAAAGACTGTCAAAAAAATCCGAATTTGAAGGTTCAGGGTATGCAGTTCGACACGGATGCATTCCCTGATGCTGAAAATGAAAGTTTCGTATCGATCGGTCAATATCCGAGCGAGTTATTCAAAGTTGAAAGTCAAAAATTGAGTACTGATTGATATATCAGTATAAGTGAAAATTTTGAAAAACCAATGTGAAATGTTTTCAAAATTTTAACGTGGTTAGGTGACTAGCATTGCCTCGTCAATATTAAACCAAATAAAACAGAAATCTAACGGTATTTAAAAAAGATATTCAAATTTATGTCAAAAATATTTGTATTTCCAAAACGATTTTGAAAGACTGTCGAAAAACTCCGAATTTGAAGGTTCAGGGTATGCAGTTCGACACGGATGCACTCCCTGATGCCGAAAATGAAAGTTTCGTATCGATCGGTCAATATCCGAGCGAGTTATTGAAAGTTGAAAGTCAAAAATTGAGTACTGATTGATATATCAGTATAAGTGAAAATTTTGAAAAACCAATGTGAAATGCTGTCAAAATTTTAACGTGGTTAGATGACTAGCATTGCCTCGTCAATACTAAACCAAATAAAACAGAAATCTAACGGTATTTAAAAAAGATATTCAAATTTATGTCAAAAATATTTGTATTTCCAAAACGATTTTGAAAGACTGTCGAAAAAATCCGAATTTGAAGGTTCAGGGTATGCAGTTCGACACGGATGCACTCCCTGATGCCGAAAATGAAAGTTTCGTATCGATCGGTCAATATCCGAGCGAGTTATTGAAAGTTGAAAGTCAAAAATTGAGTACTGATTGATATATCAGTATAAGTGAAAATTTTGAAAAACCAATGTGAAATGTTGTCAAAATTTTAACGTGGTTAGGTGACTAGCATTGCCTCGTCAATATTAAACCAAATAAAACAGAAATCTAACGGTATTTAAAAAAGATATTCAAATTTATGTCAAAAATATTTGTATTTCCAAAACGATTTTGAAAGACTGTCGAAAAAATCCGAATTTGAAGGTTCAGGGTATGCAGTTCGACACGGATGCACTCCCTGATGCCGAAAATGAAAGTTTCGTATCGATCGGTCAATATCCGAGCGAGTTATTGAAAGTTGAAAGTCAAAAATTGAGTACTGATTGATATATCAGTATAAGTGAAAATTTTGAAAAACCAATGTGAAATGTTGTCAAAATTTTAACGTGGTTAGGTGACTAGCATTGCCTCTTCAATATTAAACCAAATAAAACAGAAATCTAACGGTATTTAAAAAAGATATTCAAATTTATGTCAAAAATATTTGTATTTCCAAAACGATTTTGAAAGACTGTCGAAAAAATCCGAATTTGAAGGTTCAGGGTATGCAGTTCGACACGGATGCACTCCCTGATGCCGAAAATGAAAGTTTCGTATCGATCGGTCAATATCCGAGCGAGTTATTGAAAGTTGAAAGTCAAAAATTGAGTACTGATTGATATATCAGTATAAGTGAAAATTTTGAAAAACCAATGTGAAATGCTGTCAAAATTTTAACGTGGTTAGATGACTAGCATTGCCTCGTCAATACTAAACCAAATAAAACAGAAATCTAACGGTATTTAAAAAAGATATTCAAATTTATGTCAAAAATATTTGTATTTCCAAAACGATTTTGAAAGACTGTCGAAAAAATCCGAATTTGAAGGTTCAGGGTATGCAGTTCGACACGGATGCACTCCCTGATGCCGAAAATGAAAGTTTCGTATCGATCGGTCAATATCCGAGCGAGTTATTGAAAGTTGAAAGTCAAAAATTGAGTACTGATTGATATATCAGTATAAGTGAAAATTTTGAAAAACCAATGTGAAATGTTGTCAAAATTTTAACGTGGTTAGGTGACTAGCATTGCCTCGTCAATATTAAACCAAATAAAACAGAAATCTAACGGTATTTAAAAAAGATATTCAAATTTATGTCAAAAATATTTGTATTTCCAAAACGATTTTGAAAGACTGTCGAAAAAATCCGAATTTGAAGGTTCAGGGTATGCAGTTCGACACGGATGCACTGCCTAATGCCGAAAATGAAAGTTTCGTATCGATCGGTCAATATCCGAGCGAGTTATTGAAAGTTGAAAGTCAAAAATTGAGTACTGATTGATATATCAGTATAAGTGAAAATTTTGAAAAACCAATGTGAAATGTTGTCAAAATTTTAACGTGGTTAGGTGACTAGCATTGCCTCTTCAATATTAAACCAAATAAAACAGAAATCTAACGGTATTTAAAAAAGATATTCAAATTTATGTCAAAAATATTTGTATTTCCAAAACGATTTTGAAAGACTGTCGAAAAAATCCGAATTTGAAGGTTCAGGGTATGCAGTTCGACACGGATGCACTCCCTGATGCCGAAAATGAAAGTTTCGTATCGATCGGTCAATATCCGAGCGAGTTATTGAAAGTTGAAAGTCAAAAATTGAGTACTGATTGATATATCAGTATAAGTGAAAATTTTGAAAAACCAATGTGAAATGTTGTCAAAATTTTAACGTGGTTAGGTGACTAGCATTGCCTCTTCAATATAAAACCAAATAAAACAGAAATCTAACGGTATTTAAAAAAGATATTCAAATTTATGTCAAAAATATTTGTATTTCCAAAACGATTTTGAAAGACTGTCGAAAAAATCCGAATTTGAAGGTTCAGGGTATGCAGTTCGACACGGATGCACTCCTTGATGCCGAAAATGAAAGTTTCGTAACGATCGGTCAATATCCGAGCGAGTTATTTAAAGTTGAAAGTCAAAAATTGAGTACTGATTGATATATCAGTATAAGTGAAAATTTTGAAAAACCAATGTGAAATGTTGTCAAAATTTTAACGTGGTTAGGTGACTAGCATTGCCTCTTCAATATTAAACCAAATAAAACAGAAATCTAACGGTATTTAAAAAAGATATTCAAATTTATGTCAAAAATATTTGTATTTCCAAAACGATTTTGAAAGACTGTCGAAAAAATCCGAATTTGAAGGTTCAGGGTATGCAGTTCGACACGGATGCACTCCCTGATGCCGAAAATGAAAGTTTCGTATCGATCGGTCAATATCCGAGCGAGTTATTGAAAGTTGAAAGTCAAAAATTGAGTACTGATTGATATATCAGTATAAGTGAAAATTTTGAAAAACCAATGTGAAATGCTGTCAAAATTTTAACGTGGTTAGATGACTAGCATTGCCTCGTCAATACTAAACCAAATAAAACAGAAATCTAACGGTATTTAAAAAAGATATTCAAATTTATGTCAAAAATATTTGTATTTCCAAAACGATTTTGAAAGACTGTCGAAAAAATCCGAATTTGAAGGTTCAAGGTATGCAGTTCGACACGGATGCACTCCCTGATGCCGAAAATGAAAGTTTCGTATCGATCGGTCAATATCCGAGCGAGTTATTGAAAGTTGAAAGTCAAAAATTGAGTACTGATTGATATATCAGTATAAGTGAAAATTTTGAAAAACCAATGTGAAATGTTGTCAAAATTTTAACGTGGTTAGGTGACTAGCATTGCCTCGTCAATATTAAACCAAATAAAACAGAAATCTAACGGTATTTAAAAAAGATATTCAAATTTATGTCAAAAATATTTGTATTTCCAAAACGATTTTGAAAGACTGTCGAAAAAATCCGAATTTGAAGGTTCAGGGTATGCAGTTCGACACGGATGCACTGCCTAATGCCGAAAATGAAAGTTTCGTATCGATCGGTCAATATCCGAGCGAGTTATTGAAAGTTGAAAGTCAAAAATTGAGTACTGATTGATATATCAGTATAAGTGAAAATTTTGAAAAACCAATGTGAAATGCTGTCAAAATTTTAACGTGGTTAGATGACTAGCATTGCCTCGTCAATATTAAACCAAATAAAACAGAAATCTAACGGTATTTAAAAAAGATATTCAAATTTATGTCAAAAATATTTGTATTTCCAAAACGATTTTGAAAGACTGTCGAAAAAATCCGAATTTGAAGGTTCAGGGTATGCAGTTCGACACGGATGCACTCCCTGATGCCGAAAATGAAAGTTTCGTATCGATCGGTCAATATCCGAGCGAGTTATTGAAAGTTGAAAGTCAAAAATTGAGTACTGATTGATATATCAGTATAAGTGAAAATTTTGAAAAACCAATGTGAAATGCTGTCAAAATTTTAACGTGGTTAGATGACTAGCATTGCCTCGTCAATACTAAACCAAATAAAACAGAAATCTAACGGTATTTAAAAAAGATATTCAAATTTATGTCAAAAATATTTGTATTTCCAAAACGATTTTGAAAGACTGTCGAAAAAATCCGAATTTGAAGGTTCAGGGTATGCAGTTCGACACGGATGCACTCCCTGATGCCGAAAATGAAAGTTTCGTATCGATCGGTCAATATCCGAGCGAGTTATTGAAAGTTGAAAGTCAAAAATTGAGTACTGATTGATATATCAGTATAAGTGAAAATTTTGAAAAACCAATGTGAAATGCTGTCAAAATTTTAACGTGGTTAGATGACTAGCATTGCCTCGTCAATACTAAACCAAATAAAACAGAAATCTAACGGTATTTAAAAAAGATATTCAAATTTATGTCAAAAATATTTGTATTTCCAAAACGATTTTGAAAGACTGTCGAAAAAATCCGAATTTGAAGGTTCAGGGTATGCAGTTCGACACGGATGCACTCCCTGATGCCGAAAATGAAAGTTTCGTATCGATCGGTCAATATCCGAGCGAGTTATTGAAAGTTGAAAGTCAAAAATTGAGTACTGATTGATATATCAGTATAAGTGAAAATTTTGAAAAACCAATGTGAAATGTTGTCAAAATTTTAACGTGGTTAGGTGACTAGCATTGCCTCTTCAATATTAAACCAAATAAAACAGAAATCTAACGGTATTTAAAAAAGATATTCAAATTTATGTCAAAAATATTTGTATTTCCAAAACGATTTTGAAAGACTGTCGAAAAAATCCGAATTTGAAGGTTCAGGGTATGCAGTTCGACACGGATGCACTCCCTGATGCCGAAAATGAAAGTTTCGTATCGATCGGTCAATATCCGAGCGAGTTATTGAAAGTTGAAAGTCAAAAATTGAGTACTGATTGATATATCAGTATAAGTGAAAATTTTGAAAAACCAATGTGAAATGCTGTCAAAATTTTAACGTGGTTAGATGACTAGCATTGCCTCGTCAATACTAAACCAAATAAAACAGAAATCTAACGGTATTTAAAAAAGATATTCAAATTTATGTCAAAAATATTTGTATTTCCAAAACGATTTTGAAAGACTGTCGAAAAAATCCGAATTTGAAGGTTCAGGGTATGCAGTTCGACACGGATGCACTCCCTGATGCCGAAAATGAAAGTTTCGTATCGATCGGTCAATATCCGAGCGAGTTATTGAAAGTTGAAAGTCAAAAATTGAGTACTGATTGATATATCAGTATAAGTGAAAATTTTGAAAAACCAATGTGAAACGTTGTCAAAATTTTAACGTGGTTAGGTGACTAGCATTGCCTCGTCAATATTAAACCAAATAAAACAGAAATCTAACGGTATTTAAAAAAGATATTCAAATTTATGTCAAAAATATTTGTATTTCCAAAACGATTTTGAAAGACTGTCGAAAAAATCCGAATTTGAAGGTTCAGGGTATGCAGTTCGACACGGATGCACTCCCTGATGCCGAAAATGAAAGTTTCGTATCGATCGGTCAATATCCGAGCGAGTTATTGAAAGTTGAAAGTCAAAAATTGAGTACTGATTGATATATCAGTATAAGTGAAAATTTTGAAAAACCAATGTGAAATGTTGTCAAAATTTTAACGTGGTTAGGTGACTAGCATTGCCTCTTCAATATTAAACCAAATAAAACAGAAATCTAACGGTATTTAAAAAAGATATTCAAATTTATGTCAAAAATATTTGTATTTCCAAAACGATTTTGAAAGACTGTCGAAAAAATCCGAATTTGAAGGTTCAGGGTATGCAGTTCGACACGGATGCACTCCCTGATGCCGAAAATGAAAGTTTCGTATCGATCGGTCAATATCCGAGCGAGTTATTGAAAGTTGAAAGTCAAAAATTGAGTACTGATTGATATATCAGTATAAGTGAAAATTTTGAAAAACCAATGTGAAATGTTGTCAAAATTTTAACGTGGTTAGGTGACTAGCATTGCCTCTTCAATATAAAACCAAATAAAACAGAAATCTAACGGTATTTAAAAAAGATATTCAAATTTATGTCAAAAATATTTGTATTTCCAAAACGATTTTGAAAGACTGTCGAAAAAATCCGAATTTGAAGGTTCAGGGTATGCAGTTCGACACGGATGCACTCCTTGATGCCGAAAATGAAAGTTTCGTAACGATCGGTCAATATCCGAGCGAGTTATTTAAAGTTGAAAGTCAAAAATTGAGTACTGATTGATATATCAGTATAAGTGAAAATTTTGAAAAACCAATGTGAAATGTTGTCAAAATTTTAACGTGGTTAGGTGACTAGCATTGCCTCTTCAATATTAAACCAAATAAAACAGAAATCTAACGGTATTTAAAAAAGATATTCAAATTTATGTCAAAAATATTTGTATTTCCAAAACGATTTTGAAAGACTGTCGAAAAAATCCGAATTTGAAGGTTCAGGGTATGCAGTTCGACACGGATGCACTCCCTAATGCCGAAAATGAAAGTTTCGTATCGATCGGTCAATATCCGAGCGAGTTATTGAAAGTTGAAAGTCAAAAATTGAGTACTGATTGATATATCAGTATAAGTGAAAATTTTGAAAAACCAATGTGAAATGCTGTCAAAATTTTAACGTGGTTAGATGACTAGCATTGCCTCGTCAATACTAAACCAAATAAAACAGAAATCTAACGGTATTTAAAAAAGATATTCAAATTTATGTCAAAAATATTTGTATTTCCAAAACGATTTTGAAAGACTGTCGAAAAAATCCGAATTTGAAGGTTCAAGGTATGCAGTTCGACACGGATGCACTCCCTGATGCCGAAAATGAAAGTTTCGTATCGATCGGTCAATATCCGAGCGAGTTATTCAAAGTTGAAAGTCAAAAATTGAGTACTGATTGATATATCAGTATAAGTGAAAATTTTGAAAAACCAATGTGAAATGTTGTCAAAATTTTAACGTGGTTAGGTGACTAGCATTGCCTCGTCAATATTAAACCAAATAAAACAGAAATCTAACGGTATTTAAAAAAGATATTCAAATTTATGTCAAAAATATTTGTATTTCCAAAACGATTTTGAAAGACTGTCGAAAAAATCCGAATTTGAAGGTTCAGGGTATGCAGTTCGACACGGATGCACTCCCTGATGCCGAAAATGAAAGTTTCGTATCGATCGGTCAATATCCGAGCGAGTTATTGAAAGTTGAAAGTCAAAAATTGAGTACTGATTGATATATCAGTATAAGTGAAAATTTTGAAAAACCAATGTGAAATGCTGTCAAAATTTTAACGTGGTTAGATGACTAGCATTGCCTCGTCAATACTAAACCAAATAAAACAGAAATCTAACGGTATTTAAAAAAGATATTCAAATTTATGTCAAAAATATTTGTATTTCCAAAACGATTTTGAAAGACTGTCGAAAAAATCCGAGTTTGAAGGTTCAGGGTATGCAGTTCGACACGGATGCACTCCCTGATGCCGAAAATGAAAGTTTCGTAACGATCGGTCAATATCCGAGCGAGTTATTGAAAGTTGAAAGTCAAAAATTGAGTACTGATTGATATATCAGTATAAGTGAAAATTTTGAAAAACCAATGTGAAATGTTGTCAAAATTTTAACGTGGTTAGGTGACTAGCATTGCCTCGTCAATATTAAACCAAATAAAACAGAAATCTAACGGTATTTAAAAAAGATATTCAAATTTATGTCAAAAATATTTGTATTTCCAAAACGATTTTGAAAGACTGTCGAAAAAATCCGAATTTGAAGGTTCAAGGTATGCAGTTCGACACGCATGCACTCCCTGATGCCGAAAATGAAAGTTTTGTATCGATCGGTCAATATCCGAGCGAGTTATTGAAAGTTGAAAGTCAAAAATTGAGTACTGATTGATATATCAGTATAAGTGAAAATTTTGAAAAACCAATGTGAAATGTTGTCAAAATTTTAACGTGGTTAGGTGACTAGCATTGCCTCTTCAATATTAAACCAAATAAAACAGAAATCTAACGGTATTTAAAAAAGATATTCAAATTTATGTCAAAAATATTTGTATTTCCAAAACGATTTTGAAAGACTGTCGAAAAAATCCGAATTTGAAGGTTCAGGGTATGCAGTTCGACACGGATGCACTCCCTAATGCCGAAAATGAAAGTTTCGTATCGATCGGTCAATATCCGAGCGAGTTATTGAAAGTTGAAAGTCAAAAATTGAGTACTGATTGATATATCAGTATAAGTGAAAATTTTGAAAAACCAATGTGAAATGCTGTCAAAATTTTAACGTGGTTAGATGACTAGCATTGCCTCGTCAATACTAAACCAAATAAAACAGAAATCTAACGGTATTTAAAAAAGATATTCAAATTTATGTCAAAAATATTTGTATTTCCAAAACGATTTTGAAAGACTGTCGAAAAAATCCGAATTTGAAGGTTCAAGGTATGCAGTTCGACACGGATGCACTCCCTGATGCCGAAAATGAAAGTTTCGTATCGATCGGTCAATATCCGAGCGAGTTATTGAAAGTTGAAAGTCAAAAATTGAGTACTGATTGATATATCAGTATAAGTGAAAATTTTGAAAAACCAGTGTGAAATGCTGTCAAAATTTTAACGTGGTTAGATGACTAGCATTGCCTCGTCAATATTAAACCAAATAAAACAGAAATCTAACGGTATTTAAAAAAGATATTCAAATTTATGTCAAAAATATTTGTATTTCCAAAACGATTTTGAAAGACTGTCGAAAAAATCCGAATTTGAAGGTTCAGGGTATGCAGTTCGACACGGATGCACTCCCTGATGCCGAAAATGAAAGTTTCGTATCGATCGGTCAATATCCGAGCGAGTTATTGAAAGTTGAAAGTCAAAAATTGAGTACTGATTGATATATCAGTATAAGTGAAAATTTTGAAAAACCAATGTGAAATGTTGTCAAAATTTTAACGTGGTTAGGTGACTAGCATTGCCTTGTCACTATTAAACCAAATAAAACAGAAATCTAACGGTATTTAAAAAAGATATTCAAATTTATGTCAAAAATATTTGTATTTCCAAAACGATTTTGAAAGACTGTCGAAAAAATCCGAGTTTGAAGGTTCAGGGTATGCAGTTCGACACGGATGCACTCCCTGATGCCGAAAATGAAAGTTTCGTAACGATCGGTCAATATCCGAGCGAGTTATTGAAAGTTGAAAGTCAAAAATTGAGTACTGATTGATATATCAGTATAAGTGAAAATTTTGAAAAACCAATGTGAAATGCTGTCAAAATTTTAACGTGGTTAGATGACTAGCATTGCCTCGTCAATACTAAACCAAATAAAACAGAAATCTAACGGTATTTAAAAAAGATATTCAAATTTATGTCAAAAATATTTGTATTTCCAAAACGATTTTGAAAGACTGTCGAAAAAATCCGAATTTGAAGGTTCAGGGTATGCAGTTCGACACGGATGCACTCCTTGATGCCGAAAATGAAAGTTTCGTATCGATCGGTCAATATCCGAGCGAGTTATTGAAAGTTGAAAGTCAAAAATTGAGTACTGATTGATATATCAGTATAAGTGAAAATTTTGAAAAACCAATGTGAAATGTTTTCAAAATTTTAACGTGGTTAGGTGACTAGCATTGCCTCGTCAATATTAAACCAAATAAAACAGAAATCTAACGGTATTTAAAAAAGATATTCAAATTTATGTCAAAAATATTTGTATTTCCAAAACGATTTTGAAAGACTGTCGAAAAAATCCGAAGTTGAAGGTTCAGGGTATGCAGTTCGATACGGATGCACTCCCTGATGCCGAAAATGAAAGTTTCGTATCGATCGGTCAATATCCGAGCGAGTTATTGAAAGTTGAAAGTCAAAAATTGAGTACTGATTGATATATCAGTATAAGTGAAAATTTTGAAAAACCAATGTGAAATGTTGTCAAAATTTTAACGTGGTTAGGTGACTAGCATTGCCTCGTCAATATTAAACCAAATAAAACAGAAATCTAACGGTATTTAAAAAAGATATTCAAATTTATGTCAAAAATATTTGTATTTCCAAAACGATTTTGAAAGACTGTCGAAAAAATCCGAATTTGAAGGTTCAGGGTATGCAGTTCGACACGGATGCACTCCCTGATGCCGAAAATGAAAGTTTCGTATCGATCGGTCAATATCCGAGCGAGTTATTGAAAGTTGAAAGTCAAAAATTGAGTACTGATTGATATATCAGTATAAGTGAAAATTTTGAAAAACCAATGTGAAATGTTGTCAAAATTTTAACGTGGTTAGGTGACTAGCATTGCCTTGTCACTATTAAACCAAATAAAACAGAAATCTAACGGTATTTAAAAAAGATATTCAAATTTATGTCAAAAATATTTGTATTTCCAAAACGATTTTGAAAGACTGTCGAAAAAATCCGAGTTTGAAGGTTCAGGGTATGCAGTTCGACACGGATGCACTCCCTGATGCCGAAAATGAAAGTTTCGTAACGATCGGTCAATATCCGAGCGAGTTATTGAAAGTTGAAAGTCAAAAATTGAGTACTGATTGATATATCAGTATAAGTGAAAATTTTGAAAAACCAATGTGAAATGCTGTCAAAATTTTAACGTGGTTAGATGACTAGCATTGCCTCGTCAATACTAAACCAAATAAAACAGAAATCTAACGGTATTTAAAAAAGATATTCAAATTTATGTCAAAAATATTTGTATTTCCAAAACGATTTTGAAAGACTGTCGAAAAAATCCGAATTTGAAGGTTCAGGGTATGCAGTTCGACACGGATGCACTCCTTGATGCCGAAAATGAAAGTTTCGTATCGATCGGTCAATATCCGAGCGAGTTATTGAAAGTTGAAAGTCAAAAATTGAGTACTGATTGATATATCAGTATAAGTGAAAATTTTGAAAAACCAATGTGAAATGTTTTCAAAATTTTAACGTGGTTAGGTGACTAGCATTGCCTCGTCAATATTAAACCAAATAAAACAGAAATCTAACGGTATTTAAAAAAGATATTCAAATTTATGTCAAAAATATTTGTATTTCCAAAACGATTTTGAAAGACTGTCGAAAAAATCCGAAGTTGAAGGTTCAGGGTATGCAGTTCGATACGGATGCACTCCCTGATGCCGAAAATGAAAGTTTCGTATCGATCGGTCAATATCCGAGCGAGTTATTGAAAGTTGAAAGTCAAAAATTGAGTACTGATTGATATATCAGTATAAGTGAAAATTTTGAAAAACCAATGTGAAATGTTGTCAAAATTTTAACGTGGTTAGGTGACTAGCATTGCCTCGTCAATATTAAACCAAATAAAACAGAAATCTAACGGTATTTAAAAAAGATATTCAAATTTATGTCAAAAATATTTGTATTTCCAAAACGATTTTGAAAGACTGTCGAAAAAATCCGAATTTGAAGGTTCAGGGTATGCAGTTCGATACGGATGCACTCCTTGATGCCGAAAATGAAAGTTTCGTATCGATCGGTCAATATCCTAGCGAGTTATTGAAAGTTGAAAGTCAAAAATTGAGTACTGATTGATATATCAGTATAAGTGAAAATTTTGAAAAACCAATGTGAAATGCTGTCAAAATTTTAACGTGGTTAGATGACTAGCATTGCCTCGTCAATACTAAACCAAATAAAACAGAAATCTAACGGTATTTAAAAAAGATATTCAAATTTATGTCAAAAATATTTGTATTTCCAAAACGATTTTGAAAGACTGTCGAAAAAATCCGAATTTGAAGGTTCAGGGTATGCAGTTCGACACGGATGCACTCCTTGATGCCGAAAATGAAAGTTTCGTAACGATCGGTCAATATCCGAGCGAGTTATTGAAAGTTGAAAGTCAAAAATTGAGTACTGATTGATATATCAGTATAAGTGAAAATTTTGAAAAACCAATGTGAAATGTTGTCAAAATTTTAACGTGGTTAGGTGACTAGCATTGCCTCTTCAATATAAAACCAAATAAAACAGAAATCTAACGGTATTTAAAAAAGATATTCAAATTTATGTCAAAAATATTTGTATTTCCAAAACGATTTTGAAAGACTGTCGAAAAAATCCGAATTTGAAGGTTCAGGGTATGCAGTTCGACACGGATGCACTCCTTGATGCCGAAAATGAAAGTTTCGTAACGATCGGTCAATATCCGAGCGAGTTATTTAAAGTTGAAAGTCAAAAAATGAGTACTGATTGATATATCAGTATAAGTGAAAATTTTGAAAAACCAATGTGAAATGTTGTCAAAATTTTAACGTGGTTAGGTGACTAGCATTGCCTCTTCAATATTAAACCAAATAAAACAGAAATCTAACGGTATTTAAAAAAGATATTCAAATTTATGTCAAAAATATTTGTATTTCCAAAACGATTTTGAAAGACTGTCGAAAAAATCCGAATTTGAAGGTTCAGGGTATGCAGTTCGACACGGATGCACTTCCTGATGCCGAAAATGAAAGTTTCGTATCGATCGGTCAATATCCGAGCGAGTTATTTAAAGTTGAAAGTCAAAAATTGAGTACTGATTGATATATCAGTATAAGTGAAAATTTTGAAAAACCAATGTGAAATGTTGTCAAAATTTTAACGTGGTTTGGTGACTAGCATTGCCTCTTCAATATTAAACCAAATAAAACAGAAATCTAACGGTATTTAAAAAAGATATTCTAATTTATGTCAAAAATATTTGTATTTCCAAAACGATTTTGAAAGACTGTCGAAAAAATCCGAATTTGAAGGTTCAGGGTATGCAGTTCGACACGGATGCACTCCTTGATGCCGAAAATGAAAGTTTCGTAACGATCGGTCAATATCCGAGCGAGTTATTTAAAGTTGAAAGTCAAAAATTGAGTACTGATTGATATATCAGTATAAGTGAAAATTTTGAAAAACCAATGTGAAATGTTGTCAAAATTTTAACGTGGTTAGGTGACTAGCATTGCCTCTTCAATATTAAACCAAATAAAACAGAAATCTAAAGGTATTTAAAAAAGATATTCAAATATATGTCAAAAATATTTGTATTTCCAAAACGATTTTGAAAGACTGTCGAAAAAATCCGAATTTGAAGGTTCAGGGTATGCAGTTCGACACGGATGCACTCCCTGATGTCGAAAATGAAAGTTTCGTAACGATCGGTCAATATCCGAGCGAGTTATTGAAAGTTGAAAGTCAAAAATTGAGTACTGATTGATATATCAGTATAAGTGAAAATTTTGAAAAACCAATGTGAAATGCTGTCAAAATTTTAACGTGGTTAGATGACTAGCATTGCCTCGTCAATATTAAACCAAATAAAACAGAAATCTAACGGTATTTAAAAAAGATATTCAAATTTATGTCAAAAATATTTGTATTTCCAAAACGATTTTGAAAGACTGTCGAAAAAATCCGAATTTGAAGGTTCAGGGTATGCAGTTCGACACGGATGCACTCTCTGATGCCGAAAATGAAAGTTTCGTATCGATCGGTCAATATCAGAGCGAGTTATTCAAAGTTGAAAGTCAAAAATTGAGAACTGATTGATATATCAGTATAAGTGAAAATTTTGAAAAACCAATGTGAAATGTTGTCAAAATTTTAACGTGGTTAGGTGACTAGCGTTGCCTCGTCAATATTAAACCAAATAAAACAGAAATCTAACGGTATTTAAAAAAGATATTCAAATTTATGTCAAAAATATTTGTATTTCCAAAACGATTTTGAAAGACTGTCGAAAAAATCCGAATTTGAAGGTTCAGGGTATGCAGTTCGATACGGATGCACTCCTTGATGCCGCAAATGAAAGTTTCGTATCGATCGGTCAATATCCTAGCGAGTTATTGAAAGTTGAAAGTCAAAAATTGAGTACTGATTGATATATCAGTATAAGTGAAAATTTTGAAAAACCAATGTGAAATGTTGTCAAAATTTTAACGTGGTTAGGTGACTAGCATTGCCTCTTCAATATAAAACCAAATAAAACAGAAATCTAACGGTATTTAAAAAAGATATTCAAATTTATGTCAAAAATATTTGTATTTCCAAAACGATTTTGAAAGACTGTCGAAAAAATCCGAATTTGAAGGTTCAGGGTATGCAGTTCGACACGGATGCACTCCTTGATGCCGAAAATGAAAGTTTCGTAACGATCGGTCAATATCCGAGCGAGTTATTTAAAGTTGAAAGTCAAAAATTGAGTACTGATTGATATATCAGTATAAGTGAAAATTTTGAAAAACCAATGTGAAATGTTGTCAAAATTTTAACGTGGTTAGGTGACTAGCATTGCCTCTTCAATATTAAACCAAATAAAACAGAAATCTAACGGTATTTAAAAAAGATATTCAAATTTATGTCAAAAATATTTGTATTTCCAAAACGATTTTGAAAGACTGTCGAAAAAATCCGAATTTGAAGGTTCAGGGTATGCAGTTCGACACGGATGCACTCCCTGATGCCGAAAATGAAAGTTTCGTATCGATCGGTCAATATCCGAGCGAGTTATTGAAAGTTGAAAGTCAAAAATTGAGTACTGATTGATATATCAGTATAAGTGAAAATTTTGAAAAACCAATGTGAAATGTTGTCAAAATTTTAACGTGGTTAGGTGACTAGCATTGCCTCGTCAATATTAAACCAAATAAAACAGAAATCTAACAGTATTTAAAAAAGATATTCAAATTTATGTCAAAAATATTTGTATTTCCAAAACGATTTTGAAAGACTGTCGAAAAAATCCGAATTTGAAGGTTCAGGGTATGCAGTTCGATACGGATGCACTCCTTGATGCCGAAAATGAAAGTTTCGTATCGATCGGTCAATATCCTAGCGAGTTATTGAAAGTTGAAAGTCAAAAATTGAGTACTGATTGATATATCAGTATAAGTGAAAATTTTGAAAAACCAATGTGAAATGCTGTCAAAATTTTAACGTGGTTAGATGACTAGCATTGCCTCGTCAATACTAAACCAAATAAAACAGAAATCTAACGGTATTTAAAAAAGATATTCAAATTTATGTCAAAAATATTTGTATTTCCAAAACGATTTTGAAAGACTGTCGAAAAAATCCGAATTTGAAGGTTCAGGGTATGCAGTTCGACACGGATGCACTCCTTGATGCCGAAAATGAAAGTTTCGTAACGATCGGTCAATATCCGAGCGAGTTATTGAAAGTTGAAAGTCAAAAATTGAGTACTGATTGATATATCAGTATAAGTGAAAATTTTGAAAAACCAATGTGAAATGTTGTCAAAATTTTAACGTGGTTAGGTGACTAGCATTGCCTCTTCAATATAAAACCAAATAAAACAGAAATCTAACGGTATTTAAAAAAGATATTCAAATTTATGTCAAAAATATTTGTATTTCCAAAACGATTTTGAAAGACTGTCGAAAAAATCCGAATTTGAAGGTTCAGGGTATGCAGTTCGACACGAATGCACTCCCTGATGCCGAAAATGAAAGTTTCGTATCGATCGGTCAATATCCGAGCGAGTTATTTAAAGTTGAAAGTCAAAAATTGAGTACTGATTGATATATCAGTATAAGTGAAAATTTTGAAAAACCAATGTGAAATGTTGTCAAAATTTTAACGTGGTTTGGTGACTAGCATTGCCTCTTCAATATTAAACCAAATAAAACAGAAATCTAACGGTATTTAAAAAAGATATTCAAATTTATGTCAAAAATATTTGTATTTCCAAAACGATTTTGAAAGACTGTCAAAAAAATCCGAATTTGAAGGTTCAGGGTATGCAGTTCGACACGGATGCACTCCCTGATGTCGAAAATGAAAGTTTCGTAACGATCGGTCAATATCCGAGCGAGTTATTGAAAGTTGAAAGTCAAAAATTGAGTACTGATTGATATATCAGTATAAGTGAAAATTTTGAAAAACCAATGTGAAATGTTGTCAAAATTTTAACGTGGTTAGGTGACTAGCGTTGCCTCGTCAATATAAAACCAAATAAAACAGAAACCTAACGGTATTTAAAAAAGATATTCAAATTTATGTCAAAAATATTTGTATTTCCAAAACGATTTTGAAAGACTGTCGAAAAAATCCGAATTTGAAGGTTCAGGGTATGCAGTTCGACACGGATGCACTCCCTGATGCCGAAAATGAAAGTTTCGTAACGATCGGTCAATATCCGAGCGAGTTATTGAAAGTTGAAAGTCAAAAATTGAGTACTGATTGATATATCAGTATAAGTGAAAATTTTGAAAAACCAATGTGAAATGTTGTCAAAATTTTAACGTGGTTAGGTGACTAGCATTGCCTCGTCAATATTAAACCAAATAAAACAGAAATCTAACGGTATTTAAAAAAGATATTCAAATTTATGTCAAAAATATTTGTATTTCCAAAACGATTTTGAAAGACTGTCGAAAAAATCCGAATTTGAAGGTTCAGGGTATGCAGTTCGACACGGATGCACTGCCTAATGCCGAAAATGAAAGTTTCGTATCGATCGGTCAATATCCGAGCGAGTTATTGAAAGTTGAAAGTCAAAAATTGAGTACTGATTGATATATCAGTATAAGTGAAAATTTTGAAAAACCAATGTGAAATGTTGTCAAAATTTTAACGTGGTTAGGTGACTAGCATTGCCTCGTCAATATTAAACCAAATAAAACAGAAATCTAACGGTATTTAAAAAAGATATTCAAATTTATGTCAAAAATATTTGTATTTCCAAAACGATTTTGAAAGACTGTCGAAAAAATCCGAATTTGAAGGTTCAGGGTATGCAGTTCGATACGGATGCACTCCTTGATGCCGAAAATGAAAGTTTCGTATCGATCGGTCAATATCCTAGCGAGTTATTGAAAGTTGAAAGTCAAAAATTGAGTACTGATTGATATATCAGTATAAGTGAAAATTTTGAAAAACCAATGTGAAATGCTGTCAAAATTTTAACGTGGTTAGATGACTAGCATTGCCTCGTCAATACTAAACCAAATAAAACAGAAATCTAACGGTATTTAAAAAAGATATTCAAATTTATGTCAAAAATATTTGTATTTCCAAAACGATTTTGAAAGACTGTCGAAAAAATCCGAATTTGAAGGTTCAGGGTATGCAGTTCGACACGGATGCACTCCTTGATGCCGAAAATGAAAGTTTCGTAACGATCGGTCAATATCCGAGCGAGTTATTGAAAGTTGAAAGTCAAAAATTGAGTACTGATTGATATATCAGTATAAGTGAAAATTTTGAAAAACCAATGTGAAATGTTGTCAAAATTTTAACGTGGTTAGGTGACTAGCATTGCCTCTTCAATATAAAACCAAATAAAACAGAAATCTAACGGTATTTAAAAAAGATATTCAAATTTATGTCAAAAATATTTGTATTTCCAAAACGATTTTGAAAGACTGTCGAAAAAATCCGAATTTGAAGGTTCAGGGTATGCAGTTCGACACGGATGCACTCCTTGATGCCGAAAATGAAAGTTTCGTAACGATCGGTCAATATCCGAGCGAGTTATTTAAAGTTGAAAGTCAAAAAATGAGTACTGATTGATATATCAGTATAAGTGAAAATTTTGAAAAACCAATGTGAAATGTTGTCAAAATTTTAACGTGGTTAGGTGACTAGCATTGCCTCTTCAATATTAAACCAAATAAAACAGAAATCTAACGGTATTTAAAAAAGATATTCAAATTTATGTCAAAAATATTTGTATTTCCAAAACGATTTTGAAAGACTGTCGAAAAAATCCGAATTTGAAGGTTCAGGGTATGCAGTTCGACACGGATGCACTTCCTGATGCCGAAAATGAAAGTTTCGTATCGATCGGTCAATATCCGAGCGAGTTATTTAAAGTTGAAAGTCAAAAATTGAGTACTGATTGATATATCAGTATAAGTGAAAATTTTGAAAAACCAATGTGAAATGTTGTCAAAATTTTAACGTGGTTTGGTGACTAGCATTGCCTCTTCAATATTAAACCAAATAAAACAGAAATCTAACGGTATTTAAAAAAGATATTCTAATTTATGTCAAAAATATTTGTATTTCCAAAACGATTTTGAAAGACTGTCGAAAAAATCCGAATTTGAAGGTTCAGGGTATGCAGTTCGACACGGATGCACTCCTTGATGCCGAAAATGAAAGTTTCGTAACGATCGGTCAATATCCGAGCGAGTTATTTAAAGTTGAAAGTCAAAAATTGAGTACTGATTGATATATCAGTATAAGTGAAAATTTTGAAAAACCAATGTGAAATGTTGTCAAAATTTTAACGTGGTTAGGTGACTAGCATTGCCTCTTCAATATTAAACCAAATAAAACAGAAATCTAAAGGTATTTAAAAAAGATATTCAAATATATGTCAAAAATATTTGTATTTCCAAAACGATTTTGAAAGACTGTCGAAAAAATCCGAATTTGAAGGTTCAGGGTATGCAGTTCGACACGGATGCACTCCCTGATGTCGAAAATGAAAGTTTCGTAACGATCGGTCAATATCCGAGCGAGTTATTGAAAGTTGAAAGTCAAAAATTGAGTACTGATTGATATATCAGTATAAGTGAAAATTTTGAAAAACCAATGTGAAATGCTGTCAAAATTTTAACGTGGTTAGATGACTAGCATTGCCTCGTCAATATTAAACCAAATAAAACAGAAATCTAACGGTATTTAAAAAAGATATTCAAATTTATGTCAAAAATATTTGTATTTCCAAAACGATTTTGAAAGACTGTCGAAAAAATCCGAATTTGAAGGTTCAGGGTATGCAGTTCGACACGGATGCACTCTCTGATGCCGAAAATGAAAGTTTCGTATCGATCGGTCAATATCAGAGCGAGTTATTCAAAGTTGAAAGTCAAAAATTGAGAACTGATTGATATATCAGTATAAGTGAAAATTTTGAAAAACCAATGTGAAATGTTGTCAAAATTTTAACGTGGTTAGGTGACTAGCGTTGCCTCGTCAATATTAAACCAAATAAAACAGAAATCTAACGGTATTTAAAAAAGATATTCAAATTTATGTCAAAAATATTTGTATTTCCAAAACGATTTTGAAAGACTGTCGAAAAAATCCGAATTTGAAGGTTCAGGGTATGCAGTTCGATACGGATGCACTCCTTGATGCCGCAAATGAAAGTTTCGTATCGATCGGTCAATATCCTAGCGAGTTATTGAAAGTTGAAAGTCAAAAATTGAGTACTGATTGATATATCAGTATAAGTGAAAATTTTGAAAAACCAATGTGAAATGTTGTCAAAATTTTAACGTGGTTAGGTGACTAGCATTGCCTCTTCAATATAAAACCAAATAAAACAGAAATCTAACGGTATTTAAAAAAGATATTCAAATTTATGTCAAAAATATTTGTATTTCCAAAACGATTTTGAAAGACTGTCGAAAAAATCCGAATTTGAAGGTTCAGGGTATGCAGTTCGACACGGATGCACTCCTTGATGCCGAAAATGAAAGTTTCGTAACGATCGGTCAATATCCGAGCGAGTTATTTAAAGTTGAAAGTCAAAAATTGAGTACTGATTGATATATCAGTATAAGTGAAAATTTTGAAAAACCAATGTGAAATGTTGTCAAAATTTTAACGTGGTTAGGTGACTAGCATTGCCTCTTCAATATTAAACCAAATAAAACAGAAATCTAACGGTATTTAAAAAAGATATTCAAATTTATGTCAAAAATATTTGTATTTCCAAAACGATTTTGAAAGACTGTCGAAAAAATCCGAATTTGAAGGTTCAGGGTATGCAGTTCGACACGGATGCACTCCCTGATGCCGAAAATGAAAGTTTCGTATCGATCGGTCAATATCCGAGCGAGTTATTGAAAGTTGAAAGTCAAAAATTGAGTACTGATTGATATATCAGTATAAGTGAAAATTTTGAAAAACCAATGTGAAATGTTGTCAAAATTTTAACGTGGTTAGGTGACTAGCATTGCCTCGTCAATATTAAACCAAATAAAACAGAAATCTAACAGTATTTAAAAAAGATATTCAAATTTATGTCAAAAATATTTGTATTTCCAAAACGATTTTGAAAGACTGTCGAAAAAATCCGAATTTGAAGGTTCAGGGTATGCAGTTCGATACGGATGCACTCCTTGATGCCGAAAATGAAAGTTTCGTATCGATCGGTCAATATCCTAGCGAGTTATTGAAAGTTGAAAGTCAAAAATTGAGTACTGATTGATATATCAGTATAAGTGAAAATTTTGAAAAACCAATGTGAAATGCTGTCAAAATTTTAACGTGGTTAGATGACTAGCATTGCCTCGTCAATACTAAACCAAATAAAACAGAAATCTAACGGTATTTAAAAAAGATATTCAAATTTATGTCAAAAATATTTGTATTTCCAAAACGATTTTGAAAGACTGTCGAAAAAATCCGAATTTGAAGGTTCAGGGTATGCAGTTCGACACGGATGCACTCCTTGATGCCGAAAATGAAAGTTTCGTAACGATCGGTCAATATCCGAGCGAGTTATTGAAAGTTGAAAGTCAAAAATTGAGTACTGATTGATATATCAGTATAAGTGAAAATTTTGAAAAACCAATGTGAAATGTTGTCAAAATTTTAACGTGGTTAGGTGACTAGCATTGCCTCTTCAATATAAAACCAAATAAAACAGAAATCTAACGGTATTTAAAAAAGATATTCAAATTTATGTCAAAAATATTTGTATTTCCAAAACGATTTTGAAAGACTGTCGAAAAAATCCGAATTTGAAGGTTCAGGGTATGCAGTTCGACACGAATGCACTCCCTGATGCCGAAAATGAAAGTTTCGTATCGATCGGTCAATATCCGAGCGAGTTATTTAAAGTTGAAAGTCAAAAATTGAGTACTGATTGATATATCAGTATAAGTGAAAATTTTGAAAAACCAATGTGAAATGTTGTCAAAATTTTAACGTGGTTTGGTGACTAGCATTGCCTCTTCAATATTAAACCAAATAAAACAGAAATCTAACGGTATTTAAAAAAGATATTCAAATTTATGTCAAAAATATTTGTATTTCCAAAACGATTTTGAAAGACTGTCAAAAAAATCCGAATTTGAAGGTTCAGGGTATGCAGTTCGACACGGATGCACTCCCTGATGTCGAAAATGAAAGTTTCGTAACGATCGGTCAATATCCGAGCGAGTTATTGAAAGTTGAAAGTCAAAAATTGAGTACTGATTGATATATCAGTATAAGTGAAAATTTTGAAAAACCAATGTGAAATGTTGTCAAAATTTTAACGTGGTTAGGTGACTAGCGTTGCCTCGTCAATATAAAACCAAATAAAACAGAAACCTAACGGTATTTAAAAAAGATATTCAAATTTATGTCAAAAATATTTGTATTTCCAAAACGATTTTGAAAGACTGTCGAAAAAATCCGAATTTGAAGGTTCAGGGTATGCAGTTCGACACGGATGCACTCCCTGATGCCGAAAATGAAAGTTTCGTAACGATCGGTCAATATCCGAGCGAGTTATTGAAAGTTGAAAGTCAAAAATTGAGTACTGATTGATATATCAGTATAAGTGAAAATTTTGAAAAACCAATGTGAAATGTTGTCAAAATTTTAACGTGGTTAGGTGACTAGCATTGCCTCGTCAATATTAAACCAAATAAAACAGAAATCTAACGGTATTTAAAAAAGATATTCAAATTTATGTCAAAAATATTTGTATTTCCAAAACGATTTTGAAAGACTGTCGAAAAAATCCGAATTTGAAGGTTCAGGGTATGCAGTTCGATACGGATGCACTCCCTGATGCCGAAAATGAAAGTTTCGTATCGATCGGTCAATATCCGAGCGAGTTATTTAAAGTTGAAAGTCAAAAATTGAGTACTGATGGATATATCAGTATAAGTGAAAATTTTGAAAAACCAATGTGAAATGTTGTCAAAATTTTAACGTGGTTAGGTGACTAGCATTGCCTCGTCAATATTAAACCAAATAAAACAGAAATCTAACGGTATTTAAAAAAGATATTCAAATTTATGTCCAAAATATTTGTATTTCCAAAACGATTTTGTAAGACTGTCGAAAAAATCCGAATTTGAAGGTTCAGGGTATGCAGTTCGACACGGATGCACTCCCTGATGCCGAAAATGAAAGTTTCGTATCGATCGGTCAATATCCGAGCGAGTTATTGAAAGTTGAAAGTCAAAAATTGAGTACTGATTGATATATCAGTATAAGTGAAAATTTTGAAAAACCAATGTGAAATGCTGTCAAAATTTTAACGTGGTTAGATGACTAGCATTGCCTCGTCAATACTAAACCAAATAAAACAGAAATCTAACGGTATTTAAAAAAGATATTCAAATTTATGTCAAAAATATTTGTATTTCCAAAACGATTTTGAAAGACTGTCGAAAAAATCCGAATTTGAAGGTTCAGGGTATGCAGTTCGACACGGATGCACTCTCTGATGCCGAAAATGAAAGTTTCGTATCGATCGGTCAATATCAGAGCGAGTTATTCAAAGTTGAAAGTCAAAAATTGAGTACTGATTGATATATCAGTATAAGTGAAAATTTTGAAAAACCAATGTGAAATGTTGTCAAAATTTTAACGTGGGTAGGTGACTAGCGTTGCCTCGTCAATATAAAACCAAATAAAACAGAAACCTAACGGTATTTAAAAAAGATATTCAAATTTATGTCAAAAATATTTGTATTTCCAAAACGATTTTGAAAGACTGTCAAAAAAATCCGAATTTGAAGGTTCAGGGTATGCAGTTCGACACGGATGCACTCCCTGATGCCGAAAATGAAAGTTTCGTATCGATCGGTCAATATCCGAGCGAGTTATTGAAAGTTGAAAGTCAAAAATTGAGAACTGATTGATATATCAGTATAAGTGAAAATTTTGAAAAACCAACGTGAAATGTTGTCAAAATTTTAACGTGGTTAGGTGACTAGCATTGCCTCGTCAATATTAAACCAAATAAAACAGAAATCTAACGGTATTTAAAAAAGATATTCAAATTTATGTCAAAAATATTTGTATTTCCAAAACGATTTTGAAAGACTGTCGAAAAAATCCGAATTTGAAGGTTCAGGGTATGCAGTTCGACACAGATGCACTCCCTGATGCCGAAAATGAAAGTTTCGTAACGATCGGTCAATATCCGAGCGAGTTATTGAAAGTTGAAAGTCAAAAATTGAGTACTGATTGATATATCAGTATAAGTGAAAATTTTGAAAAACCAATGTGAAATGTTGTCAAAATTTTAACGTGGTTAGGTGACTTGCGTTGCCTCGTCAATATAAAACCAAATAAAACAGAAACCTAACGGTATTTAAAAAAGATATTCAAATTTATGTCAAAAATATTTGTATTTCCAAAACGATTTTGAAAGACTGTCAAAAAAATCCGAATTTGAAGGTTCAGGGTATGCAGTTCGACACGGATGCACTCCCTGATGCCGAAAATGAAAGTTTCGTATCGATCGGTCAATATCCGAGCGAGTTATTGAAAGTTGAAAGTCAAAAATTGAGAACTGATTGATATATCAGTATAAGTGAAAATTTTGAAAAACCAACGTGAAATGTTGTCAAAATTTTAACGTGGTTAGGTGACTAGCATTGCCTCGTCAATATTAAACCAAATAAAACAGAAATCTAACGGTATTTAAAAAAGATATTCAAATTTATGTCAAAAATATTTGTATTTCCAAAACGATTTTGAAAGACTGTCGAAAAAATCCGAATTTGAAGGTTCAGGGTATGCAGTTCGACACGGATGCACTCTCTGATGTCGAAAATGAAAGTTTCGTATCGATCGGTCAATATCAGAGCGAGTTATTCAAAGTTGAAAGTCAAAAATTGAGTACTGATTGATATATCAGTATAAGTGAAAATTTTGAAAAACCAATGTGAAATGTTGTCAAAATTTTAACGTGGTTAGGTGACTAGCGTTGCCTCGTCAATATAAAACCAAATAAAACAGAAACCTAACGGTATTTAAAAAAGATATTCAAATTTATGTCAAAAATATTTGTATTTCCAAAATGATTTTGAAAGACTGTCGAAAAAATCCGAATTTGAAGGTTCAAGGTATGCAGTTCGACACGGATGCACTCCCTGATGCCGAAAATGAAAGTTTCGTATCGATCGGTCAATATCAGAGCGAGTTATTCAAAGTTGAAAGTCAAAAATTGAGTACTGATTGATATATCAGTATAAGTGAAAATTTTGAAAAACCAATGTGAAATGTTGTCAAAATTTTAACGTGGTTAGGTGACTAGCATTGCCTCGTCAATATTAAACCAAATAAAACAGAAATCTAACGGTATTTAAAAAAGATATTCAAATTTATGTCAAAAATATTTGTATTTCCAAAACGATTTTGAAAGACTGTCGAAAAAATCCGAATTTGAAGGTTCAGGGTATGCAGTTCGACACGGATGCACTGCCTAATGCCGAAAATGAAAGTTTCGTATCGATCGGTCAATATCCGAGCGAGTTATTGAAAGTTGAAAGTCAAAAATTGAGTACTGATTGATATATCAGTATAAGTGAAAATTTTGAAAAACCAATGTGAAATGTTGTCAAAATTTTAACGTGGTTAGGTGACTAGCATTGCCTCGTCAATATTAAACCAAATAAAACAGAAATCTAACGGTATTTAAAAAAGATATTCAAATTTATGTCAAAAATATTTGTATTTCCAAAACGATTTTGAAAGACTGTCGAAAAAATCCGAATTTGAAGGTTCAGGGTATGCAGTTCGACACGGATGCACTCCCTGATGCCGAAAATGAAAGTTTCGTATCGATCGGTCAATATCCGAGCGAGTTATTGAAAGTTGAAAGTCAAAAATTGAGAACTGATTGATATATCAGTATAAGTGAAAATTTTGAAAAACCAATGTGAAATGTTGTCAAAATTTTAACGTGGTTAGGTGACTAGCGTTGCCTCGTCAATATAAAACCAAATAAAACAGAAACCTAACGGTATTTAAAAAAGATATTCAAATTTATGTCAAAAATATTTGTATTTCCAAAACGATTTTGAAAGACTGTCGAAAAAATCCGAATTTGAAGGTTCAGGGTATGCAGTTCGACACGGATGCACTCCCTGATGCCGAAAATGAAAGTTTCGTAACGATCGGTCAATATCCGAGCGAGTTATTGAAAGTTGAAAGTCAAAAATTGAGTACTGATTGATATATCAGTATAAGTGAAAATTTTGAAAAACCAATGTGAAATGTTGTCAAAATTTTAACGTGGTTAGGTGACTAGCATTGCCTCGTCAATATTAAACCAAATAAAACAGAAATCTAACGGTATTTAAAAAAGATATTCAAATTTATGTCAAAAATATTTGTATTTCCAAAACGATTTTGAAAGACTGTCGAAAAAATCCGAATTTGAAGGTTCAGGGTATGCAGTTCGACACGGATGCACTCCCTGATGCCGAAAATGAAAGTTTCGTATCGATCAGTCAATATCCGAGCGAGTTATTGAAAGTTGAAAGTCAAAAATTGAGAACTGATTGATATATCAGTATAAGTGAAAATTTTGAAAAACCAACGTGAAATGTTGTCAAAATTTTAACGTGGTTAGGTGACTAGCATTGCCTCGTCAATATTAAACCAAATAAAACAGAAATCTAACGGTATTTAAAAAAGATATTCAAATTTATGTCAAAAATATTTGTATTTCCAAAACGATTTTGAAAGACTGTCAAAAAAATCCGAATTTGAAGGTTCAGGGTATGCAGTTCGACACGGATGCACTCCCTGATGCCGAAAATGAAAGTTTCGTAACGATCGGTCAATATCAGAGCGAGTTATTCAAAGTTGAAAGTCAAAAATTGAGTACTGATTGATATATCAGTATAAGTGAAAATTTTGAAAAACCAATGTGAAATGTTGTCAAAATTTTAACGTGGTTAGGTGACTGGCGTTGCCTCGTCAATATAAAACCAAATAAAACAGAATCCTAACGGTATTTAAAAAAGATATTCAAATTTATGTCAAAAATATTTGTATTTCCAAAACGATTTTGAAAGACTGTCAAAAAAATCCGAATTTGAAGGTTCAGGGTATGCAGTTCGACACGGATGCACTCCCTGATGCCGAAAATGAAAGTTTCGTATCGATCGGTCAATATCCGAGCGAGTTATTGAAAGTTGAAAGTCAAAAATTGAGAACTGATTGATATATCAGTATAAGTGAAAATTTTGAAAAACCAATGTGAAATGTTGTCAAAATTTTAACGTGGTTAGGTGACTAGCATTGCCTCGTCAATATTAAACCAAATAAAACAGAAATCTAACGGTATTTAAAAAAGATATTCAAATTTATGTCAAAAATATTTGTATTTCCAAAACGATTTTGAAAGACTGTCGAAAAAATCCGAATTTGAAGGTTCAGGGTATGCAGTTCGATACGGATGCACTCCTTGATGCCGAAAATGAAAGTTTCGTATCGATCGGTCAATATCCTAGCGAGTTATTGAAAGTTGAAAGTCAAAAATTGAGTACTGATTGATATATCAGTATAAGTGAAAATTTTGAAAAACCAATGTGAAATGCTGTCAAAATTTTAACGTGGTTAGATGACTAGCATTGCCTCGTCAATACTAAACCAAATAAAACAGAAATCTAACGGTATTTAAAAAAGATATTCAAATTTATGTCAAAAATATTTGTATTTCCAAAACGATTTTGAAAGACTGTCGAAAAAATCCGAATTTGAAGGTTCAGAGTATGCAGTTCGACACGGATGCACTCCTTGATGCCGAAAATGAAAGTTTCGTAACGATCGGTCAATATCCGAGCGAGTTATTGAAAGTTGAAAGTCAAAAATTGAGTACTGATTGATATATCAGTATAAGTGAAAATTTTGAAAAACCAATGTGAAATGTTGTCAAAATTTTAACGTGGTTAGGTGACTAGCATTGCCTCTTCAATATAAAACCAAATAAAACAGAAATCTAACGGTATTTAAAAAAGATATTCAAATTTATGTCAAAAATATTTGTATTTCCAAAACGATTTTGAAAGACTGTCGAAAAAATCCGAATTTGAAGGTTCAGGGTATGCAGTTCGACACGGATGCACTCCCTGATGCCGAAAATGAAAGTTTCGTATCGATCGGTCAATATCCGAGCGAGTTATTTAAAGTTGAAAGTCAAAAATTGAGTACTGATTGATATATCAGTATAAGTGAAAATTTTGAAAAACCAATGTGAAATGTTGTCAAAATTTTAACGTGGTTTGGTGACTAGCATTGCCTCTTCAATATTAAACCAAATAAAACAGAAATCTAACGGTATTTAAAAAAGATATTCAAATTTATGTCAAAAATATTTGTATTTCCAAAACGATTTTGAAAGACTGTCAAAAAAATCCGAATTTGAAGGTTCAGGGTATGCAGTTCGACACGGATGCACTCCCTGATGTCGAAAATGAAAGTTTCGTAACGATCGGTCAATATCCGAGCGAGTTATTGAAAGTTGAAAGTCAAAAATTGAGTACTGATTGATATATCAGTATAAGTGAAAATTTTGAAAAACCAATGTGAAATGTTGTCAAAATTTTAACGTGGTTAGGTGACTAGCGTTGCCTCGTCAATATAAAACCAAATAAAACAGAAACCTAACGGTATTTAAAAAAGATATTCAAATTTATGTCAAAAATATTTGTATTTCCAAAACGATTTTGAAAGACTGTCGAAAAAATCCGAATTTGAAGGTTCAGGGTATGCAGTTCGACACGGATGCACTCCCTGATGCCGAAAATGAAAGTTTCGTAACGATCGGTCAATATCCGAGCGAGTTATTGAAAGTTGAAAGTCAAAAATTGAGTACTGATTGATATATCAGTATAAGTGAAAATTTTGAAAAACCAATGTGAAATGTTGTCAAAATTTTAACGTGGTTAGGTGACTAGCATTGCCTCGTCAATATTAAACCAAATAAAACAGAAATCTAACGGTATTTAAAAAAGATATTCAAATTTATGTCCAAAATATTTGTATTTCCAAAACGATTTTGAAAGACTGTCGAAAAAATCCGAATGTGAAGGTTCAGGGTATGCAGTTCGATACGGATGCACTCCCTGATGCCGAAAATGAAAGTTTCGTATCGATCGGTCAATATCCGAGCGAGTTATTGAAAGTTGAAAGTCAAAAATTGAGTACTGATTGATATATCAGTATAAGTGAAAATTTTGAAAAACCAACGTGAAATGTTGTCAAAATTTTAACGTGGTTAGGTGACTAGCATTGCCTCGTCAATATTAAACCAAATAAAACAGAAATCTAACGGTATTTAAAAAAAGATATTCAAATTTATGTCAAAAATATTTGTATTTC
Organism: Choreutis nemorana; assembly: GCA_949316135.1. NCBI lineage: Eukaryota > Metazoa > Arthropoda > Insecta > Lepidoptera > Choreutidae > Choreutis > Choreutis nemorana. The sequence goes on from OX438618.1 coordinate 7,714,293, forward strand.
CAAAACGATTTTGAAAGACTGTCAAAAAATCCGAATTTGAAGGTTCAGGGTATGCAGTTCGACACGGATGCACTCCCTGATGCCGAAAATGAAAGTTTCGTATCGATCGGTCAATATCCGAGCGAGTTATTGAAAGTTGAAAGTCAAAAATTGAGTACTGATTGATATATCAGTATAAGTGAAAATTTTGAAAAACCAATGTGAAATGCTGTCAAAATTTTAACGTGGTTAGATGACTAGCATTGCCTCGTCAATACTTAACCAAATAAAACAGAAATCTAACGGTATTTAAAAAAGATATTCAAATTTATGTCAAAAATATTTGTATTTCCAAAACGATTTTGAAAGACTGTCGAAAAAATCCGAATTTGAAAGTTCAGGGTATGCAGTTCGACACGGATGCACTCCCTGATGCCGAAAATGAAAGTTTCGTATCGATCGGTCAATATCAGAGCGAGTTATTGAAAGTTGAAAGTCAAAAATTGAGTACTGATTGATATATCAGTATAAGTGAAAATTTTGAAAAACCAATGTGAAATGCTGTCATAATTTTAACGTGGTTAGATGACTAGCATTGCCTCGTCAATACTCAACCAAATAAAACAGAAATCTAACGGTATTTAAAAAAGATATTCAAATTTATGTCAAAAATATTTGTATTTCCAAAACGATTTTGAAAGACTGTCGAAAAAATCCGAATTTGAAGGTTCAGGGTATGCAGTTCGACACGGATGCACTCCCTGATGCCGAAAATGAAAGTTTCGTATCGATCGGTCAATATCCGAGCGAGTTATTGAAAGTTGAAAGTCAAAAATTGAGTACTGATTGATATATCAGTATAAGTGAAAATTTTGAAAAACCAATGTGAAATGCTGTCAAAATTTTAACGTGGTTAGATGACTAGCATTGCCTCGTCAATACTAAACCAAATAAAACAGAAATCTAACGGTATTTAAAAAAGATATTCAAATTTATGTCAAAAATATTTGTATTTCCAAAACGATTTTGAAAGACTGTCGAAAAAATCCGAATTTGAAGGTTCAGGGTATGCAGTTCGACACGGATGCACTCTCTGATGCCGAAAATGAAAGTTTCGTATCGATCGGTCAATATCAGAGCGAGTTATTCAAAGTTGAAAGTCAAAAATTGAGTACTGATTGATATATCAGTATAAGTGAAAATTTTGAAAAACCAATGTGAAATGTTGTCAAAATTTTAACGTGGTTAGGTGACTAGCGTTGCCTCGTCAATATAAAACCAAATAAAACAGAAACCTAACGGTATTTAAAAAAGATATTCAAATTTATGTCAAAAATATTTGTATTTCCAAAACGATTTTGAAAGACTGTCAAAAAAATCCGAATTTGAAGGTTCAGGGTATGCAGTTCGACACGGATGCACTCCCTGATGCCGAAAATGAAAGTTTCGTATCGATCGGTCAATATCCGAGCGAGTTATTGAAAGTTGAAAGTCAAAAATTGAGAACTGATTGATATATCAGTATAAGTGAAAATTTTGAAAAACCAACGTGAAATGTTGTCAAAATTTTAACGTGGTTAGGTGACTAGCATTGCCTCGTCAATATTAAACCAAATAAAACAGAAATCTAACGGTATTTAAAAAAGATATTCAAATTTATGTCAAAAATATTTGTATTTCCAAAACGATTTTGAAAGACTGTCGAAAAAATCCGAATTTGAAGGTTCAGGGTATGCAGTTCGACACAAATGCACTCCCTGATGCCGAAAATGAAAGTTTCGTAACGATCGGTCAATATCCGAGCGAGTTATTGAAAGTTGAAAGTCAAAAATTGAGTACTGATTGATATATCAGTATAAGTGAAAATTTTGAAAAACCAATGTGAAATGTTGTCAAAATTTTAACGTGGTTAGGTGACTTGCGTTGCCTCGTCAATATAAAACCAAATAAAACAGAAACCTAACGGTATTTAAAAAAGATATTCAAATTTATGTCAAAAATATTTGTATTTCCAAAACGATTTTGAAAGACTGTCAAAAAAATCCGAATTTGAAGGTTCAGGGTATGCAGTTCGACACGGATGCACTCCCTGATGCCGAAAATGAAAGTTTCGTATCGATCGGTCAATATCCGAGCGAGTTATTGAAAGTTGAAAGTCAAAAATTGAGAACTGATTGATATATCAGTATAAGTGAAAATTTTGAAAAACCAACGTGAAATGTTGTCAAAATTTTAACGTGGTTAGGTGACTAGCATTGCCTCGTCAATATTAAACCAAATAAAACAGAAATCTAACGGTATTTAAAAAAGATATTCAAATTTATGTCAAAAATATTTGTATTTCCAAAACGATTTTGAAAGACTGTCGAAAAAATCCGAATTTGAAGGTTCAGGGTATGCAGTTCGACACGGATGCACTCTCTGATGTCGAAAATGAAAGTTTCGTATCGATCGGTCAATATCAGAGCGAGTTATTCAAAGTTGAAAGTCAAAAATTGAGTACTGATTGATATATCAGTATAAGTGAAAATTTTGAAAAACCAATGTGAAATGTTGTCAAAATTTTAACGTGGTTAGGTGACTAGCGTTGCCTCGTCAATATAAAACCAAATAAAACAGAAACCTAACGGTATTTAAAAAAGATATTCAAATTTATGTCAAAAATATTTGTATTTCCAAAATGATTTTGAAAGACTGTCGAAAAAATCCGAATTTGAAGGTTCAAGGTATGCAGTTCGACACGGATGCACTCCCTGATGCCGAAAATGAAAGTTTCGTATCGATCGGTCAATATCAGAGCGAGTTATTCAAAGTTGAAAGTCAAAAATTGAGTACTGATTGATATATCAGTATAAGTGAAAATTTTGAAAAACCAATGTGAAATGTTGTCAAAATTTTAACGTGGTTAGGTGACTAGCATTGCCTCGTCAATATTAAACCAAATAAAACAGAAATCTAACGGTATTTAAAAAAGATATTCAAATTTATGTCAAAAATATTTGTATTTCCAAAACGATTTTGAAAGACTGTCGAAAAAATCCGAATTTGAAGGTTCAGGGTATGCAGTTCGACACGGATGCACTGCCTAATGCCGAAAATGAAAGTTTCGTATCGATCGGTCAATATCCGAGCGAGTTATTGAAAGTTGAAAGTCAAAAATTGAGTACTGATTGATATATCAGTATAAGTGAAAATTTTGAAAAACCAATGTGAAATGTTGTCAAAATTTTAACGTGGTTAGGTGACTAGCATTGCCTCGTCAATATTAAACCAAATAAAACAGAAATCTAACGGTATTTAAAAAAGATATTCAAATTTATGTCAAAAATATTTGTATTTCCAAAACGATTTTGAAAGACTGTCGAAAAAATCCGAATTTGAAGGTTCAGGGTATGCAGTTCGACACGGATGCACTCCCTGATGCCGAAAATGAAAGTTTCGTATCGATCGGTCAATATCCGAGCGAGTTATTGAAAGTTGAAAGTCAAAAATTGAGAACTGATTGATATATCAGTATAAGTGAAAATTTTGAAAAACCAATGTGAAATGTTGTCAAAATTTTAACGTGGTTAGGTGACTAGCGTTGCCTCGTCAATATAAAACCAAATAAAACAGAAACCTAACGGTATTTAAAAAAGATATTCAAATTTATGTCAAAAATATTTGTATTTCCAAAACGATTTTGAAAGACTGTCGAAAAAATCCGAATTTGAAGGTTCAGGGTATGCAGTTCGACACGGATGCACTCCCTGATGCCGAAAATGAAAGTTTCGTAACGATCGGTCAATATCCGAGCGAGTTATTGAAAGTTGAAAGTCAAAAATTGAGTACTGATTGATATATCAGTATAAGTGAAAATTTTGAAAAACCAATGTGAAATGTTGTCAAAATTTTAACGTGGTTAGGTGACTAGCATTGCCTCGTCAATATTAAACCAAATAAAACAGAAATCTAACGGGATTTAAAAAAGATATTCAAATTTATGTCAAAAATATTTGTATTTCCAAAACGATTTTGAAAGACTGTCGAAAAAATCCGAATTTGAAGGTTCAGGGTATGCAGTTCGACACGGATGCACTCCCTGATGCCGAAAATGAAAGTTTCGTATCGATCAGTCAATATCCGAGCGAGTTATTGAAAGTTGAAAGTCAAAAATTGAGTACTGATTGATATATCAGTATAAGTGAAAATTTTGAAAAACCAATGTGAAATGTTGTCAAAATTTTAACGTGGTTAGGTGACTAGCGTTGCCTCGTCAATATAAAACCAAATAAAACAGAAACCTAACGGTATTTAAAAAAGATATTCAAATTTATGTCAAAAATATTTGTATTTCCAAAACGATTTTGAAAGACTGTCAAAAAAATCCGAATTTGAAGGTTCAGGGTATGCAGTTCGACACGGATGCACTCCCTGATGCCGAAAATGAAAGTTTCGTATCGATCGGTCAATATCCGAGCGAGTTATTGAAAGTTGAAAGTCAAAAATTGAGAACTGATTGATATATCAGTATAAGTGAAAATTTTGAAAAACCAACGTGAAATGTTGTCAAAATTTTAACGTGGTTAGGTGACTAGCATTGCCTCGTCAATATTAAACCAAATAAAACAGAAATCTAACGGTATTTAAAAAAGATATTCAAATTTATGTCAAAAATATTTGTATTTCCAAAACGATTTTGAAAGACTGTCAAAAAAATCCGAATTTGAAGGTTCAGGGTATGCAGTTCGACACGGATGCACTCCCTGATGCCGAAAATGAAAGTTTCGTAACGATCGGTCAATATCAGAGCGAGTTATTCAAAGTTGAAAGTCAAAAATTGAGTACTGATTGATATATCAGTATAAGTGAAAATTTTGAAAAACCAATGTGAAATGTTGTCAAAATTTTAACGTGGTTAGGTGACTGGCGTTGCCTCGTCAATATAAAACCAAATAAAACAGAATCCTAACGGTATTTAAAAAAGATATTCAAATTTATGTCAAAAATATTTGTATTTCCAAAACGATTTTGAAAGACTGTCAAAAAAATCCGAATTTGAAGGTTCAGGGTATGCAGTTCGACACGGATGCACTCCCTGATGCCGAAAATGAAAGTTTCGTATCGATCGGTCAATATCCGAGCGAGTTATTGAAAGTTGAAAGTCAAAAATTGAGAACTGATTGATATATCAGTATAAGTGAAAATTTTGAAAAACCAATGTGAAATGTTGTCAAAATTTTAACGTGGTTAGGTGACTAGCATTGCCTCGTCAATATTAAACCAAATAAAACAGAAATCTAACGGTATTTAAAAAAGATATTCAAATTTATGTCAAAAATATTTGTATTTCCAAAACGATTTTGAAAGACTGTCAAAAAATCCGAATTTGAAGGTTCAGGGTATGCAGTTCGACACGGATGCACTCCCTGATGCCGAAAATGAAAGTTTCGTATCGATCGGTCAATATCCGAGCGAGTTATTGAAAGTTGAAAGTCAAAAATTGAGTACTGATTGATATATCAGTATAAGTGAAAATTTTGAAAAACCAATGTGAAATGTTGTCAAAATTTTAACGTGGTTAGGTGACTAGCATTGCCTCGTCAATATTAAACCAAATAAAACAGAAATCTAACGGTATTTAAAAAAGATATTCAAATTTATGTCAAAAATATTTGTATTTCCAAAACGATTTTGAAAGACTGTCGAAAAAATCCGAATTTGAAGGTTCAGGGTATGCAGTTCGACACGGATGCACTCCCTGATGCCGAAAATGAAAGTTTCGTAACGATCGGTCAATATCAGAGCGAGTTATTCAAAGTTGAAAGTCAAAAATTGAGTACTGATTGATATATCAGTATAAGTGAAAATTTTGAAAAACCAACGTGAAATGTTGTCAAAATTTTAACGTGGTTAGGTGACTAGCATTGCCTCGTCAATATTAAACCAAATAAAACAGAAATCTAACGGTATTTAAAAAAGATATTCAAATTTATGTCAAAAATATTTGTATTTCCAAAACGATTTTGAAAGACTGTCAAAAAAATCCGAATTTGAAGGTTCAGGGTATGCAGTTCGACACGGATGCACTCCCTGATGCCGAAAATGAAAGTTTCGTAACGATCGGTCAATATCAGAGCGAGTTATTCAAAGTTGAAAGTCAAAAATTGAGTACTGATTGATATATCAGTATAAGTGAAAATTTTGAAAAACCAATGTGAAATGTTGTCAAAATTTTAACGTGGTTAGGTGACTGGCGTTGCCTCGTCAATATAAAACCAAATAAAACAGAATCCTAACGGTATTTAAAAAAGATATTCAAATTTATGTCAAAAATATTTGTATTTCCAAAACGATTTTGAAAGACTGTCGAAAAAATCCGAATTTGAAGGTTCAGGGTATGCAGTTCGACACGGATGCACTCTCTGATGTCGAAAATGAAAGTTTCGTATCGATCGGTCAATATCAGAGCGAGTTATTCAAAGTTGAAAGTCAAAAATTGAGTACTGATTGATATATCAGTATAAGTGAAAATTTTGAAAAACCAATGTGAAATGTTGTCAAAATTTTAACGTGGTTAGGTGACTAGCGTTGCCTCGTCAATATAAAACCAAATAAAACAGAAATCTAACGGTATTTAAAAAAGATATTCAAATTTATGTCAAAAATATTTGTATTTCCAAAACGATTTTGAAAGACTGTCGAAAAAATCCGAGTTTGAAGGTTCAGGGTATGCAGTTCAACACGGATGCACTCCCTGATGCCGAAAATGAAAGTTTCGTATCGATCGGTCAATATCCGAGCGAGTTATTGAAAGTTGAAAGTCAAAAATTGAGTACTGATTGATATATCAGTATAAGTGAAAATTTTGAAAAACCAATGTGAAATGTTGTCAAAATTTTAACGTGGTTAGGTGACTAGCATTGCCTCTTCAATATTAAACCAAATAAAACAGAAATCTAACGGTATTTAAAAAAGATATTCAAATTTATGTCAAAAATATTTGTATTTCCAAAACGATTTTGAAAGACTGTCGAAAAAATCCGAATTTGAAGGTTCAGGGTATGCAGTTCGACACGGATGCACTCTCTGATGTCGAAAATGAAAGTTTCGTATCGATCGGTCAATATCAGAGCGAGTTATTCAAAGTTGAAAGTCAAAAATTGAGTACTGATTGATATATCAGTATAAGTGAAAATTTTGAAAAACCAATGTGAAATGTTGTCAAAATTTTAACGTGGTTAGGTGACTAGCGTTGCCTCGTCAATATAAAACCAAATAAAACAGAAATCTAACGGTATTTAAAAAAGATATTCAAATTTATGTCAAAAATATTTGTATTTCCAAAACGATTTTGAAAGACTGTCGAAAAAATCCGAGTTTGAAGGTTCAGGGTATGCAGTTCAACACGGATGCACTCCCTGATGCCGAAAATGAAAGTTTCGTAACGATCGGTCAATATCCGAGCGAGTTATTGAAAGTTGAAAGTCAAAAATTGAGTACTGATTGATATATCAGTATAAGTGAAAATTTTGAAAAACCAATGCGAAATGTTGTCAAAATTTTAACGTGGTTAGGTGACTAGCATTGCCTCGTCAATATTAAACCAAATAAAACAGAAATCTAACGGTATTTAAAAAAGATATTCAAATTTATGTCAAAAATATTTGTATTTCCAAAACGATTTTGAAAGACTGTCGAAAAAATCCGAATTTGAAGGTTCAGGGTATGCAGTTCGACACGGATGCACTCCCTGATGCCGAAAATGAAAGTTTCGTATCGATCGGTCAATATCCGAGCGAGTTATTGAAAGTTGAAAGTCAAAAAGTGAGAACTGATTGATATATCAGTATAAGTGAAAATTTTGAAAAACCAACGTGAAATGTTGTCAAAATTTTAACGTGGTTAGGTGACTAGCATTGCCTCGTCAATATTAAACCAAATAAAACAGAAATCTAACGGTATTAACGGTATTTAAAAAAGATATTCAAATTTATGTCAAAAATATTTGTATTTCCAAAACGATTTTGAAAGACTGTCGAAAAAATCCGAATTTGAAGGTTCAGGGTATGCAGTTCGACACGGATGCACTCCCTGATGCCGAAAATGAAAGTTTCGTATCGATCGGTCAATATCCGAGCGAGTTATTGAAAGTTGAAAGTCAAAAATTGAGTACTGATTGATATATCAGTATAAGTGAAAATTTTGAAAAACCAATGTGAAATGTTGTCAAAATTTTAACGTGGTTAGGTGACTAGCATTGCCTCGTCAGTATTAAACCAAATAAAACAGAAATCTAACGGTATTTAAAAAAGATATTCAAATTTATGTCAAAAATATTTGTATTTCCAAAACGATTTTGAAAGACTGTCAAAAAGTCCGAATTTGAAGGTTCAGGGTATGCAGTTCGACACGGATGCACTCCCTGATGCCGAAAATGAAAGTTTCGTATCGATCGGTCAATATCAGAGCGAGTTATTGAAAGTTGAAAGTCAAAAATTGAGTACTGATTGATATATCAGTATAAGTGAAAATTTTGAAAAACCAATGTGAAATGTTGTCAAAATTTTAACGTGGTTAGGTGACTAGCATTGCCTCGTCAGTATTAAACCAAATAAAACAGAAATCTAACGGTATTTCAAAAAGATATTCAAATTTATGTCAAAAATATTTGTATTTCCAAAACGATTTTGAAAGACTGTCGAAAAAATCCGAATTTGAAGGTTCAGGGTATGCAGTTCGACACGGATGCACTCCCTGATGCCGAAAATGAAAGTTTCGTATCGATCGGTCAATATCCGAGCGAGTTATTGAAAGTTGAAAGTCAAAAATTGAGTACTGATTGATATATCAGTATAAGTGAAAATTTTGAAAAACCAATGTGAAATGTTGTCAAAATTTTAACGTGGTTAGGTGACTAGCATTGCCTCTTCAATATTAAACCAAATAAAACAGAAATCTAACGGTATTTAAAAAAGATATTCAAATTTATGTCAAAAATATTTGTATTTCCAAAACGATTTTGAAAGACTGTCGAAAAAATCCGAATTTGAAGGTTCAGGGTATGCAGTTCGACACGGATGCACTCTCTGATGTCGAAAATGAAAGTTTCGTATCGATCGGTCAATATCAGAGCGAGTTATTCAAAGTTGAAAGTCAAAAATTGAGTACTGATTGATATATCAGTATAAGTGAAAATTTTGAAAAACCAATGTGAAATGTTGTCAAAATTTTAACGTGGTTAGGTGACTAGCGTTGCCTCGTCAATATAAAACCAAATAAAACAGAAATCTAACGGTATTTAAAAAAGATATTCAAATTTATGTCAAAAATATTTGTATTTCCAAAACGATTTTGAAAGACTGTCGAAAAAATCCGAGTTTGAAGGTTCAGGGTATGCAGTTCAACACGGATGCACTCCCTGATGCCGAAAATGAAAGTTTCGTAACGATCGGTCAATATCCGAGCGAGTTATTGAAAGTTGAAAGTCAAAAATTGAGTACTGATTGATATATCAGTATAAGTGAAAATTTTGAAAAACCAATGCGAAATGTTGTCAAAATTTTAACGTGGTTAGGTGACTAGCATTGCCTCGTCAATATTAAACCAAATAAAACAGAAATCTAACGGTATTTAAAAAAGATATTCAAATTTATGTCAAAAATATTTGTATTTCCAAAACGATTTTGAAAGACTGTCGAAAAAATCCGAATTTGAAGGTTCAGGGTATGCAGTTCGACACGGATGCACTCCCTGATGCCGAAAATGAAAGTTTCGTATCGATCGGTCAATATCCGAGCGAGTTATTGAAAGTTGAAAGTCAAAAAGTGAGAACTGATTGATATATCAGTATAAGTGAAAATTTTGAAAAACCAACGTGAAATGTTGTCAAAATTTTAACGTGGTTAGGTGACTAGCATTGCCTCGTCAATATTAAACCAAATAAAACAGAAATCTAACGGTATTAACGGTATTTAAAAAAGATATTCAAATTTATGTCAAAAATATTTGTATTTCCAAAACGATTTTGAAAGACTGTCGAAAAAATCCGAATTTGAAGGTTCAGGGTATGCAGTTCGACACGGATGCACTCCCTGATGCCGAAAATGAAAGTTTCGTATCGATCGGTCAATATCCGAGCGAGTTATTGAAAGTTGAAAGTCAAAAATTGAGTACTGATTGATATATCAGTATAAGTGAAAATTTTGAAAAACCAATGTGAAATGTTGTCAAAATTTTAACGTGGTTAGGTGACTAGCATTGCCTCGTCAATATTAAACCAAATAAAACAGAAATCTAACGGTATTTAAAAAAGATATTCAAATTTATGTCAAAAATATTTGTATTTCCAAAACGATTTTGAAAGACTGTCAAAAAATCCGAATTTGAAGGTTCAGGGTATGCAGTTCGACACGGATGCACTCCCTGATGCCGAAAATGAAAGTTTCGTATCGATCGGTCAATATCCGAGCGAGTTATTGAAAGTTGAAAGTCAAAAATTGAGTACTGATTGATATATCAGTATAAGTGAAAATTTTGAAAAATCAATGTGAAATGTTGTCAAAATTTTAACGTGGTTAGGTGACTAGCATTGCCTCGTCAATATTAAACCAAATAAAACAGAAATCTAACGGTATTTAAAAAAGATATTCAAATTTATGTCAAAAATATTTGTATTTCCAAAACGATTTTGAAAGACTGTCGAAAAAATCCGAATTTGAAGGTTCAGGGTATGCAGTTCGACACGGATGCACTCCCTGATGCCGAAAATGAAAGTTTCGTAACGATCGGTCAATATCAGAGCGAGTTATTCAAAGTTGAAAGTCAAAAATTGAGTACTGATTGATATATCAGTATAAGTGAAAATTTTGAAAAACCAACGTGAAATGTTGTCAAAATTTTAACGTGGTTAGGTGACTAGCATTGCCTCGTCAATATTAAACCAAATAAAACAGAAATCTAACGGTATTTAAAAAAGATATTCAAATTTATGTCAAAAATATTTGTATTTCCAAAACGATTTTGAAAGACTGTCAAAAAAATCCGAATTTGAAGGTTCAGGGTATGCAGTTCGACACGGATGCACTTCCTGATGCCGAAAATGAAAGTTTCGTAACGATCGGTCAATATCAGAGCGAGTTATTCAAAGTTGAAAGTCAAAAATTGAGTACTGATTGATATATCAGTATAAGTGAAAATTTTGAAAAACCAATGTGAAATGTTGTCAAAATTTTAACGTGGTTAGGTGACTGGCGTTGCCTCGTCAATATAAAACCAAATAAAACAGAATCCTAACGGTATTTAAAAAAGATATTCAAATTTATGTCAAAAATATTTGTATTTCCAAAACGATTTTGAAAGACTGTCGAAAAAATCCGAATTTGAAGGTTCAGGGTATGCAGTTCGACACGGATGCACTCTCTGATGTCGAAAATGAAAGTTTCGTATCGATCGGTCAATATCAGAGCGAGTTATTCAAAGTTGAAAGTCAAAAATTGAGTACTGATTGATATATCAGTATAAGTGAAAATTTTGAAAAACCAATGTGAAATGTTGTCAAAATTTTAACGTGGTTAGGTGACTAGCGTTGCCTCGTCAATATAAAACCAAATAAAACAGAAATCTAACGGTATTTAAAAAAGATATTCAAATTTATGTCAAAAATATTTGTATTTCCAAAACGATTTTGAAAGACTGTCGAAAAAATCCGAGTTTGAAGGTTCAGGGTATGCAGTTCAACACGGATGCACTCCCTGATGCCGAAAATGAAAGTTTCGTATCGATCGGTCAATATCCGAGCGAGTTATTGAAAGTTGAAAGTCAAAAATTGAGTACTGATTGATATATCAGTATAAGTGAAAATTTTGAAAAACCAATGTGAAATGTTGTCAAAATTTTAACGTGGTTAGGTGACTAGCATTGCCTCTTCAATATTAAACCAAATAAAACAGAAATCTAACGGTATTTAAAAAAGATATTCAAATTTATGTCAAAAATATTTGTATTTCCAAAACGATTTTGAAAGACTGTCGAAAAAATCCGAATTTGAAGGTTCAGGGTATGCAGTTCGACACGGATGCACTCTCTGATGTCGAAAATGAAAGTTTCGTATCGATCGGTCAATATCAGAGCGAGTTATTCAAAGTTGAAAGTCAAAAATTGAGTACTGATTGATATATCAGTATAAGTGAAAATTTTGAAAAACCAATGTGAAATGTTGTCAAAATTTTAACGTGGTTAGGTGACTAGCGTTGCCTCGTCAATATAAAACCAAATAAAACAGAAATCTAACGGTATTTAAAAAAGATATTCAAATTTATGTCAAAAATATTTGTATTTCCAAAACGATTTTGAAAGACTGTCGAAAAAATCCGAGTTTGAAGGTTCAGGGTATGCAGTTCAACACGGATGCACTCCCTGATGCCGAAAATGAAAGTTTCGTAACGATCGGTCAATATCCGAGCGAGTTATTGAAAGTTGAAAGTCAAAAATTGAGTACTGATTGATATATCAGTATAAGTGAAAATTTTGAAAAACCAATGCGAAATGTTGTCAAAATTTTAACGTGGTTAGGTGACTAGCATTGCCTCGTCAATATTAAACCAAATAAAACAGAAATCTAACGGTATTTAAAAAAGATATTCAAATTTATGTCAAAAATATTTGTATTTCCAAAACGATTTTGAAAGACTGTCGAAAAAATCCGAATTTGAAGGTTCAGGGTATGCAGTTCGACACGGATGCACTCCCTGATGCCGAAAATGAAAGTTTCGTATCGATCGGTCAATATCCGAGCGAGTTATTGAAAGTTGAAAGTCAAAAAGTGAGAACTGATTGATATATCAGTATAAGTGAAAATTTTGAAAAACCAACGTGAAATGTTGTCAAAATTTTAACGTGGTTAGGTGACTAGCATTGCCTCGTCAATATTAAACCAAATAAAACAGAAATCTAACCGTATTAACGGTATTTAAAAAAGATATTCAAATTTATGTCAAAAATATTTGTATTTCCAAAACGATTTTGAAAGACTGTCGAAAAAATCCGAATTTGAAGGTTCAGGGTATGCAGTTCGACACGGATGCACTCCCTGATGCCGAAAATGAAAGTTTCGTATCGATCGGTCAATATCCGAGCGAGTTATTGAAAGTTGAAAGTCAAAAATTGAGTACTGATTGATATATCAGTATAAGTGAAAATTTTGAAAAACCAATGTGAAATGTTGTCAAAATTTTAACGTGGTTAGGTGACTAGCATTGCCTCGTCAGTATTAAACCAAATAAAACAGAAATCTAACGGTATTTAAAAAAGATATTCAAATTTATGTCAAAAATATTTGTATTTCCAAAACGATTTTGAAAGACTGTCAAAAAGTCCGAATTTGAAGGTTCAGGGTATGCAGTTCGACACGGATGCACTCCCTGATGCCGAAAATGAAAGTTTCGTATCGATCGGTCAATATCAGAGCGAGTTATTGAAAGTTGAAAGTCAAAAATTGAGTACTGATTGATATATCAGTATAAGTGAAAATTTTGAAAAACCAATGTGAAATGTTGTCAAAATTTTAACGTGGTTAGGTGACTAGCATTGCCTCGTCAGTATTAAACCAAATAAAACAGAAGTCTAACGGTATTTAAAAAAGATATTCAAATTTATGTCAAAAATATTTGTATTTCCAAAACGATTTTGAAAGACTGTCGAAAAAATCCGAATTTGAAGGTTCAGGGTATGCAGTTCGACACGGATGCACTCCCTGATGCCGAAAATGAAAGTTTCGTATCGATCGGTCAATATCCGAGCGAGTTATTGAAAGTTGAAAGTCAAAAATTGAGTACTGATTGATATATCAGTATAAGTGAAAATTTTGAAAAACCAATGTGAAATGTTGTCAAAATTTTAACGTGGTTAGGTGACTAGCATTGCCTCTTCAATATTAAACCAAATAAAACAGAAATCTAACGGTATTTAAAAAAGATATTCAAATTTATGTCAAAAATATTTGTATTTCCAAAACGATTTTGAAAGACTGTCGAAAAAATCCGAATTTGAAGGTTCAGGGTATGCAGTTCGACACGGATGCACTCTCTGATGTCGAAAATGAAAGTTTCGTATCGATCGGTCAATATCAGAGCGAGTTATTCAAAGTTGAAAGTCAAAAATTGAGTACTGATTGATATATCAGTATAAGTGAAAATTTTGAAAAACCAATGTGAAATGTTGTCAAAATTTTAACGTGGTTAGGTGACTAGCGTTGCCTCGTCAATATAAAACCAAATAAAACAGAAATCTAACGGTATTTAAAAAAGATATTCAAATTTATGTCAAAAATATTTGTATTTCCAAAACGATTTTGAAAGACTGTCGAAAAAATCCGAGTTTGAAGGTTCAGGGTATGCAGTTCAACACGGATGCACTCCCTGATGCCGAAAATGAAAGTTTCGTAACGATCGGTCAATATCCGAGCGAGTTATTGAAAGTTGAAAGTCAAAAATTGAGTACTGATTGATATATCAGTATAAGTGAAAATTTTGAAAAACCAATGCGAAATGTTGTCAAAATTTTAACGTGGTTAGGTGACTAGCATTGCCTCGTCAATATTAAACCAAATAAAACAGAAATCTAACGGTATTTAAAAAAGATATTCAAATTTATGTCAAAAATATTTGTATTTCCAAAACGATTTTGAAAGACTGTCGAAAAAATCCGAATTTGAAGGTTCAGGGTATGCAGTTCGACACGGATGCACTCCCTGATGCCGAAAATGAAAGTTTCGTATCGATCGGTCAATATCCGAGCGAGTTATTGAAAGTTGAAAGTCAAAAAGTGAGAACTGATTGATATATCAGTATAAGTGAAAATTTTGAAAAACCAACGTGAAATGTTGTCAAAATTTTAACGTGGTTAGGTGACTAGCATTGCCTCGTCAATATTAAACCAAATAAAACAGAAATCTAACGGTATTAACGGTATTTAAAAAAGATATTCAAATTTATGTCAAAAATATTTGTATTTCCAAAACGATTTTGAAAGACTGTCGAAAAAATCCGAATTTGAAGGTTCAGGGTATGCAGTTCGACACGGATGCACTCCCTGATGCCGAAAATGAAAGTTTCGTATCGATCGGTCAATATCCGAGCGAGTTATTGAAAGTTGAAAGTCAAAAATTGAGTACTGATTGATATATCAGTATAAGTGAAAATTTTGAAAAACCAATGTGAAATGTTGTCAAAATTTTAACGTGGTTAGGTGACTAGCATTGCCTCGTCAGTATTAAACCAAATAAAACAGAAATCTAACGGTATTTAAAAAAGATATTCAAATTTATGTCAAAAATATTTGTATTTCCAAAACGATTTTGAAAGACTGTCAAAAAGTCCGAATTTGAAGGTTCAGGGTATGCAGTTCGACACGGATGCACTCCCTGATGCCGAAAATGAAAGTTTCGTATCGATCGGTCAATATCAGAGCGAGTTATTGAAAGTTGAAAGTCAAAAATTGAGTACTGATTGATATATCAGTATAAGTGAAAATTTTGAAAAACCAATGTGAAATGTTGTCAAAATTTTAACGTGGTTAGGTGACTAGCATTGCCTCGTCAGTATTAAACCAAATAAAACAGAAGTCTAACGGTATTTAAAAAAGATATTCAAATTTATGTCAAAAATATTTGTATTTCCAAAACGATTTTGAAAGACTGTCGAAAAAATCCGAATTTGAAGGTTCAGGGTATGCAGTTCGACACGGATGCACTCCCTGATGCCGAAAATGAAAGTTTCGTATCGATCGGTCAATATCAGAGCGAGTTATTCAAAGTTGAAAGTCAAAAATTGAGTACTGATTGATATATCAGTATAAGTGAAAATTTTGAAAAACCAATGTGAAATGTTGTCAAAATTTTAACGTGGTTAGGTGACTAGCGTTGCCTCGTCAATATAAAACCAAATAAAACAGAAATCTAACGGTATTTAAAAAAGATATTCAAATTTATGTCAAAAATATTTGTATTTCCAAAACGATTTTGAAAGACTGTCGAAAAAATCCGAGTTTGAAGGTTCAGGGTATGCAGTTCAACACGGATGCACTCCCTGATGCCGAAAATGAAAGTTTCGTATCGATCGGTCAATATCCGAGCGAGTTATTGAAAGTTGAAAGTCAAAAATTGAGTACTGATTGATATATCAGTATAAGTGAAAATTTTGAAAAACCAATGTGAAATGTTGTCAAAATTTTAACGTGGTTAGGTGACTAGCATTGCCTCTTCAATATTAAACCAAATAAAACAGAAATCTAACGGTATTTAAAAAAGATATTCAAATTTATGTCAAAAATATTTGTATTTCCAAAACGATTTTGAAAGACTGTCGAAAAAATCCGAATTTGAAGGTTCAGGGTATGCAGTTCGACACGGATGCACTCTCTGATGTCGAAAATGAAAGTTTCGTATCGATCGGTCAATATCAGAGCGAGTTATTCAAAGTTGAAAGTCAAAAATTGAGTACTGATTGATATATCAGTATAAGTGAAAATTTTGAAAAACCAATGTGAAATGTTGTCAAAATTTTAACGTGGTTAGGTGACTAGCGTTGCCTCGTCAATATAAAACCAAATAAAACAGAAATCTAACGGTATTTAAAAAAGATATTCAAATTTATGTCAAAAATATTTGTATTTCCAAAACGATTTTGAAAGACTGTCGAAAAAATCCGAGTTTGAAGGTTCAGGGTATGCAGTTCAACACGGATGCACTCCCTGATGCCGAAAATGAAAGTTTCGTAACGATCGGTCAATATCCGAGCGAGTTATTGAAAGTTGAAAGTCAAAAATTGAGTACTGATTGATATATCAGTATAAGTGAAAATTTTGAAAAACCAATGCGAAATGTTGTCAAAATTTTAACGTGGTTAGGTGACTAGCATTGCCTCGTCAATATTAAACCAAATAAAACAGAAATCTAACGGTATTTAAAAAAGATATTCAAATTTATGTCAAAAATATTTGTATTTCCAAAACGATTTTGAAAGACTGTCGAAAAAATCCGAATTTGAAGGTTCAGGGTATGCAGTTCGACACGGATGCACTCCCTGATGCCGAAAATGAAAGTTTCGTATCGATCGGTCAATATCCGAGCGAGTTATTGAAAGTTGAAAGTCAAAAAGTGAGAACTGATTGATATATCAGTATAAGTGAAAATTTTGAAAAACCAACGTGAAATGTTGTCAAAATTTTAACGTGGTTAGGTGACTAGCATTGCCTCGTCAATATTAAACCAAATAAAACAGAAATCTAACGGTATTAACGGTATTTAAAAAAGATATTCAAATTTATGTCAAAAATATTTGTATTTCCAAAACGATTTTGAAAGACTGTCGAAAAAATCCGAATTTGAAGGTTCAGGGTATGCAGTTCGACACGGATGCACTCCCTGATGCCGAAAATGAAAGTTTCGTATCGATCGGTCAATATCCGAGCGAGTTATTGAAAGTTGAAAGTCAAAAATTGAGTACTGATTGATATATCAGTATAAGTGAAAATTTTGAAAAACCAATGTGAAATGTTGTCAAAATTTTAACGTGGTTAGGTGACTAGCATTGCCTCGTCAGTATTAAACCAAATAAAACAGAAATCTAACGGTATTTAAAAAAGATATTCAAATTTATGTCAAAAATATTTGTATTTCCAAAACGATTTTGAAAGACTGTCAAAAAGTCCGAATTTGAAGGTTCAGGGTATGCAGTTCGACACGGATGCACTCCCTGATGCCGAAAATGAAAGTTTCGTATCGATCGGTCAATATCAGAGCGAGTTATTGAAAGTTGAAAGTCAAAAATTGAGTACTGATTGATATATCAGTATAAGTGAAAATTTTGAAAAACCAATGTGAAATGTTGTCAAAATTTTAACGTGGTTAGGTGACTAGCATTGCCTCGTCAGTATTAAACCAAATAAAACAGAAATCTAACGGTATTTAAAAAAGATATTCAAATTTATGTCAAAAATATTTGTATTTCCAAAACGATTTTGAAAGACTGTCGAAAAAATCCGAATTTGAAGGTTCAGGGTATGCAGTTCGACACGGATGCACTCCCTGATGCCGAAAATGAAAGTTTCGTATCGATCGGTCAATATCCGAGCGAGTTATTGAAAGTTGAAAGTCAAAAATTGAGTACTGATTGATATATCAGTATAAGTGAAAATTTTGAAAAACCAATGTGAAATGTTGTCAAAATTTTAACGTGGTTAGGTGACTAGCATTTCCTCGTCAGTATTAAACCAAATAAAACAGAAATCTAACGGTATTTAAAAAAGATATTCAAATTTATGTCAAAAATATTTGTATTTCCAAAACGATTTTGAAAGACTGTCAAAAAGTCCGAATTTGAAGGTTCAGGGTATGCAGTTCGACACGGATGCACTCCCTGATGCCGAAAATGAAAGTTTCGTATCGATCGGTCAATATCAGAGCGAGTTATTGAAAGTTGAAAGTCAAAAATTGAGTACTGATTGATATATCAGTATAAGTGAAAATTTTGAAAAACCAATGTGAAATGTTGTCAAAATTTTAACGTGGTTAGGTGACTAGCATTGCCTCGTCAGTATTAAACCAAATAAAACAGAAGTCTAACGGTATTTAAAAAAGATATTCAAATTTATGTCAAAAATATTTGTATTTCCAAAACGATTTTGAAAGACTGTCGAAAAAATCCGAATTTGAAGGTTCAGGGTATGCAGTTCGACACGGATGCACTCCCTGATGCCGAAAATGAAAGTTTCGTATCGATCGGTCAATATCAGAGCGAGTTATTCAAAGTTGAAAGTCAAAAATTGAGTACTGATTGATATATCAGTATAAGTGAAAATTTTGAAAAACCAATGTGAAATGTTGTCAAAATTTTAACGTGGTTAGGTGACTAGCGTTGCCTCGTCAATATAAAACCAAATAAAACAGAAACCTAACGGTATTTAAAAAAGATATTCAAATTTATGTCAAAAATATTTGTATTTCCAAAACGATTTTGAAAGACTGTCAAAAAAATCCGAATTTGAAGGTTCAGGGTATGCAGTTCGACACGGATGCACTCCCTGATGCCGAAAATGAAAGTTTCGTATCGATCGGTCAATATCCGAGCGAGTTATTGAAAGTTGAAAGTCAAAAATTGAGAACTGATTGATATATCAGTATAAGTGAAAATTTTGAAAAACCAACGTGAAATGTTGTCAAAATTTTAACGTGGTTAGGTGACTAGCATTGCCTCGTCAATATTAAACCAAATAAAACAGAAATCTAACGGTATTTAAAAAAGATATTCAAATTTATGTCAAAAATATTTGTATTTCCAAAACGATTTTGAAAGACTGTCGAAAAAATCCGAATTTGAAGGTTCAGGGTATGCAGTTCGACACAGATGCACTCCCTGATGCCGAAAATGAAAGTTTCGTAACGATCGGTCAATATCCGAGCGAGTTATTGAAAGTTGAAAGTCAAAAATTGAGTACTGATTGATATATCAGTATAAGTGAAAATTTTGAAAAACCAATGTGAAATGTTGTCAAAATTTTAACGTGGTTAGGTGACTAGCGTTGCCTCGTCAATATAAAACCAAATAAAACAGAAACCTAACGGTATTTAAAAAAGATATTCAAATTTATGTCAAAAATATTTGTATTTCCAAAACGATTTTGAAAGACTGTCAAAAAAATCCGAATTTGAAGGTTCAGGGTATGCAGTTCGACACGGATGCACTCCCTGATGCCGAAAATGAAAGTTTCGTATCGATCGGTCAATATCCGAGCGAGTTATTGAAAGTTGAAAGTCAAAAATTGAGAACTGATTGATATATCAGTATAAGTGAAAATTTTGAAAAACCAACGTGAAATGTTGTCAAAATTTTAACGTGGTTAGGTGACTAGCATTGCCTCGTCAATATTAAACCAAATAAAACAGAAATCTAACGGTATTTAAAAAAGATATTCAAATTTATGTCAAAAATATTTGTATTTCCAAAACGATTTTGAAAGACTGTCGAAAAAATCCGAATTTGAAGGTTCAGGGTATGCAGTTCGACACGGATGCACTCTCTGATGTCGAAAATGAAAGTTTCGTATCGATCGGTCAATATCAGAGCGAGTTATTCAAAGTTGAAAGTCAAAAATTGAGTACTGATTGATATATCAGTATAAGTGAAAATTTTGAAAAACCAATGTGAAATGTTGTCAAAATTTTAACGTGGTTAGGTGACTAGCGTTGCCTCGTCAATATAAAACCAAATAAAACAGAAACCTAACGGTATTTAAAAAAGATATTCAAATTTATGTCAAAAATATTTGTATTTCCAAAACGATTTTGAAAGACTGTTGAAAAAATCCGAATTTGAAGGTTCAAGGTATGCAGTTCGACACGGATACACTCCCTGATGCCGAAAATGAAAGTTTCGTATCGATCGGTCAATATCAGAGCGAGTTATTCAAAGTTGGAAGTCAAAAATTGAGTACTGATTGATATATCAGTATAAGTGAAAATTTTGAAAAACCAATGTGAAATGTTGTCAAAATTTTAACGTGGTTAGGTGACTAGCATTGCCTCGTCAATATTAAACCAAATAAAACAGAAGTCTAACGGTATTTAAAAAAGATATTCAAATTTATGTCAAAAATATTTGTATTTCCAAAACGATTTTGAAAGACTGTCGAAAAAATCCGAATTTGAAGGTTCAGGGTATGCAGTTCGACACGGATGCACTGCCTAATGCCGAAAATGAAAGTTTCGTATCGATCGGTCAATATCCGAGCGAGTTATTGAAAGTTGAAAGTCAAAAATTGAGTACTGATTGATATATCAGTATAAGTGAAAATTTTGAAAAACCAATGTGAAATGTTGTCAAAATTTTAACGTGGTTAGGTGACTAGCATTGCCTCGTCAATATTAAACCAAATAAAACAGAAATCTAACGGTATTTAAAAAAGATATTCAAATTTATGTCAAAAATATTTGTATTTCCAAAACGATTTTGAAAGACTGTCGAAAAAATCCGAATTTGAAGGTTCAGGGTATGCAGTTCGACACGGATGCACTCCCTGATGCCGAAAATGAAAGTTTCGTATCGATCGGTCAATATCCGAGCGAGTTATTGAAAGTTGAAAGTCAAAAATTGAGTACTGATTGATATATCAGTATAAGTGAAAATTTTGAAAAACCAATGTGAAATGCTGTCAAAAGTTTAACGTGGTTAGATGACTAGCATTGCCTCGTCAATACTAAACCAAATAAAACAGAAATCTAACGGTATTTAAAAAAGATATTCAAATTTATGTCAAAAATATTTGTATTTCCAAAACGATTTTGAAAGAATGTCGAAAAAATCCGAATTTGAAGGTTCAGGGTATGCAGTTCGACACGGATGCACTCCCTGATGTCGAAAATGAAAGTTTCGTATCGATCGGTCAATATCAGAGCGAGTTATTCAAAGTTGAAAGTCAAAAATTGAGTACTGATTGATATATCAGTATAAGTGAAAATTTTGAAAAACCAATGTGAAATGTTGTCAAAATTTTAACGTGGTTAGGTGACTAGCGTTGCCTCGTCAATATAAAACCAAATAAAACAGAAACCTAACGGTATTTAAAAAAGATATTCAAATTTATGTCAAAAATATTTGTATTTCCAAAACGATTTTGAAAGACTGTCGAAAAAATCCGAATTTGAAGGTTCAGGGTATGCAGATCGACACGGATGCACTCCCTGATGCCGAAAATGAAAGTTTCGTAACGATCGGTCAATATCCGAGCGAGTTATTGAAAGTTGAAAGTCAAAAATTGAGTACTGATTGATATATCAGTATAAGTGAAAATTTTGAAAAACCAATGTGAAATGTTGTCAAAATTTTAACGTGGTTAGGTGACTAGCATTGCCTCGTCAATATTAAACCAAATAAAACAGAAATCTAACGGTATTTAAAAAAGATATTCAAATTTATGTCAAAAATATTTGTATTTCCAAAACGATTTTGAAAGACTGTCGAAAAAATCCGAATTTGAAGGTTCAGGGTATGCAGTTCGACACAGATGCACTCCCTGATGCCGAAAATGAAAGTTTCGTAACGATCGGTCAATATCCGAGCGAGTTATTGAAAGTTGAAAGTCAAAAATTGAGTACTGATTGATATATCAGTATAAGTGAAAATTTTGAAAAACCAATGTGAAATGTTGTCAAAATTTTAACGTGGTTAGGTGACTAGCGTTGCCTCGTCAATATAAAACCAAATAAAACAGAAACCTAACGGTATTTAAAAAAGATATTCAAATTTATGTCAAAAATATTTGTATTTCCAAAACGATTTTGAAAGACTGTCAAAAAAATCCGAATTTGAAGGTTCAGGGTATGCAGTTCGACACGGATGCACTCCCTGATGCCGAAAATGAAAGTTTCGTATCGATCGGTCAATATCCGAGCGAGTTATTGAAAGTTGAAAGTCAAAAATTGAGAACTGATTGATATATCAGTATAAGTGAAAATTTTGAAAAACCAACGTGAAATGTTGTCAAAATTTTAACGTGGTTAGGTGACTAGCATTGCCTCGTCAATATTAAACCAAATAAAACAGAATCCTAACGGTATTTAAAAAAGATATTCAAATTTATGTCAAAAATATTTGTATTTCCAAAACGATTTTGAAAGACTGTCAAAAAAATCCGAATTTGAAGGTTCAGGGTATGCAGTTCGACACGGATGCACTCCCTGATGCCGAAAATGAAAGTTTCGTAACGATCGGTCAATATCAGAGCGAGTTATTCAAAGTTGAAAGTCAAAAATTGAGTACTGATTGATATATCAGTATAAGTGAAAATTTTGAAAAACCAATGTGAAATGTTGTCAAAATTTTAACGTGGTTAGGTGACTGGCGTTGCCTCGTCAATATAAAACCAAATAAAACAGAATCCTAACGGTATTTAAAAAAGATATTCAAATTTATGTCAAAAATATTTGTATTTCCAAAACGATTTTGAAAGACTGTCAAAAAAATCCGAATTTGAAGGTTCAGGGTATGCAGTTCGACACGGATGCACTCCCTGATGCCGAAAATGAAAGTTTCGTATCGATCGGTCAATATCCGAGCGAGTTATTGAAAGTTGAAAGTCAAAAATTGAGAACTGATTGATATATCAGTATAAGTGAAAATTTTGAAAAACCAATGTGAAATGTTGTCAAAATTTTAACGTGGTTAGGTGACTAGCATTGCCTCGTCAATATTAAACCAAATAAAACAGAAATCTAACGGTATTTAAAAAAGATATTCAAATTTATGTCAAAAATATTTGTATTTCCAAAACGATTTTGAAAGACTGTCGAAAAAATCCGAATTTGAAGGTTCAAGGTATGCAGTTCGACACGGATGCACTCCCTGATGCCGAAAATGAAAGTTTCGTATCGATCGGTCAATATCAGAGCGAGTTATTCAAAGTTGAAAGTCAAAAATTGAGTACTGATTGATATATCAGTATAAGTGAAAATTTTGAAAAACCAATGTGAAATGTTGTCAAAATTTTAACGTGGTTAGGTGACTAGCATTGCCTCGTCAATATTAAACCAAATAAAACAGAAATCTAACGGTATTTAAAAAAGATATTCAAATTTATGTCAAAAATATTTGTATTTCCAAAACGATTTTGAAAGACTGTCGAAAAAATCCGAATTTGAAGGTTCAGGGTATGCAGATCGACACGGATGCACTCCCTGATGCCGAAAATGAAAGTTTCGTAACGATCGGTCAATATCCGAGCGAGTTATTGAAAGTTGAAAGTCAAAAATTGAGTACTGATTGATATATCAGTATAAGTGAAAATTTTGAAAAACCAATGTGAAATGTTGTCAAAATTTTAACGTGGTTAGGTGACTAGCATTGCCTCGTCAATATTAAACCAAATAAAACAGAAATCTAACGGTATTTAAAAAAGATATTCAAATTTATGTCAAAAATATTTGTATTTCCAAAACGATTTTGAAAGACTGTCGAAAAAATCCGAATTTGAAGGTTCAGGGTATGCAGTTCGACACGGATGCACTCCCTGATGCCGAAAATGAAAGTTTCGTATCGATCGGTCAATATCCGAGCGAGTTATTGAAAGTTGAAAGTCAAAAATTGAGTACTGATTGATATATCAGTATAAGTGAAAATTTTGAAAAACCAATGTGAAATGCTGTCAAAATTTTAACGTGGTTAGATGACTAGCATTGCCTCGTCAATACTAAACCAAATAAAACAGAAATCTAACGGTATTTAAAAAAGATATTCAAATTTATGTCAAAAATATTTGTATTTCCAAAACGATTTTGAAAGAATGTCGAAAAAATCCGAATTTGAAGGTTCAGGGTATGCAGTTCGACACGGATGCACTCCCTGATG
The DNA here is from genome assembly GCA_949316135.1 of Choreutis nemorana. Taxonomy (NCBI): domain Eukaryota; kingdom Metazoa; phylum Arthropoda; class Insecta; order Lepidoptera; family Choreutidae; genus Choreutis; species Choreutis nemorana. The sequence goes on from OX438618.1 coordinate 7,738,649, forward strand.
TCGAAAATGAAAGTTTCGTATCGATCGGTCAATATCAGAGCGAGTTATTCAAAGTTGAAAGTCAAAAATTGAGTACTGATTGATATATCAGTATAAGTGAAAATTTTGAAAAACCAATGTGAAATGTTGTCAAAATTTTAACGTGGTTAGGTGACTAGCGTTGCCTCGTCAATATAAAACCAAATAAAACAGAAACCTAACGGTATTTAAAAAAGATATTCAAATTTATGTCAAAAATATTTGTATTTCCAAAACGATTTTGAAAGACTGTCGAAAAAATCCGAATTTGAAGGTTCAGGGTATGCAGATCGACACGGATGCACTCCCTGATGCCGAAAATGAAAGTTTCGTAACGATCGGTCAATATCCGAGCGAGTTATTGAAAGTTGAAAGTCAAAAATTGAGTACTGATTGATATATCAGTATAAGTGAAAATTTTGAAAAACCAATGTGAAATGTTGTCAAAATTTTAACGTGGTTAGGTGACTAGCATTGCCTCGTCAATATTAAACCAAATAAAACAGAAATCTAACGGTATTTAAAAAAGATATTCAAATTTATGTCAAAAATATTTGTATTTCCAAAACGATTTTGAAAGACTGTCGAAAAAATCCGAATTTGAAGGTTCAGGGTATGCAGTTCGACACAGATGCACTCCCTGATGCCGAAAATGAAAGTTTCGTAACGATCGGTCAATATCCGAGCGAGTTATTGAAAGTTGAAAGTCAAAAATTGAGTACTGATTGATATATCAGTATAAGTGAAAATTTTGAAAAACCAATGTGAAATGTTGTCAAAATTTTAACGTGGTTAGGTGACTAGCGTTGCCTCGTCAATATAAAACCAAATAAAACAGAAACCTAACGGTATTTAAAAAAGATATTCAAATTTATGTCAAAAATATTTGTATTTCCAAAACGATTTTGAAAGACTGTCAAAAAAATCCGAATTTGAAGGTTCAGGGTATGCAGTTCGACACGGATGCACTCCCTGATGCCGAAAATGAAAGTTTCGTATCGATCGGTCAATATCCGAGCGAGTTATTGAAAGTTGAAAGTCAAAAATTGAGAACTGATTGATATATCAGTATAAGTGAAAATTTTGAAAAACCAACGTGAAATGTTGTCAAAATTTTAACGTGGTTAGGTGACTAGCATTGCCTCGTCAATATTAAACCAAATAAAACAGAAATCTAACGGTATTTAAAAAAGATATTCAAATTTATGTCAAAAATATTTGTATTTCCAAAACGATTTTGAAAGACTGTCAAAAAAATCCGAATTTGAAGGTTCAGGGTATGCAGTTCGACACGGATGCACTCCCTGATGCCGAAAATGAAAGTTTCGTAACGATCGGTCAATATCAGAGCGAGTTATTCAAAGTTGAAAGTCAAAAATTGAGTACTGATTGATATATCAGTATAAGTGAAAATTTTGAAAAACCAATGTGAAATGTTGTCAAAATTTTAACGTGGTTAGGTGACTGGCGTTGCCTCGTCAATATAAAACCAAATAAAACAGAATCCTAACGGTATTTAAAAAAGATATTCAAATTTATGTCAAAAATATTTGTATTTCCAAAACGATTTTGAAAGACTGTCAAAAAAATCCGAATTTGAAGGTTCAGGGTATGCAGTTCGACACGGATGCACTCCCTGATGCCGAAAATGAAAGTTTCGTATCGATCGGTCAATATCCGAGCGAGTTATTGAAAGTTGAAAGTCAAAAATTGAGAACTGATTGATATATCAGTATAAGTGAAAATTTTGAAAAACCAATGTGAAATGTTGTCAAAATTTTAACGTGGTTAGGTGACTAGCATTGCCTCGTCAATATTAAACCAAATAAAACAGAAATCTAACGGTATTTAAAAAAGATATTCAAATTTATGTCAAAAATATTTGTATTTCCAAAACGATTTTGAAAGACTGTCGAAAAAATCCGAATTTGAAGGTTCAAGGTATGCAGTTCGACACGGATGCACTCCCTGATGCCGAAAATGAAAGTTTCGTATCGATCGGTCAATATCAGAGCGAGTTATTCAAAGTTGAAAGTCAAAAATTGAGTACTGATTGATATATCAGTATAAGTGAAAATTTTGAAAAACCAATGTGAAATGTTGTCAAAATTTTAACGTGGTTAGGTGACTGGCGTTGCCTCGTCAATATAAAACCAAATAAAACAGAATCCTAACGGTATTTAAAAAAGATATTCAAATTTATGTCAAAAATATTTGTATTTCCAAAACGATTTTGAAAGACTGTCGAAAAAATCCGAATTTGAAGGTTCAGGGTATGCAGTTCGACACGGATGCACTCTCTGATGTCGAAAATGAAAGTTTCGTATCGATCGGTCAATATCAGAGCGAGTTATTCAAAGTTGAAAGTCAAAAATTGAGTACTGATTGATATATCAGTATAAGTGAAAATTTTGAAAAACCAATGTGAAATGTTGTCAAAATTTTAACGTGGTTAGGTGACTAGCGTTGCCTCGTCAATATAAAACCAAATAAAACAGAAATCTAACGGTATTTAAAAAAGATATTCAAATTTATGTCAAAAATATTTGTATTTCCAAAACGATTTTGAAAGACTGTCGAAAAAATCCGAGTTTGAAGGTTCAGGGTATGCAGTTCAACACGGATGCACTCCCTGATGCCGAAAATGAAAGTTTCGTATCGATCGGTCAATATCCGAGCGAGTTATTGAAAGTTGAAAGTCAAAAATTGAGTACTGATTGATATATCAGTATAAGTGAAAATTTTGAAAAACCAATGTGAAATGTTGTCAAAATTTTAACGTGGTTAGGTGACTAGCATTGCCTCTTCAATATTAAACCAAATAAAACAGAAATCTAACGGTATTTAAAAAAGATATTCAAATTTATGTCAAAAATATTTGTATTTCCAAAACGATTTTGAAAGACTGTCGAAAAAATCCGAATTTGAAGGTTCAGGGTATGCAGTTCGACACGGATGCACTCTCTGATGTCGAAAATGAAAGTTTCGTATCGATCGGTCAATATCAGAGCGAGTTATTCAAAGTTGAAAGTCAAAAATTGAGTACTGATTGATATATCAGTATAAGTGAAAATTTTGAAAAACCAATGTGAAATGTTGTCAAAATTTTAACGTGGTTAGGTGACTAGCGTTGCCTCGTCAATATAAAACCAAATAAAACAGAAATCTAACGGTATTTAAAAAAGATATTCAAATTTATGTCAAAAATATTTGTATTTCCAAAACGATTTTGAAAGACTGTCGAAAAAATCCGAGTTTGAAGGTTCAGGGTATGCAGTTCAACACGGATGCACTCCCTGATGCCGAAAATGAAAGTTTCGTAACGATCGGTCAATATCCGAGCGAGTTATTGAAAGTTGAAAGTCAAAAATTGAGTACTGATTGATATATCAGTATAAGTGAAAATTTTGAAAAACCAATGCGAAATGTTGTCAAAATTTTAACGTGGTTAGGTGACTAGCATTGCCTCGTCAATATTAAACCAAATAAAACAGAAATCTAACGGTATTTAAAAAAGATATTCAAATTTATGTCAAAAATATTTGTATTTCCAAAACGATTTTGAAAGACTGTCGAAAAAATCCGAATTTGAAGGTTCAGGGTATGCAGTTCGACACGGATGCACTCCCTGATGCCGAAAATGAAAGTTTCGTAACGATCGGTCAATATCCGAGCGAGTTATTGAAAGTTGAAAGTCAAAAATTGAGTACTGATTGATATATCAGTATAAGTGAAAATTTTGAAAAACCAATGTGAAATGTTGTCAAAATTTTAACGTAGTTAGGTGACTAGCATTGCTTCGTCAATATTAAACCAAATAAAACAGAAATCTAACGGTATTTAAAAAAGATATTCAAATTTATGTCAAAAATATTTGTATTTCCAAAACGATTTTGAAAGACTGTCGAAAAAATCCGAATTTGAAGGTTCAGGGTATGCAGTTCGACACGGATGCACTCCCTGATGCCGAAAATGAAAGTTTCGTATCGATCGGTCAATATCAGAGCGAGTTATTCAAAGTTGAAAGTCAAAAATTGAGTACTGATTGATATATCAGTATAAGTGAAAATTTTGAAAAACCAATGTGAAATGTTGTCAAAATTTTAACGTGGTTAGGTGACTAGCATTGCCTCGTCAATATTAAACCAAATAAAACAGAAATCTAACGGTATTTAAAAAAGATATTCAAATTTATGTCAAAAATATTTGTATTTCCAAAACGATTTTGAAAGACTGTCAAAAAATCCGAATTTGAAGGTTCAGGGTATGCAGTTCGACACGCATGCACTCCCTGATGCCGAAAATGAAAGTTTCGTATCGATCGGTCAATATCCGAGCGAGTTATTGAAAGTTGAAAGTCAAAAATTGAGTACTGATTGATATATCAGTATAAGTGAAAATTTTGAAAAACCAATGTGAAATGCTGTCAAAATTTTAACGTGGTTAGATGACTAGCATTGCCTCGTCAATACTAAACCAAATAAAACAGAAATCTAACGGTATTTAAAAAAGATATTCAAATTTATGTCAAAAATATTTGTATTTCCAAAACGATTTTGAAAGACTGTCGAAAAAATCCGAATTTGAAGGTTCAGGGTATGCAGTTCGACACGGATGCACTCCCTGATGCCGAAAATGAAAGTTTCGTATCGATCGGTCAATATCCGAGCGAGTTATTCAAAGTTGAAAGTCAAAAATTGAGTACTGATTGATATATCAGTATAAGTGAAAATTTTGAAAAACCAATGTGAAATGTTGTCAAAATTTTAACGTGGTTAGGTGACTAGCATTGCCTCGTCAATATTAAACCAAATAAAACAGAAATCTAACGGTATTTAAAAAAGATATTCAAATTTATGTCAAAAATATTTGTATTTCCAAAACGATTTTGAAAGACTGTCAAAAAAATCCGAATTTGAAGGTTCAGGGTATGCAGTTTGACACGGATGCACTCCCTGATGCCGAAAATGAAAGTTTCGTATCGATCGGTCAATATCCGAGCGAGTTATTGAAAGTTGAAAGTCAAAAATTGAGAACTGATTGATATATCAGTATAAGTGAAAATTTTGAAAAACCAACGTGAAATGTTGTCAAAATTTTAACGTGGTTAGGTGACTAGCATTGCCTCGTCAATATTAAACCAAATAAAACAGAAATCTAACGGTATTTAAAAAAGATATTCAAATTTATGTCAAAAATATTTGTATTTCCAAAACGATTTTGAAAGACTGTTAAAAAAATCCGAATTTGAAGGTTCAGGGTATGCAGTTCGACACGGATGCACTCCCTGATGCCGAAAATGAAAGTTTCGTATCGATCGGTCAATATCAGAGCGAATTATTCAAAGTTGAAAGTCAAAAATTGAGTACTGATTGATATATCAGTATAAGTGAAAATTTTGAAAAACCAATGTGAAATGTTGTCATAATTTTAACGTGGTTAGGTGACTAGCATTGCCTCGTCAATATTAAACCAAATAAAACAGAAATCTAACGGTATTTAAAAAAGATATTCAAATTTATGTCAAAAATATTTGTATTTCCAAAACGATTTTGAAAGACTGTCGAAAAAATCCGAATTTGAAGGTTCAGGGTATGCAGTTCGACACGGATGCACTGCCTAATGCCGAAAATGAAAGTTTCGTATCGATCGGTCAATATCCGAGCGAGTTATTGAAAGTTGAAAGTCAAAAATTGAGTACTGATTGATATATCAGTATAAGTGAAAATTTTGAAAAACCAATGTGAAATGCTGTCAAAATTTTAACGTGGTTAGATGACTAGCATTGCCTCGTCAATACTAAACCAAATAAAACAGAAATCTAACGGTATTTAAAAAAGATATTCAAATTTATGTCAAAAATATTTGTATTTCCAAAACGATTTTGAAAGAATGTCGAAAAAATCCGAATTTGAAGGTTCAGGGTATGCAGTTCGACACGGATGCACTCCCTGATGCCGAAAATGAAAGTTTCGTATCGATCGGTCAATATCAGAGCGAGTTATTCAAAGTTGAAAGTCAAAAATTGAGTACTGATTGATATATCAGTATAAGTGAAAATTTTGAAAAACCAATGTGAAATGTTGTCAAAATTTTAACGTGGTTAGGTGACTAGCATTGCCTCGTCAATATTAAACCAAATAAAACAGAAATCTAACGGTATTTAAAAAAGATATTCAAATTTATGTCAAAAATATTTGTATTTCCAAAACGATTTTGAAAGACTGTCAAAAAATCCGAATTTGAAGGTTCAGGGTATGCAGTTCGACACGGATGCACTCCCTGATGCCGAAAATGAAAGTTTCGTATCGATCGGTCAATATCCGAGCGAGTTATTGAAAGTTGAAAGTCAAAAATTGAGTACTGATTGATATATCAGTATAAGTGAAAATTTTGAAAAACCAATGTGAAATGCTGTCAAAATTTTAACGTGGTTAGATGACTAGCATTGCCTCGTCAATACTAAACCAAATAAAACAGAAATCTAACGGTATTTAAAAAAGATATTCAAATTTATGTCAAAAATATTTGTATTTCCAAAACGATTTTGAAAGACTGTCGAAAAAATCCGAATTTGAAGGTTCAGGGTATGCAGTTCGACACGGATGCACTCTCTGATGTCGAAAATGAAAGTTTCGTATCGATCGGTCAATATCAGAGCGAGTTATTCAAAGTTGAAAGTCAAAAATTGAGTACTGATTGATATATCAGTATAAGTGAAAATTTTGAAAAACCAATGTGAAATGTTGTCAAAATTTTAACGTGGTTAGGTGACTAGCATTGCCTCGTCAATATTAAACCAAATAAAACAGAAATCTAACGGTATTTAAAAAAGATATTCAAATTTATGTCAAAAATATTTGTATTTCCAAAACGATTTTGAAAGACTGTCAAAAAAATCCGAATTTGAAGGTTCAGGGTATGCAGTTTGACACGGATGCACTCCCTGATGCCGAAAATGAAAGTTTCGTATCGATCGGTCAATATCCGAGCGAGTTATTGAAAGTTGAAAGTCAAAAATTGAGAACTGATTGATATATCAGTATAAGTGAAAATTTTGAAAAACCAACGTGAAATGTTGTCAAAATTTTAACGTGGTTAGGTGACTAGCATTGCCTCGTCAATATTAAACCAAATAAAACAGAAATCTAACGGTATTTAAAAAAGATATTCAAATTTATGTCAAAAATATTTGTATTTCCAAAACGATTTTGAAAGACTGTCGAAAAAATCCGAATTTGAAGGTTCAGGGTATGCAGTTCGACACGGATGCACTCCCTGATGCCGAAAATGAAAATATCGTATCGATCGGTCAATATCCGAGCGAGTTATTGAAAGTTGAAAGTCAAAAATTGAGTACTGATTGATATATCAGTATAAGTGAAAATTTTGAAAAACCAATGTGAAATGTTGTCAAAATTTTAACGTGGTTAGGTGACTAGCATTGCCTCGTCAATATTAAACCAAATAAAACAGAAATCTAACGGTATTTAAAAAAGATATTCAAATTTATGTCAAAAATATTTGTATTTCCAAAACGATTTTGAAAGACTGTCGAAAAAATCCGAATTTGAAGGTTCAGGGTATGCAGTTTGACACGGATGCACTCCCTGATGCCGAAAATGAAAGTTTCGTATCGATCGGTCAATATCCGAGCGAGTTATTGAAAGTTGAAAGTCAAAAATTGAGTACTGATTGATATATCAGTATAAGTGAAAATTTTGAAAAACCAATGTGAAATGTTGTCAAAATTTTAACGTGGTTAGGTGACTAGCATTGCCTCGTCAATATTAAACCAAATAAAACAGAAATCTAACGGTATTTAAAAAAGATATTCAAATTTATGTCAAAAATATTTGTATTTCCAAAACGATTTTGAAAGACTGTCAAAAAAATCCGAATTTGAAGGTTCAGGGTATGCAGTTTGACACGGATGCACTCCCTGATGCCGAAAATGAAAGTTTCGTATCGATCGGTCAATATCCGAGCGAGTTATTGAAAGTTGAAAGTCAAAAATTGAGAACTGATTGATATATCAGTATAAGTGAAAATTTTGAAAAACCAACGTGAAATGTTGTCAAAATTTTAACGTGGTTAGGTGACTAGCATTGCCTCGTCAATATTAAACCAAATAAAACAGAAATCTAACGGTATTTAAAAAAGATATTCAAATTTATGTCAAAAATATTTGTATTTCCAAAACGATTTTGAAAGACTGTCGAAAAAATCCGAATTTGAAGGTTCAGGGTATGCAGTTCGACACGGATGCACTCCCTGATGCCGAAAATGAAAATATCGTATCGATCGGTCAATATCCGAGCGAGTTATTGAAAGTTGAAAGTCAAAAATTGAGTACTGATTGATATATCAGTATAAGTGAAAATTTTGAAAAACCAATGTGAAATGTTGTCAAAATTTTAACGTGGTTAGGTGACTAGCATTGCCTCGTCAATATTAAACCAAATAAAACAGAAATCTAACGGTATTTAAAAAAGATATTCAAATTTATGTCAAAAATATTTGTATTTCCAAAACGATTTTGAAAGACTGTCGAAAAAATCCGAATTTGAAGGTTCAGGGTATGCAGTTCGACACGGATGCACTCCCTGATGCCGAAAATGAAAGTTTCGTATCGATCGGTCAATATCCGAGCGAGTTATTGAAAGTTGAAAGTCAAAAATTGAGTACTGATTGATATATCAGTATAAGTGAAAATTTTGAAAAACCAATGTGAAATGCTGTCAAAATTTTAACGTGGTTAGATGACTAGCATTGCCTCGTCAATACTAAACCAAATAAAACAGAAATCTAACGGTATTTAAAAAAGATATTCAAATTTATGTCAAAAATATTTGTATTTCCAAAACGATTTTGAAAGAATGTCGAAAAAATCCGAATTTGAAGGTTCAGGGTATGCAGTTCGACACGGATGCACTCCCTGATGTCGAAAATGAAAGTTTCGTATCGATCGGTCAATATCAGAGCGAGTTATTCAAAGTTGAAAGTCAAAAATTGAGAACTGATTGATATATCAGTATAAGTGAAAATTTTGAAAAACCAATGTGAAATGTTGTCAAAATTTTAACGTGGTTAGGTGACTAGCGTTGCCTCGTCAATATAAAACCAAATAAAACAGAAACCTAACGGTATTTAAAAAAGATATTCAAATTTATGTCAAAAATATTTGTATTTCCAAAACGATTTTGAAAGACTGTCGAAAAAATCCGAATTTGAAGGTTCAGGGTATGCAGTTCGACACGGATGCACTCCCTGATGTCGAAAATGAAAGTTTCGTATCGATCGGTCAATATCAGAGCGAGTTATTCAAAGTTGAAAGTCAAAAATTGAGTACTGATTGATATATCAGTATAAGTGAAAATTTTGAAAAACCAATGTGAAATGTTGTCAAAATTTTAACGTGGTTAGGTGACTAGCGTTGCCTCGTCAATATAAAACCAAATAAAACAGAAACCTAACGGTATTTAAAAAAGATATTCAAATTTATGTCAAAAATATTTGTATTTCCAAAACGATTTTGAAAGACTGTCGAAAAAATCCGAATTTGAAGGTTCAGGGTATGCAGATCGACACGGATGCACTCCCTGATGCCGAAAATGAAAGTTTCGTAACGATCGGTCAATATCCGAGCGAGTTATTGAAAGTTGAAAGTCAAAAATTGAGTACTGATTGATATATCAGTATAAGTGAAAATTTTGAAAAACCAATGTGAAATGTTGTCAAAATTTTAACGTGGTTAGGTGACTAGCATTGCCTCGTCAATATTAAACCAAATAAAACAGAAATCTAACGGTATTTAAAAAAGATATTCAAATTTATGTCAAAAATATTTGTATTTCCAAAACGATTTTGAAAGACTGTCGAAAAAATCCGAATTTGAAGGTTCAGGGTATGCAGTTCGACACAGATGCACTCCCTGATGCCGAAAATGAAAGTTTCGTAACGATCGGTCAATATCCGAGCGAGTTATTGAAAGTTGAAAGTCAAAAATTGAGTACTGATTGATATATCAGTATAAGTGAAAATTTTGAAAAACCAATGTGAAATGTTGTCAAAATTTTAACGTGGTTAGGTGACTAGCGTTGCCTCGTCAATATAAAACCAAATAAAACAGAAACCTAACGGTATTTAAAAAAGATATTCAAATTTATGTCAAAAATATTTGTATTTCCAAAACGATTTTGAAAGACTGTCAAAAAAATCCGAATTTGAAGGTTCAGGGTATGCAGTTCGACACGGATGCACTCCCTGATGCCGAAAATGAAAGTTTCGTATCGATCGGTCAATATCCGAGCGAGTTATTGAAAGTTGAAAGTCAAAAATTGAGAACTGATTGATATATCAGTATAAGTGAAAATTTTGAAAAACCAACGTGAAATGTTGTCAAAATTTTAACGTGGTTAGGTGACTAGCATTGCCTCGTCAATATAAAACCAAATAAAACAGAAACCTAACGGTATTTAAAAAAGATATTCAAATTTATGTCAAAAATATTTGTATTTCCAAAACGATTTTGAAAGACTGTCAAAAAAATCCGAATTTGAAGGTTCAGGGTATGCAGTTCGACACGGATGCACTCCCTGATGCCGAAAATGAAAGTTTCGTATCGATCGGTCAATATCCGAGCGAGTTATTGAAAGTTGAAAGTCAAAAATTGAGAACTGATTGATATATCAGTATAAGTGAAAATTTTGAAAAACCAATGTGAAATGTTGTCAAAATTTTAACGTGGTTAGGTGACTAGCATTGCCTCGTCAATATTAAACCAAATAAAACAGAAATCTAACGGTATTTAAAAAAGATATTCAAATTTATGTCAAAAATATTTGTATTTCCAAAACGATTTTGAAAGACTGTCGAAAAAATCCGAATTTGAAGGTTCAAGGTATGCAGTTCGACACGGATGCACTCCCTGATGCCGAAAATGAAAGTTTCGTAACGATCGGTCAATATCAGAGCGAGTTATTCAAAGTTGAAAGTCAAAAATTGAGTACTGATTGATATATCAGTATAAGTGAAAATTTTGAAAAACCAATGTGAAATGTTGTCAAAATTTTAACGTGGTTAGGTGACTAGCATTGCCTCGTCAATATTAAACCAAATAAAACAGAAATCTAACGGTATTTAAAAAAGATATTCAAATTTATGTCAAAAATATTTGTATTTCCAAAACGATTTTGAAAGACTGTCGAAAAAATCCGAATTTGAAGGTTCAGGGTATGCAGATCGACACGGATGCACTCCCTGATGCCGAAAATGAAAGTTTCGTAACGATCGGTCAATATCCGAGCGAGTTATTGAAAGTTGAAAGTCAAAAATTGAGTACTGATTGATATATCAGTATAAGTGAAAATTTTGAAAAACCAATGTGAAATGTTGTCAAAATTTTAACGTGGTTAGGTGACTAGCATTGCCTCGTCAATATTAAACCAAATAAAACAGAAATCTAACGGTATTTAAAAAAGATATTCAAATTTATGTCAAAAATATTTGTATTTCCAAAACGATTTTGAAAGACTGTCGAAAAAATCCGAATTTGAAGGTTCAGGGTATGCAGTTCGACACAGATGCACTCCCTGATGCCGAAAATGAAAGTTTCGTAACGATCGGTCAATATCCGAGCGAGTTATTGAAAGTTGAAAGTCAAAAATTGAGTACTGATTGATATATCAGTATAAGTGAAAATTTTGAAAAACCAATGTGAAATGTTGTCAAAATTTTAACGTGGTTAGGTGACTAGCGTTGCCTCGTCAATATAAAACCAAATAAAACAGAAACCTAACGGTATTTAAAAAAGATATTCAAATTTATGTCAAAAATATTTGTATTTCCAAAACGATTTTGAAAGACTGTCAAAAAAATCCGAATTTGAAGGTTCAGGGTATGCAGTTCGACACGGATGCACTCCCTGATGCCGAAAATGAAAGTTTCGTATCGATCGGTCAATATCCGAGCGAGTTATTGAAAGTTGAAAGTCAAAAATTGAGAACTGATTGATATATCAGTATAAGTGAAAATTTTGAAAAACCAACGTGAAATGTTGTCAAAATTTTAACGTGGTTAGGTGACTAGCATTGCCTCGTCAATATAAAACCAAATAAAACAGAAACCTAACGGTATTTAAAAAAGATATTCAAATTTATGTCAAAAATATTTGTATTTCCAAAACGATTTTGAAAGACTGTCAAAAAAATCCGAATTTGAAGGTTCAGGGTATGCAGTTCGACACGGATGCACTCCCTGATGCCGAAAATGAAAGTTTCGTATCGATCGGTCAATATCCGAGCGAGTTATTGAAAGTTGAAAGTCAAAAATTGAGAACTGATTGATATATCAGTATAAGTGAAAATTTTGAAAAACCAATGTGAAATGTTGTCAAAATTTTAACGTGGTTAGGTGACTAGCATTGCCTCGTCAATATTAAACCAAATAAAACAGAAATCTAACGGTATTTAAAAAAGATATTCAAATTTATGTCAAAAATATTTGTATTTCCAAAACGATTTTGAAAGACTGTCGAAAAAATCCGAATTTGAAGGTTCAAGGTATGCAGTTCGACACGGATGCACTCCCTGATGCCGAAAATGAAAGTTTCGTAACGATCGGTCAATATCAGAGCGAGTTATTCAAAGTTGAAAGTCAAAAATTGAGTACTGATTGATATATCAGTATAAGTGAAAATTTTGAAAAACCAATGTGAAATGTTGTCAAAATTTTAACGTGGTTAGGTGACTAGCATTGCCTCGTCAATATTAAACCAAATAAAACAGAAATCTAACGGTATTTAAAAAAGATATTCAAATTTATGTCAAAAATATTTGTATTTCCAAAACGATTTTGAAAGACTGTCGAAAAAATCCGAATTTGAAGGTTCAGGGTATGCAGATCGACACGGATGCACTCCCTGATGCCGAAAATGAAAGTTTCGTAACGATCGGTCAATATCCGAGCGAGTTATTGAAAGTTGAAAGTCAAAAATTGAGTACTGATTGATATATCAGTATAAGTGAAAATTTTGAAAAACCAATGTGAAATGTTGTCAAAATTTTAACGTGGTTAGGTGACTAGCATTGCCTCGTCAATATTAAACCAAATAAAACAGAAATCTAACGGTATTTAAAAAAGATATTCAAATTTATGTCAAAAATATTTGTATTTCCAAAACGATTTTGAAAGACTGTCGAAAAAATCCGAATTTGAAGGTTCAGGGTATGCAGTTCGACACGGATGCACTCCCTGATGCCGAAAATGAAAGTTTCGTAACGATCGGTCAATATCAGAGCGAGTTATTCAAAGTTGAAAGTCAAAAATTGAGTACTGATTGATATATCAGTATAAGTGAAAATTTTGAAAAACCAACGTGAAATGTTGTCAAAATTTTAACGTGGTTAGGTGACTAGCATTGCCTCGTCAATATTAAACCAAATAAAACAGAAATCTAACGGTATTTAAAAAAGATATTCAAATTTATGTCAAAAATATTTGTATTTCCAAAACGATTTTGAAAGACTGTCAAAAAAATCCGAATTTGAAGGTTCAGGGTATGCAGTTCGACACGGATGCACTCCCTGATGCCGAAAATGAAAGTTTCGTAACGATCGGTCAATATCAGAGCGAGTTATTGAAAGTTGAAAGTCAAAAATTGAGTACTGATTGATATATCAGTATAAGTGAAAATTTTGAAAAACCAATGTGAAATGTTGTCAAAATTTTAACGTGGTTAGGTGACTAGCATTGCCTCGTCAATATTAAACCAACTAAAACAGAAATCTAACGGTATTTAAAAAAGATATTCAAATTTATGTCAAAAATATTTGTATTTCCAAAACGATTTTGAAAGACTGTCAAAAAATCCGAATTTGAAGGTTCAGGGTATGCAGTTCGACACGGATGCACTCCCTGATGCCGAAAATGAAAGTTTCGTATCGATCGGTCAATATCAGAGCGAGTTATTCAAAGTTGAAAGTCAAAAATTGAGTACTGATTGATATATCAGTATAAGTGAAAATTTTGAAAAACCAATGTGAAATGTTGTCAAAATTTTAACGTGGTTAGGTGACTAGCGTTGCCTCGTCAATATAAAACCAAATAAAACAGAAATCTAACGGTATTTAAAAAAGATATTCAAATTTATGTCAAAAATATTTGTATTTCCAAAACGATTTTGAAAGACTGTCGAAAAAATCCGAGTTTGAAGGTTCAGGGTATGCAGTTTAACACGGATGCACTCCCTGATGGCGAAAATGAAAGTTTCGTATCGATCGGTCAATATCCGAGCGAGTTATTGAAAGTTGAAAGTCAAAAATTGAGTACTGATTGATATATCAGTATAAGTGAAAATTTTGAAAAACCAATGTGAAATGTTGTCAAAATTTTAACGTGGTTAGGTGACTAGCATTGCCTCTTCAATATTAAACCAAATAAAACAGAAATCTAACGGTATTTAAAAAAGATATTCAAATTTATGTCAAAAATATTTGTATTTCCAAAACGATTTTGAAAGACTGTCGAAAAAATCCGAATTTGAAGGTTCAGGGTATGCAGTTCGACACGGATGCACTCTCTGATGTCGAAAATGAAAGTTTCGTATCGATCGGTCAATATCAGAGCGAGTTATTCAAAGTTGAAAGTCAAAAATTGAGTACTGATTGATATATCAGTATAAGTGAAAATTTTGAAAAACCAATGTGAAATGTTGTCAAAATTTTAACGTGGTTAGGTGACTAGCGTTGCCTCGTCAATATAAAACCAAATAAAACAGAAATCTAACGGTATTTAAAAAAGATATTCAAATTTATGTCAAAAATATTTGTATTTCCAAAACGATTTTGAAAGACTGTCGAAAAAATCCGAGTTTGAAGGTTCAGGGTATGCAGTTCAACACGGATGCACTCCCTGATGCCGAAAATGAAAGTTTCGTAACGATCGGTCAATATCCGAGCGAGTTATTGAAAGTTGAAAGTCAAAAATTGAGTACTGATTGATATATCAGTATAAGTGAAAATTTTGAAAAACCAATGCGAAATGTTGTCAAAATTTTAACGTGGTTAGGTGACTAGCATTGCCTCGTCAATATTAAACCAAATAAAACAGAAATCTAACGGTATTTAAAAAAGATATTCAAATTTATGTCAAAAATATTTGTATTTCCAAAACGATTTTGAAAGACTGTCGAAAAAATCCGAATTTGAAGGTTCAGGGTATGCAGTTCGACACGGATGCACTCCCTGATGCCGAAAATGAAAGTTTCGTAACGATCGGTCAATATCCGAGCGAGTTATTGAAAGTTGAAAGTCAAAAATTGAGTACTGATTGATATATCAGTATAAGTGAAAATTTTGAAAAACCAATGTGAAATGTTGTCAAAATTTTAACGTAGTTAGGTGACTAGCATTGCTTCGTCAATATTAAACCAAATAAAACAGAAATCTAACGGTATTTAAAAAAGATATTCAAATTTATGTCAAAAATATTTGTATTTCCAAAACGATTTTGAAAGACTGTCAAAAAATCCGAATTTGAAGGTTCAGGGTATGCAGTTCGACACGGATGCACTCCCTGATGCCGAAAATGAAAGTTTCGTATCGATCGGTCAATATCAGAGCGAGTTATTCAAAGTTGAAAGTCAAAAATTGAGTACTGATTGATATATCAGTATAAGTGAAAATTTTGAAAAACCAATGTGAAATGTTGTCAAAATTTTAACGTGGTTAGGTGACTAGCATTGCCTCGTCAATATTAAACCAAATAAAACAGAAATCTAACGGTATTTAAAAAAGATATTCAAATTTATGTCAAAAATATTTGTATTTCCAAAACGATTTTGAAAGACTGTCAAAAAATCCGAATTTGAAGGTTCAGGGTATGCAGTTCGACACGGATGCACTCCCTGATGCCGAAAATGAAAGTTTCGTATCGATCGGTCAATATCCGAGCGAGTTATTGAAAGTTGAAAGTCAAAAATTGAGTACTGATTGATATATCAGTATAAGTGAAAATTTTGAAAAACCAATGTGAAATGCTGTCAAAATTTTAACGTGGTTAGATGACTAGCATTGCCTCGTCAATACTAAACCAAATAAAACAGAAATCTAACGGTATTTAAAAAAGATATTCAAATTTATGTCAAAAATATTTGTATTTCCAAAACGATTTTGAAAGACTGTCGAAAAAATCCGAATTTGAAGGTTCAGGGTATGCAGTTCGACACGGATGCACTCCCTGATGCCGAAAATGAAAGTTTCGTATCGATCGGTCAATATCCGAGCGAGTTATTCAAAGTTGAAAGTCAAAAATTGAGTACTGATTGATATATCAGTATAAGTGAAAATTTTGAAAAACCAATGTGAAATGTTGTCAAAATTTTAACGTGGTTAGGTGACTAGCATTGCCTCGTCAATATTAAACCAAATAAAACAGAAATCTAACGGTATTTAAAAAAGATATTCAAATTTATGTCAAAAATATTTGTATTTCCAAAACGATTTTGAAAGACTGTCAAAAAAATCCGAATTTGAAGGTTCAGGGTATGCAGTTTGACACGGATGCACTCCCTGATGCCGAAAATGAAAGTTTCGTATCGATCGGTCAATATCCGAGCGAGTTATTGAAAGTTGAAAGTCAAAAATTGAGAACTGATTGATATATCAGTATAAGTGAAAATTTTGAAAAACCAACGTGAAATGTTGTCAAAATTTTAACGTGGTTAGGTGACTAGCATTGCCTCGTCAATATTAAACCAAATAAAACAGAAATCTAACGGTATTTAAAAAAGATATTCAAATTTATGTCAAAAATATTTGTATTTCCAAAACGATTTTGAAAGACTGTCGAAAAAATCCGAATTTGAAGGTTCAGGGTATGCAGTTCGACACGGATGCACTCCCTGATGCCGAAAATGAAAATATCGTATCGATCGGTCAATATCCGAGCGAGTTATTGAAAGTTGAAAGTCAAAAATTGAGTACTGATTGATATATCAGTATAAGTGAAAATTTTGAAAAACCAATGTGAAATGTTGTCAAAATTTTAACGTAGTTAGGTGACTAGCATTGCTTCGTCAATATTAAACCAAATAAAACAGAAATCTAATGGTATTTAAAAAAGATATTCAAATTTATGTCAAAAATATTTGTATTTCCAAAACGATTTTGAAAGACTGTCAAAAAATCCGAATTTGAAGGTTCAGGGTATGCAGTTCGACACGGATGCACTCCCTGATGCCGAAAATGAAAGTTTCGTATCGATCGGTCAATATCAGAGCGAGTTATTCAAAGTTGAAAGTCAAAAATTGAGTACTGATTGATATATCAGTATAAGTGAAAATTTTGAAAAACCAACGTGAAATGTTGTCAAAATTTTAACGTGGTTAGGTGACTAGCATTGCCTCGTCAATATTAAACCAAATAAAACAGAAATCTAACGGTATTTAAAAAAGATATTCAAATTTATGTCAAAAATATTTGTATTTCCAAAACGATTTTGAAAGACTGTCAAAAAATCCGAATTTGAAGGTTCAGGGTATGCAGTTCGACACGGATGCACTCCCTGATGCCGAAAATGAAAGTTTCGTATCGATCGGTCAATATCCGAGCGAGTTATTGAAAGTTGAAAGTCAAAAATTGAGTACTGATTGATATATCAGTATAAGTGAAAATTTTGAAAAACCAATGTGAAATGCTGTCAAAATTTTAACGTGGTTAGATGACTAGCATTGCCTCGTCAATACTAAACCAAATAAAACAGAAATCTAACGGTATTTAAAAAAGATATTCAAATTTATGTCAAAAATATTTGTATTTCCAAAACGATTTTGAAAGACTGTCGAAAAAATCCGAATTTGAAGGTTCAGGGTATGCAGTTCGACACGGATGCACTCCCTGATGCCGAAAATGAAAGTTTCGTATCGATCGGTCAATATCCGAGCGAGTTATTCAAAGTTGAAAGTCAAAAATTGAGTACTGATTGATATATCAGTATAAGTGAAAATTTTGAAAAACCAATGTGAAATAATGTCAAAATTTTAACGTGGTTAGGTGACTAGCATTGCCTCGTCAATATTAAACCAAATAAAACAGAAATCTAACGGTATTTAAAAAAGATATTCAAATTTATGTCAAAAATATTTGTATTTCCAAAACGATTTTGAAAGACTGTCAAAAAAATCCGAATTTGAAGGTTCAGGGTATGCAGTTTGACACGGATGCACTCCCTGATGCCGAAAATGAAAGTTTCGTATCGATCGGTCAATATCCGAGCGAGTTATTGAAAGTTGAAAGTCAAAAATTGAGAACTGATTGATATATCAGTATAAGTGAAAATTTTGAAAAACCAACGTGAAATGTTGTCAAAATTTTAACGTGGTTAGGTGACTAGCATTGCCTCGTCAATATTAAACCAAATAAAACAGAAATCTAACGGTATTTAAAAAAGATATTCAAATTTATGTCAAAAATATTTGTATTTCCAAAACGATTTTGAAAGACTGTCGAAAAAATCCGAATTTGAAGGTTCAGGGTATGCAGTTCGACACGGATGCACTCCCTGATGCCGAAAATGAAAATATCGTATCGATCGGTCAATATCCGAGCGAGTTATTGAAAGTTGAAAGTCAAAAATTGAGTACTGATTGATATATCAGTATAAGTGAAAATTTTGAAAAACCAATGTGAAATGTTGTCAAAATTTTAACGTGGTTAGGTGACTAGCATTGCCTCGTCAATATTAAACCAAATAAAACAGAAATCTAACGGTATTTAAAAAAGATATTCAAATTTATGTCAAAAATATTTGTATTTCCAAAACGATTTTGAAAGACTGTCGAAAAAATCCGAATTTGAAGGTTCAGGGTATGCAGTTCGACACGGATGCACTTCCTGATGCCGAAAATGAAAGTTTCGTATTGATCGGTCAATATCCGAGCGAGTTATTGAAAGTTGAAAGTCAAAAATTGAGAACTGATTGATATATCAGTATAAGTGAAAATTTTGAAAAACCAACGTGAAATGTTGTCAAAATTTTAACGTGGTTAGGTGACTAGCATTGCCTCGTCAATATTAAACCAAATAAAACAGAAATCTAACGGTATTTAAAAAAGATATTCAAATTTATGTCAAAAATATTTGTATTTCCAAAACGATTTTGAAAGACTGTCAAAAAATCCGAATTTGAAGGTTCAAGGTATGCAGTTCGACACGGATGCACTCCTTGATGCCGAAAATGAAAGTTTCGTATCGATCGGTCCATATCCGAGCGAGGTATTGAAAGTTGAAAGTCAAAAATTGAGTACTGATTGATATATCAGTATAAGTGAAAATTTTGAAAAACCAATGTGAAATGCTGTCAAAATTTTAACGTGGTTAGATGACTAGCATTGCCTCGTCAATACTAAACCAAATAAAACAGAAATCTAACGGTATTTAAAAAAGATATTCAAATTTATGTCAAAAATATTTGTATTTCCAAAACGATTTTGAAAGAATGTCGAAAAAATCCGAATTTGAAGGTTCAGGGTATGCAGTTCGACACGGATGCACTCCCTGATGCCGAAAATGAAAGTTTCGTATCGATCGGTCAATATCCGAGCGAGTTATTGAAAGTTGAAAGTCAAAAAGTGAGAACTGATTGATATATCAGTATAAGTGAAAATTTTGAAAAACCAACGTGAAATGTTGTCAAAATTTTAACGTGGTTAGGTGACTAGCATTGCCTCGTCAATATTAAACCAAATAAAACAGAAATCTAACGGTATTTAAAAAAGATATTCAAATTTATGTCAAAAATATTTGTATTTCCAAAACGATTTTGAAAGACTGTCGAAAAAATCCGAATTTGAAGGTTCAGGGTATGCAGTTCGACACGGATGCACTCCCTGATGCCGAAAATGAAAGTTTCGTATCGATCGGTCAATATCCGAGCGAGTTATTGAAAGTTGAAAGTCAAAAAGTGAGAACTGATTGATATATCAGTATAAGTGAAAATTTTGAAAAACCAACGTGAAATGTTGTCAAAATTTTAACGTGGTTAGGTGACTAGCATTGCCTCGTCAATATTAAACCAAATAAAACAGAAATCTAACGGTATTAACGGTATTTAAAAAAGATATTCAAATTTATGTCAAAAATATTTGTATTTCCAAAACGATTTTGAAAGACTGTCGAAAAAATCCGAATTTGAAGGTTCAGGGTATGCAGTTCGACACGGATGCACTCCCTGATGCCGAAAATGAAAGTTTCGTATCGATCGGTCAATATCCGAGCGAGTTATTGAAAGTTGAAAGTCAAAAAGTGAGAACTGATTGATATATCAGTATAAGTGAAAATTTTGAAAAACCAACGTGAAATGTTGTCAAAATTTTAACGTGGTTAGGTGACTAGCATTGCCTCGTCAATATTAAACCAAATAAAACAGAAATCTAACGGTATTTAAAAAAGATATTCAAATTTATGTCAAAAATATTTGTATTTCCAAAACGATTTTGAAAGACTGTCAAAAAATCCGAATTTGAAGGTTCAGGGTATGCAGTTCGACACGGATGCACTCCCTGATGCCGAAAATGAAAGTTTCGTATCGATCGGTCAATATCAGAGCGAGTTATTCAAAGTTGAAAGTCAAAAATTGAGAACTGATTGATATATCAGTATAAGTGAAAATTTTGAAAAACCAATGTGAAATGTTGTCAAAATTTTAACGTGGTTAGGTGACTAGCATTGCCTCGTCAATATTAAACCAAATAAAACAGAAATCTAACGGTATTTAAAAAAGATATTCAAATTTATGTCAAAAATATTTGTATTTCCAAAACGATTTTGAAAGACTGTCGAAAAAATCCGAATTTGAAGGTTCAGGGTATGCAGTTCGACACGGATGCACTCCCTGATGCCGAAAATGAAAGTTTCGTATCGATCGGTCAATATCCGAGCGAGTTATTGAAAGTTGAAAGTCAAAAATTGAGTACTGATTGATATATCAGTATAAGTGAAAATTTTGAAAAACCAGTGTGAAATGCTGTCAAAATTTTAACGTGGTTAGATGACTAGCATTGCCTCGTCAATACTAAACCAAATAAAACAGAAATCTAACGGTATTTAAAAAAGATATTCAAATTTATGTCAAAAATATTTGTATTTCTAAAACGATTTTGAAAGACTGTCGAAAAAATCCGAATTTGAAGGTTCAGGGTATGCAGTTCGACACGGATGCACTCCCTGATGCCGAAAATGAAAGTTTCGTATCGATCGGTCAATATCCGAGCGAGTTATTCAAAGTTGAAAGTCAAAAATTGAGTACTGATTGATATATCAGTATAAGTGAAAATTTTGAAAAACCAATGTGAAATGTTGTCAAAATTTGAACGTGGTTAGGTGACTAGCATTGCCTCGTCAATATTAAACCAAATAAAACAGAAATCTAACGGTATTTAAAAAAGATATTCAAATTTATGTCAAAAATATTTGTATTTCCAAAACGATTTTGAAAGACTGTCGAAAAAATCCGAATTTGAAGGTTCAGGGTATGCAGTTCGACACGGATGCACTCCCTGATGCCGAAAATGAAAGTTTCGTAACGATCGGTCAATATTCGAGCGAGTTATTGAAAGTTGAAAGTCAAAAATTGAGTACTGATTGATATATCAGTATAAGTGAAAATTTTGAAAAACCAATGTGAAATGTTGTCAAAATTTTAACGTGGTTAGGTGACTAGCATTGCCTCGTCAATATTAAACCAAATAAAACAGAAATCTAACGGTATTTAAAAAAGATATTCAAATTTATGTCAAAAATATTTGTATTTCCAAAACGATTTTGAAAGACTGTCGAAAAAATCCGAATTTGAAGGTTCAGGGTATGCAGTTCGACACGGATGCACTCCCTGATGCCGAAAATGAAAGTTTCGTATCGATCGGTCAATATCCGAGCGAGTTATTGAAAGTTGAAAGTCAAAAAGTGAGAACTGATTGATATATCAGTATAAGTGAAAATTTTGAAAAACCAACGTGAAATGTTGTCAAAATTTTAACGTGGTTAGGTGACTAGCATTGCTTCGTCAATATTAAACCAAATAAAACAGAAATCTAACGGTATTAACGGTATTTAAAAAAGATATTCAAATTTATGTCAAAAATATTTGTATTTCCAAAACGATTTTGAAAGACTGTCGAAAAAATCCGAATTTGAAGGTTCAGGGTATGCAGTTCGACACGGATGCACTCCCTGATGCCGAAAATGAAAGTTTCGTATCGATCGGTCAATATCCGAGCGAGTTATTGAAAGTTGAAAGTCAAAAATTGAGTACTGATTGATATATCAGTATAAGTGAAAATTTTGAAAAACCAGTGTGAAATGCTGTCAAAATTTTAACGTGGTTAGATGACTAGCATTGCCTCGTCAATACTAAACCAAATAAAACAGAAATCTAACGGTATTTAAAAAAGATATTCAAATTTATGTCAAAAATATTTGTATTTCTAAAACGATTTTGAAAGACTGTCGAAAAAATCCGAATTTGAAGGTTCAGGGTATGCAGTTCGACACGGATGCACTCCCTGATGCCGAAAATGAAAGTTTCGTATCGATCGGTCAATATCCGAGCGAGTTATTGAAAGTTGAAAGTCAAAAATTGAGTACTGATTGATATATCAGTATAAGTGAAAATTTTGAAAAACCAATGTGAAATGTTGTCAAAATTTGAACGTGGTTAGGTGACTAGCATTGCCTCGTCAATATTAAACCAAATAAAACAGAAATCTAACGGTATTTAAAAAAGATATTCAAATTTATGTCAAAAATATTTGTATTTCCAAAACGATTTTGAAAGACTGTCGAAAAAATCCGAATTTGAAGGTTCAGGGTATGCAGTTCGACACGGATGCACTCCCTGATGCCGAAAATGAAAGTTTCGTAACGATCGGTCAATATTCGAGCGAGTTATTGAAAGTTGAAAGTCAAAAATTGAGTACTGATTGATATATCAGTATAAGTGAAAATTTTGAAAAACCAATGTGAAATGTTGTCAAAATTTTAACGTGGTTAGGTGACTAGCATTGCCTCGTCAATATTAAACCAAATAAAACAGAAATCTAACGGTATTTAAAAAAGATATTCAAATTTATGTCAAAAATATTTGTATTTCCAAAACGATTTTGAAAGACTGTCGAAAAAATCCGAATTTGAAGGTTCAGGGTATGCAGTTCGACACGGATGCACTCCCTGATGCCGAAAATGAAAGTTTCGTATCGATCGGTCAATATCCGAGCGAGTAATTGAAAGTTGAAAGTCAAAAATTGAGTACTGATTGATATATCAGTATAAGTGAAAATTTTGAAAAACCAATGTGAAATGTTGTCAAAATTTTAACGTGGTTAGGTGACTAGCATTGCCTCGTCAATATTAAACCAAATAAAACAGAAATCTAACGGTATTTAAAAAAGATATTCAAATTTATGTCAAAAATATTTGTATTTCCAAAACGATTTTGAAAGACTGTCGAAAAAATCCGAATTTGAAGGTTCAGGGTATGCAGTTCGACACGGATGCACTCCCTGATGCCGAAAATGAAAGTTTCGTATCGATCGGTCAATATCCGAGCGAGTTATTGAAAGTTGAAAGTCAAAAATTGAGTACTGATTGATATATCAGTATAAGTGAAAATTTTGAAAAACCAGTGTGAAATGCTGTCAAAATTTTAACGTGGTTAGATGACTAGCATTGCCTCGTCAATACTAAACCAAATAAAACAGAAATCTAACGGTATTTAAAAAAGATATTCAAATTTATGTCAAAAATATTTGTATTTCTAAAACGATTTTGAAAGACTGTCGAAAAAATCCGAATTTGAAGGTTCAGGGTATGCAGTTCGACACGGATGCACTCCCTGATGCCGAAAATGAAAGTTTCGTATCGATCGGTCAATATCCGAGCGAGTTATTGAAAGTTGAAAGTCAAAAATTGAGTACTGATTGATATATCAGTATAAGTGAAAATTTTGAAAAACCAATGTGAAATGTTGTCAAAATTTGAACGTGGTTAGGTGACTAGCATTGCCTCGTCAATATTAAACCAAATAAAACAGAAATCTAACGGTATTTAAAAAAGATATTCAAATTTATGTCAAAAATATTTGTATTTCCAAAACGATTTTGAAAGACTGTCGAAAAAATCCGAATTTGAAGGTTCAGGGTATGCAGTTCGACACGGATGCACTCCCTGATGCCGAAAATGAAAGTTTCGTAACGATCGGTCAATATTCGAGCGAGTTATTGAAAGTTGAAAGTCAAAAATTGAGTACTGATTGATATATCAGTATAAGTGAAAATTTTGAAAAACCAATGTGAAATGTTGTCAAAATTTTAACGTGGTTAGGTGACTAGCATTGCCTCGTCAATATTAAACCAAATAAAACAGAAATCTAACGGTATTTAAAAAAGATATTCAAATTTATGTCAAAAATATTTGTATTTCCAAAACGATTTTGAAAGACTGTCGAAAAAATCCGAATTTGAAGGTTCAGGGTATGCAGTTCGACACGGATGCACTCCCTGATGCCGAAAATGAAAGTTTCGTATCGATCGGTCAATATCCGAGCGAGTTATTGAAAGTTGAAAGTCAAAAATTGAGTACTGATTGATATATCAGTATAAGTGAAAATTTTGAAAAACCAATGTGAAATGTTGTCAAAATTTTAACGTGGTTAGGTGACTAGCATTGCCTTGTCACTATTAAACCAAATAAAACAGAAGTCTAACGGTATTTAAAAAAGATATTCAAATTTATGTCAAAAATATTTGTATTTCCAAAACGATTTTGAAAGACTGTCGAAAAAATCCGAATTTGAAGGTTCAGGGTATGCAGTTCGACACGGATGCACTCCCTGATGCCGAAAATGAAAGTTTCGTATCGATCGGTCAATATCCGAGCGAGTTATTGAAAGTTGAAAGTCAAAAATTGAGTACTGATTGATTTATCAGTATAAGTGAAAATTTTGAAAAACCAGTGTGAAATGCTGTCAAAATTTTAACGTGGTTAGATGACTAGCATTGCCTCGTCAATACTAAACCAAATAAAACAGAAATCTAACGGTATTTAAAAAAGATATTCAAATTTATGTCAAAAATATTTGTATTTCTAAAACGATTTTGAAAGACTGTCGAAAAAATCCGAATTTGAAGGTTCAGGGTATGCAGTTCGACACGGATGCACTCCCTGATGCCGAAAATGAAAGTTTCGTATCGATCGGTCAATATCCGAGCGAGTTATTGAAAGTTGAAAGTCAAAAATTGAGTACTGATTGATATATCAGTATAAGTGAAAATTTTGAAAAACCAATGTGAAATGTTGTCAAAATTTTAACGTGGTTAGGTGACTAGCATTGCCTCGTCAATATTAAACCAAATAAAACAGAAATCTAACGGTATTTAAAAAAGATATTCAAATTTATGTCAAAAATATTTGTATTTCCAAAACGATTTTGAAAGACTGTCGAAAAAATCCGAATTTGAAGGTTCAGGGTATGCAGTTCGACACGGATGCACTCCCTGATGCCGAAAATGAAAGTTTCGTATCGATCGGTCAATATCCGAGCGAGTTATTGAAAGTTGAAAGTCAAAAATTGAGTACTGATTGATATATCAGTATAAGTGAAAATTTTGAAAAACCAATGTGAAATGTTGTCAAAATTTTAACGTGGTTAGGTGACTAGCATTGCCTCGTCAATATTAAACCAAATAAAACAGAAATCTAACGGTATTTAAAAAAGATATTCAAATTTATGTCAAAAATATTTGTATTTCCAAAACGATTTTGAAAGACTGTCGAAAAAATCCGAATTTGAAGGTTCAGGGTATGCAGTTCGACACGGATGCACTCCCTGATGCCGAAAATGAAAGTTTCGTATCGATCGGTCAATATCCGAGCGAGTTATTGAAAGTTGAAAGTCAACAATTGAGTACTGATTGATATATCAGTATAAGTGAAAATTTTGAAAAACCAATGTGAAATGCTGTCATAATTTTAACGTGGTTAGATGACTAGCATTGCCTCGTTAATACTAAACCAAATAAAACAGAAATCTAACGGTATTTAAAAAAGATATTCAAATTTATGTCAAAAATATTTGTATTTCCAAAACGATTTTGAAAGACTGTTAAAAAAATCCGAATTTGAAGGTTCAGGGTATGCAGTTCGACACGGATGCACTCCCTGATGCCGAAAATGAAAGTTTCGTATCGATCGGTCAATATCCGAGCGAGTTATTGAAAGTTGAAAGTCAAAAATTGAGTACTGATTGATATATCAGTATAAGTGAAAATTTTGAAAAACCAATGTGAAATGTTGTCAAAATTTGAACGTGGTTAGGTGACTAGCATTGCTTCGTCAATATTAAACCAAATAAAACAGAAATCTAACGGTATTTAAAAAAGATATTCAAATTTATGTCAAAAATATTTGTATTTCCAAAACGATTTTGAAAGACTGTCGAAAAAATCCGAATTTGAAGGTTCAGGGTATGCAGTTCGACACGGATGCACTCCCTGATGCCGAAAATGAAAGTTTCGTAACGATCGGTCAATATTCGAGCGAGTTATTGAAAGTTGAAAGTCAAAAATTGAGTACTGATTGATATATCAGTATAAGTGAAAATTTTGAAAAACCAATGTGAAATGTTGTCAAAATTTTAACGTGGTTAGGTGACTAGCATTGCCTCGTCAATATTAAACCAAATAAAACAGAAATCTAACGGTATTTAAAAAAGATATTCAAATTTATGTCAAAAATATTTGTATTTCCAAAACGATTTTGAAAGACTGTCGAAAAAATCCGAATTTGAAGGTTCAGGGTATGCAGTTCGACACGGATGCACTCCCTGATGCCGAAAATGAAAGTTTCGTATCGATCGGTCAATATCCGAGCGAGTTATTGAAAGTTGAAAGTCAAAAATTGAGTACTGATTGATATATCAGTATAAGTGAAAATTTTGAAAAACCAATGTGAAATGTTGTCAAAATTTTAACGTGGTTAGGTGACTAGCATTGCCTTGTCACTATTAAACCAAATAAAACAGAAGTCTAACGGTATTTAAAAAAGATATTCAAATTTATGTCAAAAATATTTGTATTTCCAAAACGATTTTGAAAGACTGTCGAAAAAATCCGAATTTGAAGGTTCAGGGTATGCAGTTCGACACGGATGCACTCCCTGATGCCGAAAATGAAAGTTTCGTATCGATCGGTCAATATCCGAGCGAGTTATTGAAAGTTGAAAGTCAAAAATTGAGTACTGAT
The DNA here is from genome assembly GCA_949316135.1 of Choreutis nemorana. NCBI lineage: Eukaryota > Metazoa > Arthropoda > Insecta > Lepidoptera > Choreutidae > Choreutis > Choreutis nemorana. The sequence goes on from OX438618.1 coordinate 7,765,962, forward strand.
TGATTTATCAGTATAAGTGAAAATTTTGAAAAACCAGTGTGAAATGCTGTCAAAATTTTAACGTGGTTAGATGACTAGCATTGCCTCGTCAATACTAAACCAAATAAAACAGAAATCTAACGGTATTTAAAAAAGATATTCAAATTTATGTCAAAAATATTTGTATTTCTAAAACGATTTTGAAAGACTGTCGAAAAAATCCGAATTTGAAGGTTCAGGGTATGCAGTTCGACACGGATGCACTCCCTGATGCCGAAAATGAAAGTTTCGTATCGATCGGTCAATATTCGAGCGAGTTATTGAAAGTTGAAAGTCAAAAGTTGAGTACTGATTGATATATCAGTATAAGTGAAAATTTTGAAAAACCAATGTGAAATGTTGTCAAAATTTTAACGTGGTTAGGTGACTAGCATTGCCTCGTCAATATTAAACCAAATAAAACAGAAATCTAACGGTATTTAAAAAAGATATTCAAATTTATGTCAAAAATATTTGTATTTCCAAAACGATTTTGAAAGACTGTCGAAAAAATCCGAATTTGAAGGTTCAGGGTATGCAGTTCGACACGGATGCACTCCCTGATGCCGAAAATGAAAGTTTCGTATCTATCGGTCAATATCCGAGCGAGTTATTGAAAGTTGAAAGTCAAAAATTGAGAACTGATTGATATATCAGTATAAGTGAAAATTTTGAAAAACCAATGTGAAATGTTGTCAAAATTTTAACGTGGTTAGGTGACTAGCATTGCCTCGTCAATATTAAACCAAATAAAACAGAAATCTAACGGTATTTAAAAAAGATATTCAAATTTATGTCAAAAATATTTGTATTTCCAAAACGATTTTGAAAGACTGTCGAAAAAATCCGAATTTGAAGGTTCAGGGTATGCAGTTCGATACGGATGCACTCCCTGATGCCGAAAATGAAAGTTTCGTATCGATCGGTCAATATCCGAGCGAGTTATTGAAAGTTGAAAGTCAAAAATTGAGTACTGATTGATATATCAGTATAAGTGAAAATTTTGAAAAACCAATGTGAAATGTTGTCAAAATTTTAACGTGGTTAGGTGACTAGCATTGCCTCTTCAATATTAAACCAAATAAAACAGAAATCTAACGGTATTTAAAAAAGATATTCAAATTTATGTCAAAAATATTTGTATTTCCAAAACGATTTTGAAAGACTGTTAAAAAAATCCGAATTTGAAGGTTCAGGGTATGCAGTTCGACACGGATGCACTCCCTGATGCCGAAAATGAAAGTTTCGTATCGATCGGTCAATATCAGAGCGAGTTATTCAAAGTTGAAAGTCAAAAATTGAGAACTGATTGATATATCAGTATAAGTGAAAATTTTGAAAAACCAATGTGAAATGTTGTCAAAATTTTAACGTGGTTAGGTGACTAGCATTGCCTCGTCAATATTAAACCAAATAAAACAGAAATCTAACGGTATTTAAAAAAGATATTCAAATTTATGTCAAAAATATTTGTATTTCCAAAACGATTTTGAAAGACTGTCGAAAAAATCCGAATTTGAAGGTTCAGGGTATGCAGTTCGATACGGATGCACTCCCTGATGCCGAAAATGAAAGTTTCGTATCGATCGGTCAATATCCGAGCGAGTTATTGAAAGTTGAAAGTCAAAAATTGAGTACTGATTGATATATCAGTATAAGTGAAAATTTTGAAAAACCAATGTGAAATGTTGTCAAAATTTTAACGTGGTTAGGTGACTAGCATTGCCTCTTCAATATTAAACCAAATAAAACAGAAATCTAACGGTATTTAAAAAAGATATTCAAATTTATGTCAAAAATATTTGTATTTCCAAAACGATTTTGAAAGACTGTTAAAAAAATCCGAATTTGAAGGTTCAGGGTATGCAGTTCGACACGGATGCACTCCCTGATGCCGAAAATGAAAGTTTCGTATCGATCGGTCAATATCAGAGCGAGTTATTCAAAGTTGAAAGTCAAAAATTGAGAACTGATTGATATATCAGTATAAGTGAAAATTTTGAAAAACCAATGTGAAATGTTGTCAAAATTTTAACGTGGTTAGGTGACTAGCATTGCCTCGTCAATATTAAACCAAATAAAACAGAAATCTAACGGTATTTAAAAAAGATATTCAAATTTATGTCAAAAATATTTGTATTTCCAAAACGATTTTGAAAGACTGTCGAAAAAATCCGAATTTGAAGGTTCAGGGTATGCAGTTCGACACGGATGCACTCCCTGATGCCGAAAATGAAAGTTTCGTATCGATCGGTCAATATCCGAGCGAGTTATTGAAAGTTGAAAGTCAAAAATTGAGTACTGATTGATATATCAGTATAAGTGAAAATTTTGAAAAACCAATGTGAAATGTTGTCAAAATTTTAACGTGGTTAGGTGACTAGCATTGCCTCGTCAATATTAAACCAAATAAAACAGAAATCTAACGGTATTTAAAAAAAGATATTCAAATTTATGTCAAAAATATTTGTATTTCCAAAACGATTTTGAAAGACTGTCAAAAAAATCCGAATTTGAAGGTTCAGGGTATGCAGTTCGACACGGATGCACTCCCTGATGCCAAAAATGAAAATTTTGTATCGATCGGTCAATATCCGAGCGAGTTATTGAAAGTTGAAAGTCAAAAATTGAGTACTGATTGATATATCAGTATAAGTGAAAATTTTGAAAAACCAATGTGAAATGTTGTCAAAATTTTAACGTGGTTAGGTGACTAGCATTGCCTCGTCAATATTAAACCAAATAAAACAGAAATCTAACGGTATTTAAAAAAGATATTCAAATTTATGTCAAAAATATTTGTATTTCCAAAACGATTTTGAAAGACTGTCGAAAAAATCCGAATTTGAAGGTTCAGGGTATGCAGTTCGACACGGATGCACTCCCTGATGCCGAAAATGAAAGTTTCGTATCGATCGGTCAATATCCGAGCGAGTTATTGAAAGTTGAAAGTCAAAAATTGAGTACTGATTGATATATCAGTATAAGTGAAAATTTTGAAAAACCAATGTGAAATGTTGTCAAAATTTTAACGTAGTTAGGTGACTAGCATTGCCTCGTCAATATTAAACCAAATAAAACAGAAATCTAACGGTATTTAAAAAAGATATTCAAATTTATGTCAAAAATATTTGTATTTCCAAAACGATTTTGAAAGACTGTCAAAAAATCCGAATTTGAAGGTTCAGGGTATGCAGTTCGACACGGATGCACTCCCTGATGCCGAAAATGAAAGTTTCGTATCGATCGGTCAATATCCGAGCGAGTTATTGAAAGTTGAAAGTCAAAAATTGAGTACTGATTGATATATCAGTATAAGTGAAAATTTTGAAAAACCAATGTGAAATGCTGTCATAATTTTAACGTGGTTAGATGACTAGCATTGCCTCGTCAATACTAAACCAAATAAAACAGAAATCTAACGGTATTTAAAAAAGATATTCAAATTTATGTCAAAAATATTTGTATTTCCAAAACGATTTTGAAAGACTGTTAAAAAAATCCGAATTTGAAGGTTCAGGGTATGCAGTTCGACACGGATGCACTCCCTGATGCCGAAAATGAAAGTTTCGTATCGATCGGTCAATATCAGAGCGAATTATTCAAAGTTGAAAGTCAAAAATTGAGTACTGATTGATATATCAGTATAAGTGAAAATTTTGAAAAACCAATGTGAAATGTTGTCATAATTTTAACGTGGTTAGGTGACTAGCATTGCCTCGTCAATATTAAACCAAATAAAACAGAAATCTAACGGTATTTAAAAAAGATATTCAAATTTATGTCAAAAATATTTGTATTTCCAAAACGATTTTGAAAGACTGTCGAAAAAATCCGAATTTGAAGGTTCAGGGTATGCAGTTCGACACGGATGCACTGCCTAATGCCGAAAATGAAAGTTTCGTATCGATCGGTCAATATCCGAGCGAGTTATTGAAAGTTGAAAGTCAAAAATTGAGTACTGATTGATATATCAGTATAAGTGAAAATTTTGAAAAACCAATGTGAAATGCTGTCAAAATTTTAACGTGGTTAGATGACTAGCATTGCCTCGTCAATACTAAACCAAATAAAACAGAAATCTAACGGTATTTAAAAAAGATATTCAAATTTATGTCAAAAATATTTGTATTTCCAAAACGATTTTGAAAGAATGTCGAAAAAATCCGAATTTGAAGGTTCAGGGTATGCAGTTCGACACGGATGCACTCCCTGATGCCGAAAATGAAAGTTTCGTATCGATCGGTCAATATCAGAGCGAGTTATTCAAAGTTGAAAGTCAAAAATTGAGTACTGATTGATATATCAGTATAAGTGAAAATTTTGAAAAACCAATGTGAAATGTTGTCAAAATTTTAACGTGGTTAGGTGACTAGCGTTGCCTCGTCAATATAAAACCAAATAAAACAGAAACCTAACGGTATTTAAAAAAGATATTCAAATTTATGTCAAAAATATTTGTATTTCCAAAACGATTTTGAAAGACTGTCAAAAAATCCGAATTTGAAGGTTCAGGGTATGCAGTTCGACACGGATGCACTCCCTGATGCCGAAAATGAAAGTTTCGTATCGATCGGTCAATATCCGAGCGAGTTATTGAAAGTTGAAAGTCAAAAATTGAGTACTGATTGATATATCAGTATAAGTGAACATTTTGAAAAAGCTATGTGAAATGTTGTCAAAATTTTAACGTCGTTCGGTGACTAGCGTGGCCTCGTCAATATTAAACCAAATAAAACAGAAATCTAACGGTATTTAAAAAAAATATTCAAATTTATGTCAAAAATATTTGTATTTCCAAAACGATTTTGAAAGACTGTCAAAAAAATCCGAATTTGAAGGTTCAGGGTATGCAGTTCGACACGGATGCACTCCCTGATGCCGAAAATGAAAGTTTCGTATCGATCGGTCAATATCCGAGCGAGTTATTGAAAGTTGAGAGTCACAAATTGAGTACTGATTGATATAACAGTATAAGTGAAAATTTTGAAAAACCAATGTGAAATGTTGTCAAAATTTTAACGTGGTTAGGTGACTAGCGTTGCCTCGTCAATATTAAACCAAATAAAACAGAAATCTAATGGTATTTAAAAAAGATATTCAAATTTATGTCAAAAATATTTGTATTTCCAAAACGATTTTGAAAGACTGTCAAAAAATCCGAATTTGAAGGTTCAGGGTATGCAGTTCGACACGGATTCACTCCCTGATGACGAAAATGAAAGTTTCGTATCGATCGGTCAATATCCGAGCGAGTTATTGAAAGTTGAAAGTTGAAAGTCAAAAATTGAGTACTGATTGATATATCAGTACAAGTGAAAATTTTGAAAAACCAATGTGAAATGTTGTCAAAATTTTAACGTGGTTAGGTGACTAGCATTGCCTCGTCAATATTAAACCAAATAAAACAGAAATCTAACGGTATTTAAAAAAGATATTCAAATTTATGTCAAAAATATTTGTATTTCCAAAACGATTTTGAAAGACTGTCAAAAAATAATCCGAATTTGAAGGTTCAGGGTATGCAGTTCGACACGGATGCACTCCCTGATGCCGAAAATGAAAGTTTCGTATCGATCGGTCAATATCCGAGCGAGTTATTGAAAGTTGAAAGTTGAAAGTCAAAAATTGAGTACTGATTGATATATCAGTATAAGTGAAAATTTTGAAAAACCAATGTGAAATGTTGTCAAAATTTTAACGTGGTTTGGTGACTAGCATTGCCTCGTCAATATTAAACCAAATAAAACAGAAATCTAACGGTATTTAAAAAAGATATTCAAATTTATGTCAAAAATATTTGTATTTCCAAAACGATTTTGAAAGACTGTCAAAAAAATCCGAATTTGAAGGTTCCGGGTATGCAGTTCGACACGGATGCACTTCCTGATGCCGAAAATGAAAGTTTCGTATCGATCGGTCAATATCCGAGCGAGTTATTGAAAGTTGAAAGTCAAAAATTGAGTACTGATTGATATATCAGTATAAGTGAAAATTTTGAAAAACCAATGTGAAATGTTGTCAAAATTTTAACGTGGTTAGGTGACTAGCATTGCCTCGTCAATATTGAACCAAATAAAACAGAAATCTAACGGTATTTAAAAAAGATATTCTAATTTATGTCAAAAATATTTGTATTTCCAAAACGATTTTGAAAGACTGTCAAAAAATCCGAATTTGAAGGTTCAGGGTATGCAGTTCGACACGGATGCACTCCCTGATGCCGAAAATGAAAGTTTCGTATCGATCGGTCAATATCCGAGCGAGTTATTGAAAGTTGAAAGTCAAAAATTGAGTACTGATTGATATATCAGTATAAGTGAACATTTTGAAAAAGCTATGTGAAATGTTGTCAAAATTTTAACGTCGTTCGGTGACTAGCGTGGCCTCGTCAATATTAAACCAAATAAAACAGAAATCTAACGGTATTTAAAAAAGATATTCAAATTTATGTCAAAAATATTTGTATTTCCAAAACGATTTTGAAAGACTGTCAAAAAAATCGGAATTTGAAGGTTCAGGGTATGCAGTTCGACACGGATGCACTCCCTGATGCCGAAAATGAAAGTTTCGTATCGATCGGTCAATATCCGAGCGAGTTATTGAAAGTTGAAAGTTGAAAGTCAAAAATTGAGTACTGATTGATATATCAGTACAAGTGAAAATTTTGAAAAACCAATGTGAAATGTTGTCAAAATTTTAACGTGGTTAGGTGACTAGCATTGCCTCGTCAATATTAAACCAAATAAAACAGAAATCTAACGGTATTTAAAAAAGATATTCAAATTTATGTCAAAAATATTTGTATTTCCAAAACGATTTTGAAAGACTGTCAAAAAATCCGAATTTGAAGGTTCAGGGTATGCAGTTCGACACGGATGCACTCCCTGATGCCGAAAATGAAAGTTTCGTATCGATCCGTCAATATCCGAGCGAGTTATTGAAAGTTGAGAGTCACAAATTGAGTACTGATTGATATAACAGTATAAGTGAAAATTTTGAAAAACCAATGTGAAATGTTGTCAAAATTTTAACGTGGTTAGGTGACTAGCGTTGCCTCGTCAATATTAAACCAAATAAAACAGAAATCTAATGGTATTTAAAAAAGATATTCAAATTTATGTCAAAAATATCTGTATTTCCAAAACGATTTTGAAAGACTGTCAAAAAATCCGAATTTGAAGGTTCAGGGTATGCAGTTCGACACGGATTCACTCCCTGATGCCGAAAATGAAAGTTTCGTATCGATCGGTCAATATCCGAGCGAGTTATTGAAAGTTGAAAGTTGAAAGTCAAAAATTGAGTACTGATTGATATATCAGTACAAGTGAAAATTTTGAAAAACCAATGTGAAATGTTGTCAAAATTTTAACGTGGTTAGGTGACTAGCATTGCCTCGTCAATATTAAACCAAATAAAACAGAAATCTAACGGTATTTAAAAAAGATATTCAAATTTATGTCAAAAATATTTGTATTTCCAAAACGATTTTGAAAGACTGTCAAAAAAAAATCCGAATTTGAAGGTTCAGGGTATGCAGTTCGACACGGATGCACTCCCTGATGCCGAAAATGAAAGTTTCGTATCGATCGGTCAATATCCGAGCGAGTTATTGAAAGTTGAAAGTTGAAAGTCAAAAATTGAGTACTGATTGATATATCAGTACAAGTGAAAATTTTGAAAAACCAATGTGAAATGTTGTCAAAATTTTAACGTGGTTAGGTGACTAGCATTGCCTCGTCAATATTAAACCAAATAAAACAGAAATCTAACGGTATTTAAAAAAGATATTCAAATTTATGTCAAAAATATTTGTATTTCCAAAACGATTTTGAAAGACTGTCAAAAAATCCGAATTTGAAGGTTCAGGGTATGCAGTTCGACACGGATGCACTCCCTGATGCCGAAAATGAAAGTTTCGTATCGATCCGTCAATATCCGAGCGAGTTATTGAAAGTTGAGTGTCACAAATTGAGTACTGATTGATATAACAGTATAAGTGAAAATTTTGAAAAACCAATGTGAAATGTTGTCAAAATTTTAACGTGGTTAGGTGACTAGCGTTGCCTCGTCAATATTAAACCAAATAAAACAGAAATCTAATGGTATTTAAAAAAGATATTCAAATTTATGTCAAAAATATTTGTATTTCCAAAACGATTTTGAAAGACTGTCAAAAAAATCCGAATTTGAAGGTTCCGGGTATGCAGTTCGACACACATGCACTTCCTGATGCCGAAAATGAAAGTTTCGTATCGATCGGTCGATATCCGAGCGAGTTATTGAAAGTTGAAAGTCAAAAATTGAGTACTGATTGATATATCAGTATAAGTGAAAATTTTGAAAAACCAATGTGAAATGTTGTCAAAATTTTAACGTGGTTAGGTGACTAGCATTGCCTCGTCAATATTAAACCAGATAAAACAGAAATCTAATGGTATTTAAAAAATATATTCAAATTTATGTCAAAAATATTTGTATTTCCAAAACGATTTTGAAAGACTGTCAAAAAATCCGAATTTGAAGGTTGAGGGTATGCAGTTCGACACGGATGCACTCCCTGATGCCGAAACTGAAAGTTTCGTATCGATCCGTCAATATCCGAGCGAGTTATTGAAAGTTGAGAGTCACAAATTGAGTACTGATTGATATAACAGTATAAGTGAAAATTTTGAAAAACCAATGTGAAATGTTGTCAAAATTTTAACGTGGTTAGGTGACTAGCGTTGCCTCGTCAATATTAAACCAAATAAAACAGAAATCTAATGGTATTTAAAAAAGATATTCAAATTTATGTCAAAAATATTTGTATTTCCAAAACGATTTTGAAAGACTGTCAAAAAATCCGAATTTGAAGGTTCAGGGTATGCAGTTCGACACGGATGCACTCCCTGATGCCGAAAATGAAAGTTTCGTATCGATCCGTCAATATCCGAGCGAGTTATTGAAAGTTGAGAGTCACAAATTGAGTACTGATTGATATAACAGTATAAGTGAAAATTTTGAAAAACCAATGTGAAATGTTGTCAAAATTTTAACGTGGTTAGGTGACTAGCGTTGCCTCGTCAATATTAAACCAAATAAAACAGAAATCTAATGGTATTTAAAAAATATATTCAAATTTATGTCAAAAATATTTGTATTTCCAAAACGATTTTGAAAGACTGTCAAAAAATCCGAATTTGAAGGTTCAGGGTATGCAGTTCGACACGGATGCACTCCCTGATGCCGAAAATGAAAGTTTCGTATCGATCCGTCAATATCCGAGCGAGTTATTGAAAGTTGAGGGTCACAAATTGAGTACTGATTGATATAACAGTATGAGTGAAAATTTTGAAAAACCAATGTGAAATGTTGTCAAAATTTTAACGTGGTTAGGTGACTAGCGTTGTTTCGTCAATATTAAACCAAATAAAACAGAAATCTAACGGTATTTAAAAAAGATATTCAAATTTATGTCAAAAATATTTGTATTTCCAAAACAATTTTGAAAGACTGTCAAAAAAATCCGAATTTGAAGGTTCCGGGTATGCAGTTCGACACACATGCACTTCCTGATGCCGAAAATGAAAATTTCGTATCGATCGGTCAATATCCGAGCGAGTTATTGAAAGTTGAAAGTCAAAAATTGAGTACTGATTGATATATCAGTATAAGTGAAAATTTTGAAAAACTAATGTGAAATGTTGTCAAAATTTTAACGTGGTTAGGTGACTAGCATTGCCTCGTCAATATTGAACCAAATAAAACAGAAATCTAACGGTATTTAAAAAAGATATTCAAATTTATGTCAAAAATATTTGTATTTCCAAAACGATTTTGAAAGACTGTCAAAAAATCCGAATTTGAAGGTTCAGGGTATGCAGTTCGACACGGATGCACTCCCTGATGCCGAAAATGAAAGTTTCGTATCGATCCGTCAATATCCGAGCGAGTTATTGAAAGTTGAGAGTCACAAATTGAGTACTGATTGATATATCAGTATAAGTGAAAATTTTGAAAAACCAATGTGAAATGTTGTCAAAATTTTAACGTGGTTAGGTGACTAGCGTTGCCTCGTCAATATTAAACCAAATAAAACAGAAATCTAATGGTATTTAAAAAAGATATTCAAATTTATGTCAAAAATATTTGTATTTCCAAAACGATTTTGAAAGACTGTCAAAAAAATCCGAATTTGAAGGTTCCGGGTATGCAGTTCGACACGGATGCACTTCCTGATGCCGAAAATGAAAGTTTCGTATCGATCGGTCAATATCCGAGCGAGTTATTGAAAGTTGAAAGTCAAAAATTGAGTACTGATTGATATATCAGTATAAGTGAAAATTTTGAAAAACCAATGTGAAATGTTGTCAAAATTTTAACGTGGTTAGGTGACTAGCATTGCCTCGTCAATATTAAACCAAATAAAACAGAAATCTAACGGTATTTAAAAAAGATATTCAAATTTATGTCAAAAATATTTGTATTTCCAAAACGATTTTGCAAGACTGTCAAAAAATCCGAATTTGAAGGTTCAGGGTATGCAGTTCGACACGGATTCACTTCCTGATGCCGAAAATGAAAGTTTCGTATCGATCGGTCAATATCCGAGCGAGTTATTGAAAGTTGAAAGTCAAAAATTGAGTACTGATTGATATATCAGTATAAGTGAAAATTTTGAAAAACCAATGTGAAATGTTGTCAAAATTTTAACGTGGTTAGGTGACTAGCATTGCCTCGTCAATATTAAACCAAATAAAACAGAAATCTAACGGTATTTAAAAAAGATATTCAAATTTATGTCAAAAATATTTGTATTTCCAAAACGATTTTGAAAGACTGTCAAAAAATCCGAATTTGAAGGTTCAGGGTATGCAGTTCGACACGGATGCACTCCCTGATGCCGAAAATGAAAGTTTCGTATCGATCCGTATTGACTCGCTCGGATATTGATCCGAGCGAGTTATTGAAAGTTGAGAGTCACAAATTGAGTACTGATTGATATAACAGTATAAGTGAAAATTTTGAAAAACCAATGTGAAATGTTGTCAAAATTTTAACGTGGTTAGGTGACTAGCGTTGCCTCGTCAATATTAAACCAAATAAAACAGAAATCTAATGGTATTTAAAAAAGATATTCAAATTTATGTCAAAAATATTTGTATTTCCAAAACGATTTTGAAAGACTGTCAAAAAATCCGAATTTGAAGGTTCAGGGTATGCAGTTCGACACGGATGCACTCCCTGATGCCGAAAATGAAAGTTTCGTATCGATCCGTCAATATCCGAGCGAGTTATTGAAAGTTGAGTGTCACAAATTGAGTACTGATTGATATATCAGTATAAGTGAAAATTTTGAAAAACCAATGTGAAATGTTGTCAAAATTTTAACGTGGTTAGGTGACTAGCGTTGCCTCGTCAATATTAAACCAAATAAAACAGAAATCTAATGGTATTTAAAAAAGATATTCAAATTTATGTCAAAAATATTTGTATTTCCAAAACGATTTTGAAAGACTGTCAAAAAATCCGAATTTGAAGGTTCAGGGTATGCAGTTCGACACGGATGCACTCCCTGATGCCGAAAATGAAAGTTTCGTATCGATCCGTCAATATCCGAGCGAGTTATTGAAAGTTGAGGGTCACAAATTGAGTACTGATTGATATAACAGTATAAGTGAAAATTTTGAAAAACCAATGTGAAATGTTGTCAAAATTTTAACGTGGTTAGGTGACTAGCGTTGTTTCGTCAATATTAAACCAAATAAAACAGAAATCTAACGGTATTTAAAAAAGATATTCAAATTTATGTCAAAAATATTTGTATTTACAAAACAATTTTGAAAGACTGTCAAAAAAATCCGAATTTGAAGGTTCCGGGTATGCAGTTCGACACACATGCACTTCCTGATGCCGAAAATGAAAATTTCGTATCGATCGGTCAATATCCGAGCGAGTTATTGAAAGTTGAAAGTCAAAAATTGAGTACTGATTGATATATCAGTATAAGTGAAAATTTTGAAAAACCAATGTGAAATGTTGTCAAAATTTTAACGTGGTTAGATGACTAGCATTGCCTCGTCAATATTGAACCAAATAAAACAGAAATCTAACGGTATTTAAAAAAGATATTCAAATTTATGTCAAAAATATTTGTATTTCCAAAACGATTTTGAAAGACTGTCAAAAAATCCGAATTTGAAGGTTCAGGGTATGCAGTTCGACACGGATGCACTCCCTGATGCCGAAAATGAAAGTTTCGTATCGATCCGTCAATATCCGAGCGAGTTATTGAAAGTTGAAAGTCACAAATTGAGTACTGATTGATATAACAGTATAAGTGAAAATTTTGAAAAACCAATGTGAAATGTTGTCAAAATTTTAACGTGGTTAGGTGACTAGCATTGCCTCGTCAATATTAAACCAAATAAAACAGAAATCTAACGGTATTTAAAAAAGATATTCAAATTTTTGGCAAAATTATTTGTATTTCCAAAACGATTTTGAAAGACTGTCAAAAAATCCGAATTTGAAGGTTCAGGGTATGCAGTTCGACACGGATGCACTCCCTGATGCCGAAAATGAAAGTTTCGTATCGATCCGTATTGACTCGCTCGGATATTGATCCGAGCGAGTTATTGAAAGTTGAGAGTCACAAATTGAGTACTGATTGATATAACAGTATAAGTGAAAATTTTGAAAAACCAATGTGAAATGTTGTCAAAATTTTAACGTGGTTAGGTGACTAGCGTTGCCTCGTCAATATTAAACCAAATAAAACAGAAATCTAATGGTATTTAAAAAAGATATTCAAATTTATGTCAAAAATATTTGTATTTCCAAAACGATTTTGAAAGACTGTCAAAAAATCCGAATTTGAAGGTTCAGGGTATGCAGTTCGACACGGATGCACTCCCTGATGCCGAAAATGAAAGTTTCGTATCGATCCGTCAATATCCGAGCGAGTTATTGAAAGTTGAGAGTCACAAATTGAGTACTGATTGATATATCAGTATAAGTGAAAATTTTGAAAAACCAATGTGAAATGTTGTCAAAATTTTAACGTGGTTAGGTGACTAGCGTTGCCTCGTCAATATTAAACCAAATAAAACAGAAATCTAATGGTATTTAAAAAAGATATTCAAATTTATGTCAAAAATATTTGTATTTCCAAAACGATTTTGAAAGACTGTCAAAAAATCCGAATTTGAAGGTTCAGGGTATGCAGTTCGACACGGATGCACTCCCTGATGCCGAAAATGAAAGTTTCGTATCGATCCGTCAATATCCGAGCGAGTTATTGAAAGTTGAGGGTCACAAATTGAGTACTGATTGATATAACAGTATAAGTGAAAATTTTGAAAAACCAATGTGAAATGTTGTCAAAATTTTAACGTGGTTAGGTGACTAGCGTTGTTTCGTCAATATTAAACCAAATAAAACAGAAATCTAACGGTATTTAAAAAAGATATTCAAATTTATGTCAAAAATATTTGTATTTACAAAACAATTTTGAAAGACTGTCAAAAAAATCCGAATTTGAAGGTTCCGGGTATGCAGTTCGACACACATGCACTTCCTGATGCCGAAAATGAAAATTTCGTATCGATCGGTCAATATCCGAGCGAGTTATTGAAAGTTGAAAGTCAAAAATTGAGTACTGATTGATATATCAGTATAAGTGAAAATTTTGAAAAACCAATGTGAAATGTTGTCAAAATTTTAACGTGGTTAGGTGACTAGCATTGCCTCGTCAATATTGAACCAAATAAAACAGAAATCTAACGGTATTTAAAAAAGATATTCAAATTTATGTCAAAAATATTTGTATTTCCAAAACGATTTTGAAAGACTGTCAAAAAATCCGAATTTGAAGGTTCAGGGTATGCAGTTCGACACGGATGCACTCCCTGATGCCGAAAATGAAAGTTTCGTATCGATCCGTCAATATCCGAGCGAGTTATTGAAAGTTGAAAGTCACAAATTGAGTACTGATTGATATAACAGTATAAGTGAAAATTTTGAAAAACCAATGTGAAATGTTGTCAAAATTTTAACGTGGTTAGGTGACTAGCATTGCCTCGTCAATATTAAACCAAATAAAACAGAAATCTAATGGTATTTAAAAAAGATATTCAAATTTATGTCAAAAATATTTGTATTTCCAAAACGATTTTGAAAGACTGTCAAAAAAATCCGAATTTGAAGGTTCCGGGTATGCAGTTCGACACGGATGCACTTCCTGATGCCGAAAATGAAAGTTTCGTATCGATCGGTCAATATCCGAGCGAGTTATTGAAAGTTGAAAGTCAAAAATTGAGTACTGATTGATATACCAGTATAAGTGAAAATTTTGAAAAACCAATGTGAAATGTTGTCAAAATTTTAACGTGGTTAGGTGACTAGCATTGCCTCGTCAATATTAAACCAAATAAAACAGAAATCTAACGGTATTTAAAAAAGATATTCAAATTTATGTCAAAAATATTTGTATTTCCAAAACGATTTTGAAAGACTGTCAAAAAATCCGAATTTGAAGGTTCAGGGTATGCAGTTCGACACGGATTCACTCCCTGATGCCGAAAATGAAAGTTTCGTATCGATCCGTCAATATCCGAGCGAGTTATTGAAAGTTGAAAGTCACAAATTGAGTACTGATTGATATAACAGTATAAGTGAAAATTTTGAAAAACCAATGTGAAATGTTGTCAAAATTTTAACGTGGTTAGGTGACTAGCATTGCCTCGTCAATATTAAACCAAATAAAACAGAAATCTAATGGTATTTAAAAAAGATATTCAAATTTATGTCAAAAATATTTGTATTTCCAAAACGATTTTGAAAGACTGTCAAAAAAATCCGAATTTGAAGGTTCCGGGTATGCAGTTCGACACGGATGCACTTCCTGATGCCGAAAATGAAAGTTTCGTATCGATCGGTCAATATCCGAGCGAGTTATTGAAAGTTGAAAGTCAAAAATTGAGTACTGATTGATATACCAGTATAAGTGAAAATTTTGAAAAACCAATGTGAAATGTTGTCAAAATTTTAACGTGGTTAGGTGACTAGCATTGCCTCGTCAATATTAAACCAAATAAAACAGAAATCTAACGGTATTTAAAAAAGATATTCAAATTTATGTCAAAAATATTTGTATTTCCAAAACGATTTTGAAAGACTGTCAAAAAATCCGAATTTGAAGGTTCAGGGTATGCAGTTCGACACGGATTCACTCCCTGATGCCGAAAATGAAAGTTTCGTATCGATCCGTCAATATCCGAGCGAGTTATTGAAAGTTGAGAGTCACAAATTGAGTACTGATTGATATAACAGTATAAGTGAAAATTTTGAAAAACCAATGTGAAATGTTGTCAAAATTTTAACGTGGTTAGGTGACTAGCGTTGCCTCGTCAATATTAAACCAAATAAAACAGAAATCTAACGGTATTTAAAAAAGATATTCAAATTTATGTCAAAAATATTTGTATTTCCAAAACGATTTTGAAAGACTGTCAAAAAAATCCGAATTTGAAGGTTTCGGGTATGCAGTTCGACACACATGCACTTCCTGATGCCGAAAATGAAAATTTCGTATCGATCGGTCAATATCCGAGCGAGTTATTGAAAGTTGAAAGTCAAAAATTGAGTACTGATTGATATATCAGTATAAGTGAAAATTTTGAAAAACCAATGTGAAATGTTGTCAAAATTTTAACGTGGTTAGGTGACTAGCATTGCCTCGTCAATATTGAACCAAATAAAACAGAAATCTAACGGGATTTAAAAAAGATATTCAAATTTATGTCAAAAATATTTGTATTTCCAAAACGATTTTGAAAGACTGTCAAAAAATCCGAATTTGAAGGTTCAGGGTATGCAGTTCGACACGGATGCACTCCCTGATGCCGAAAATGAAAGTTTCGTATCGATCCGTCAATATCCGAGCGAGTTATTGAAAGTTGAGAGTCACAAATTGAGTACTGATTGATATAACAGTATAAGTGAAAATTTTGAAAAACCAATGTGAAATGTTGTCAAAATTTTAACGTGGTTAGGTGACTAGCGTTGCCTCGTCAATATTAAACCAAATGAAACAGAAATCTAACGGTATTTAAAAAAGATATTCAAATTTTTGGCAAAATTATTTGTATTTCCAAAACGATTTTGAAAGACTGTCAAAAAATCCGAATTTGAAGGTTCAGGGTATGCAGTTCGACACGGATGCACTCCCTGATGCCGAAAATGAAAGTTTCGTATCGATCCGTATTGACTCGCTCGGATATTGATCCGAGCGAGTTATTGAAAGTTGAGAGTCACAAATTGAGTACTGATTGATATAACAGTATAAGTGAAAATTTTGAAAAACCAATGTGAAATGTTGTCAAAATTTTAACGTGGTTAGGTGACTAGCGTTGCCTCGTCAATATTAAACCAAATAAAACAGAAATCTAATGGTATTTAAAAAAGATATTCAAATTTATGTCAAAAATATTTGTATTTCCAAAACGATTTTGAAAGACTGTCAAAAAATCCGAATTTGAAGGTTCAGGGTATGCAGTTCGACACGGATGCACTCCCTGATGCCGAAAATGAAAGTTTCGTATCGATCCGTCAATATCCGAGCGAGTTATTGAAAGTTGAGAGTCACAAATTGAGTACTGATTGATATATCAGTATAAGTGAAAATTTTGAAAAACCAATGTGAAATGTTGTCAAAATTTTAACGTGGTTAGGTGACTAGCGTTGCCTCGTCAATATTAAACCAAATAAAACAGAAATCTAATGGTATTTAAAAAAGATATTCAAATTTATGTCAAAAATATTTGTATTTCCAAAACGATTTTGAAAGACTGTCAAAAAATCCGAATTTGAAGGTTCAGGGTATGCAGTTCGACACGGATGCACTCCCTGATGCCGAAAATGAAAGTTTCGTATCGATCCGTCAATATCCGAGCGAGTTATTGAAAGTTGAGGGTCACAAATTGAGTACTGATTGATATAACAGTATAAGTGAAAATTTTGAAAAACCAATGTGAAATGTTGTCAAAATTTTAACGTGGTTAGGTGACTAGCGTTGTTTCGTCAATATTAAACCAAATAAAACAGAAATCTAACGGTATTTAAAAAAGATATTCAAATTTATGTCAAAAATATTTGTATTTACAAAACAATTTTGAAAGACTGTCAAAAAAATCCGAATTTGAAGGTTCCGGGTATGCAGTTCGACACACATGCACTTCCTGATGCCGAAAATGAAAATTTCGTATCGATCGGTCAATATCCGAGCGAGTTATTGAAAGTTGAAAGTCAAAAATTGAGTACTGATTGATATATCAGTATAAGTGAAAATTTTGAAAAACCAATGTGAAATGTTGTCAAAATTTTAACGTGGTTAGGTGACTAGCATTGCCTCGTCAATATTGAACCAAATAAAACAGAAATCTAACGGTATTTAAAAAAGATATTCAAATTTATGTCAAAAATATTTGTATTTCCAAAACGATTTTGAAAGACTGTCAAAAAATCCGAATTTGAAGGTTCAGGGTATGCAGTTCGACACGGATGCACTCCCTGATGCCGAAAATGAAAGTTTCGTATCGATCCGTCAATATCCGAGCGAGTTATTGAAAGTTGAGAGTCACAAATTGAGTACTGATTGATATAACAGTATAAGTGAAAATTTTGAAAAACCAATGTGAAATGTTGTCAAAATTTTAACGTGGTTAGGTGACTAGCATTGCCTCGTCAATATTAAACCAAATAAAACAGAAATCTAATGGTATTTAAAAAAGATATTCAAATTTATGTCAAAAATATTTGTATTTCCAAAACGATTTTGAAAGACTGTCAAAAAAATCCGAATTTGAAGGTTCCGGGTATGCAGTTCGACACGGATGCACTTCCTGATGCCGAAAATGAAAGTTTCGTATCGATCGGTCAATATCCGAGCGAGTTATTGAAAGTTGAAAGTCAAAAATTGAGTACTGATTGATATACCAGTATAAGTGAAAATTTTGAAAAACCAATGTGAAATGTTGTCAAAATTTTAACGTGGTTAGGTGACTAGCATTGCCTCGTCAATATTAAACCAAATAAAACAGAAATCTAACGGTATTTAAAAAAGATATTCAAATTTATGTCAAAAATATTTGTATTTCCAAAACGATTTTGAAAGACTGTCAAAAAATCCGAATTTGAAGGTTCAGGGTATGCAGTTCGACACGGATTCACTCCCTGATGCCGAAAATGAAAGTTTCGTATCGATCCGTCAATATCCGAGCGAGTTATTGAAAGTTGAGAGTCACAAATTGAGTACTGATTGATATAACAGTATAAGTGAAAATTTTGAAAAACCAATGTGAAATGTTGTCAAAATTTTAACGTGGTTAGGTGACTAGCGTTGCCTCGTCAATATTAAACCAAATAAAACAGAAATCTAACGGTATTTAAAAAAGATATTCAAATTTATGTCAAAAATATTTGTATTTCCAAAACGATTTTGAAAGACTGTCAAAAAAATCCGAATTTGAAGGTTTCGGGTATGCAGTTCGACACACATGCACTTCCTGATGCCGAAAATGAAAATTTCGTATCGATCGGTCAATATCCGAGCGAGTTATTGAAAGTTGAAAGTCAAAAATTGAGTACTGATTGATATATCAGTATAAGTGAAAATTTTGAAAAACCAATGTGAAATGTTGTCAAAATTTTAACGTGGTTAGGTGACTAGCATTGCCTCGTCAATATTGAACCAAATAAAACAGAAATCTAACGGGATTTAAAAAAGATATTCAAATTTATGTCAAAAATATTTGTATTTCCAAAACGATTTTGAAAGACTGTCAAAAAATCCGAATTTGAAGGTTCAGGGTATGCAGTTCGACACGGATGCACTCCCTGATGCCGAAAATGAAAGTTTCGTATCGATCCGTCAATATCCGAGCGAGTTATTGAAAGTTGAGAGTCACAAATTGAGTACTGATTGATATAACAGTATAAGTGAAAATTTTGAAAAACCAATGTGAAATGTTGTCAAAATTTTAACGTGGTTAGGTGACTAGCGTTGCCTCGTCAATATTAAACCAAATGAAACAGAAATCTAACGGTATTTAAAAAAGATATTCAAATTTATGTCAAAAATATTTGTATTTCCAAAACGATTTTGAAAGACTGTCAAAAAAATCCGAATTTGAAGGTTCAGGGTACGCAGTTCGACACGGATGCACTCCCTGATGCCGAAAATGAAAGTTTCGTATCGATCGGTCAATATCCGAGCGAGTTATTGAAAGTTGAGAGTCACAAATTGAGTACTGATTGATATATCAGTATAAGTGAAAATTTTGAAAAACCAATGTGAAATGTTGTCAAAATTTTAACGTGGTTAGGTGACTAGCATTGCCTCGTCAATATTGAACCAAATAAAACAGAAATCTAACGGTATTTAAAAAAGATATTCAAATTTATGTCAAAAATATTTGTATTTCCAAAACGATTTTGAAAGACTGTCAAAAAATCCGAATTTGAAGGTTCAGGGTATGCAGTTCGACACGGATGCACTCCCTGATGCCGAAAATGAAAGTTTCGTATCGATCCGTCAATATCTGAGCGAGTTATTGAAAGTTGAGAGTCAAAAATTGAGTACTGATTGATATATCAGTATAAGTGAAAATTTTGAAAAACCAATGTGAAATGTTGTCAAAATTTTAACGTGGTTAAGTGACTAGCGTTGCCTCGTCAATATTAAACCAAATAAAACAGAAATCTAACGGTATTTAAAAAAGATATTCAAATTTATGTCAAAAATATTTGTATTTCCAAAACGATTTTGAAAGACTGTCAAAAAAATCCGAATTTGAAGGTTTCGGGTATGCAGTTCGACACACATGCACTTCCTGATGCCGAAAATGAAAGTTTCGTATCGATCCGTCAATATCCGAGCGAGTTATTGAAAGTTGAGAGTCACAAATTGAGTACTGATTGATATAACAGTATAAGTGAAAATTTTGAAAAACCAATGTGAAATGTTGTCAAAATTTTAACGTGGTTAGGTGACTAGCATTGCCTCGTCAATATTAAACCAAATAAAACAGAAATCTAACGGTATTTAAAAAAGATATTCAAATTTATGTCAAAAATATTTGTATTTCCAAAACGATTTTGAAAGACTGTCAAAAAAATCCGAATTTGAAGGTTCCGGGTATGCAGTTCGACACGGATGCACTTCCTGATGCCGAAAATGAAAGTTTCGTATCGATCGGTCAATATCCGAGCGAGTTATTGAAAGTTGAAAGTCAAAAATTGAGTACTGATTGATATATCAGTATAAGTGAAAATTTTGAAAAACCAATGTGAAATGTTGTCAAAATTTTAACGTGGTTAGGTGACTAGCATTGCGTCGTCAATATTAAACCAAATAAAACAGAAATCTAACGGTATTTAAAAAAGATATTCAAATTTATGTCAAAAATATTTGTATTTCCAAAACGATTTTGAAAGACTGTCAAAAAATCCGAATTTGAAGGTTCAGGGTATGCAGTTCGACACGGATTCACTCCCTGATGCCGAAAATGAAAGTTTCGTATCGATCCGTCAATATCCGAGCGAGTTATTGAAAGTTGAGAGTCACAAATTGAGTACTGATTGATATAACAGTATAAGTGAAAATTTTGAAAAACCAATGTGAAATGTTGTCAAAATTTTAACGTGGTTAGGTGACTAGCATTGCCTCGTCAATATTGAACCAAATAAAACAGAAATCTAACGGGATTTAAAAAAGATATTCAAATTTATGTCAAAAATATTTGTATTTCCAAAACGATTTTGAAAGACTGTCAAAAAATCCGAATTTGAAGGTTCAGGGTATGCAGTTCGACACGGATGCACTCCCTGATGCCGAAAATGAAAGTTTCGTATCGATCCGTCAATATCCGAGCGAGTTATTGAAAGTTGAGAGTCACAAATTGAGTACTGATTGATATAATAGTATAAGTGAAAATTTTGAAAAACCAATGTGAAATGTTGTCAAAATTTTAACGTGGTTAGGTGACTAGCGTTGCCTCGTCAATATTAAACCAAATGAAACAGAAATCTAACGGTATTTAAAAAAGATATTCAAATTTATGACAAAAATATTTGTATTTCCAAAACGATTTTGAAAGACTGTCAAAAAAATCCGAATTTGAAGGTTCAGGGTACGCAGTTCGACACGGATGCACTCCCTGATGCCGAAAATGAAAGTTTCGTATCGATCGGTCAATATCCGAGCGAGTTATTGAAAGTTGAAAGTCAAAAATTGAGTACTGATTGATATATCAGTATAAGTGAAAATTTTGAAAAACCAATGTGGAATGTTGTCAAAATTTTAACGTGGTTAGGTGACTAGCATTGCCTCGTCAATATTTAACCAAATAAAACAGAAATCTAACTGTATTTAAAAAAGATATTCAAATTTATGTCAAAAATATTTGTATTTCCAAAACGATTTTGAAAGACTGTCAAAAAAATCCGAATTTGAAGGTTCAGGGTACGCAGTTCGACACGGATGCACTCCCTGATGCCGAAAATGAAAGTTTCGTATCGATCGGTCAATATCCGAGCGAGTTATTGAAAGTTGAAAGAAAAATTGAGTTCTGATTGATATATCAGTATAAGTGAAAATTTTGAAAAACCAATGTGAAATGTTGTCAAAATTTTAACGTGGTTAGGTGACTAGCATTGCCTCGTCAATATTAAACCAAATAAAACAGAAATCTAACGGTATTTAAAAAAGATATTCAAATTTATGTCAAAAATATTTGTATTTCCAAAACGATTTTGAAAGACTGTCAAAAAATCCGAATTTGAAGGTTCAGGGTATGCAGTTCGACACGGATGCACTCCCTGATGCCGAAAATGAAAGTTTCGTATCGATCCGTCAATATCTGAGCGAGTTATTGAAAGTTGAGAGTCAAAAATTGAGTACTGATTGATATATCAGTATAAGTGAAAATTTTGAAAAACCAATGTGAAATGTTGTCAAAATTTTAACGTGGTTAAGTGACTAGCGTTGCCTCGTCAATATAAAACCAAATAAAACAGAAATCTAACGGTATTTAAAAAAGATATTCAAATTTATGTCAAAAATATTTGTATTTCCAAAACGATTTTGAAAGACTGTCAAAAAAAAATCCGAATTTGAAGGTTCAGGGTATGCAGTTCGACACGGATGCACTCCCTGATGCCGAAAATGAAAGTTTCGTATCGATCGGTCAATATCCGAGCGAGTTATTGAAAGTTGAAAGTTGAAAGTCAAAAATTGAGTACTGATTGATATATCAGTATAAGTGAAAATTTTGGTGGAAAATCGAAAAGGTGGCCACGAAATCGATGAACCTGAAGGGAGGTTTCGTTAAGTCCTTGAAGGACGCTGCATTTACCATCTCGGTCGCAGTGTCCCAACTCAAGGCCCGAACCATGTCGGAGGAGGTGGCGAAGTTGGAGGCCGCAAATGCGCGGCTCACGAGCCAGTTGGCGGAGCTGCGCAGGGAGGTCGCCGAGCTTCGGCGGCAGCCCGTCGCCCCAGCCGAGCCACAGCCCAACATAAAGGAGTTGTTGGAGGAGGTCTCGCGCTCCAATATTGCACAGTTCAGTGCGATGTTGGAGACGAGGCTTGCCAGCATGGAGAACCGGATCCCACCGGAGCCCCAAATGCTGGGCCCTCCTAATATCGGACGTGACAGGCAGGCCGACGTCGCGGCCCCTGATGTGTCAGTAATGACTTCCCAGGGCAGCCAAGGGCGGTCTGCCAGGAAGAAGAGTGCCACCGCGGGCACTTCTGCCCCAACCGCTACTCCCCGAAAGGGGAAGAGGAAGGAGAAGAAGAGCCTCGCGGCCAGAGAAGCGACAGCGGCAAGAGCTCCCGTTTCGCTCCACACCGCCCCTGTGGGGGAGACGTGGAGCGAAAAGGTGAAGCGAAAGTCGAAGAAACCGAAGGCGACGGAAAAGACAACCAAGTCTGCTCCAAAAAAGAAGACGTTCCGGCTTCGGCCACCCCGTTCTGAGGTTGTATGTCTCGATTTACAGCCAGGTGCTCTAGAGCGGGGAGTACAGCACCGCGACATAATCGCTGAGGCCAAGAAGCACCTTCGTCTTGAAGACGTTGAAGCTCTTGGCATCAAAGGCGTGCGTTTCCGTGGTGGTGCGAGTGGTGCGAGGTTGCTGGAGGTCTCGGGGGTAGGTGCGCCCGAGAAGGCAAACTCCCTGGCTGCGAAGCTGAGGGAGGTCTTGGACGCTACCAACTTCCGGGTCCATCGGCCAACGAAGAGGGTGGATCTGCGGGTGAAGGGGCTGGACGATTGTGTCACCCCAGAGGAAGTGGCGGCAGCTCTTGCGAGAGATGGAGGTTGTGATGTGGCGGCAATTAAGACGGGTACGGTTACCAAATGGGGCACCCTATGGGTAGCCTGTCCCGTGGCCGCCGCCAAGAAGGTGGTGGGTGTTGGTCGGCTCCGGGTGGGCTGGGTTATTGCACGAGTTATCGTGCTGGAACCCAGGCCACTCAGGTGCTTCAAGTGCCTGGAGGCCGGCCACGTCAGTGCGCAATGCGGTGGCGGTGTTGACCGCAATGGAACTTGCTTTCGTTGCGGCCAACATGGTCATAATGCTCGTGACTGCGAAGCCGCTGATCCTGTCTGCGCCCTGTGTAAGGCAGCGGGAAAACCGGCAGCACACGTGTTGGGTGGCAGGAGTTGCCCAAACAAGGGTAAACGTAAGAAGGGGTCCAAAAGGTCCCAGAGAGAGGGCGAACCGACTGCTCCTCAACCTCCGTCACAAACCGACGGGGGAAGCAGATCGGGCAGCACTGCAGGCCGAGACCTGCCCAGGCCCAGGAGGGCAGTAGCTGGTGCTGAGGCGCCTCGGCCACCGCCCAACCCTGGAGAGGGCCCGGAGGCGATGGATACGGGGGTATCCGTCGTCCCGTAAAGGGGCCCTCGAGTGGATGACGTGCCTTGTGATCGGGTGCGTCACCAAGAGTGGGCGGAGAGCAACACAGCCTCCGTGAGTTGCAGTCTGAGTAAGACACCGCGGCGGGGGATGTGGAGAGAGCTAACGCGTGCCCACTTGTCCCCTGCCAAAACGCGGCGACGTTGATCACCGTGGGGTTTTAGTCGGTAGGCAGGGCTTTTCCCTGAGTCCGACATACTCCTTCGCCTCCCCCCGGAGCGGAGGAGATGCATGAGCATTTCCCCACGTACAAAAAAAAAAAAAAAAAAAAGGTTAGGTTAGGTTAGGTTAGGTTCCCCCCCGACCCCCCCCCGAAGTGCTGTCACCTTGTCGAGGTGGGGGGGCTTGAAGGTCCCAATGATCCTCCAGGGCTGTGCCGGCAGGGCTACCCATACCGGATTGGCTTGGAGGTGAGGGACTGGACTAAGAGCAGCACACCCCGGCGGGGCTCTTCATGGGCCTGGCAGGCGGGAAGGGGCACGTCCACGTTTGGGCGTGCTGACCGGGGAGCTCACCCCGGAAAAAAGAGACGGAAGCTGTAGAGCAGCGAGGGTTTTATTTCATGGAAAAGTCCCATCAGAAAATAAGTCCCCGGGCGGGTCCCAGCGATGGGGAATCCCGCGCTTCCACCCCACAGGTGGAAGGCAGCCTCACGTACTACGGGGGAGGCAATGATGGACTCGGAGGCCGGCAAGATGCCGGTCGACGTGAGCAACAACCTGGCACTCCTATGGACGAAGACTTTGCGCGTAAATATGGACTTGATGAATCGGCGGTGGTGGTCGTCTCCCAGAAGGAGAGGGCTGCCGCCGAACGACATGGCGTGATTATGGCAAACATTGCTAGGGAGAGGGAGATCGATGAAGAGCTGGACAGACAGTTCCGTGAGGAACTGGAATCCATCGGACTCGGTCTCGATGATTCGTACTGCTCGGACGCCAGCCTGGCGTCGGATGTGTCGCGACGTTCTCGCGCTCCCGCAAGCGCCAGGACTGGCGCCCGAGTAGGGAAGAGGAGTAGACGAAACTCGTCTGAGGAGTTGGACGAGGATGTGATGGGCCCACCTAAAAAGATGGCTCCCAAAGTGAAGATGGAGGAACGGAGGTCACTGAGTCGGAGTTAGGCGCTGCGGTGCTACGTCTTAAGCTCAAACAAGTTGCGCCTGGATTGGATGGGGTGCCTGGACGGATTTGGGTGCTGGCCACGGAGAAGGAAGGCGCCATGGAGTCAAGAGTGCGCAAGCTCTTCTCTGCTTGCATGGCGCAAGGCCATTTTCCGGTGAGCTGGAAGACGGGGAAGCTGGTCCTCATCCAGAAGCAGGGTCGACCACTGGACTCGCCATCCGCGTACAGACCCATAGTGCTGTTGGGGGAGCTATGCAAACTCTTTGAGCGTGTGGTGGCGGCCCGGTTGGAGGCGCACCTGGAGGAAGTTGGGCCGAATTTGAGTATGCATCAGTTTGGTTTTCGGCGGCATCGATCCACCATTGATGCTATTTCTAGGGTGAAAAGGCTGGCTGATGAAGCTGTCTCCCGGGGAGAGGTCGTCGTGGCGGTGTCTTTAGACATTGCCAACGCCTTTAATACCCTTCCTTGGAATTGCATACTGGAGGCTCTCCGGTTCCACACAATCCCGCTGTATCTCCGGAAGGTAGTAGCGGCTTACCTTTCGAACAGGAGGGTAAGGTACCCAACCCGGGAGGGCTGGGGAGAAAAGGATGTGTCGTGCGGTGTTCCACAGGGATCGGTCCTTGGACCGCTCCTGTGGAACATTGGTTATGACTGGGTACTGAGGGGGGCCAATCTACGAGGCGTTGAGGTTACAGCGTACGCTGACGACACCTTGCTGATGGCGCGAGGGAAGTGTTACAATGATGCGGTGGCGCTGGCTACGGCAGGTGCTGCTCATATGGTGAGGCGTATAAGAAGCCTAGGGCTGATAGTGGCCTTAGAGAAGTCAGAGGCCATGTGCTTTTACGGCCCTCGGAGAACAGTGCCATTGGATGCTAGGTTGGTTGTGGATGGAGTGTCCATTGGTATCAAAGGATCGCTTCGTTACCTCGGTCTCGTCTTGGACAGTCGGTGGACTTTCACAGATCACTTTGACAGAATGCGGGAGAAGATAATGAGGGCTGCTGGCGCGCTTAGCCGACTGCTCCCCAATGTGGGTGGCCCAAGTGTTGCATGCCGAAAGCTCTTTTCTGGCGTGGTTAGGTCGATGGCGATGTACGGTGCTCCCATATGGTCGGATGCCCTGAATTCCCATAATAGGACCCTGCTGCGGAAGCTGCAGAGAGTCATGGCAATCAGGGTGATTAGGGGGTACCGTACGATCTCGTATGATGCGGCTTGTGTGCTGGCTAGGAGCATGCCCTGGGATCTTGAGGCAGAGATCCTCTCCAGCGTGCACGCTCGCGTCTCGGAGATGCGGGCGAGTGGCCAAAACCCGGCTTCAGAGGAGGTGGAGCGTTGGCGAAAGGCCGCGCAGGGGGCTGCCCACCAAAAGTGGGTTGAAAGGTTGGAGGAGCCAAGCGCTGGGCGTGAAATAGTTCAGGCGGTGAGGCCAGTGATGAAGGAGTGGCTTGGCAGAAAACACGGCGTGATTACCTTTCACCTAGCACAGGTTCTCTCGGGGCATGGCTGCTTCGGGAGGTATCTGTGCAATGTGGCTGGGAGGGAACCCACCACCGTGTGCCATGAGTGTGGAGCTACAGAAGATACAGCGCAACATGTGCTCGCCGAATGCCCGGCATGGGCAGTACATCGGGCTGAGCTGGTTGAGGCTGTAGGGGCAGACCTGTCGTTGCCAAGCATGATTCCGAGAATGATTGGCAGCGAGAGTGCATGGAATGCCGTCACTGCCTTTTCTGAGGTGGTGATGAAGGCGAAGGAGGAAGCGGAGCGTGCAAGGGAGGATGATTTTACGTCCGCCCCAATGCGCCGCAGGAGGGCCGGGAGAAGGCGGCTGGCCCACAATCGCCTGCCCTAGGATGGACCTTTGAGTAACCGATATGGGGTTATCGGTTTCTCAGAGTAAGGGTTTTGTGCACTGTGTTCCGTGCGCAAGCCTGTGGAGGACCAGGGAGGCCACATCCCGGGAGGGTCCGAAAGGACAAACTCACGCTTA
This sequence comes from Choreutis nemorana, assembly GCA_949316135.1. Taxonomy (NCBI): domain Eukaryota; kingdom Metazoa; phylum Arthropoda; class Insecta; order Lepidoptera; family Choreutidae; genus Choreutis; species Choreutis nemorana. Next base: position 7,793,070 of record OX438618.1, read on the forward strand.
CCACTTGGCGAGAGCGAAAGCGTCCCCAAAGGTTGCGGGAGGACGGAGGAACACCACGGGGTTTTTAGTGGGTAGGCACGGAAACGTGAGTCCCACATACCCCCTCACCTACCCCAGGGTGAGGGAAGTCCATGAGGATTTTCCCCGTGAAAAAAAAAAAACAAGGTTAGGTTAGGTTGTACTTGCTTCGGCAGTACATATACTAAAATTGGAACGATACAGAGAAGATTAGCATGGCCCCTGCGCAAGGATGACACGCAAAATCGTGAAGCGTTCCACATTTTTCCCCCCCGATGTGCTGTCACCTTGTCGAGGTGGGGGGGCTTGAAGGTTCCGTTGATCCTCCAAGGCTATGCCGGCAGAGTTACTCAAACCGGATTGGCTTGGAGGGGAGGGGCTGGACCAAGAACAGCACAGCTTCGGCGGGGCCCGTAATGGGCTGTCTGGCGAGGTGGGCGCGCCTAACCGGGAGGTTCCGGGCGCGCTGACGGGAGAGCGCACTCCCGAAAAAAGCGACGACGATGTGGAGTCATCGGAGAGTTTAAGCCCATGGAAAAGTCTGCTTGTGAAACAAGTCCCCGGGCGGGTCCCAGCGATGGGGAATCCCGCCCTTCTGCTCCGGCAGAAGGAAGCCTCACGTTATACGGGGGAGGCAGCAACAGACTCGGAGGTCAGTGTCCCACTGGCCCCCGTGAACGACAACCTGGCGCTAATGATGACAAACGATCGGCTTGTGATTATGGCATTGATGATTCGGCGGTGGTGGTCATCTCCCAGAAGGAGAGGGCCACCGCCGACAGACACGGCGTGATTATGGTTAACATGGCTAGAGAGAGGGAGATCGATGAAGAGCTGGACAGACAGTTCCGTGAGGAACTGGAATCCATCGGACTCGGTCTCGATGATTCGTACTGCTCGGACGCCAGCCTGGCGTCGGATGTGTCGCGGCGTTCTCGCGCTCCCGCAAGCGCCAGGACTGGCGCCCGAGCTGAGAGAAAGAGGAGTAGACAGAACTCGTCTGAGGAGTCGGACGAGGGTGCGATGGGTCCGCCCAAAAAGGTGGCACCCAAAGCAAAGGGCCGAGGCCGCCCACCCACGACTGGGCAGTATTTGGGGCTGGCGAGGGCAAAAGCTGAGCTGAACGCAGAGAAGGAGAAGGCGTTGCGGCTCCAAGTCGAGGAAGAAATGGTGAGAAGGGGGGAATCTGTCAAGGATGCCATTGACAAATTCTGCATGGCCCACCCCGATCCAACACCGGATGATGCCCCGCAGACAGCGGGACAGCTGGAGAAGCTAGTCCAGGACTCAGTGGCCATCATCGAAAAGGTGGCCACGAAATCCATGAACTTAAAAGGAGGCTTCGTAAAGTCCTTGAAGGACGCTGCGTTTACGATCTCGGTCGCAGTGTCCCAACTCAAGGCCCGCACCATGTCGGAGGAGGTGGCAAAGCTGGAGGCCGCAAATGCGCGGCTCACAAGCCAGTTGGCAGAGCTGCGTAGGGAGGTCGCTGAACTTCGGCGGCAGCCCGTTGCCCCGGCTGAGCTACAGCCTAATTTGAAGGAGTTGCTGGAGGAAGTCTCGCGCTCGAACATTGCGCAGTTCAGCGCGATGTTGGAGACGAGGCTTGCCGGCATAGAGTACCGGCTCCCGCCGGAACCTCGAGTGCGGCCCTCTCCGGCTACAGGACGAGACATACAGGTCGACGTCGCGGCCCCTGATGTGTCCTCTCCAGTTTCACGGAGAGTGACTTCCCAGGGCGGCCAAGAGCGACCTATCAAGAACGTGACAGCGGCTGCGAGTGCTGCTGCCTCAACATCCGCTACCCGAAAGGGGAAACGGAAGGGCAAAAGCCTCGCGGCTAGGGAGGCGGAAGCGGCAAGGGCTCCCGGTCCGCTCCACGCTGCCCACCAAGGGGAGGCGTGGAGTGAAGTGGTGAGGCGCAAGCCGAAGCCCAAAACGGACGAGAAAAAGAAGGCGGCTAAACCTGCCCCGAAAAAGAAACGTGATATCCGACTCCGGCCGCCACGCACTGCGGTTGTAGGGTTAGATCTGCAGCCCGGGGCGATGGACCGTGGCATTAACTACGTGTCCTTGATGGTGGAGGCCAAGCGACACGTAAGTCGCGAGGACATGGAGGCGATGGGGGTCACAGGTGTGCGCATCCGTAAGGGTGCAACTGGTGTTCGGCTGCTGGAGGTCTCGGGAGAAGGTGCGGCTGAGAAGGCGGACTCCCTGGCTGAGAAGCTTAGGGGAGCCTTGGATGCGGCCAACTTCCGGGTCCTTCGGCCTGTCAAACGGGCGGAGCTGAGGATCTCGGGTCTTGACGACTCCGTGACTACGGAAGAGGTGATGGCGGCACTCGCTGTAGAAGGTGGCTGCAGTGCGACGGCTATTGTTTGTGGGCGGTTATCCCAGCGGGGCTCCATATGGGTTGCTCTTCCCGTGGAGGCAGCAAAGAAGGTAGTAGACGTGGGCCGGCTTAGGGTGGGCTGGGTTCTAGCGCGAGTGATTGCGCTGGAACCTAGACCACTCAGGTGCTTCAGGTGCCTGGAGGCTGGACACGTTGTGGCACAATGTGATGGCGGTGTTGACCGTAGTGGAACTTGCTTTCGCTGCGGTCAACATGGCCATTTGGCTAGAGAATGTGTGGCCAACGATCCCCTTTGCGCTTTGTGTAAGGCAGCGGGGAGGTCGGCGGACCATGCCATGGGAGGTAATGGCTGCCCAACCAAAGGGCAGCCTGCCATGCGCAAAAAGAGGAAGCCAACTGCTTCTCGCCCTCCTGCGCAATCTGGCGGGCGAAGTAGAGCAGGGACAGCAGGCCGCGACCTGCCGAGGCCCAGGCGGGCAGTAGCAGGTGCCGAGCCACCGCACCCGCCGCCCAACCCTGGAGAGGGCCAGGCGATGGATACGGGGGTGTCCATCGCCTCATAAAGAGGCCCTCGCGTGGATGACGCGCCTTGTGATCGGGTGCGTCACCAGAGAGGACGGAGCGCTTAACATAAGCCTCCGAGGCGTCGACGTCTGAAAAGACACCGCGATGGGGGATGTGGAGAGAGCTAACGCGTGCCCACTTGTCCCCCGTCACATAGCGGCGACGTGGATCACCGTGGGGTTTTAGTCGGTAGGCAGGGCTTTTCCCTGAGTCCGACATACTCCTTCGCCTCCCCCCGGAGCCGGAGGAGATGCATGAGCATTTCCCCACGTACAAAAAAAAAAAAAAAAAAAAGGTTAGGTTAGGTTCCCCCCCGAAGTGCTGTCACCTTGTCGAGGTGGGGGGGCTTGAAGGTCCCAATGATCCTCCAGGGCTGTGCCGGCAGGGCTACCCATACCGGATTGGCTTGGAGGTGAGGGGCTGGACTAAGAGCAGCACGACGTGGTGAGGAGGAGACCTCGGTAAAAAACCGGAGGAGACAACCTCATTAAAAAACAAGGGTGCGCCGCGTGTAGGCGTGCCCGCCGAGGAGGACACCTCACTAAAAACCTGAGGAGACAACCTCACTAAAAAACCAGGGTGCGCCGCGTGGAGGCGTGCCCGCCGAGGAGGAGACCTCTTTAAAAAACCTGAGGAGACAACCTCACTAAAAAACAGGGGTGCGCTTGCGCGCCCGAGTGGAGCTCCCATGGCTTCGGCTGTGGTCGAGCGTGGCTTGCGTGGTAGTGATGGCGGTTCGCTGCCTGAACCCGTGAGTGTCTGGGGGGTTCGAGTCCCCCCATCATACGACGAGGAAGTCCCGAAAGGGCGACCGTGGGTGGTGCCTGCGGTAGTAACCTAACGGGATCCCGCTGGGTGCCACCACTAAGCGGTGACGCGGAAACGCCGGAGTGGTTTTAGTGGGTATGCCAGTGACCGTGGGTCGGTCCGATGGAGAGCCCCACATACCCCCTGGTTCCACCGGGGGGATGCATAAGGTCGCATTTCCACTTCGTCAACAAAAAAAAAAAAAAAAAAAAAAAAAAAAAAAAAAAAAAAAAAAAAAAAAAAAAAAAAAAAAAAAAAAAAAAAAAAAAAAGGTTAGGTTAGGTTTGGGGTGCGAGTCAGATGACCTCCACGTGGTGCATTCTGGGCAACGAGTGGTTCCAACTTTCTCCGAACGGATCGGCCCAATCGGCTAACATCTGACAAGGCGGGTGCCTCTTCTGGGCCCTGCAACCCCTGTACGTGTCTACTTTGGACCGTGCAACTCGCTGCTCCTTCTGAGGAGCTTTGAGAGGGGTATCACGAAGACGGCCGCCCCTTAAGGGTGGTCGCAAAGGGGGGTAATGGGAGCATCGCGAAAGCGGTGCAACGGGGGCCTACGCCAACCTCCGATCATCGTAACCCACTGCGGTTCCTGCAACGACCCCCACTCGTGGCGTTGTGGGGTACGCGGGTTCTGTGGTGGAACGAGGGCTTGCCTTAACCGGCCGGCCGCGTGAAGGACACACTATAAAACCCGAGAGAAACCTCGTTAAAACCTGCCAATACTCCCCGGCCTTGGCAGTACTTAGGGTTCCCTGTGTATGAGGCCACTGCACAGGGTGACAATTAGTTGTTCTCTTCTCGTGGGATTTGTTATGGGTTCTCGTTTTAAATTTCATGACGTTTCGGAGAAGTCGGCGGAGCCTGACTACAGGTCCGCCGTGGGTGGTGGGGCTATGGACGGCCGGAAAGAGTCCGTGGTGGTTGATGCTTTTAGCAGGCCCAGTAGATCGGGCAAGGAGGTTGATTGTTCGGGAGATGATAAGCCCGGGAGGGGCAAGGTGTTATCGGTGTCGTTGACCAGACTGAACGTGGCTCAAATTCGAAGTCGGAGCAACCATCGGGAGAGTGAGGAAGAAACGGTGCTTCCGTCGGCTGGGGTGGAGGACAACATGTCCGACTCCTCGGTGGCCACCGTCACAACAGAAGGAGGACGTAAAAGGACAAGGACATGGGCGGATATGACATCTTCGGAGTCTGACCGAGACTCTGTCCGCTCCTCGTCCAAAATTTCAACAGCTCGCAGGGGGCGTGGTAGACCGCCCACTACCGGAGAGTACGTAGGGCTCGCTGCTGCTAAAGAACGGCACAACGAAGCCGAGCGGAAGGCCTTGGAACTTCAGGTCGAAAAGGAGTACGCCAAAATGGTGAACGAGAGGCGTGTCACAAGGGCATCCAGAGTTACCGCATTGGGCGGTTCAGATAAGGATGAGGAGGCCTGCGCAGAGGTTGTCGCTCGAGAGGTGGAGGACGACATTAAAATGCTGCTTCATGTAGCCAACACATCCGGCCACCTCAAGGGCACTTATGTCAAGTCCCTTAAGGCGATTGCTGAGTCCTATAGGGAGAATATAGGAATCCTGCGACACAGAACGGTTACGCAGGAAACCGAAGCCCTGAAGGCTGAAAACCTTCGTCTCAGTGCGGAAGTGGCTAGCCTCAGGGAGGAAATGGCTACTCTTCAAGCCACGGTGGAGTATCTGCACCAGAGGCAGACATACCCTGAGGTAACACCTATTTCTGAGGCTTGGGATGGGGAGATGACCGATGATGTACCTCCGGCCGCAACTGTGGCTCCTAAATCGCTGCGTGCCCCCGTGGTGCAGCAAAAGGAACTGCCGGCAATGGCGAAGCCAAAGCCTCAGGCTAAGACTAAGGTAGAACAACTGGCTCCGCCAGAGGTTGATCAGACCTTTATGGCCGAGGTGATGCGGCAAGTAGGCCTAATGGTAAACACCAGACTGGACTCTATCGCTGCAAGGCTCCCTCCGGAGCCCAGGCTGCGTCCCCCTTTGGCGGCTGACGCCAAGATAAAGGCTAAAACCTTTGCTGCTGCAGTTGGTACTCCTGTGGCCAAGCCTCAGGTTTCGAAGGAGGAAACAAAAGGGAAAGGGAAAGGCAAGGGGAAAGGCAAGGGAACTAAGGCACTCGATGCCCATTCAAGCCAGGTTGCCAGCACATCTGCGGCATCCAATCCTGCGCCTGCCCCCAAACCATCAGGAAACGAATGGACCCCAGTTGTAGGAGGTCGTAAGGCAAGACGCAAGGCGAAAGGCAGGGCGGCGGCTAAGCCACAGCAAAACTCCCAGGGCAAACCTGGCAAAAAGCAGGTGAAGAAAAAGCGTAAGCCCAAGTTGAAGGCTCCACGCTCGCCGGCAGTGGTCATTATGCTGCAGCCGGAGGCACAAGAGCGAGGGCTTACTTATGCTAACATCCTCCTCAAGGCACAGGAGTCTGTTAATCCCACTGAACTAGGGATCGAGGGAGTAAGATTTAGAGAGGGGATCACGGGTTCTCGCATCCTTAATCTTCCGACCACGGCCACGGAGGAGCAAGCTGACCAACTGGCTTGTCAAATCAGAGACGCCTTAGGCGATGCGGCCAGAGTCTCCAGGCCTGTAAAGTGCGTTGACCTGCGTCTGTTTAACCTGGATGACACCGTCACTCCAGAGCAGGTCCTTGCACAGGTGGCAAAGGTGGGCTCATGCTCGCCTGAGCATGTTAGGGTAGGGCAGATGCGTCGTGGCGTTGGTGGAATGTACACAATATATGTGTCATGCCCTGTGGCTGCGGCCAAAGTTTTGCTGAAGGAGGGACGTATCTGCGTCGGTTGGAGCATTGCCCGCATTGAGGCTCTGGAGTCACGGCCGCTTAGATGTTACCGATGTCTCGAAAGGGGGCACACCAAAGCCCGATGCACGGCCATGATAGACCGCAGCGATATCTGCTGTCGCTGTGGTAAAGCAGGCCATATAGCGGCATCGTGCTCCTCGGCACCAAACTGCCCGATGTGCGCGGAGGCGAAGCGGCCCGCGTCACATGCTATTGGCAGCAAATTGTGCCAAGCCCCAAGGCGAAAAAGACCAGCGACCGAGACACCGGCCGGCGGTTCTCAAAGAGGCACACAGCAGATGCCTCAAGTAGATGTGATGGACACCAACAATGTCTAGTTCGCCGAACTACCATCTTCTCCAGGCGAACTTAAACCACTCTGCTGGCGCACAGGACTTATTCGTGCAGTCAATGGCGGAGTGGTCCATTGGCGTTGCGGTAGCTGCTGAGCCATACTTTATTCCCAACCGTTACAACTGGTTAGCGGCGTTGGATAGGTCAGTGGTGATTGTAGGTGGGTCGGATTACGCTTCCCCACCGCTTTCGTTTATCGAAAGTGGTGCCGGATTTGTAGTTGGCAAGTGGGGGGAAATGGTGCTTATAGGGGTCTATTTCTCTCCTAACAAAACATTGGCAGAGTTTGAAGTCTTCCTGGATCTTTTGGGTGCTGCGGTAAATCGTGCGGCCCCATTACCAGTGGTCGTTCTGGGAGACTTTAATGCGAAGTCAATCGCCTGGGGTTCCCCCGTTGCAGACCAGCGAGGCGACGCGGTTGAAGAGTGGGCCATTTCATCTGGCCTATCTCTGCTCAACCAGGGGAGGGTTAATACCTGTGTCCGGCTGCAGGGCGGATCTATCGTAGATCTGTCCTTTGCTTCACCTTCAGTCGCTCAACGTGTCGTGGGATGGAGGGTCCTGGAGGGGGTGGAGACTCTTTCGGACCACCGTTACATCCGGTTTGATGTCTCCCGCTCTCGGGGAGTCTTCAGTCCCGACGTGCCAACAACATCTGGCTCGCCGTTTCCAAGATGGGCACTTAACCGCATGAACCGCGATCTACTGGTACAGGCGGCAATAGTGCAACTATGGTTTACACCATCATCTACCGCACAGAACGCACCAGTGGAGGAGGGCTCGCTATGGCTAGCTAACGCAATGACCGAGGTCTGTGACGCGGCCATGCCACGTGTAAGGCGTCGACCAACGAAGCGCGGAGTCTACTGGTGGAACCAGGAGATCGTTGGTCTTCGGGAGAACTGTATCGTGGCCCGAAGAGCCTATACCAATCACCTTAGGCGACGTAGGCGAAACGTTGCGGATGATGGCCCGCTTCACGAGGCATACAAAGACGCGAAAGCGGCGCTCAAGGCGGCAATTTGCCAATCAAAAGATCGCGCAAGGGAGGAGCTGCTCGAGGAGTTAAACCGAGATCCCTGGGGGCGCCCTTATCGTTCAGTTCGTGGGAAACTACGTAACGCCGGCCCCCCAGTGGTTGAATCTCTCGAGCCTCCTCTCCTTGAGTCTGTCGTTGCGGCGTTGTTCCCCACGAGACCGGCGTTTGTTCCACCGCATATGGCTCCGTCAGCAGATGTTGAGGATGCCGCAGTACCACCTGTCACTACCGGTGAGCTGGGTGCAGCATTTTTACGGCTCAGGGGTAAAAAGACAGCTCCTGGACCTGATGGAATCCCGGGGAGCGCCTGGGTCATTGTGGAGGAGTTGTTTGACGAAAGGTTTCGGGGTCTTTTGGATTCTTGTCTCCAGTCTGGTCGCTTTCCATCGAAATGGAAGACAGGACGGCTAGTCCTCTTAAAGAAGGAGGGGCGGGCGTTTGACTCTCCGTCGGCATATCGGCCCATCGTGCTTCTTGATGAGGCCGGTAAGCTCTTCGAGCGCATTTTGGCGTCCCGCATCAATGAACATCTTGGTGCGGGCGGCCCTGATCTATCTCCGTGTCAGTACGGGTTCAGGGTCGCGCACTCCACCATCGACGCCATTCTTAGCGTGAAAGAGGAGACGCAACAGGCAGTGTCGCAGGGCAAAGTGGCTCTGGCGGTATCGCTTGATATCGCTAATGCCTTTAACAGCCTGCCATTCGAGGTGATTGATGAGGCACTTCGGTATCATCGGCTACCCAACTACCTGCGACGCATACTCCACGATTACCTGCGGGGTAGAAGTGTCGTATATGTTGGCCGTGATGGACTTCTCCGTAGCAGAGGAGTGTCGTGCGGTGTCCCACAGGGGTCGGTCCTGGGGCCGCTCTTGTGGAACATCGGTTACGACTGGGCCCTTAGAGGTGCCCAGCTCCGCGGTATAAGCGTTACATGCTACGCTGACGACACGTTGGTCACCGCTCGTGGTGCCGACTTTGAGGCGACAGCCAGATTGGCCACAGAAGGTGTCACCCACATGGTGAACAGGATCCAAAAGCTTGGCCTGAAAGTGGCGATTGAGAAGACGGAGGCCCTTTACTTCTACGGCACTCGCCGGAATCCGACTCAAGGTGCTCATCTGCTCATTGATGGCGTGCGAATCAACATCAGCTCGTGCATTAAATATCTCGGGCTGTTTGTTGATCCCAAGTGGAGTTTTCGCGAGCATTTTCGACGGCAGTCCCTGAAGCTGGTGAAAACGGCTCATGCGCTTGGTAGCCTATTGCCGAACATCGGTGGCCCCAGTTCCAGCGCGCGCCGGCTTTATACTGGCGTCGTACGCTCCATGGCGTTGTACGGGGCACCAGTGTGGGTGGACGCCCTTAATGCCCATAACAAAACCCTTCTTAGGAGACCCCAAAGGGCTATGGCATTGAGGGTGATACACGGTTACCGCACCGTGTCTTTTGAGGCGGCCTGCGTACTTGCGGGGACTCCCCCATGGGAGCTGGATGCGGAAGTGCTGGCATCTGTGTATAAGCAGAGAGCAGAAGCACACAGCCTGGGCAGTAGAGCGAAGCCCGGGGCGTTGACCCAATGGCGAAGGCGCGCTCAGAGGATGGCTCTGCTGAAATGGCGACAACGTCTGGAGCATCCATCTGCTGGCCACTTGACCATAGGAGCAATTCGGCCTGTCCTAGAGCGATGGGTCAATCGCAAGGAGGGTGGGCTCTCCTTCCGCATCACGCAGGTCCTCACCGGACATGGATGTTTCGGTGGCTACCTGCACAAGATCGGTCGGGAGCCTACAATGGAATGCCATGAGTGCGGTGCCGGTGCTGACTCGGCTACGCATACATTGGCTCTCTGCCCAGCATTCGATAGCGAACGCCAGGAACTCCTCGCTGCTATCGGACCCGACCTGACGCTGTCGGCCGTGGCTAAAGCCATAGTTACGAGCGGAAGGTCAAGGGACGCCTTCGCCTCCTTCTGCGAGAGTGTCATCTCGCGGAAAGAGATGGCGGAGAGGGCAAGAGAGGATGACCCGCTATCAGTCGCGTCACGACGCAGACGAACGGGTCGTCGGAGGCGGCTGCATGGGCTGTTGCACCCATCGTAGCCCGGCGCGGGGGTATCGTGCCCCCGCACCATAGCCTCAAGGTGGCAGGCGCCCCTCTCACATCCGGGAGGTGAGGTGCCATGGCAAGACGGAGGGCCTTAACGGGCCGCCGCACAGTCCGCGAATGGCTTTTAAAGTTCTCGTGGCAGCGGTTGACGGATGTCCCTGGGTTTTAGTGGGTCGGGCAGACCATCGCCCATCCCCACACACCTCCCGGTGCTCGCAACAGCTCGGTTGAGACGGTCTGAAAGCAGATTTCCCAGGTTAAAAAAAAAAAAAAAAAAAGGTTAGGTTAGGTTCCCCCCCGAAGTGCTGTCACCTTGTCGAGGTGGGGGGGCTTGAAGGTCCCAATGATCCTCCAGGGCTGTGCCGGCAGGGCTACCCATACCGGATTGGCTTGGAGGTGAGGGGCTGGACTAAGAGCAGCACGACGTGGTGAGGAGGAGACCTCGGTAAAAAACCGGAGGAGACAACCTCATTAAAAAACAAGGGTGCGCCGCGTGTATGCGTGCCCGCCGAGGAGGATACCTCACTAAAAAACCTGAGGAGATAACCTCACTAAAAAACCAGGGTGCGCCGCGTGGAGGCGTGCCCGCCGAGGAGGAGACCTCTTTAAAAAACCTGAGGAGACAACCTCACTAAAAAACAGGGGTGCGCTTGCGCGCCCGAGTGGAGCTCCCATGGCTTCGGCTGTGGTCGAGCGTGGCTTGCGTGGTAGTGATGGCGGTTCGCTGCCTGAACCCGTGAGTGTCTGGGGGGTTCGAGTCCCCCCATCATACGACGAGGAAGTCCCGAAAGGGCGACCGTGGGTGGTGCGTGCGGTAGTAACCTAACGGGATCCCGCTGGGTGCCACCACTAAGCGGTGACGCGGAAACGCCGGAGTGGTTTTAGTGGGTATGCCAGTGACCGTGGGTCAGTCCGATGGAGAGCCCCACATACCCCCTGGTTCCACCGGGGGGATGCATAAGGTCGCATTTCCACTTCGTCAACAAAAAAAAAAAAAAAAAAGGTTAGGTTAGGTTAGGTTAGGTTAGGTTAGGTTAGGTTAGGTTAGGTTAGGTTAGGTTAGGTTAGGTTAGGTTAGGTTAGGTTAGGTTAGGTTCCCCCCCGAAGTGCTGTCACCTTGTCGAGGTGGGGGGGCTTGAAGGTCCCAATGATCCTCCAGGGCTGTGCCGGCAGGGCTACCCATACCGGATTGGCTTGGAGGTGAGGGACTGGACTAAGAGCAGCACACCCCGGCGGGGCTCTTCATGGGCCTGGCAGGCGGGAAGGGGCACGTCCACGTTTGGGCGTGCTGACCGGGGAGCTCACCCCGGAAAAAAGAGACGGAAGCTGTAGAGCAGCGAGGGTTTTATTTCATGGAAAAGTCCCATCAGAAAATAAGTCCCCGGGCGGGTCCCAGCGATGGGGAATCCCGCGCTTCCACCCCACAGGTGGAAGGCAGCCTCACGTACTACGGGGGAGGCAATGATGGACTCGGAGGCCGGCAAGATGCCGGTCGACGTGAGCAACAACCTGGCACTCCTATGGACGAAGACTTTGCGCGTAAATATGGACTTGATGAATCGGCGGTGGTGGTCGTCTCCCAGAAGGAGAGGGCTGCCGCCGAACGACATGGCGTGATTATGGCAAACATTGCTAGGGAGAGGGAGATCGATGAAGAGCTGGACAGACAGTTCCGTGAGGAACTGGAATCCATCGGACTCGGTCTCGATGATTCGTACTGCTCGGACGCCAGCCTGGCGTCGGATGTGTCGCGACGTTCTCGCGCTCCCGCAAGCGCCAGGACTGGCGCCCGAGTAGGGAAGAGGAGTAGACGAAACTCGTCTGAGGAGTTGGACGAGGATGTGATGGGCCCACCTAAAAAGGTGGCTCCCAAAGTGAAGGGCCGAGGCCGCCCGCCCACTACTGGGCAGTATGTTGGGCTGGCCAGAGCTAAGGCTGAACTCAACGCCGCCAAGGAGAAGGCGTTGCGGCTTGAAGTCGAGGAGGAGATGGTACGGAGAGGGGAACAGGTAAAGGAGGCCATTGGCAACTTTTGCATGGCATACCCTGACCCAACACCGGACGATGCCCCGCAAACGGCAGGGCAACTAGAAAAGATGGTCCAGGACTCAGTGGCCATCATCGAAAAGGTGGCCACAAAGTCTATGAACCTGAAAGGAGGCTTTGTCAAGTCCTTGAAGGACGCTGCGTTTACCATCTCGGTCGCAGTGTCCCAACTCAAGGCCCGAACCATGTCGGAGGAGGTGGCGAAGCTGGAGGCCTCAAATGCAAAGCTCACTGGCCAGGTGGCAGAGCTGCGCAGGGAGGTCTTCGAACTTCGAAGGCAACCCGTTGCCCCAGCTGAGCCACAACTCAATGTAAAGGAGTTGCTAGAGGAAGTCTCGCGCTCTAACATTGCGCAGTTCAGCGCGATGTTGGAGACGAGACTTGCCGGCATGGAGAACCGGCTCCCGCCGGAACCCCGAATGCTGGCTCCTCCTAATACCGGACGGGACAGGCAGGCCGACATTGCGGCCCCTGATGTGTCAGTCATGACTTCCCAGGGTAGCCAAGAGCGGTCTGCCAGGAAGAAGAGTGCCACCGTGGGCACTTCTGCCCCAACCGCCACTCCCCGAAAGGGGAAGAGGAAGGAGAAGAAGAGCCTCGCGGCCAGAGAAGCGACAGCGGCTAGAGCTCCCGTTTCGCTCCACACCGCCCCTGTGGGGGAGACGTGGAGCGAAGTGGTGAAGCGGACGCCGAATCGAACGAGGACGGTAGAGAAGGCTGCAAAACCAGCCGCTCCCAAGAAGACGAAGAAGAAGAGTATCCGGCTCCGGCCGCCCCGCTCTGAGGTTGTTTGTCTGGACTTACAACCTGGTGCTCAAGAGCGGGGGATCCAATACACGGACATCATCGCTGAGGCCAAGAAGCACCTTCGTCTTGAAGACGTTGAAGCTCTTGGCATCAAAGGCGTGCGTTTCCGTGGTGGTGCGAGTGGTGCGAGGTTGCTGGAGGTCTCGGGGGAAGGTGCGCCCGAGAAGGCAAACTCCCTGGCTGCGAAGCTAAGGGAGGTCTTGGACGCCACCAACTTCCGGGTCCATCGGCCAACGAAGAGGGTGGATCTGCGGGTGAAGGGGCTGGACGATTCAGTCACCCCAGAAGAAGTCGCGGCAGCTCTCGCGAGAGACGGAGATTGTGATGTGGCGGCAATCAAGACGGGTAGGGTTACCAAATGGGGCACCCTATGGGTAGCCTGTCCCGTGGCCGCCGCCAAGAAGGTGGTGGGTGTTGGTCGGCTCCGGGTGGGCTGGGTTATTGCACGAGTTATCGTGCTGGAGCCCAGGCCACTCAGGTGCTTCAAGTGCCTGGAGGCCGGCCACGTCAGTGCGCAATGCGGTGGCGGTGTTGACCGCAATGGAACTTGCTTTCGTTGCGGCCAACATGGTCATAATGCCCGTGACTGCGAAGCCGCTGATCCTGTCTGCGCCCTGTGTAAGGCAGCGGGAAAACCGGCAGCACACGTGTTGGGTGGCAGGAGTTGCCCAAACAAGGGCAAACGTAAGAAGGGGTCCAAAAATTCCCAGAGAGAGGGCGAACCGACTGCTCCTCAACCTCCGTCACAAACCGACGGCGGAAGCAGATCGGGCAGCACTGCAGGCCGAGACCTGCCCAGGCCCAGGAGGGCAGTAGCTGGTGCTGAGGCGCCGCGGCCACCGCCCAACCCTGGAGAGGGCCCGGAGGCGATGGATACGGGGGTATCCGTCGTCCCGTAAAGGGGCCCTCGAGTGGATGACGTGCCTTGTGATCGGGTGCGTCACCAAGAGTGGACGGAGCAACACAGCCTCCGTGAGTTGAGTCTGAGTAAGACACCGCGGCGGGGGATGTGGAGAGAGCTAACGCGTGCCCACTTGTCCCCTGCCAAAACGCGGCGACGTAGATCACCGTGGGGTTTTAGTCGGTAGGCAGGGCTTTTCCCTGAGTCCGACATACTCCTTCGCCTCCCCCCGGAGCGGAGGAGATGCATGAGCATTTCCCCACGTACAAAAAAAAAAAAAAAAAAAAAAAAAAAAAAAAAAAAAAAAAAAAAAAAAAAAAAAAAAAAAAAAAAAAAGGTTAGGTTAGGTTAGGTTGGAGGCCAGGGGAGGGTTAATACCTGTGTCCGGCTGCAGGGCGGATCTATCGTAGATCTGTCCTTTGCTTCACCTGCAGTCGCTCAACGTGTCGTGGGATGGAGGGTCCTGGAGGGGGTGGAGACTCTTTCGGACCACCGTTACATCCGGTTTGATGTCTCCCGCTCTCGGGGAGTCTTCAGTCCCGACGTGCCAACAACATCTGGCTCGCCGTTTCCGAGATGGGCACTTAACCGCATGAACCGCAATCTACTGGTAGAGGCGGCAATAGTGCAACTATGGTTTACACCATCATCTACCGCACAGAACGCACCAGTGGAGGAGGGCTCGCTATGGCTGGCTAAAGCAATGACCGAGGTCTGTGACGCGGCCATGCCACGTGTAAGGCGTCGACCAACGAAGCGCGGAGTCTACTGGTGGAACCAGGAGATCGCTGGTCTTCGGGAGAACTGTATCGTGGCCCGAAGAGCCTATACCAATCACCTTAGGCGACGTAGGCGAAACGTTGCGGATGATGGCCCGCTTCACGAGGCATACAAAGACGCGAAAGCGGCGCTCAAGGCGGCAATTTGCCAATCAAAAGATCGCGCAAGGGAGGAGCTGCTCGAGGAGTTAAACCGAGATCCCTGGGGGCGCCCTTATCGTTCAGTTCGTGGGAAACTACGTAACGCCGGCCCCCCAGTGGTTGAATCTCTCGAGCCTCCTCTCCTTGAGTCTGTCGTTGCGGCGTTGTTCCCCACGAGACCGGCGTTTGTTCCACCGCATATGGCTCCCTCAGCAGATGTTGAGGATGCCGAAGTACCACCTGTCACTACCGGTGAGCTGGGTGCAGCATTTTTACGGCTCAGGGGTAAAAAGACAGCTCCTGGACCTGATGGAATCCCGGGGAGCGCCTGGGTCATTGTGGAGGAGTTGTTTGACGAAAGGTTTCGGGGTCTTTTGGATTCTTGTCTCCAGTCTGGTCGCTTTCCATCGAAATGGAAGACAGGACGGCTAGTCCTCTTAAAGAAGGAGGGGCGGGCGTTTGACTCTCCGTCGGCGTATCGGCCCATCGTGCTTCTTGATGAGGCCGGTAAGCTCTTCGAGCGCATTTTGGCGTCCCGCATCAATGAACATCTTGGTGCGGGCGGCCCTGATCTATCCCCGTGTCAGTACGGGTTCAGGGTCGCACACTCCACCATTGACGCCATTCTTAGCGTGAAAGAGGAGACGCAACAGGCAGTGTCGCAGGGCAAAGTGGCTCTGGCGGTATCGCTTGATATCGCCAATGCCTTTAACAGCCTGCCATTCGAGGTGATTGATGAGGCACTTCGGTATCATCGGCTACCCAACTACCTGCGACGCATACTCCACGATTACCTGCGGGGTAGAAGTGTCTTATATGTTGGCCGTGATGGACTTCTCCGTAGCAGAGGAGTGTCGTGCGGTGTCCCACAGGGGTCGGTCCTCGGGCCGCTCTTGTGGAACATCGGTTACGACTGGGCCCTTAGAGGTGCCCAGCTCCGCGGTATAAGCGTTACGTGCTACGCTGATGACACGTTGGTCACCGCACGTGGTGCTGACTTTGAGGCGACAGCCAGATTGGCCACAGAAGGTGTCACCCACATGGTGAACAGGATCCAAAAGCTTGGCCTGAAAGTGGCGATTGAGAAGACGGAGGCCCTTTACTTCTACGGCCCTCGCCGGAAGCCGACTCAAGGTGCTCATCTGCTCATTGATGGAGTGCGAATCAACATCAGCTCGTGCATTAAATATCTCGGGCTGTTTGTTGATCCTAAGTGGAGTTTTCGCGAGCATTTTCGGCATCAGTCCCTGAAGCTGGTAAAAACGGCTCACGCGCTTGGTAGCCTATTGCCAAACATCGGTGGCCCCAGTTCCAGCGCGCGCCGGCTTTATACTGGCGTCGTACGCTCCATGGCGTTGTACGGGGCACCAGTGTGGGTGGACGCCCTTAGTGCCCATAACAAAACCCTTCTTAGGAGGCCCCAAAGGGCTATGGCATTGAGGGTGATACACGGTTACCGCACCGTGTCTTTTGAGGCGGCCTGCGTACTTGCGGGGACTCCCCCATGGGAGCTGGATGCGGAAGTTCTGGCATCTGTGTATAAGCAGAGAGCCGAAGCACACAGCCTGGGCAGTAGAGCGACGCCCGGGGCGTTGACCCAATGGCGAAGGCGCGCTCAGAGGATGGCTCTGCTGAAATGGCGACAACGTCTGGAGCATCCATCTGCTGGCCACTTGACCATACGAGCAATTCGGCCTGTCCTAGAGCGATGGGTCAATCGCAAGGAGGGTGGGCTCTCCTTCCGCATCACGCAGGTCCTCACCGGACATGGATGTTTCGGTGGCTATCTGCACAAGATCGGTCGGGAGCCTACAATGGAATGCCATGAGTGCGGTGCCGGTGCTGACTCGGCTACGCATACATTGGCTCTCTGCCCAGCATTCGATAGCGAACGCCAGGAACTCCTCGCTGCTATCGGACCCGACCTGACGCTGTCGGCCGTGGCTAAAGCCATAGTTACGAGCGGAAGGTCAAGGGACGCCTTCGCCTCCTTCTGCGAGAATGTCATCTCGCGGAAAGAGATGGCGGAGAGGGCGAGAGAGGACGACCCGCTATCAGTCGCGTCGCGACGCAGACGAACGGGTCGTCGGAGGCGGCTGCATGGGCTGTTGCACCCATCGTAGCCCGGCGCGGGGGTATCGTGCCCCCGCACCATAGCCTCAAGGTGGCAGGCGCCCCTCTCACATCCGGGAGGTGAGGTGCCATGGCAAGACGGAGGGCCCTAACGGGCCGCCGCACAGTCCGCGAATGGCTTCTAAAGTTCTCGTGGCAGCGGTTGACGGATGTCCCTGGGTTTTAGTGGGTCGGGCAGACCATCGCCCATCCCCACACACCTCCCGGTGCTCGCAACAGCTCGGTTGAGACGGTCTGAAAGCAGATTTCCCAGGGTAAAAAAAAAAAAAAAAAAGGTTAGGTTGGAGGCCCTTTACTTCTACGGCCCTCGCCGGAAGCCGACTCAAGGTGCTCATCTGCTCATTGATGGAGTGCGAATCAACATCAGCTCGTGCATTAAATATCTCGGGCTGTTTGTTGATCCGAAGTGGAGTTTTCACGAGCATTTTCGGCGGCAGTCCCTGAAGCTGGTGAAAACGGCTCACGCGCTTGGTAGCCTATTGCCAAACATCGGTGGCCCCAGTTCCAGCGCGCGCCGGCTTTATACTGGCGTCGTACGCTCCATGGCGTTGTACGGTGCACCAGTATGGGTGGACGCCCTTAGTGCCCATAACAAAACCCTTCTTAGGAGGCCCCAAAGGGCTATGGCATTAAGGGTGATACACGGTTACCGCACCGTGTCTTTTGAGGCGGCCTGCGTACTTGCGGGGACTCCCCCATGGGAGCTGGATGCGGAAGTGCTGGCATCTGTGTATAAGCAGAGAGCCGAAGCACACAGCCTGGGCAGTAGAGCGACGCCCGGGGCGTTGACCCAATGGCGAAGGCGCGCTCAGAGGATGGCTCTGCTGAAATGGCGACAACGTCTGGAGCATCCACCTGCTGGCCATTTGACCATAGGAGCAATTCGGCCTGTCCTAGAGCGATGGGTCAATCGCAAGGAGGGTGGGCTCTCCTTCCGCATCACGCAGGTCCTCACCGGACATGGATGTTTCGGTGGCTACCTGCACAAGATCGGTCGGGAGCCTACAATGGAATGCCATGAGTGCGGTGCCGGTGCTGACTCGGCTACGCATACATTGGCTCTCTGCCCAGCATTCGATAGCGAACGCCAGGAACTCCTCGCTGCTATCGGACCTGACCTGACGCTGTCGGCCGTGGCTAAAGCCATAGTTACGAGCGGAAGGTCAAGGGACGCCTTCGCCTCCTTCTGCGAGAATGTCATCTCGCGGAAAGAGATGGCGGAGAGGGCGAGAGAGGATGACCCGCTATCAGTCGCGTCGCGACGCAGACGAACGGGTCGTCGGAGGCGGCTGCATGGGCTGTTGCACCCATCGTAGCCCGGCGCGGGGGTATCGTGCCCCCGCACCATAGCCTCAAGGTGGCAGGCGCCCCTCTCACATCCGGGAGGTGAGGTGCCATGGCAAGACGGAGGGCCTTAACGGGCCGCCGCACAGTCCGCGAATGGCTTCTAAAGTTCTCGTGGCAGCGGTTGACGGATGTCCCTGGGTTTTAGTGGGTCGGGCAGACCATCGCCCATCCCCACACACCTCCCGGTGCTCGCAACAGCTCGGTTGAGACGGTCTGAAAGCAGATTTCCCAGGGTAAAAAAAAAAAAAAAAAAAAAAGGTTAGGTTAGGTTAGGTTCCCCCCTGATGTGCTGTCACCTTGTCGAGGTGGGGGGGCTTGAAGGTTCCGTTGATCCTCCAAGGCTATGCCGGCAGAGTTACTCATACCGGATTGGCTTGGAGGGGAGGGGCTGGACCAAGAACAGCACAGCTTCGGCGGGGCCCTTCATGGGCCTGTCAGGCGAGGTGGGCGCGCCTAACCGGGAGGTTCAGGGCGCGCTGACGGGAGAGCGCACTCCCGAAAAAAGCGACGACGATGAGGTGACATCGGAGAGATTCAAAAATGAAAAGGTCGCTTATGAAAATAAGTCCCCAGGCGGGTCCCAGCGATGGGGAATCCCGCCCATCCACTCCGGTGGATGGTAGCTCCGAGTACTATGGGGGGAGCAGTAACGACCTCGGAGGCCGGGTAAGTACACCCGGTCGACGTGAACAACGACATGGCTCGCTCAAGGATATTGACAACGCGCGTGGACTTGGTTTTGAAGACTCGCCGGTGGTGGTCGTCTCCCAGAAGGAGAGGGCTGCCGCCGAACGACATGGCGTACTTATGGCTACTATGGCTAGGGAGAGAGAAATAGACGAGGAGTTGGACAGACAGTTCCGTGAGGAACTCGAATCCCTCGGACTCGGTCTAGATGACTCTTACTGCTCGGACGCCAGCCTGGCGTCGGATGTTTCGCGGCGTTCTCGCACGTCCACAAGCGCCGGGACTGGCGCCCGGGTAGAAAAGAGGGGTCGTAGAAACTCGTCCGAGGAGTCGGATGAGAGATCAATGGGCCCGCCCAAAAAGGTGGCACCCAAAGCTAAGGGCCGAGGCCGCCCGCCCACGACCGGGCAGTATGTAGGGCTGGCCAAGGCACAGGCGGAATTAAACGCCGAAAGGGAGCGTGCGATGCGGCTGGAAGCCGAAGAGGAGGTCGTAAAGAGAGGAGAAACTGTTAAGGTGGCCATAGATAAGTTCTGTATGGCCCACCCTGACCCCACACCTAGTGATGCCCCGCAGACGGCGGGTCATCTAGAGAAAATAGTGATGGACTCGCTGGATGTCATCAAGATGGTGGCCACTAAGTCCAGCAACCTTAAAGGAGGATTCGTGAAGTCCTTGAAGGACGCTGCATTCACCATTTCTGTTGCAGTGTCCCAACTCAAGGCTCGCACTATTTCCGAGGAGGTGGCTAAGCTGGAGGCCGCAAATACGCAGCTCACCGGCCAGGTGGCAGAGTTGCGCAGGGAGGTCGCCGAACTTCGGCGGCAGCCCGTTGCCCCGGCTGTGCCACAGCCAGACATAAAGGAGTTGCTAGAGGAGGTCTCGCGCTCCAACATTGCGCAGTTTAGCGCGATGTTGGAGGCGAGGCTGGCTAGCATGGAGGACCGGCTCCCACCGGAACCCCGAATGCGCCCCCCTCTGGCAGCGCCTATCATCGGACGTGACAGGCAAGTCGACGTTGCGGCCCCTGATGTGTTGTTCGCAACTTCCCAGGGTAGCCAAAAGCGGCCTGCCAGGAAGGAGACCGCTGCGAGTACCTCTGCCTTAACTTCTAAACCCCGTAAGGGAAAGAAGAAGGGAAAGAGCCTCGCGGCGCATGAGGCGGCAACGGCGAGAGCTTCCAGCCCGCCCCGCACAACCCCAGCCGGGGTTACGTGGAGCGAAGTTGTAAAGGGCAAGCCAAAGCGAGCGAAGACGGCGGAGAAGGCGACCAAACCAACTACGCCCAAGAAGAAGAGTGTCCGGCTTCGGCCACCCCGCTCTACGGTTGTATGTCTCGACTTGCAACCTGGAGCCCAAGAGCGGGGGATACAGCGAAGGGACATCATCACCCAGGCAAAAAGCCATGTCAGCCTTGCAGATGTCGAGGCCCTTGGCATTGTCGGCATGCGTGTCCGGACTGGCGCGAGTGGTGCTAAGCTGCTGGAAGTCTCGGGGGAAGGTGCATCCGAGAAGGCGGACTCCCTGGCTGCGAAGCTAAGGGAGGTCTTGGACGCTACCAACTTCCGGGTCCTTCGACCAGTGAAGCGAGCAGAGTTAAGAGTAAAGGGGTTGGACGACTCCATCACCCCGGATGAAGTGGTGGCAGCGCTCGCGAAAGAGGGTGGCTGCGATTCGGCGTCGATCAGAGCGGGGAAGTTGTCCAAATGGGGTACCCTTTGGGTTGCTTGTCCTGTGGCTGCGGCCAAGAAAGTGGTAAGCGTGGGCCGGCTCCGGGTGGGATGGGTTCTCGCGCGAGTCATCGTGCTAGAACCTAGACCAATCAGGTGCCTGAGGTGCCTCGAGGCCGGTCATGTCAGCGCACAATGTAGTGGCGGCGTTGACCGTAATGGAACCTGCTTCCGTTGCGGCCAACATGGTCACATGGCTAGAGACTGCGAAGCCGCCGAACCCGTCTGCGCACTGTGTAAGGCAGAGGGACGGCCAGCGGCACACGCGTTGGGCGGAAGAGGTTGTCCAGCAAATGGCAAGCAGAAGAAGGGGGCCAGGAGAATCTTAAGAGCCGGAGCACCATCTGCTCCTCAACAACCGTCATCAATCGGCGGAAGCAGCAGATTGGGTAGCACAGCAGGCCGAGACCTGCCCAGGCCTAGGAGGGCAGCTGCTGGTGCCGAGCCGCCGCGGCCACCGCCCAACCCTGGAGAGGGCCCGGAGTCGATGGATACGGGGGTATCCGTCGTCCCGTAAAGGGGCCCTCGAGTGGATGACGTGCCTCGTGATCGGGCACGTCACCAAGAGTGTACGGAGAGCAACACAGCCTCCGTGAGTTGCAGTCTGAGTAAGACACCGCGGCGGGGGATGTGGAGAGAGCTAACGCGTGCCCACTTGTCCCCTGCCAAAACGCGGCGACGTAGATCACCGTGGGGTTTTAGTCGGTAGGCAGGGCTTTTCCCTGAGTCCGACATACTCCTTCGTCTCCCCCCGGAGCGAAGAAGATGCATGAGCATTTCCCCACGTACAAAAAAAAAAAAAAAAAAAAAGGTTAGGTTAGGTTAGGTTAGGTTAGGTTAGGTTAGGTTAGGTTAGGTTCCGAGGAGGATACCTCACTAAAAAACCTGAGGAGACAACCTCACTAAAAAACCAGGGTGCGCCGCGTGGAGGCGTGCCCGCCGAGGAGGAGACCTCTTTAAAAAACCTGAGGAGACAACCTCACTAAAAAAACAGGGGTGCGCTTGCGCGCCCGAGTGGAGCTCCCATGGCTTCGGCTGTGGTCGAGCGTGGCTTGCGTGGTAGTGATGGCGGTTCGCTGCCTGAACCCGTGAGTGTCTGGGGGGTTCGAGTCCCCCCATCATACGACGAGGAAGTCCCGAAAGGGCGACCGTGGGTGGTGCCTGCGGTAGTAACCTAACGGGATCCCGCTGGGTGCCACCACTAAGCGGTGACGCGGAAACGCCGGAGTGGTTTTAGTGGGTATGCCAGTGACCGTGGGTCGGTCCGATGGAGAGCCCCACATACCCCCTGGTTCCACCGGGGGGATGCATAAGGTCGCATTTCCACTTCGTCAACAAAAAAAAAAAAAAAAAAGGTTAGGTTAGGTTAGGTTAGGTTAGGTTAGGTTAGGTTAGGTTAGGTTAGGTTCCCGACCTGACGCTGTCGGCCGTGGCTAAAGCCATAGTTACGAGCGGAAGGTCAAGGGACGCCTTCGCCTCCTTCTGCGAGAATGTCATCTCGCGGAAAGAGATGGCGGAGAGGGCGAGAGAGGATGACCCGCTATCAGTCGCGTCGCGACGCAGACGAACGGGTCGTCGGAGGCGGCTGCATGGGCTGTTGCACCCATCGTAGCCTGGCGCGGGGGTATCGTGCCCCCGCACCATAGCCTCAAGGTGGCAGGCGCCCCTCTCACATCCGGGAGGTGAGGTGCCATGGCAAGACGGAGGGCCCTAACGGGCCGCCGCACAGTCCGCGAATGGCTTCTAAAGTTCTCGTGGCAGCGGTTGACGGATGTCCCTGGGTTTTAGTGGGTCGGGCAGACCATCGCCCATCCCCACACACCTCCCGGTGCTCGCAACAGCTCGGTTGAGACGGTCTGAAAGCAGATTTCCCAGGGTAAAAAAAAAAAAAAAAAAAAAAAAAAAAAAAAAAAAAAAAAAAAGGTTAGGTTAGGTTAGGTTAGGTTAGGTTAGGTTAGGTTAGGTTAGGTTAGGTTCCCCCCTCTCTCTGAGGGAGAGAGGGCCGGGGTATGTGGCCGTGCAGTGGGGCCGAATGGTGGTGGTGGCCGCCTATTTCTCGCCCAACCGCAGCAGAGCCGAGTTCGAGAGGTTCTTGGCTGCGGTTGAGGGAGTGGTTCGGCGGGCGGCCCCACTCCCGGTGTTGGTGGGGGGGGACCTCAATGCCAAGCACACGGCTTGGGGGTCCCCTCACAACAACGTGATGGGTGAGGATCTGGTGGACTGGGTCTACTCCTTGGACCTCCAGATCCTCAACAGGGGTTCGGTCCCAACGTGTGTGAGGTGGCAGGGTGAGTCGGTTGTGGACGTCTCCTTTGCCACCTCGTCACTCGCCGCCCGGGTCCGGGACTGGCGGGTGATGCAGGGCACGGAGACCCTATCGGACCACCGGTATGTCCGATACGCGGTCTCTGTGGCGGGTCCGGGGGCCCCAGTTCACCTGGGCCCCGAAGCGAGTGCTCCCTCATCTTTTCCGAGGTGGGCACTCGCAAAGCTCCGACGGGAGGTGGCCGAGGAGGCGGCCATCTTCCGCTCCTGGTCGGAGCCACCGGCGGAGCTGGAGGGGGACGCCGACGGCATGGCGGCACTCTTCGCGGACGACCTGGAAGTCGTCTGCAACGCCGCCATGCCTCAATCTCGCGGTCGTCCAAGTCGGCGGGAGGTGTATTGGTGGTCGCAGGAGATCTCCGGCCTGAGGGCTACCACTCTCGCCGCCCGGCGCGCCTACTTGCGGTGTAGACGTAGGCGCGCCCAGAGGGACCCCGACGTGGAGGCCGAGCTCCGCCGGGTCTTCAGGGAGGCCCAGAAGCTCCTGCGATGTGCCATCAGCAGGAGCAAGGGGGAGGCGGCGGAGAGGTTCCTAGCTCTCCTCGACGCCGACCCCTGGGGGAGGCCGTTCAGGGTCGTGCGGGGCAAGTTTCTTGAGGCTGCCCCGCCGACATCCTGCATGGAGCCGGGCCTCCTGCGAGGTGTCCTGGTGTCTCTTTTTCCAGACCCAGGACACTTCGTACCTCCCAGATCGGCCCTTCCCAGGGTGGCCACCCCGGAGGTGTGGACCGAGGGGCCTCCGGTCACGGATGCGGAGTTTGATCGTGGAAGAGATCGGCTCCGCTCCAAAAGGAAGGCCCCGGGACCGGACGGGGTCCCCTCAAAGGTGGCTGCCCTGGCGTTGGGGCCATTGGAGGAGCGGTTCCGCGCGGTGCTTAACACCTGCATCGCGACGGGCCGCTTCCCCAAGAGATGGAGAGTCGGGAAGCTTTGCCTCCTCCGCAAAAGCGGCCGCTCTCCCGACTCCCCATCGGGGTATCGACCGGTGGTGCTGCTGGATGAGGCCGGGAAGTTTTTCGAGAAGATCATAGCTTCCCGAATCCTGCAGCACCTCGAAAGCCAGGGGCCGGACCTGGCCGAGGTCCAGTTCGGCTTTCGGACCGGTCGGTCCACGGTGGACGCGGTGGCTGGCCTCAAGAGGTGGACTGAGGCGGCTACAGCACGAGGGGAGGCTGTTATCGCGGTGTCGCTGGACATCGCGAACGCTTTTAACAGCCTTCCCCATGAGTGCATAGAGGCGGCACTCGAATTTCACGGAGTGCCCCTCTACCTCCGAGCCTTAGTGGAGGACTACCTTCGCGAGAGGGTGGTCCTTTACGAGGATGGCCGGGGGCGCGTCCAGTCGTGGTCGATGGCGGCAGGTGTACCCCAGGGGTCCGTGTTGGGACCCCTACTATGGAACTTGGGGTACAACTGGGTTCTGCGAGGCGAGCTCTTGCCGCGAACGGAGGTCGTCTGTTTCGCGGACGACACTCTGGTCGCTGCAAGGGCTCGCGACTGGAGGGATGCGGTCCACCTTGCGTCGGTCGGCACTTCGCTTGTCGTCCGGCGCATCCGCATGCTGGGGCTGGAGGTGGCTCTCGCTAAAACGAGAGCCATGGCGTTCCATGGCCCCAGACGCAGAACCCCTCCGGGGCTCCGGGTCCGAGTGGAGGGGGTCCATGTTCCGGTCGAGGTGCGTATGAAGTACCTCGGCTTGATTTTGGATCCCCGGTGGAGTTTCGAGGAGCATTTTAAGCTCCTGGCTCCCCGGCTCTGCGCTGCCGCCGCCGCCCTCGGACGGGTCCTCCCAAACGTGGGGGGGCCCAATGCATCGTGCCGTCGGCTGTACCAGAATGTGGTACGGTCGATGGCGCTATACGGAGCCCCGGTATGGGCCGAGTGCCTCACCCCCCGCACAAGGGCCCTCTTGCGCCAACCGCAGAGGGTCATCGCGACCCGGACCGTGCGAGCGTATCGCACGGTCGGACACGAGGCGTCCTGCGTCCTTGCAGGTACGCCTCCGTGGGAGCTCGAGGCCCTGGTTCTGTCCAGGGTCCATCGGGCTAGGGTCGCCGCACGACTGCGGGGGGAGCGTCCCGTTCTCGAGGAGGTGAGACGGGTGCGCACCCTGGCGAAACGGGAGGCCGTTAGCCAGTGGGGAGAGGCACTCATGGCCCCGCGTGCCGGCCACCGGACGGTAGAGGCAATCCGTCCGGTGTTGGAGGAGTGGGTTGGGCGCCGGCACGGCAGCCTCACCTATCGCCTTGTGCAGGTACTGACCGGACACGGATGTTTCGGTCACTACCTGCACAGGATCGCCCGGCGGGAGGAGTCACCGCGGTGTCATCATTGTGACGCCAATGATGACACAGCCGAGCATACGCTCTGCGTGTGCCCGGCCTGGCGATCTGAGCGCCGCATTCTTAGTACGGCGCTCGGCGGAGGTGTCCTTTCGCTCCCAGCCATGGTCAGGGCTATGGTTGGGAGCCAAGGGATCTGGGAGGCTGCGGTCTCCTTCTGCGAGAGCGTAATCTCGCAGAAGGAGGCAGCGGAGAGGGAGCGGGAGGGGGATGCTCTAGCCGCTCCTCTTCGGCGTAGGCGGACGGGCCGTCGTAGGCGGGCACATGTTCGCCCGCCTTAGGTCCGGTAAGAGCGGCCTGCACACGGGGGCTAGCCTCCCCGTGTGCATTGCACAGGCCGCCCCGTCTGGGGGGATGTTCCGTGTCCGGGCATCTCCTCCACTGGCGTGAACCCCGGCATAAGGCCGGGAGGCCCTGGGGGGGGTTTGGAGAATTGCTCTGCGGATCCCAAACTCTCCCCCGACTCAAAAGGGCTTGATGGACACCGGAGAGGTTTAGTGGGTATTCCCGGCTTGCCGGGTGAGCCCCACACACGCCTGTCGCTTGGCTAGCGGCAGGCATGGTGCGTAAATGCATTCCTCTTCGACAAAAAAAAAAAAAAAAAAAAAAAAAAAAAAAAAAAAAAAAAAAAAAAAGGTTAGGTTAGGTTAGGTTGATCGTTCTCTCGAGGAATCTATGTCCGATTTCTTCTGCGATTAGGGTTTATTTCTATCCTTCTAGGCTATAGTAACTGCTTTAAAGCGTTCCTACTTATTTCTATTGATAATTCTTAAATTTTTTCCTATATTAAGTTTCACCTAAAATACATCTAAAATTCATTCTAACTTCAAAATTCATCATTTAATACTGTTCGATTCTCGGTTATTTAGGCTTATATTCTGCGCGGCGGTGCTAGCCACCTGTCCACGCTAAAATTCTCTGAAAATCTTCTGTAGTTTTCTTAATTTCTTACTAAAACTAATTTTTAATTTACTAATTACTTACCTTAAAACACCTATAACTTTTCCTAGCTTCATCCGATCTCCATAATTCTTCTTGATTCGTTGTCAGAGTGTGCGTTCCCATCGAACTGCATACCCAGATCAGCGGATTTGCGGAATTTTTGCCCACCCACCCTCCCGTAGGGTTTTACATTTATTTATATAGGAAAGGGAGTAAAGAGGGAAAGTATAGAGTCCAAAATTTTTATCACGAATAATAATTAAGAAAATTTTCCTCGTCCGATATATACCCTTGGAGGTACATTTTACTATTTCGTTCAAGGGGCATGGCACTGCCCTAGTCCCTTACCTTACCTCACTTTATCAGCAAGGATGAACCTCAGGCAGCGGGATGCCGCGGGGAGGTTCATCAGGGACTCCGTACCGGAGAAGGACCTGAGAGAACTGGGAGACGCAGTGGTGGATGAGGAGTCGGAAACGGAGGACTTCCTTGAGGCGGAACAGTCCCCGGACAGGACGGTAGTGGCGGCAACTGCAACCGCCAAAGTGGCTTATGTCTCTCTAGAGAGATTGCCTATGGCCTCTGCGACATCTCCTGAGATGACCCCGAGGAGGCCTGTGCTAAGGCCTGGAGCCTACGTTGGCCTGGCCAAGGCCAAAGCCGATCTCGTTGTTGCGGCTGAGGTGGAGGCTGGAGCCAAGGCTGCGGTTCGCGGTGCGGATCGCGTGGATTCCGCGCTGGAGGGGGGGGAGGAGTCGGGGACCGATGGGTCCCTGGTAATGGAGGTTGGCAGGGGGCGCAAGCGGGCGAGCCGCTTCTGGGCGAAGAGCTCAGAGAATGAGGGGACGAAGCGAAGTCCGGAGGTGGTACCAGCTCCGAAGGCGCCCCGATCCAAAAAGGGTAGGGGAGGCTACAACCACTCGGTTGGAGTCTCCCAGGCTCGCAGAGAGCTGGAGGCGGACCTGGACGACTCCGACATTGAGTTTATGGAGTCGGACTCGGAGCCCACCCTCACGGAGGATGACGGGGCCAACGCGGGGTTGACGAAGTCGATAGGTAAGGGGTCCCCTATCGGAAATATGACCTCCGCTCGGCTCCAGCATGCATTTGATGCTGGGGTCGAGCAAATCAATCAGGTTCTTCGGAAATCGAAGAACCTGAAAGGGACCAGCGTTAGGGAGGTCCGGGACGCCATGAGAGACATGGCTGAAGTGGTGCAGGCCATGGCGTCCCGAAAGGAGACGGAGGAGGTTCGCCGTCTCCAGGCAGACAACAAACGGCTGAAGGGTCAGTTGTCTGCCCTTGGGGAGGAGGTGGCGGCTCTGCGTAGGGCCTTCTCCGTTAGGGAAGCGGCTCCCCGTAAGTCCGGGGCCCACAAAGCTAGGGTCCTGGATTCAGAAGATCGTGGGGAGTTGACAGCGGGGGTGGAGCCGCTCGATAAGGAGGAGGTCGGCAGGGCCTCCTTAACAGTCGCGGATTTTGGGCGGGCGATGGTCCAGCTCCAGAAGGACCTGATGGCCCACATTGGAGGGGTCATCAATGCCCGCCTGGAAGGGTTGGAGGTGGACGGCCGCCTTCTCCCCGCTAAGTCCCGGAGGCCGCCACTGGCGGCGGACAGGTCCTATGCGGCCGTGGCCTGTCCACCGGTCAGGGAGGAGCAGAGGGCAGTCCCTCGCCCCGCCAGTCCCATAGTGGGCCGCCGTGGTTCTGAGGCCCCAACCACGCTGGCGCCTGCGGCCAATTTGCCCAAGAGGGCAAGGCAAGTGGCGCCTAAGAAGTCGGGGGCTACCAAGGCCCAAGAAAGGGCCATGGAGCAGTTTGCGGGCCCTTCCAGAGATGAGCCACCAGTCGTCCTAAACGAATGGACGACGGTGGTCAAGAAGGCCCGCAAGGCCCCTGCAAAGGTCCCGGCAAAGGAGGCCGCAGAGCGGCCAAAGATTCCGAGGCCTCCCAAGACCCTCGCGGTGGTGGTGTCCCTGAAGCCGGAGGCGTTGGCTGAGGGGGCCACGTACAAGGATGCCCTGGCCACCGCGAAGGCGAAGGTGTCCCTTCGGGAGCTCGGCATCGGTGCGGGCAGGTTCCGTCGCACCATGACCGGGGCTTGCCTTATGGAGCTCCCGAAGGAGACCACCGCCAGCCAAGCGGACACCTTGGCCCAAAAGATCGGGGAGGCCTTGGGGGAGTCCGCGCGAGTCACCCGACCCTCCAAAATGGCCGACTTTAGGGTCGGGGGGTTGGATGACTCCATCAGCGCGGAGGAGTTGCGCGAGGCGCTGGCGGGGAGGGCCGGGTGTCCAACCGAAAAGATTCGGGTGGGCACCATTATCGCCGGTAGCAGGGGCATGGGGTCGGTGAGAGCCTCGTGCCCGGTGGAGGCCCTCGCCAAGGTGTTGGACGGGGGTCGGCTGGAGGTAGGGTGGAGTTCGGTGGCCATCCAGGCGCTGGAGCAGCGGTCGGTGCGCTGCCATAAGTGCCTGGACAAGGGGCACACCGCTCTGCTCTGCCCGTCAGTCAAGGACAGGAGCCGCCTATGTTACCGGTGCGGCCAGGAGGGGCACATGGCGGCAGCCTGCAGGGAGGCCTTTAGGTGCGCCCTCTGCACTGACAGGGGCCTGCCTGCAGGGCATAGGATGGGGGGGCCTCAGTGCAATCCCCCCCCAGTAAAGGGCCGCAACCCTGTGGCCGCGCCAGCGTCCGCCACCAAGGCCACCCCGGGAGCTTCGCCAATGGACACCAGCAATGCCCATTAGGTCCATTGGCGAAATTATCCAGGCGAATTTGAACCACTCCGCCGGGTCACAAGACCTGTTGATTCAGTCAATGGCGGAGTGGGGGGTGGACCTGGCTCTGGTTTCGGAGCCGTACTGCATCCCGTCATCCCCTAGGTGGTATGGGGATACGGACGGGATTGCAGCGGTGGTGGGCGTGGGCACGAGTGCCGCTCCCCCCCTCTCTCTGAGGGAGAGAGGGCCGGGGTATGTGGCCGTGCAGTGGGGCCGTATGGTGGTGGTGGCCGCCTATTTCTCGCCCAACCGCAGCAGAGCCGAGTTCGAGAGGTTCTTGGCTGCGGTTGAGGGAGTGGTTCGGCGGGCGGCCCCACTCCCGGTGTTGGTGGGGGGGGACCTCAATGCCAAGCACACGGCTTGGGGGTCCCCTCACAACAACGTGACGGGTGAGGATCTGGTGGACTGGGTCTACTCCCTGGACCTTCAGATCCTCAACAGGGGTTCGGTCCCCACGTGTGTGAGGTGGCAGGGTGAGTCGGTTGTGGACGTCTCCTTTGCCACCTCGTCACTCGCCGCCCGGGTCCGGGACTGGCGGGTGATGCAGGGCACGGAGACCCTATCGGACCACCGGTATGTCCGATACGCGGTCTCTGTGGCGGGTCCGGGGGCCCCAGTTCACCTGGGCCCCGAAGCGAGTGCTCCCTCATCTTTTCCAAGGTGGGCACTCGCAAAGCTCCGACGGGAGGTGGCCGAGGAGGCGGCCATCTTCCGCTCCTGGTCGGAGCCACCGGCGGAGCTGGAGGGAGACGCCGACGGCATGGCGGCACTCTTCGCGGACGACCTGGAAGTCGTCTGCAACGCCGCCATGCCTCAATCTCGCGGTCGTCCAAGTCGGCGGGAGGTGTATTGGTGGTCGCAGGAGATCTCCGGCCTGAGGGCTACCACTCTCGCCGCCCGGCGCGCCTACTTGCGGTGTAGACGTAGGCGCGCCCAGAGGGACCCCGACGTGGAGGCCGAGCTCCGCCGGGTCTTCAGGGAGGCCCAGAAGCTCCTGCGATGTGCCATCAGCAGGAGCAAGGGGGAGGCGGCGGAGAGGTTCCTAGCTCTCCTCGACGCCGACCCCTGGGGGAGGCCGTTCAGGGTCGTGCGGGGCAAGTTTCTTGAGGCTGCCCCGCCGACATCCTGCATGGAGCCGGGCCTCCTGCGAGGTGTCCTGGTGTCTCTTTTTCCAGACCCAGGACACTTCGTACCTCCCAGATCGGCCCTTCCCAGGGTGGCCACCCCGGAGGTATGGACCGAGGGGCCTCCGGTCACGGATGCGGAGTTTGATCGTGGAAGAGATCGGCTCCGCTCCAAAAGGAAGGCCCCGGGACCGGACGGGGTCCCCTCAAAGGTGGCTGCCCTGGCGTTGGGGCCATTGGAGGAGCGGTTCCGCGCGGTGCTTAACACCTGCATCGCGACGGGCCGCTTCCCCAAGAGATGGAGAGTCGGGAAGCTTTGCCTCCTCCGCAAAAGCGGCCGCTCTCCCGACTCCCCATCGGGGTATCGACCGGTGGTGCTGTTGGATGAGGCCGGGAAGTTCTTCGAGAAGATCATAGCTTCCCGAATCCTACAGCACCTCGAAAGCCAGGGGCCGGACCTGGCCGAGGTCCAGTTCGGCTTTCGGACCGGTCGGTCCACGGTGGACGCGGTGGCTGGCCTCAAGAGGTGGACTGAGGCGGCCACAGCACGAGGGGAGGCTGTTATCGCGGTGTCGCTGGACATCGCGAACGCTTTTAACAGCCTTCCCCATGAGTGCATAGAGGCGGCACTCGAATTTCACGGAGTGCCCCTCTACCTCCGAGCCTTAGTGGAGGACTACCTTCGCGAGAGGGTGGTCCTTTACGAGGATGGCCGGGGGCGCGTCCAGTCGTGGTCGATGGCGGCAGGTGTACCCCAGGGGTCCGTGTTGGGACCCCTACTATGGAACTTGGGGTACAACTGGGTTCTGCGGGGCGAGCTCTTGCCGCGGACGGAGGTCGTCTGTTTCGCGGACGACACTCTGGTCGCTGCAAGGGCTCGCGACTGGAGGGATGCGGTCCACCTTGCGTCGGTCGGCACTTCGCTGGTCGTCCGCCGCATCCGCATGCTGGGGCTGGAGGTGGCTCTCGCTAAAACGAGAGCCATGGCATTCCATGGCCCCAGACGCAGAACCCCTCCGGGGCTCCGGGTCCGAGTGGAGGGGGTCCATGTTCCGGTCGAGGTGTGTATGAAGTACCTCGGCTTGATCTTGGATCCCCGGTGGAGTTTCGAGGAGCACTTTAAGCTCCTGGCTCCCCGGCTCTGCGCAGCCGCCGCCGCCCTCGGACGGGTCCTCCCAAACGTGGGGGGGCCCAATGCATCGTGCCGTCGGCTGTACCAGAATGTGGTACGGTCGATGGCGCTGTACGGAGCCCCGGTATGGGCCGAGTGCCTCACCCCCCGCACAAGGGCCCTCTTGCGCCAACCGCAGAGGGTCATCGCGACCCGGACCGTGCGAGCCTATCGCACGGTCGGACACGAGGCGGCCTGCGTCCTTGCAGGTACGCCTCCGTGGGAGCTCGAGGCCCTGGTTCTGTCCAGGGTCCATCGGGCTAGGGTCGCCGCACGACTGCGGGGGGAGCGCCCCGTTATCGAGGAGGTGAGACGGGTGCGCACCCTGGCGAAACGGGAGGCCGTTAGCCAGTGGGGAGAGGCACTCATGGCCCCGCGTGCCGGCCACCGGACGGTAGAGGCAATCCGTCCGGTGTTGGAGGAGTGGGTTGGGCGCCGGCACGGCAGCCTCACCTATCGCCTTGTGCAGGTACTGACCGGACACGGATGTTTCGGTCACTACCTGCACAGGATCGCCCGGCGGGAGGAGTCACCGCGGTGTCATCATTGTGACGCCAGTGATGACACAGCCGAGCATACGCTTTGCGTGTGCCCGGCCTGGCGATCTGAGCGCCGTATTCTTAGTGCGGCGCTCGGCAGAAGTTTCCTTTTGCTCCCGGCCATGGTCAGAGCTATGGTTGGAAGCGAAAGGATCTGGGAGGCTGCGGTCTCCTTCTGCGAGAGCGTAATCTCGCAGAAGGAGGCAGCGGAGAGGGAGCGGGAGGGGGATGCTCTAGCCGCTCCTCTTCGGCGTAGGCGGACGGGCCATCGTAGGCGGGCACATGTTCGCCCGCCTTAGGTCCGGTAAGAGCGGCCTGCACACGGGGGTTAGCCTCCCCGTGTGCATTGCACAGGCCGCCCCGTCTGGGGGGATGTTCCGTGTCCGGGCATCTCCTCCACTGGCGTGAACCCCGGCATAAGGCCGGGAGGCCCTGGGGGGGGTTTGGAGAATTGCTCTGCGGATCCCAAACTCTCCCCCGACTCAAAAGGGCTTGATGGACACCGGAGAGGTTTAGTGGGTATTCCCGGCTTGCCGGGTGAGCCCCACACACGCCTGTCGCTTGGCTAGCGGCAGGCATGGTGCGTAAATGCATTCCTCTTCGACAAAAAAAAAAAAAAAAAAAAAAAAAAAAAAAAAAAAAAAAAAAAAAAAAAGGTTAGGTTAGGTTAGGTTAGGTTAGGTTAGGTTAGGTTAGGTTAGGTTAGGTTAGGTTAGGTTAGGTTAGGTTAGGTTAGGTTAGGTTAGGTTAGGTTAGGTTAGGTTAGGTTAGGTTAGGTTAGGTTAGGTTAGGTTAGGTTAGGTTAGGTTAGGTTAGGTTAGGTTAGGTTAGGTTAGGTTAGGTTAGGTTAGGTTAGGTTAGGTTAGGTTAGGTTAGGTTAGGTTAGGTTAGGTTAGGTTAGGTTAGGTTAGGTTAGGTTAGGTTAGGTTAGGTTAGGTTAGGTTAGGTTAGGTTAGGTTAGGTTAGGTTAGGTTAGGTTAGGTTAGGT
This sequence comes from Choreutis nemorana, assembly GCA_949316135.1. Classification (NCBI taxonomy): domain Eukaryota; kingdom Metazoa; phylum Arthropoda; class Insecta; order Lepidoptera; family Choreutidae; genus Choreutis; species Choreutis nemorana. Next base: position 7,825,931 of record OX438618.1, read on the forward strand.
TAGGTTAGGTTAGGTTAGGTTAGGTTAGGTTAGGTTAGGTTAGGTTAGGTTAGGTTAGGTTAGGTTAGGTTAGGTTAGGTTAGGTTAGGTTAGGTTAGGTTAGGTTAGGTTAGGTTAGGTTAGGTTAGGTTAGGTTAGGTTAGGTTAGGTTAGGTTAGGTTAGGTTAGGTTAGGTTAGGTTAGGTTAGGTTAGGTTAGGTTAGGTTAGGTTAGGTTAGGTTAGGTTAGGTTAGGTTAGGTTAGGTTAGGTTAGGTTAGGTTAGGTTAGGTTAGGTTAGGTTAGGTTAGGTTAGGTTAGGTTAGGTTAGGTTAGGTTAGGTTAGGTTAGGTTAGGTTAGGTTAGGTTAGGTTAGGTTAGGTTAGGTTAGGTTAGGTTAGGTTAGGTTAGGTTAGGTTAGGTTAGGTTAGGTTAGGTTAGGTTAGGTTAGGTTAGGTTAGGTTAGGTTAGGTTAGGTTAGGTTAGGTTAGGTTAGGTTAGGTTAGGTTAGGTTAGGTTAGGTTAGGTTAGGTTAGGTTAGGTTAGGTTAGGTTAGGTTAGGTTAGGTTAGGTTAGGTTAGGTTAGGTTAGGTTAGGTTAGGTTAGGTTAGGTTAGGTTAGGTTAGGTTAGGTTAGGTTAGGTTAGGTTAGGTTAGGTTAGGTTAGGTTAGGTTAGGTTAGGTTAGGTTAGGTTAGGTTAGGTTAGGTTAGGTTAGGTTAGGTTAGGTTAGGTTAGGTTAGGTTAGGTTAGGTTAGGTTAGGTTAGGTTAGGTTAGGTTAGGTTAGGTTAGGTTAGGTTAGGTTAGGTTAGGTTAGGTTAGGTTAGGTTAGGTTAGGTTAGGTTAGGTTAGGTTAGGTTAGGTTAGGTTAGGTTAGGTTAGGTTAGGTTAGGTTAGGTTAGGTTAGGTTAGGTTAGGTTAGGTTAGGTTAGGTTAGGTTAGGTTAGGTTAGGTTAGGTTAGGTTAGGTTAGGTTAGGTTAGGTTAGGTTAGGTTAGGTTAGGTTAGGTTAGGTTAGGTTAGGTTAGGTTAGGTTAGGTTAGGTTAGGTTAGGTTAGGTTAGGTTAGGTTAGGTTAGGTTAGGTTAGGTTAGGTTAGGTTAGGTTAGGTTAGGTTAGGTTAGGTTAGGTTAGGTTAGGTTAGGTTAGGTTAGGTTAGGTTAGGTTAGGTTAGGTTAGGTTAGGTTAGGTTAGGTTAGGTTAGGTTAGGTTAGGTTAGGTTAGGTTAGGTTAGGTTAGGTTAGGTTAGGTTAGGTTAGGTTAGGTTAGGTTAGGTTAGGTTAGGTTAGGTTAGGTTAGGTTAGGTTAGGTTAGGTTAGGTTAGGTTAGGTTAGGTTAGGTTAGGTTAGGTTAGGTTAGGTTAGGTTAGGTTAGGTTAGGTTAGGTTAGGTTAGGTTAGGTTAGGTTAGGTTAGGTTAGGTTAGGTTAGGTTAGGTTAGGTTAGGTTAGGTTAGGTTAGGTTAGGTTAGGTTAGGTTAGGTTAGGTTAGGTTATCGTTCTCTCGAGGAATCTATGTCCGATTTCTTCTGCGATTAGGGTTTATTTCTATCCTTCTAGGCTATAGTAACTGCTTTAAAGCGTTCCTACTTATTTCTATTGATAATTCTTAAATTTTTTCCTATATTAAGTTTCACCTAAAATACATCTAAAATTCATTCTAACTTCAAAATTCATCATTTAATACTGTTCGATTCTCGGTTATTTAGGCTTATATTCTGCGCGGCGGTGCTAGCCACCTGTCCACGCTAAAATTCTCTGAAAATCTTCTGTAGTTTTCTTAATTTCTTACTAAAACTAATTTTTAATTTACTAATTACTTACCTTAAAACACCTATAACTTTTCCTAGCTTCATCCGATCTCCATAATTCTTCTTGATTCGTTGTCAGAGTGTGCGTTCCCATCGAACTGCATACCCAGATCAGCGGATTTGCGGAATTTTTTTCAAAAAGTGCATTTTGTATGGGGGAAAGTTTACCTAACCCCTGTCAAAATCGCATTTTTCATCGTTCTCTCGAGGAATCTATGTCCGATTTCTTCTGCGATTAGGGTTTATTTCTATCCTTCTAGGCTATAGTAACTGCTTTAAAGCGTTCCTACTTATTTCTATTGATAATTCTTAAATTTTTTCCTATATTAAGTTTCACCTAAAATACATCTAAAATTCATTCTAACTTCAAAATTCATCATTTAATACTGTTCGATTCTCGGTTATTTAGGCTTATATTCTGCGCGGCGGTGCTAGCCACCTGTCCACGCTAAAATTCTCTGAAAATCTTCTGTAGTTTTCTTAATTTCTTACTAAAACTAATTTTTAATTTACTAATTACTTACCTTAAAACACCTATAACTTTTCCTAGCTTCATCCGATCTCCATAATTCTTCTTGATTCGTTGTCAGAGTGTGCGTTCCCATCGAACTGCATACCCAGATCAGCGGATTTGCGGAATTTTTTTCAAAAAGTGCATTTTGTATGGGGGAAAGTTTACCTAACCCCTGTCAAAATCGCATTTTTCATCGTTCTCTCGAGGAATCTATGTCCGATTTCTTCTGCGATTAGGGTTTATTTCTATCCTTCTAGGCTATAGTAACTGCTTTAAAGCGTTCCTACTTATTTCTATTGATAATTCTTAAATTTTTTCCTATATTAAGTTTCACCTAAAATACATCTAAAATTCATTCTAACTTCAAAATTCATCATTTAATACTGTTCGATTCTCGGTTATTTAGGCTTATATTCTGCGCGGCGGTGCTAGCCACCTGTCCACGCTAAAATTCTCTGAAAATCTTCTGTAGTTTTCTTAATTTCTTACTAAAACTAATTTTTAATTTACTAATTACTTACCTTAAAATTCATCCGATCTCCATAATTCTTCTTGATTCGTTGTCAGAGTGTGCGTTCCCATCGAACTGCATACCCAGATCAGCGGATTTGCGGAATTTTTTTCAAAAAGTGCATTTTGTATGGGGGAAAGTTTACCTAACCCCTGTCAAAATCGCATTTTTCATCGTTCTCTCGAGGAATCTATGTCCGATTTCTTCTGCGATTAGGGTTTATTTCTATCCTTCTAGGCTATAGTAACTGCTTTAAAGCGTTCCTACTTATTTCTATTGATAATTCTTAAATTTTTTCCTATATTAAGTTTCACCTAAAATACATCTAAAATTCATTCTAACTTCAAAATTCATCATTTAATACTGTTCGATTCTCGGTTATTTAGGCTTATATTCTGCGCGGCGGTGCTAGCCACCTGTCCACGCTAAAATTCTCTGAAAATCTTCTGTAGTTTTCTTAATTTCTTACTAAAACTAATTTTTAATTTACTAATTACTTACCTTAAAACACCTATAACTTTTCCTAGCTTCATCCGATCTCCATAATTCTTCTTGATTCGTTGTCAGAGTGTGCGTTCCCATCGAACTGCATACCCAGATCAGCGGATTTGCGGAATTTTTTTCAAAAAGTGCATTTTGTATGGGGGAAAGTTTACCTAACCCCTGTCAAAATCGCATTTTTCATCGTTCTCTCGAGGAATCTATGTCCGATTTCTTCTGCGATTAGGGTTTATTTCTATCCTTCTAGGCTATAGTAACTGCTTTAAAGCGTTCCTACTTATTTCTATTGATAATTCTTAAATTTTTTCCTATATTAAGTTTCACCTAAAATACATCTAAAATTCATTCTAACTTCAAAATTCATCATTTAATACTGTTCGATTCTCGGTTATTTAGGCTTATATTCTGCGCGGCGGTGCTAGCCACCTGTCCACGCTAAAATTCTCTGAAAATCTTCTGTAGTTTTCTTAATTTCTTACTAAAACTAATTTTTAATTTACTAATTACTTACCTTAAAACACCTATAACTTTTCCTAGCTTCATCCGATCTCCATAATTCTTCTTGATTCGTTGTCAGAGTGTGCGTTCCCATCGAACTGCATACCCAGATCAGCGGATTTGCGGAATTTTTTTCAAAAAGTGCATTTTGTATGGGGGAAAGTTTACCTAACCCCTGTCAAAATCGCATTTTTCATCGTTCTCTCGAGGAATCTATGTCCGATTTCTTCTGCGATTAGGGTTTATTTCTATCCTTCTAGGCTATAGTAACTGCTTTAAAGCGTTCCTACTTATTTCTATTGATAATTCTTAAATTTTTTCCTATATTAAGTTTCACCTAAAATACATCTAAAATTCATTCTAACTTCAAAATTCATCATTTAATACTGTTCGATTCTCGGTTATTTAGGCTTATATTCTGCGCGGCGGTGCTAGCCACCTGTCCACGCTAAAATTCTCTGAAAATCTTCTGTAGTTTTCTTAATTTCTTACTAAAACTAATTTTTAATTTACTAATTACTTACCTTAAAACACCTATAACTTTTCCTAGCTTCATCCGATCTCCATAATTCTTCTTGATTCGTTGTCAGAGTGTGCGTTCCCATCGAACTGCATACCCAGATCAGCGGATTTGCGGAATTTTTTTCAAAAAGTGCATTTTGTATGGGGGAAAGTTTACCTAACCCCTGTCAAAATCGCATTTTTCATCGTTCTCTCGAGGAATCTATGTCCGATTTCTTCTGCGATTAGGGTTTATTTCTATCCTTCTAGGCTATAGTAACTGCTTTAAAGCGTTCCTACTTATTTCTATTGATAATTCTTAAATTTTTTCCTATATTAAGTTTCACCTAAAATACATCTAAAATTCATTCTAACTTCAAAATTCATCATTTAATACTGTTCGATTCTCGGTTATTTAGGCTTATATTCTGCGCGGCGGTGCTAGCCACCTGTCCACGCTAAAATTCTCTGAAAATCTTCTGTAGTTTTCTTAATTTCTTACTAAAACTAATTTTTAATTTACTAATTACTTACCTTAAAACACCTATAACTTTTCCTAGCTTCATCCGATCTCCATAATTCTTCTTGATTCGTTGTCAGAGTGTGCGTTCCCATCGAACTGCATACCCAGATCAGCGGATTTGCGGAATTTTTTTCAAAAAGTGCATTTTGTATGGGGGAAAGTTTACCTAACCCCTGTCAAAATCGCATTTTTCATCGTTCTCTCGAGGAATCTATGTCCGATTTCTTCTGCGATTAGGGTTTATTTCTATCCTTCTAGGCTATAGTAACTGCTTTAAAGCGTTCCTACTTATTTCTATTGATAATTCTTAAATTTTTTCCTATATTAAGTTTCACCTAAAATACATCTAAAATTCATTCTAACTTCAAAATTCATCATTTAATACTGTTCGATTCTCGGTTATTTAGGCTTATATTCTGCGCGGCGGTGCTAGCCACCTGTCCACGCTAAAATTCTCTGAAAATCTTCTGTAGTTTTCTTAATTTCTTACTAAAACTAATTTTTAATTTACTAATTACTTACCTTAAAACACCTATAACTTTTCCTAGCTTCATCCGATCTCCATAATTCTTCTTGATTCGTTGTCAGAGTGTGCGTTCCCATCGAACTGCATACCCAGATCAGCGGATTTGCGGAATTTTTTTCAAAAAGTGCATTTTGTATGGGGGAAAGTTTACCTAACCCCTGTCAAAATCGCATTTTTCATCGTTCTCTCGAGGAATCTATGTCCGATTTCTTCTGCGATTAGGGTTTATTTCTATCCTTCTAGGCTATAGTAACTGCTTTAAAGCGTTCCTACTTATTTCTATTGATAATTCTTAAATTTTTTCCTATATTAAGTTTCACCTAAAATACATCTAAAATTCATTCTAACTTCAAAATTCATCATTTAATACTGTTCGATTCTCGGTTATTTAGGCTTATATTCTGCGCGGCGGTGCTAGCCACCTGTCCACGCTAAAATTCTCTGAAAATCTTCTGTAGTTTTCTTAATTTCTTACTAAAACTAATTTTTAATTTACTAATTACTTACCTTAAAACACCTATAACTTTTCCTAGCTTCATCCGATCTCCATAATTCTTCTTGATTCGTTGTCAGAGTGTGCGTTCCCATCGAACTGCATACCCAGATCAGCGGATTTGCGGAATTTTTTTCAAAAAGTGCATTTTGTATGGGGGAAAGTTTACCTAACCCCTGTCAAAATCGCATTTTTCATCGTTCTCTCGAGGAATCTATGTCCGATTTCTTCTGCGATTAGGGTTTATTTCTATCCTTCTAGGCTATAGTAACTGCTTTAAAGCGTTCCTACTTATTTCTATTGATAATTCTTAAATTTTTTCCTATATTAAGTTTCACCTAAAATACATCTAAAATTCATTCTAACTTCAAAATTCATCATTTAATACTGTTCGATTCTCGGTTATTTAGGCTTATATTCTGCGCGGCGGTGCTAGCCACCTGTCCACGCTAAAATTCTCTGAAAATCTTCTGTAGTTTTCTTAATTTCTTACTAAAACTAATTTTTAATTTACTAATTACTTACCTTAAAACACCTATAACTTTTCCTAGCTTCATCCGATCTCCATAATTCTTCTTGATTCGTTGTCAGAGTGTGCGTTCCCATCGAACTGCATACCCAGATCAGCGGATTTGCGGAATTTTTTTCAAAAAGTGCATTTTGTATGGGGGAAAGTTTACCTAACCCCTGTCAAAATCGCATTTTTCATCGTTCTCTCGAGGAATCTATGTCCGATTTCTTCTGCGATTAGGGTTTATTTCTATCCTTCTAGGCTATAGTAACTGCTTTAAAGCGTTCCTACTTATTTCTATTGATAATTCTTAAATTTTTTCCTATATTAAGTTTCACCTAAAATACATCTAAAATTCATTCTAACTTCAAAATTCATCATTTAATACTGTTCGATTCTCGGTTATTTAGGCTTATATTCTGCGCGGCGGTGCTAGCCACCTGTCCACGCTAAAATTCTCTGAAAATCTTCTGTAGTTTTCTTAATTTCTTACTAAAACTAATTTTTAATTTACTAATTACTTACCTTAAAACACCTATAACTTTTCCTAGCTTCATCCGATCTCCATAATTCTTCTTGATTCGTTGTCAGAGTGTGCGTTCCCATCGAACTGCATACCCAGATCAGCGGATTTGCGGAATTTTTTTCAAAAAGTGCATTTTGTATGGGGGAAAGTTTACCTAACCCCTGTCAAAATCGCATTTTTCATCGTTCTCTCGAGGAATCTATGTCCGATTTCTTCTGCGATTAGGGTTTATTTCTATCCTTCTAGGCTATAGTAACTGCTTTAAAGCGTTCCTACTTATTTCTATTGATAATTCTTAAATTTTTTCCTATATTAAGTTTCACCTAAAATACATCTAAAATTCATTCTAACTTCAAAATTCATCATTTAATACTGTTCGATTCTCGGTTATTTAGGCTTATATTCTGCGCGGCGGTGCTAGCCACCTGTCCACGCTAAAATTCTCTGAAAATCTTCTGTAGTTTTCTTAATTTCTTACTAAAACTAATTTTTAATTTACTAATTACTTACCTTAAAACACCTATAACTTTTCCTAGCTTCATCCGATCTCCATAATTCTTCTTGATTCGTTGTCAGAGTGTGCGTTCCCATCGAACTGCATACCCAGATCAGCGGATTTGCGGAATTTTTGCCCACCCACCCTCCCGTAGGGTTTTACATTTATTTATATAGGAAAGGGAGTAAAGAGGGAAAGTATAGAGTCCAAAATTTTTATCACGAATAATAATTAAGAAAATTTTCCTCGTCCGATATATACCCTTGGAGGTACATTTTACTATTTCGTTCAAGGGGCATGGCACTGCCCTAGTCCCTTACCTTACCTCACTTTATCAGCAAGGATGAACCTCAGGCAGCGGGATGCCGCGGGGAGGTTCATCAGGGACTCCGTACCGGAGAAGGACCTGAGAGAACTGGGAGACGCAGTGGTGGATGAGGAGTCGGAAATGGAGGACTTCCTTGAGGCGGAACAGTCCCCGGACAGGACGGTAGTGGCGGCAACTGCAACCGCCAAAGTGGCTTATGTCTCTCTAGAGAGATTGCCTATGGCCTCTGCGACATCTCCTGAGATGACCCCGAGGAGGCCTGTGCTAAGGCCTGGAGCCTACGTTGGCCTGGCCAAGGCCAAAGCCGATCTCGTTGTTGCGGCTGAGGTGGAGGCTGGAGCCAAGGCTGCGGTTCGCGGTGCGGATCGCGTGGATTCCGCGCTGGAGGGGGGGGAGGAGTCGGGGACCGATGGGTCCCTGGTAATGGAGGTTGGCAGGGGGCGCAAGCGGGCGAGCCGCTTCTGGGCGAAGAGCTCAGAGAATGAGGGGACGAAGCGAAGTCCGGAGGTGGTACCAGCTCCGAAGGCGCCCCGATCCAAAAAGGGTAGGGGAGGCTACAACCACTCGGTTGGAGTCTCCCAGGCTCGCAGAGAGCTGGAGGCGGACCTGGACGACTCCGACATTGAGTTCATGGAGTCGGACTCGGAGCCCACCCTCACGGAGGATGACGGGGCCAACGCGGGGTTGACGAAGTCGATAGGTAAGGGGTCCCCTATCGGAAATATGACCTCCGCTCGGCTCCAGCATGCATTTGATGCTGGGGTCGAGCAAATCAATCAGGTTCTTCGGAAATCGAAGAACCTGAAAGGGACCAGCGTTAGGGAGGTCCGGGACGCCATGAGAGACATGGCTGAAGTGGTGCAGGCCATGGCGTCCCGAAAGGAGACGGAGGAGGTTCGCCGTCTCCAGGCAGACAACAAACGGCTGAAGGGTCAGTTGTCTGCCCTTGGGGAGGAGGTGGCGGCTCTGCGTAGGGCCTTCTCCGTTAGGGAAGCGGCTCCCCGTAAGTCCGGGGCCCACAAAGCTAGGGTCCTGGATTCAGAAGATCGTGGGGAGTTGACAGCGGGGGTGGAGCCGCTCGATAAGGAGGAGGTCGGCAGGGCCTCCTTAACAGTCGCGGATTTTGGGCGGGCGATGGTCCAACTCCAGAAGGACCTGATGGCCCACATTGGAGGGGTCATCAATGCCCGCCTGGAAGGGTTGGAGGTGGACGGCCGCCTTCTCCCCGCTAAGTCCCGGAGGCCGCCACTGGCGGCGGACAGGTCCTATGCGGCCGTGGCCTGTCCACCGGTCAGGGAGGAGCAGAGGGCAGTCCCTCGCCCCGCCAGTCCCATAGTGGGCCGCCGTGGTTCTGAGGCCCCAACCACGCTGGCGCCTGCGGCCAATTTGCCCAAGAGGGCAAGGCAAGTGGCGCCTAAGAAGTCGGGGGCTACCAAGGCCCAAGAAAGGGCCATGGAGCAGTTTGCGGGCCCTTCCAGAGATGAGCCACCAGTCGTCCTAAACGAATGGACGACGGTGGTCAAGAAGGCCCGCAAGGCCCCTGCAAAGGTCCCGGCAAAGGAGGCCGCAGAGCGGCCAAAAATTCCGAGGCCTCCCAAGACCCTCGCGGTGGTGGTGTCCCTGAAGCCGGAAGCGTTGGCTGAGGGGGCCACGTACAAGGATGCCCTGGCCACCGCGAAGGCGAAGGTGTCCCTTCGGGAGCTCGGCATCGGTGCGGGCAGGTTCCGTCGCACCATGACCGGGGCTTGCCTTATGGAGCTCCCGAAGGAGACCACCGCCAGCCAAGCGGACACCTTGGCCCAAAAGATCGGGGAGGCCTTGGGGGAGTCCGCGCGAGTCACCCGACCCTCCAAAATGGCCGATTTTAGGGTCGGGGGGTTGGATGACTCCATCAGCGCGGAGGAGTTGCGTGAGGCGCTGGCGGGGAGGGCCGGGTGTCCACCCGAAAAGATTCGGGTGGGCACCATTATCGCCGGTAGCAGGGGCATGGGGTCGGTAATAGCCTCGTGCCCGGTGGAGGCCCTCGCCAAGGTGTTGGACGGGGGTCGGCTGGAGGTAGGGTGGAGTTCGGTGGCCATCCAGGCGCTGGAGCAGCGGTCGGTGCGCTGCCATAAGTGCCTGGACAAGGGGCACACCGCTATGCTCTGCCCGTCCGTCAAGGACAGGAGCCGCCTCTGCTACCGGTGCGGCCAGGAGGGGCACATGGCGGCAGCCTGCAGGGAGGCCTTTAGGTGCGCCCTCTGCACCGACAGGGGCCTGCCTGCAGGGCATAGGATGGGGGGGCCTCAGTGCAATCCCCCCCCAGTAAAGGGCCGCAATCCTGTGGCCGCGCGAGCGTCCGCCACCAAGACCACCCCGGGAGCTTCGCCAATGGACACCAGCAATGCCCATTAGGTCCATTGGCGAAATTATCCAGGCGAATTTGAACCACTCCGCCGGGTCACAAGACCTGTTGATTCAGTCAATGGCGGAGTGGGGGGTGGACCTGGCTCTGGTTTCGGAGCCGTACTGCATCCCGTCATCCCCTAAGTGGTATGGGGATACGGACGGGATTGCAGCGGTGGTGGGCGTGGGCACGAGTGCCGCTCCCCCCCTCTCTCTGAGGGAGAGAGGGCCGGGGTATGTGGCCGTGCAGTGGGGCCGAATGGTGGTGGTGGCCGCCTATTTCTCGCCCAACCGCAGCAGAGCCGAGTTCGAGAGGTTCTTGGCTGCGGTTGAGGGAGTGGTTCGGCGGGCGGCCCCACTCCCGGTGTTGGGGGGGGGGGACCTCAATGCCAAGCACACGGCTTGGGGGTCCCCTCACAACAACGTGATGGGTGAGGATCTGGTGGACTGGGTCTACTCCTTGGACCTCCAGATCCTCAACAGGGGTTCGGTCCCAACGTGTGTGAGGTGGCAGGGTGAGTCGGTTGTGGACGTCTCCTTTGCCACCTCGTCACTCGCCGCCCGGGTCCGGGACTGGCGGGTGATGCAGGGCACGGAGACCCTATCGGACCACCGGTATGTCCGATACGCGGTCTCTGTGGCGGGTCCGGGGGCCCCAGTTCACCTGGGCCCCGAAGCGAGTGCTCCCTCATCTTTTCCAAGGTGGGCACTCGCAAAGCTCCGACGGGAGGTGGCCGAGGAGGCGGCCATCTTCCGCTCCTGGTCGGAGCCACCGGCGGAGCTGGAGGGGGACGCCGACGGCATGGCGGCACTCTTCGCGGACGACCTGGAAGTCGTCTGCAACGCCGCCATGCCTCAATCTCGCGGTCGTCCAAGTCGGCGGGAGGTGTATTGGTGGTCGCAGGAGATCTCCGGCCTGAGGGCTACCACTCTCGCCGCCCGGCGCGCCTACTTGCGGTGTAGACGTAGGCGCGCCCAGAGGGACCCCGACGTGGAGGCCGAGCTCCGCCGGGTCTTCAGGGAGGCCCAGAAGCTCCTGCGATGTGCCATCAGCAGGAGCAAGGGGGAGGCGGCGGAGAGGTTCCTAGCTCTCCTCGACGCCGACCCCTGGGGGAGGCCGTTCAGGGTCGTGCGGGGCAAGTTTCTTGAGGCTGCCCCGCCGACATCCTGCATGGAGCCGGGCCTCCTGCGAGGTGTCCTGGTGTCTCTTTTTCCAGACCCAGGACACTTCGTACCTCCCAGATCGGCCCTTCCCAGGGTGGCCACCCCGGAGGTGTGGACCGAGGGGCCTCCGGTCACGGATGCGGAGTTTGATCGTGGAAGAGATCGGCTCCGCTCCAAAAGGAAGGCCCCGGGACCGGACGGGGTCCCCTCAAAGGTGGCTGCCCTGGCGTTGGGGCCATTGGAGGAGCGGTTCCGCGCGGTGCTTAACACCTGCATCGCGACGGGCCGCTTCCCCAAGAGATGGAGAGTCGGGAAGCTTTGCCTCCTCCGCAAAAGCGGCCGCTCTCCCGACTCCCCATCGGGGTATCGACCGGTGGTGCTGCTGGATGAGGCCGGGAAGTTTTTCGAGAAGATCATAGCTTCCCGAATCCTGCAGCACCTCGAAAGCCAGGGGCCGGACCTGGCCGAGGTCCAGTTCGGCTTTCGGACCGGTCGGTCCACGGTGGACGCGGTGGCTGGCCTCAAGAGGTGGACTGAGGCGGCTACAGCACGAGGGGAGGCTGTTATCGCGGTGTCGCTGGACATCGCGAACGCTTTTAACAGCCTTCCCCATGAGTGCATAGAGGCGGCACTCGAATTTCACGGAGTGCCCCTCTACCTCCGAGCCTTAGTGGAGGACTACCTTCGCGAGAGGGTGGTCCTTTACGAGGATGGCCGGGGGCGCGTCCAGTCGTGGTCGATGGCGGCAGGTGTACCCCAGGGGTCCGTGTTGGGACCCCTACTATGGAACTTGGGGTACAACTGGGTTCTGCGAGGCGAGCTCTTGCCGCGAACGGAGGTCGTCTGTTTCGCGGACGACACTCTGGTCGCTGCAAGGGCTCGCGACTGGAGGGATGCGGTCCACCTTGCGTCGGTCGGCACTTCGCTTGTCGTCCGGCGCATCCGCATGCTGGGGCTGGAGGTGGCTCTCGCTAAAACGAGAGCCATGGCGTTCCATGGCCCCAGACGCAGAACCCCTCCGGGGCTCCGGGTCCGAGTGGAGGGGGTCCATGTTCCGGTCGAGGTGCGTATGAAGTACCTCGGCTTGATTTTGGATCCCCGGTGGAGTTTCGAGGAGCATTTTAAGCTCCTGGCTCCCCGGCTCTGCGCTGCCGCCGCCGCCCTCGGACGGGTCCTCCCAAACGTGGGGGGGCCCAATGCATCGTGCCGTCGGCTGTACCAGAATGTGGTACGGTCGATGGCGCTATACGGAGCCCCGGTATGGGCCGAGTGCCTCACCCCCCGCACAAGGGCCCTCTTGCGCCAACCGCAGAGGGTCATCGCGACCCGGACCGTGCGAGCGTATCGCACGGTCGGACACGAGGCGTCCTGCGTCCTTGCAGGTACGCCTCCGTGGGAGCTCGAGGCCCTGGTTCTGTCCAGGGTCCATCGGGCTAGGGTCGCCGCACGACTGCGGGGGGAGCGTCCCGTTCTCGAGGAGGTGAGACGGGTGCGCACCCTGGCGAAACGGGAGGCCGTTAGCCAGTGGGGAGAGGCACTCATGGCCCCGCGTGCCGGCCACCGGACGGTAGAGGCAATCCGTCCGGTGTTGGAGGAGTGGGTTGGGCGCCGGCACGGCAGCCTCACCTATCGCCTTGTGCAGGTACTGACCGGACACGGATGTTTCGGTCACTACCTGCACAGGATCGCCCGGCGGGAGGAGTCACCGCGGTGTCATCATTGTGACGCCAATGATGACACAGCCGAGCATACGCTCTGCGTGTGCCCGGCCTGGCGATCTGAGCGCCGCATTCTTAGTACGGCGCTCGGCGGAGGTGTCCTTTCGCTCCCAGCCATGGTCAGGGCTATGGTTGGGAGCCAAGGGATCTGGGAGGCTGCGGTCTCCTTCTGCGAGAGCGTAATCTCGCAGAAGGAGGCAGCGGAGAGGGAGCGGGAGGGGGATGCTCTAGCCGCTCCTCTTCGGCGTAGGCGGACGGGCCGTCGTAGGCGGGCACATGTTCGCCCGCCTTAGGTCCGGTAAGAGCGGCCTGCACACGGGGGCTAGCCTCCC